>JAZGQO010000006.1:11405000-12107500 GCA_036850965.1 Patella caerulea
TTCACCCACCCCACACACACACACACACACACACACACACACACACACGACTGTCCCGTACCAATGGACTGTAAACGATTGTTTTGTTGATGGTTGACTGGAGAGAGACACAGGGAGAGGCGGGGGCGAAATCATTTCCTACACAATTTGATAGCCTTTATCATTTAGCATCCACTTGACACGAACTTGACAATATCGGGACTCACGTATGTATGTGTCTGTTATTTCAATAATGCGCTTGTGCGTACTGGTTTTTAACGTTTGGGAGACACTGGAGGACAGGGAGATAACACACGAGGTTAAACAGGCGAGTCTGCACGCGTGTAATCACTACACCGACCACCCTCTCCATGAACAAAGCCACGAGGACAAAGAAGAATTATGATTTTATAGCAAGTTTTTGTTTTATTTTAAAGGCTAAAACAAAGGCTTTGTACGGCAAAGGAAACGATCCTATTGTTATATCCTATGTTTACTGTGATGGAAGTGAGTCAACCCTGTTTGATTGTAGTCTAACTTGGGGAAGTGGAAGTCTTTGGTCAAAAGCTTCTCACTCCAATGATGTTGGCGTAAAGTGTTTCAACGATTCAGGTAAGTACTCGTCTTGGAATATCTACACCAGACGTTTGCTTTTACACCTCGTCATAATTTTCGTCTCAGCTATGCAGCCCGCATTGGGCTCTTTTGGATTAAACTAGAGATGTTATAGCTGTGTTAGGGGGGAGGGGTGTAGGTTGGCCGAATATTTTGCACAAACTCGCTGTATCATAAGGCCTGTCATTGCGTCAACTGGCGTGGTGTCGAATCCAAGGTTGTACGTGACAAAGAGTAGGGTCATCTGTCCAACCTCGTGGGTTTTCTCCGGGTCCCCCGGTTTCCTCCCACTGTTAGGGACCCCTACGCGCCAGCGATTTATTGAAATAAAATTAAACCATATGCTAGTTCCGAAATGACCTACTGTGTATCGAGTGTACGTTAACCCATGTTTTTTTATTCCTGCGAAGTCTGTCTACTGATAGCTCGTCAAATGAGAAAGTTAAGGTTTGGAATAAAGTACGCTGCAGCTGATAATGACCAATAGAACTCAGTGTGTCATTAATCCCGTTGTCATTCAAAGAAACGTAATACTGATACCGCTATGGTTTTTTGTTTTTATTTTTATGGCTCGAAACAATCAATTGAATCTTGAGTCAATCAAACTATATAGGACAAGATCACATAGTACTCAACTAGCCACGAACCAATGGCCATGTTTTAAAAAGATTTTGAAATCACTGTATGCCTAACTGGTGCGTGTACAGGAAACGTTTGATACCGTTGGGCGTTTTATTTTCAATAAATCTTGAGAAAAATAATTGGTGAACACTCGCATATTACGGTGTTGATGTTGAACACGTCTTTGCTTAATCGTATAAATGTGTTTTTAATTTCCGTTTTTTATTCTCTTTAGTTAAAATAATAACTGACAGCAGCTCAAATCCCTCTCAAGCTGGAGCAGTGTTTGTAATGGAAGACAACGTTGGATGGCGAGATGTATGCGATGAAGATTGGGACAATAATGATGCTAGGGTAGTTTGCAGAGAGAAGGGATTTGTGTCCGGAAAAGCTCTATGTTGTTCGAAACTGACGTTTCTAATGCGTAATCCTAGTACTGACCCGCGGAGTTTTGTACATACCAATTTCAACTGTACAAATAATGACACAAGTTTACAGACCTGTCAATATACCAGAAGACGTGGTGGTTGCGCAACCCAGCATCTGGCGTCTGTTATTTGTTATAATACCTCACTTGATGAAGTGGACAATGGTAATATACTATTTGGGATCTTAACTTTACAGGAACGATGTAGCCAGAGATTGTGCTAGGAGATTATACAATGCGGAACACGAGCTGGCTCACTAACGTGTTTTTTCACTGTGGGGTCACGGTGGCTAAGTGGGTAAGACGCTGTCTCGCTAGACTAGATGGAGGTCGGGTGTTCTATCTCTGTATTGGCCAAGAAAGCTCACTAATGCAGTACGGAGGAACTGACAATGACAGCTGTCTAGTTATTTGGATGGGACGAAAATTAAGGACCTGTGTACAGTTGGAATTCGATATAAGAATAGGCCGTAGTGCCGCTCTCTGGGCAATATTTCCAGCATGGCACACTGTATGACATATGTCCGTCTTCATTTTCCCAGTTTGGAGCAGAGCAGTAAGACGTTAAACCCCGTTTCATTCCGATCCTTGTGTTCGACTAGGCAGTTTCGCGTTATAATTAAGTCTGGCGTCTCGTTGTCTGGTACAAACGTGGCTTTCACAAACTCGTGGGTTTTCTCCGAGTTCTCTGGTTTCCACCCGCTGCTAAAGAGCCCTACGCGAAAGCGAATTATTAAAATAAAATTAAACCATATGTTAGTCCCGAAATGAGCTAATTTGTTTCGAGTGGACGTTAAACCCCATAATCAAATAATCAAGCTTTCAGGTATATTAAGATTGTAACAGAGTTCATGATATTGACCTGTGTGAAAACGCCTTACCTTCAAGGCTGGTGGGACATTAAGAGAACCTTACCCCTATCGATCCATGATAACAATAACCCCATGAACAATTATGAAATTTGACTGGCTATTGGGATTGACTGAATTATTAGATTCCTTCCATATATCTCCACTACATCCACAATTAAGCAGTTATGGTTCGCATACCATTTCAGTTAAAAATGTACTCAACATTATCGACTAAAATATAGATCTTTATAAACATTCTGTCCTTTTTATGTATGAAATACACCAATACAAAACTATGTGCAAAGTTTTGTGTTTCTGGATCAAAGATAATTCTCATAAACAGTGATTGAAAGTAAACAGTAAATTCTTAACTTACGCCTGAGAATGCTTTGTGAACTTTCGGCGTGGACTAACGTAAACAGATAACCACGCATGACTTCCACAACATCCACCCGGTTAATCTGAGGTAGTTTGATAACATTACAGAAAATTGTATTACTGGTGATATTATTGTCATGATATTCAAGTTTATCCCATTTTTTGCAGATTTCGCATTACGTTTAGAAAATGGGTCATATGGGGGTGTTCAGGTAAGACGGTTCGGTCTTTGGGGTCGAGTTGTTGGATCGTCTGGCTGGAACAAGGTGGCCGCAAATATAACTTGCAAGAGCATGGGTTTTGCCGGTGGAGTTGTGTACAAAAGAGGTAAAACCTTTTTATTGCTATTCTGCTGAAGGGTACTTGAAATAAATTTAAGTTTCTCAAGATTTACCCACCTGATATTAATTGGGCCTGTGCAAAGAAAACTAGGTTCCGTGAGTGCACGTAGAAGATCCGGCTAGAGTAGGATTTAGGAATATGACCGGCCACACTTACTATCATTAGAGATAGTGTCCTTTGGTACTCGTCATTGAGCCTACTGGCGTGGTTTCGATCCCCCGGTCGTACGTGACAAGAAGTATGGCTACCTGTCCAACCTCGTGGGTTTTGTGCCGAGTGGACGCTAATCCCCATTTCTCCCTCTCTGTCTCTTTCTGTCCTTTGGTACACTATGTTTGCTCGGAGTTAAATCAAATTATACGATAATGCATCACGCCAATAATTTGCTGGGTCCTCCGGTTCAATCAAGTACTAAAGACGACTACGCACAATCAAATTAACATCATACGCAGTGCACGCGTGTCGGAGTCACCAAGAAGCTTACCTCTTAACCTAGTAAGGAATCATACCCAGGAGCAACGCCCTTACCCTGAACCCTCCACACAACCACACACACAAACGCACACACATTATTAACGTTAATCAATCACGATTATATTTTGGTTTTAGCCTCGACAGGAGTAAATCGTATACCTTTTTGGATAACCGAGATGGATTGCATAGGAAATGAGACTCAATTAGATCAGTGTGCTGTCACATGGGGAGAAGTCGTTTCTGTATCAAGTGATGCTGCTGAAGTTATATGCTATACAACTGGTATGTCACAATGTGGGAATCGAAACCTGTATACCTGACTGACCGAGGCGAATGGCTTTGGTTTTACTACTTCTATCTGTAGTCCAGATGAATAAGTCTTAATATACGTTGACTGGAGCGGGCGACATAACCACTGGTCCCAACAACTTGGGTCCCTTTTTGATAGTTGATACTTTACTATACTAAGGTAACCAAGGTTATGAAGATTACGAGATGCTCAACCAATTTCCTACAAAAAGATATCAAGGAATTTAGAAGTAATGTCCGTTCAATGTTAATTGTTTTCTAATTTAGGGCTCACGAGTGTCATAATACTAGCTAGGATTCTTGTCCTCATCTGCAAATACTGTATGCTTATCTTATCGGCCGGAAAGCCGAAAATCAAGTAATATACAACCATAACCTGGCCGTATATCATTTTAATATTCGTCCACAGGCGGCATGCCCCTAAGCCGAAACCAACATGATTAGCGAGTCCTTAGTGCCTGTGTCTCAAACGGCGCGATGTCTCCTGTAGGTGTGAAATGGTAGGCCCACCACTAGACACAGACTAGGTCATATCTGGACTAAAATATAATGCAGGTCTATTTCTATAATTTCCATTTTTATAACTGCGCATTGGGTTCTTTAGCAGAGCAACACGGGCACTGGAGGATGCGCTAGCAACCCCACACAGTGTTGCTTATAGGCTTGTGATTTAAATCATTGAGCCTGATGCGGTTAGATTACTCAACCTGGTGGTAATAATGATTTTATTATTTCATAGAGTCCCCACGCATACAATTGGTGAACGGAACATCTGCATATGGACGAGTGGAACTGATATTTGATGGTGTACGTGGGGCGATATGTGATAACAGTCAGTCCGATGAATATGCTAGCACTGTGTGTCGCCAGCTCGGGTTCACACGTGGAACGGCTCTAATTCCTGGATCGTTCGGTTCTAGTAATGGACCTGTATATCTGGAAGCTAAGACATGCGAAGAATCCTCCATCTTTGATTGTTCAATGACGTCACCATGGTTGTCAGTTAGTTCTGCATGCTCGGATCATTCCCATGACATGGCTGTGCGTTGTCATGGCGACGGTAAGATTTGTGATAAATATTTTTTTTTCAATCAACACAAGATCCTCTTTGCATTTGGGGTTGGGTTGCTTGTTTTGTAATTGTTTTGGTTTCCTAAATTTTTGATCGATGGTCGGTCGAATGGGGTGTTGTTGTAAAATTTAAAACAACATTAAGATCATGTACATATATTTCAAAGGCAAATATAATTACTGTTTATTTTGAACCAAAACAATGTCGCCACAATGTTTGTCGCTTCTGGGTGATCGGGGCATTCTCATGAACCGAAAGGAACTCTTGCTAATATGGTCTACTGTGTATCTATGAAAGATTGTATGCGTTAAGTCGATCATCGTTTGCGACAATATCTATGCCCCTTTTCTCTCTCTTAAATGGACGCCAAATGAGTATTTAACAATGGTAGATAACCTCTCGGCTTGGATTCAACAAAGGTGGATAAATTATCGGCTGGGATTCATACGGATTATAGGTGAGCCTGGCTTGTTGATATCTCCTGCAGAGGATGGCGAATGCTGTGACATTAAGCCAATCTTTGTAATTACCTAACGGTATTTGACCATTTTAACCAGGAGAGTTAGGTTTCCCAATATACGAATCTGTGTATTTCTAATTCTGTCTTCGAGCCGCAGTGGAGTTTGTAAGTTAGACATTGTCCAGCGATCATGTGTTCGAGCCCGATGTTGGAAGGGAAAATTCTTCGGATGGTTTTTACTTGTCAGTGGCAATGAACAGTGTTCGGATGGATCGAAAACCCGAGGTCTCATGTAGACATCGGTGTGCACGTAACAGATTCATGTAAGTTTTACATGACAGTAGGTCGTAGTGCCGCTGTCCGAGCAAAATTTTATTCACACTGTAGCCTATGGTGCATGACTGTCAACATTGTCTCTGTCAGAACAGAACAGTAGGATATTTTATTTCATTTGTAATTTGTCAATCTGATTAAAATACAGATCTATATTTCGTTTCTTGTTTATACTTTCGATGGTCTACACTACATGCAGATCTGAAAAATAGTACATAGAGGTCGTTTCAGTGGTCGTGCGAGCGGCATTTGACCCTATGAAGTTCACACATTGATTAATTAATCAGCGTAGACGTTTTTAGTGGTTTATCTACCGTTCCGTGCATTGCACACCAAAATGTCACTGTAGCAGACCGTTTCATTGGCTAATACCCTATTTAACCAAACCGCCCGTGACATAACCACTTTTCCAGATCATAGTGTAATAAAGACAATTAAAGGAAAATTTAGAACTATAATAAACGAAATGAAATAGGGTATGTGTTTTAATGCGATTTGTAATTTGTGTTACAGTACGGCTTTATAGCGGAACAGTTGATAGCGGTATCGTGGCTATATATACAACCAGTTGGAAGATGGTTTGTGCACAAGGTTTTGATACTGTGGAGGCTGATATTGTCTGTAGAGAGATGGGGTATGAACACAGTCGTATATTGACACCAGGAACCTTTGGAACTGCTAGTATGGCTTTTAATCGGATGGATTACCATTGTCTGGGTAACGAGACATCGTTGTCACAGTGCTACTCTAATTACACCTATTGTTATAGGGATTATGCAGCTGTACAATGCTACGATGGTGCACTGGGGACAGGTAAGACTTTGATGGTGTGCTTAAAGACCACCTTAGATGAAAAATCTAAATTTCATGTACGTATAGCCAATTGTTTCTGTATCCACATTACGGAGAGGTCACGCAAATCTAATTAAAATTACGTCGGTTGTTAAGGTTTAAGTATACGACACGCCAAAACGTTTAAATATCCGAATGTGTCATGGACACAGAAATTCAATTCTACCCAGTAACTCTCAAACCTAAAGACTAGCTCAAACCTAAAGACACGCTTAACTCAAAATGAAAAAAAAGATATTTACATTGTTTGCGAGATGATGAACTTTATTTTATTCCATTACGCTAAAATTGACACTTTATGTTTCCTCTGAAGAAGGAGTTCTTGTAAACTCTGATTTCTTTTAAAAGTTTCACTTTTCCAGAAAAATCACTAACGTTAACATCTGTCCAGAATTCTCAAGATGTCCACAAAACAGGTGTTGTTACAATAAATGATCGCGGGTTAGTGGGATCGGTTTGTGGAGAGTTCTTTGGTCCTTCGGAAGCTACAGTGGTCTGTAAACAACTTGGATATCGCCATGGCATGGAATTTAAGTATCCAATGCTGGTCAGAACAATTTATGTTATTCAAGAACCAAGATGTTATGGAAATGAATCGAGAATATTTGATTGTGAATCAGGAACTGAATCATGTCCAAGTAGAAATCCATCAGCTGGTGTTTTCTGCTATAACAATACAGGTATAGTAGAATAATAACCATGTTACCAATGACAAAACACCTATAGTAAAGCAGATAAGAGCAATTTTGGGGAAGAATTTTTCAAATGATGATACAAGCATCAAATTTGGCACAATTGTTCTCCAAGAGATACTAATCAAATCTTTCTGATTGGCCAATTGAAAATCCAACATGGCCACCCGAAGTTGATGTTTTGCTTAGAAATAATTGTAGTTGTCAAATTTCTTCTTCTTCTTCTTCTCCTTCTTCTTCTTCACCTTCTACTTCTTCTTCTTCTTGACACTGTACTTCTTCTTCTTATTATTATTGTTATTATTATTATCACAGCTCCGGTATTGCGGTTTGCCAGTGGTGGTTCTAGCGGTAATATAGAAATTGTTGATGGTGAAGATGTGGGTTCTCTATGTATACCTGTATCATCAACCAAAACCGCTCAAGTATTGTGTAGACAGATGGGATACAAGACGGGACAAACAGAGTGAGCCATATTCATTGTTCTGAAAATTGAAAATGAAATAAGGTTCAATATCCTATTTTTCTGTTACGTCCGGGATAATGAAATGAGGTTTACCGTCCTATTGTTTTGCTAAAGACGGGCATACGCCATGCAGTGTGATATATGGGTATAATGATTTGTGGTCGTGTCACAGCCTACTCTTGTTACATCGAAATATACCTTCAAATGGCATTTTAGTCAGTATAGGGGGCATTCGTCCGTGTCGCTGATCTTCACAGACACTCCGTCGTGCGCCCCTGATAAGCTGACTACGCACGAAAATGCTAAGGAATGCTTCCGCCGACACCAGATTCGAACCCGGGACCCCAGTTTAGCGAGTCAGTGCCCTACTCACAGAGCCTCCAGCTCTCACTTCATTGTTCTATTATTAGTCAGGATTAAAGACCGTGGAGTCCTCAAACGAGGGTGTTAAACAAGCTTTTTTATTCATTTCAGATCCACTCGGGTATATCCCAGCACTCGCAGTCTACCAGTTTTTTTGGACGATGTTCAATGTTCAGATAGTGAAGACTCAGTTTTCCAGTGTAGTAACTCGGGTTGGAAAACCAACAACCAGTACAGGTGCAATTCCGGAACGTATCCCATAACATGTTCCAGGGGAGGTATGTTTTTTTTTCTAAATTGGCAGTCAACTGTGACGGAAAATATTTAATGATTAAATTATCCATTTTTTATTCTGGTGTGATTAACTTGCTAAATTTTGAACTCATCTGGACATCAGGGAAATTCCTCGCACACTTATATGGGAATAAAATGAATAGGGCTTCACGTCCTAGTTTACTACATAGTCTGGTCTTTGGACTGATCTTATGAAGACGGCGATCTTAAGTCGAGACCACCACGAGACCTTACTACTTCAACAGACCCGGTCGGGACTGCTTTGTTGTTAAGCAAATGCCGTAATCACTTAAACGTGACACCTGTATATCAAATGACACAGAGGTGGGGCGTAGTACGTCTACAGCTTAAACACAACACGTCCATTTTTAATTTCTTTTCTCAGTTCGTCTGCTACGCGATGATGATACAACTGTAATGGCGGGCGGGATTGAAATATATTACAGAAATAGGTATTGGAATCCTGTTTGTACTGGTCTAAATGATCGAGCAGCTCAAGTTATCTGTCGTGAATTAGGAGCCCCGTACTTTAAAGTAAGTATTTATTTTTTATGACATTTGATCAAATATAAAAACGATGAAATATTCAAAATAGTACGTGAGAAATAATTAAACGTTCTTTGTTTCGATAGCTTTCATCAAGGTAGATAACCCCTAATCCCGAGGAAAGGCTTAAACCACTTTTGTTATAGGCCTCTCCATAACATTCCAACACTCAACCCCAATTTATTACAACTCAGTTTGATAAAATTGTTTGGGTTAAATTCTTTAAGGTAGAGTATTAATGCTATTGAAGAACGGCTATTAGAATATTGGTTATACGCCCACCCACAAAAAGACTTAGTAATTGGAAATTCAAATTGATAATATTGTCTCTTCTTTTGAATTTCTCAAGGTATTATTATTCTCGTATTATATCGGCGTCATTGTATTTTCAGCTGTTACCAGACAATCTCTTTGGTGCCCAGAGCAGCTCTTCGTACAGTATGAAAAATATTGTGTGTACGGGAACCGAACAATTTATATCTGACTGCAGCCTGTCTAGCCCAAGTTATTGTTCCATATACGATGGGTTTTCATCGCTCGCTTGTAGCACAACACCATTTCTAGAAGGTAAAGTTCGAATAAGTTCTTGACTATAATTTTAGATTCTTTAAGTCCCCTGTCGTGGACTGGTATAAATTTCTGATCACCTTTGGTTTCTTCCTTTTAGTCTAATAATCACATTGTTTTTGTCTAATGTTCACTTTATTTTAGTAGTATGTTCACTTTATTTAAGTCTAATGTTCACTTTGTTTTAGTCCAACGTTCACTTTATTTTAGTGGTATGTTCACTTTTTTTAAATTTAAGTCTGATGTTCACTTTGTTTTAGTCGTATGCTCACTTTAATTTAGTCTACTGTTCACTTCAATTTAGTCTAATGTTCACTTTGTTTTATTCTAATGTTCTTTTTGTTTTAGTCTAATGTTCTCTTTGTTTTAGTCTAATGTTTACTTTGTTTTAGTCTTTTTTTTTCTTTAAAAAATTCAACATTTGTTATAGGTATTTAAACCCGGCTGTCACAACATAGATAACATTTACGCATTTGATTGAGCCGTTGAATCAAGATCTCTTTGTGTACTTCCTTGATTTACAATATGCTTTCGGTTCTTTCTTAATCTTGGCATAATATACATGGCGGCTAGAAATAAAATG
Organism: Patella caerulea; assembly: GCA_036850965.1. Taxonomy (NCBI): domain Eukaryota; kingdom Metazoa; phylum Mollusca; class Gastropoda; family Patellidae; genus Patella; species Patella caerulea. The sequence continues at coordinate 11,415,225 of JAZGQO010000006.1, forward strand.
AAATGAAATGGGGTTTAACGACCTACTCTTCTGCACCTAACCTGGGCTAATGGAAAACGGGCATGCGCCATACAATGTGCTTTGGGGAAAATTTTGCCCGGACAGCAGCGCTACGTCTTATTCTTATATCGAACTCCAACTGCCAAGGGGTCTTTTATGTGTACGTCAATGTGTACACAGGACCTCGATTTTTCGTCCCATCCGTTCTGCATCACTGACAAGGAGAAGCCACGCCGGAAAATTTAGAATAAAATTCCCGGCCAATGCAGGGATTGAACACCCGACCTCCCGGCTAGTGAGCCAGCATCTTACCCACTTCGCCACGTGATCCCTGTCACGAAAGAACAATCGATGTAACCAAATGATACATCATGGCACACATGTTAATGTTACAGGCAGAATCAACCACCTTCTACGCAATACTGAGCACTTTGGAAAACAATTCATCATTTTTCGGACATATATGTGTAGGGATCTGCAATGATACGATTAAAAGGGTTTATAAAAATGATTATTACTGTATAATTTCTATTATTTATTAATTTTGATGTAGAAATAGAAGTTCGGTCATTAACAGAAGGTTACAGTCCTTCCATTGACATAAGCATTTATAACATCAATGGGTCAATTTGTTCGGATGGCTGGGACGATAACGATGCCCGAGTTATATGTCGGCAAAATGGTTTCCAATATGGTAGGCGATTTAAGCCCTCCAGTGGAACAAGCACCTACAAAACAAGATTAGCCACAGATGTCCAGTGTACAGGTTCCGAAGAAACATTAAACCAGTGTAGTGTTAACACCACGTCTTTAACTGGATGTCAAAGCCCACAAAAAACAGCAAACGTTCTCTGTTCTAACAGATCCTTGGGTAGGTGTTTACGATGACATGTGAATATCGGGATTATTATCCGAACACTGGATGGGGTCGAGATTCTTATCCTAGCAGATTCCATTCCTTGTCCAGATTCCAATGCCAGTGAGTGAATGTCGGTATTCTTACCCAGACACGTTGTGTTACAGATTCTTATCCTAGCATGTGATGATCGAGATTCATGTTCAGAAGATGGTCATGAAACTCAACCTAACACGCGGTGGTCCACAAGCTTAAACTAATACATCGTGGTCGAGATTCTTATCTTAAAAACTGATGGTCGAGATTCTGGTCCTAAAACCTGTTGTCGAAATTATTAGCCATTAACTTTAACAATTGGCCACACGTCCAAGTCGTCATAATATCTACATAATGTTTGTTTAGTTAATATTGGTAATAATCAGACTGTAGTCATAATGTAGGTGTTATTTCACCAAGGCCATTAAAACCATGATTTATGAATGATATACACTACTATTGTCCAGGTTTGTGTAGTCAATAGTGACGGGAGTTGATAGCAGTTACGGTATTACTCCAGTGTTTTACAGCTAGTTACACGCGTGCTATTTAATATCAACGGCCAATCTGATTAAGTTAGGTTGAAATTTTAGTTTACGAAGATTTTTAGGAGATTTAAGATTTTGTGAAACACGGTCCAGGATCATAAGTCAACATTACCATCTGGCCAGTGCAAACACACAATTCAGATTCCACCATAGGATGGTTCTGATTATTATCGTTATTATCCAAACACATGATGATCGCAATTCTTACCTAAACAAACAGATGGTCAAGATTCTATAACGCGGCAGCATTTTCTCTCGTACTTACATTTTATTTATTATTTGCCTTCTCTAGAATTTCAGATGCGGCTAAAGCCAGGGAATCACAGTTCGAACTTTGGTTTGGTAGAATTGGGCCTTCGTGGAGAATGGGGGAGTGTTTGTGTTAAGTACTATTCAAGGGAAACTTTAGCAAGATATGCTTGTCAACGACTAGGGTACACCACAGGACGTTTCGATAGGACAACATATAACCCTTCCGGTCTAATATGGCTGAACGGAGTAGAGTACTGTTCAGACGTTACAGGTTTTGGCAGTTGCTCGATAGAAGGATTTAATCAAACAGGAACTTGTGTATCACAATATTTAGCTGTAAAGTGCGAAACTTCAGGTAATACAAACACTTCGTGTGTTTTTGGTGATTAAATTAAAAAGAGAGAAAGAGTTTAACATCCACTCGATACAAACTAGGTCATTTCGGTATTAACACGTGGTTCAATTTTATTTCAGTAATTTGTTTGAGCACAGGGGTCTTTGGCAGTTGGAGGAAACCGGGAAAACCCACGAGGTTGGACAGGTGACCATATTCCTTACCACGTACAACCGGACAATCGAAACCACACCAGTTGACCCAATGACAGACCTTATGATACAGTGCGCAGATGTTTACCACCCACCCCCCCCCCTCTAGTACTCGAGAATAAATTATCAGTAGGATAATTGACGGTTTCTGAATGGTTCGATATTATTAGATAATTTTGGGGGTGGTCTAGAGTGCCGCGCTTCGACCTCTAGCTGGCCGGTCACCCCTGGCTTGCGGCTGTGGTTTTGATCCCTGGTGTGAGCGTATGTGGCATGGCGATAGGGGCGCCTTCTCAACCTCATGGGTTTCCTGTGGGCACTCCGGTTTCCTCCCACTGCTAAAGACCCCTACGCGCAAGCCAATTATTGATATAAAATTGTAAAAAAACATATGTTAGTACCGAAATGACCTAGTGTGTGTCGAGTGAACGTTAAACCCCATTTCCCTCTCTCTCTCTCTCTCTCTATACCGCTTGTTATCGCGATACAAAACGTTATGGTACAGGGTGACACTCTACTTACAAAGTCTTCGTTCGTTCGTTCGTGGGTTTTAACGTCCACTTCCACCTAAGGTGATATCGTAGACAACTTACATCGTCTTACATGGTTGGGCTTTTCTATCCTTTATGGCCGTTTAGTTGGGCTTTTATATCCTTTATGGCCGTTTGTTTATTCCGTTGAAGGTATAGGGCTGTAAGACACCATTTGCCAACTCAAGTCTGGCACACAGTTTTATCTTCAGAGTACACTAGATGTGCTTAAAGTGTCTAGACACAGGATGCTTACAAACTTCAGAAACTGTTTTTCGAATTCTTTCTAAGAACTATATTTAAATTAAACTACATATGCTTTAATATGATATATTTCAGTTGAGTTACTGCCTGAACATAATGTAGGGGGTGTTCAACTTTCTGTTAATCAATCAACTGGGTTGGTTTGCTCTGATGGGTTTGATTCTATAGCTGCTATGGTAACATGTCGACAGCTGGGTTATATATACAGTAACATTTTACATTACACACCTTATACACTGAGTGAACCGATTCGTTATAACAATTTCCAGGTATAACGTTATATACACCGCATACTTTCGCACCTTTATGAATAACACGCACCTTGTATATAGTGTAATATGACGCCCATGGAAACAAAGTTTCCTATACACCGTTATAAACCTTACTCTCTGACCGATCTCACAACACATTTTGAAAGACTTGCGAATAAACAAATTAACATGCCTTATCCTAAGTTAGCACTCATATAGATTAACACATCTTATCCTGGGTTGTCTCCCAATTTAACACCCTTTTATCCCGAGTGATCTCACTGTTTCAAGCCCTTATTGTGGATTACCATACCTTAGCCTGAGTTATACACCCGTGTGGATTAATACATGTTATCCAACGTTATCACAGTTTGTTCCAGACCCCTGTGGATTAACACATCCTACCCCGATTTACCTCAAAGTGACACACTTATAGACTAACACATAATATCCCGAGTCTATTCTATCCATTATTTCAATACAGTAGATTTGTGGGGTGACGGTGGCTATGTGGAAAAGACGCTGGCTCGCTAGCCTAGAGGTTGGGTGTTCCATCCCTACATTGGCCGAGAAGGTCATCCAGATTTTTTGGCGTGGTTCCCTCTTGTCAATGATGCAGGACGGAGGGCAAATGTCTAGGCGTCCGGAGCCTCATAAATGTTATATTATGTCCATTTATTTCACCAGGATTGGGAATAAACATGCAATGCCACACATATGATCCTTAATTATCACACAGTGTTTATTTCTTGCAGAAGTTTGAAATATCTTCTGGGAGTGTTCAAACTTTTTGATATAATATATTACAAAATATTACTTTCTCACAGATTATCATTTAAGGTAATGGGTGGCGGTAGCCGGGTGGGTTGGCACTCTTGTAATTTATTATATTGTGAATTATGTGTTTATTTAGTGTATTGGTATGGAAAGCAAGTTAGAAGAATGTTCGTATGATCAGCATGCCTGTCGTAGTAATAGGCCTGCTTACGTTATTTGTTCCAATCTACCGCATAATACGGGTAAGCTTTGTCCGTTTTAACACGGCGTTCTATAATAGAGACCACACCCAACAAATATCCTCTTGGAATAAACACGATTTGTACGTAGCGTTTAATGGACGGGGGTCTGTAGACTCAATGGATTCAGCAATAACTTGAAACAACTTAAAATACAGTTTAAATGTCACTAAATTTCGTTATCACCAACGTAGCTATAAATCCAAGACAAGAGTTATGTCCTTTTATTTTCGGTAAAATGTCCGACAAGAAAAGTTTTGAAATCCCATCACTGATGAGTACTCTTTCTTTACCGCTTCTTAAATAAGAACTTTACATCAATCTTTCCTGAAGCGAACGCTCCTTATAGGTTGATGTATTGTTTGTAGTCTGCCATAGTTAAAACCAATGCTGGGATATTAGATATTATTAATTGGTGTAGACAAACCTTTGTTTCGTTTTCAGGATACGATATTAGTATATCATCCACAAGTTATGGCAAAGTTAAAATCAACCACCTTCAAATAGATGGTATGGTCTGTCCCAACGATTGGGATGATCAGGATGCTCGTGTGGTCTGTAGAGAAACCCTTGACAGTTCGTACGTTGGAGGATTTGCTTATAACTTAATAAACCAAGGAGATGCATTAAGTAACCCAGGTGTAAAATGGTTGACAAATGTTAAGTGTTTGGGTAATGAATCGTATATTAGTCAATGTGGTGGTGTTAACTGGGATAATGTTTCAGTCTGCTCCATGGACACTTCCGCTGCTGTTTATTGTTACAGAAATTCAGGTAGGAAGCGAGGGTTGAATATACAAGGTGGTGAAAATGGGGGACAACTCTCAAATCGCAAATCTTTTGACAAAATTGGTAAAAATATGGAATGCAAAATCTTACTATTTTGCTTCAGATGAGCTAATGAAGTTGGGTATACGCAATGCTGTGTGTACGGGGAAAATAAGGAAGTGTTTTTGTGGCTACCATATTATAGATCTATAATATCAAGCGGCCATTTTGGACCCCGAAAATAACCGAACCTCCCCAACCGGGCTACAATTAGCCTCTCCCAGACATTTTAGCTTGAAAGCGCGAGACTTGGTATTCCCGACGACCGAGGCATCTGATAGGCTCACCAGCTGCGGTTGTACTCTGCCGAAATATGCAGTGTATTACGCGGCGGCCTTCTATTGGAGATGCCATTAATTATGATATACATGTCTTGTTTTTCACCTTCCGAAATGGAATTAAGGTCTTTAGCGGTTCAGACTGTTATAAACCTTAATCAATGCTCTTTTTTGTTTCTCATTTCGAAAGGATTTGAGTTGAGGCTGGTTGATGGAACTAATTCATCTGGTCGTGTAGAAGTAACGATCGATGGTGTGTCAGGATCTGTGTGTGGCGATGGTGTTGGTAATGAGGAAGCTTCGGTATTTTGTCGAATGTTGAACTTTAGTGGTAAGTACAAGGTATCTTTATTTCGACATTCACACCATCAGATGAATTGATTTAGATCTAGTTATTCCGTTTTGTTGGCGTATAGTGTGGATTTATTTTAGAAAGTCGGTTAGTAGAGCTGTTCCAATGTAGGTTTATTTCAGATAGTCGGTTGATAGAGCTGTTCTAGTGTGGAAATTTGGTTGGTAGAGCCGTTACTAGTGTTTGTTTATTTCAGATAGTCGGTTGATAGAGCTGTTCTAGTGTGGAAATGTGGTTGGTAGAGCCGTTACTAGTGTTTGTTTATTTCAAAAAGTTGGTTGGTAGAGCTATTCCAGTGTAGCCCTATTTCAGGCAGTGGGTTGATTGATCTGTTCCAGTGTAGAAATGTGGTTGGTAGAGCTATTTCAGTGTAGCCCTATTTCAGGCAGTGGGTTGATTGATCTGTTCCAGTGTAGAAATGTGGTTGGTAGAGCTATTTCAGTGTAGCCCTATTTCAGGCAGTGGGTTGATTGATCTGTTCCAGTGTAGAAATGTGGTTGGTAGAGCTATTTCAGTGTTCATTTATTTCAGAAAGTTGGTTGGTAGAACTATTCCAGTGTAGAAATTTGGTTGGTAGAGCTGTTCCAGTATCGATCTGTTTCAGAATGTCGAGATGTAAAAATATTCCAATCACCAGCTTACTTGTAGATCTGTTTAAGATAATCGCTTTGTTAGCTACTCCATTCCACCATTTTGCTTGTAGATCTATTTCAGATATTCCTTTGATAGAATAGAGCTGGTCCAGTGTAGATCTATGTATTTTTAAAATGTGTGCCTATAGACCTATTCCCATTTGCCAATTTGCTTGTAGACCTATTTCAGAAAGTAGGACCGTGGAACTTTTCCATTGTAGATCGATTTCAGTCCCCCGATTGGTTTTTTGATCTATATGTATATTTCACAAAGTGAGATTTCTGTCAAATGTTTAGGTCATAACGAATTCTGGTTTTACTATTGACGTATTCTAAGATTACAATGTTGTTGAAAAATTCGATTCAATAGAAATGAAATGAAACGAGATTTAACCTTCTACGACTGTTCTTCTACGGTGTGCCAACGAGTATATACTAGAAACCATGCAAAGAAATTCTAATTGCTAGCACTATTTGATTGCACATCTGATACAGTCCTTAGTCCATTTTAATGCAATGCAAGTCATCCGGGATGTCTATATTTTTTATTTCGTTATTTCTTTTAGGTGGACAAGTGCAAACACCAAGTAGCGGCAGCTTGTCACGCCGGATGCATATTACAAATCTGACCTGCAATGGATCGGAGAAGTCAGTTTTGGATTGTGGAATGATTGTGGGTGTATATAACCGCGACTGTCTTCGTCATGGTGATGCCACAATTAAATGTTATACTGATGGTTAGTACAATCGACATTGGGGGTTGGGGGCGAATGGTTAGCAGGTGCGCGCTGAATGATAAGGTCTGTCATTGAGTCAACTTGCATGGTTTCAATTCCCCGGTTGTACGTCGCCTGTCCAACCCCGCGGGCTTTCTCATGGTCCTCCAGGTTCCTTCCACTGCTAAAGACCCCTACGCTCAAGCGACTTATTGAAATGAAATTGAACCATAAGTTAGTCGCGAAATGACCTAGTTTGTGTAGAGTTGACGTTAACCTCTCTCAGATGGTGGGATGGGAAGCGTATTCAAATGGAGAGATTATGATGTGATATCATAATAATTCATGCTTTATTTACATCAATGAAATTGAATCCCAACAAATTAGCACTAAGTGATGTACTCTATTTTATTTTATTTATGACTCAAAGATTTAAGACAGTTATTTTAAAGTTTTTTATATTGTTTCAGTTCGATTAACGGGGTCAACGCCTTCACACGTAAACTATGGAAGACTGGAAGTGCTGCACAACAATGTATGGAAGGCTGTATGCGATATTAATTTTAATGATGATTTGGCCAGAAGGGCTTGTAGAGTGTCTGGATATACTGATGGCGAATATAGATGCTGTTCGTCGCTGGGTGGAAATGTCCCTCTAGATTTTATTACCATAAATAACTGTTCTACTGACGCTAATGTTGGGAACTTTAAAACTGGATGCACGTTTGGTTCTGGTTGTCAGTCCAACAGCTACACAACTTTAATTTGTTCAAACAGCCAAATAAATAAAACAGGTATATGCTTTATGGACACTGTTCAGCAAAATCATAATTCGGGCATATTTAACGAGGTTTCTCGAATATCGTGGCCTTCGGTCCCATCATCATTGCACTAAGAGGCAACGTTTGTGGAAGCTGTTCTGCAGATATATGATTCCAGTACAAATTACAAGGATTCATCACATGAAAAATATTGGTCTGTCTTTTGCATTGCATTGGTCTTTGTCGCGGGTCATGAATAGACAAAGTTGCATTTGTTTGTTTCACCCAGTTGAATAGCCTATCATATCTCATCCAAGCCCTCTGATAGTCGTTTATGAAGATGCATTATGTAATAATAGATACCGAGTTGCCCTGTTCGTGCAGTATAGTTAAATATATTCCTTTCAACACCTGGGCCACAGTGGCTAAGTGAATAAGACGCTGGCTCGCTAACCTGGGGTTCGCGCACGGTGTTACACGAGACAGTTCAATGTGGTTTCCCTGGTCAGTGGTGCAACACTGGGGATCTGACATGCGCAGCTGTCTGGTCGTTTGTTGATACGTAACACCAGGGCCCTGTGTACACACTGACATGCACATAAAAGATCCATTGCCAATTGGAATTCGATATCAGAGTAAGCTAAATTTCCCTCATAACACAATGTATGGCGGGGGTTGGGATGGCCTAGTGGTTTAGATTGTTGTGGTTCGACCTCTAGCTGACCGGTTACCTCTGGCTTGCGGCTGTGGTTTCGAGCCCTGGTTTGAGCGTATGTGGCATGGAGATAGGGGCGCCTTCTTAACCCCGTGGGTTTCCTCCGGGCCATCCGGTATCCTCCCACTGCTAAAGACCCCTACGTGCAAGCAAATTAATGAAATAAAATGAAACCATATGTTTTTCCCAAAATGACCTAGTATGTGTCGAGTGGACGTTAAACCCCCTCTCTCTCTCTCGCTCTCTCTCTCTCTCTCTCTCTCACACACACACACACACGCAATGTATGACGTATTTCTATCTTTATTAGCCCAGCTGGAGCAGAACACCAGGATGTTAAACCCCATTTTATCTCATTTAATTCATTAGTTCCATTGCCAACTTGATCGGAACTACCATATGCTAAGCGACAATTGTCTATCCTGTGAAAAGCCCGTATGTTAACATATATAACCCTTAATCCATTGATATATTTTTTTTATCGTTTCATATCTAGCATTAAGCGTGACGATAAAGGATACATCACACGGACGTGTTACCCTTTCTTCTAATGATGTTGCTGGTACTATCTGTGCTGATGGATGGAATGATGCCAATGCCAACGTTATATGTAAACAGTCATATTATCAGGGAGGTAATATACAATTACAATTAACATTAAACATTGAAGGTAGAATAACATTAAAACTAACGTTATCTTTAAACGGTTGCTATATGGTACAGATAGGTTTCGTTTAGGTTGGAATAAAATAAAACCAAGTACGAACAATCCAAACCATTAGGCAAAAATCGAAGTCCTAAAGAACGTAATAGGCAAAATAGTTAGGCAAAGTAGTGTAATCAGCAAATGGACTGTTCATCGTGTACGAAATACACAATATAACATTACATGTAGCGTTATCTGTAAACGTTTGTGTCGAGGGTATAAATGAATATTACATTACAAGAAGCGTTATCTGTAAACAGTTGTTAAAATGTATTGAGGGTATGAATAAATATAACATTCAAACCGCGTTATCTGTAAGCAGTAGTTGTAAAGTACTGAGGACATAGATAAATATAGCATTCTACCTAGCGTTATCTGTAAAAAGTTTTAAAGGTACTGAGAGTACAGCATTGAAATAAACATTTTACGTAACGTTATCTGTAAAAATTGTTATAGGGCAACCAGTGTATAAGACTACAACTATCTGTAAACATTGATTATATGGCACTGCTGGTAAAACTTGAAAATTACCTTATCTGTTAAATTATTTTAACTAACGTTATTTGTAAACATTTGGCGGGGGGGGGGGGGGTACCTACATAGCATAACCAATAACTGTAAATATGAGCATTTATCTTATGCCACACAGGGGATTGTGGGTACCTTTCCAGATAACGCCATCTGTCAACATGGGTTTATATGGGGATGCTCGATTCACAGTCCAGAACGTCCCGAATTGACAGAATTGCAATCGAGTGACGCGGAATTCAGTCCTGTCACAGTTCTGCCAGTCCCGACAGCTGAGGTGGAGTGAGTAGAATCCTGACGTATTCTAAGCAAAAAATATGTTTCAGACGTCATGATTAGTTGAGATATTTTTTTATGCAGTCGGCACATGCGTTGTGCTCCGAAATTCTCCTTTTCACTCGATTGACACCGGTTTCGGAATTAAATTCCGGAACTGTGAATCGAGCATCCCCTAAGTGTCGAGGATGTAGAAGGTACTTTAAAGCTAAGGGTATCTATATAAAATATTATGTATATTGAAGGTGTAATTTCTGTGAGCCTTGTGCAAGTAGGCCTACATAGATCAGCGCACATATTAACTGTATAACAACGGTTTACCTATCCATACAGGATATCAGATACAATAATGAGGCTTAGAATGTATTTTAAAGGCGCTGTTCTATTATTTATACTTGTATTTTCAGGGATCTCTAGCTACGCTGTCAATGACATTGAATCTCCGGTTATATACGGGAGTTTTAACTGTAGCGGAAACGAAACAAATGTAAATCAATGTCAGAGACTAACTGTTAGTACTGGTTGTTCAAGACCAATAAGTGCAACTGGCCTGGTTGCTGGTGTCACGTGTTATTCAACAGGAACAAGTAGGTAGTTTGATGAACCACCCCCATAAAGAAGGGTCTAAACAAGTGGAAAGTAAAACGGAAACAGGCGCGGATCCAGGAGGGGGGGGGGTCTAGGTTTGATAATTGCTTAACTAATTGCGCTCAACCGATTAACGGGGGGTTTGGGGGCCCTCTCTCAGAAAAAATTGGTTAATTAGATTCAATTTGGTTCATTCTGATGTATTTCCGGAAGGTAAATTCCACAATAACAGGTCTAAATCGCCAATAAAATGGCATGAAAATTTTTCAAGCCTGAGCAGGGGGGCCGCCCCCCCCCCCCGGATCCGCGCCTGGGAAAGAATTACGGGAATTTATTCAGTCCTGCGATCCTGTTGTTGCCATGTATGATTGTCTATATATGTTGCTTCACATTTTGTAATATTGTCTGGGCTTGATAACGTTGAGCGAATACTCTTCTAAACGTCGACTAAATAAATCAGTAGCCATTTTCCATAAGTGTGTGTTATACAGTGGTTTATTGATATATTTCTCGTCGTTCGTTGTGCATGCCAGATTGATCACTGTATATTTCGAGTTGACAATTGTACATGCCACGTTAATCACGGCATACTTTCGCATGATCACTGCATACTTTAGCATGATCACTGTACATTTATTTAGATACTATGTTGAAAGCTCGAATGTTAACATACATATTATTAATTATTTCATTATTACAATGTAGCCTATCACAAAGAAACTGATAATCAAACCTCATCAGAATCTCGTACATATCTTCTGGTTTTGAAATTCTCATATTTCATGCCAGAGCGCAACTTTCTAACAATTTGACTAATGAATCCACTTGTTCTGACAAAAAAAAGAAATATGTTTATTTATTTCAGAACCAACTATGATGTTGGATAGTAATGGAATAGTAAAAGTTACTATCAACGATAGAACATATAAAATCTGTTCTAGTGGTTGGGATGACTATGATTCTCAAGTTGTCTGCAGGTTGTATTCGTTGTACCTTCTTTGTCTTTAATATTCATTCCCAATCTGATTAAAACACAGATTCTAATTCGTTTCGCTTTCATAGTTCAAAATTTCGTTTTACATGTCTTTAGGAAACTATGATCTGGAAGAGTTGTTGTCATTAACGTGTTCTGTATGATGTGAGGGATAAGCTAATGAACAGGACGATGGGTAAACCACTAGAAACGTCAACGCTGATTGATTAAAATAGTTCTGTCGTCATAGGGTCAGACTCCGCTCGTTTGACCCCTGGCTTGAACTCCCACTATAACGTGTCGAATCTTCATGTAGTGTAGACCATCGAAAGTGTAAAAATACCGAAACGAAATATAGATCTGAATGTTAACCAGATTGGTGCAATTCGATATGCTAATATATCTGTTTTGAAAAGTAGATATAAGTTTCTGGTGGGCGTGTGTTACCACATATGATTAATATTTTTTTTTATCACTGACATTGGGGAATAGAACCCAGAAATACATTCTGAATATAAGGGAGCATTTGGTTGAACTTGAGGATGGTGGTTCGTAAGGTTGCCGTTCTGTCTCACATGACGATGGTCTTTAAGTTAACTCTTAAGTACTTCTTTCTGAATGTTGGCCTTCATTTTCAGGCAACTTGGTTTTCTTAATGGAGAAACCATTAAGACGTCTACCCCGTATTCTTCTCGTAGCCAGCAGTACAGGACCAACATGAATTGTCGCGGGGACGAAACATCGCTGTTTCTCTGCCAGAGTGACTCACCAACATCATATTATTGTGCTGATGCCGGTGCTGAGTGCTACAATGCAGGTAGGGTTCCTTTATGAATAGCACCCCCAATAGATAACAAGGCCAGATGCCATGAAATCTGATCAAAACAGACCATATCAAATGTTATATTTCCATTTTCTGAATTGGTAAACAAAAGCCGGAGATTAATGTTTATTTTTATTTACTTAAGTACGAATGGAAGACGAATTTCTAGAAGTCTACATCAATAATAAATGGGGATCTGTGTGTGGTGATCAATGGACTCGTGAAAACACAGGTAAACATCCTAAACATACCTAGTCCATATAAATGTATAAGCTATATAGCTACCTGAGGACTGGTCTAAAAGAGCACAACTACATATTTTTTAAACATTTTCAAACACGTTTTATGGTGATTCTAATGGTACTCGTTCCCTCGTATCCAATTATACACATTTTAGAATATCAAGCCTCAACTATAAACATGCATCATATTACCCATCTTCAAAAGGAGGCGTCATCTCGCGTTAACTTCGTAGATTATATAGCTAGCTCATGTAATTATCATTATATAGCTAGCTCATGCAAATGTATAGATTATAAATAGCTAGCTCATGTAAATATCATTATATAGCTAGCTCGTGTAAATGTATAGATTGTAAATAGCTAGATCATATAAATATCATTATATAGCTAGCTCATGTAAATGTATAAAAGAAACTATATAGCTAGATCATGTAAATGTATAGATTATAAATAGCTAGAACATGTAAATGTATAGATTATAAAAAGCTAGCACACGTAAATGTATAAACTATATAGCTAGCTCATATAAATATCATTATGTAGCTAGGTCATGTAAATGTATAAACTATATAGCTAGCTCGTGTAAATGTATAGAATAGATAGCTAGCTAGCTCACGTACTTTTGTGTAAGATTTAGGACTTCGAATTTTGTCTAATGGTTTGGATTGTTCGTACTTGGTTTTATTTTATTTATATGAAATCATTGATATTGAAACCTCCGATTTGAATTGTGAAACAACTTATTTTTGTTCAACCGTTAATAATAGATATGCAATGTATTATTTAGTTTTGAAATACAGACATAGGCATCCTTTGATGTTGACGTACCATTATTTCCAATACACACATAGGCAATATATACATGTATAATGTCTATATAGTTACTGAGTGTAGGAATTGAGATATAACGGATATGTTATAATGTTTATATAGTTATCGCGTGTAAAGAATTGAGATATAACGAATACGTAACGTTTTTATAGTTACAGAGAGAGAGAGAGAGTAGTTTTCTGAATCGCTGCCGCTATTGAAGAACAAAAAATCGGGGGTAACACAAGAGGTTAGGCGAACGACACGATGATCGAAACCACGATTTAAAGATTAATCCGTCACTATCAGAGAGAGAGAGAGGGGGGTGGGGGAGAGCGCGCGTTTAACGTCAACTCGACACAAACTAGGTCATTTCGGGACTAACATGTGGTTTAATTTTATTTCGATAATTCGCTTGCGCGTAGGGGTCTTTAGCAGTGGGAGGAAATCGGAAGCCCAGAGAAAACCCACGAGGTTGGATATGCGAACCAACTCCTTGTCACGTACAACCGGGGATTCGAAACCACGCCTGTTTACTCAATGACGGGCTTTAATGATACAACCATATAGTTACATAGTGAAGGTATTGAAATATAATAACAAATATGCAATGCTTAGTTGGAATATATTGAGATCCATACCATGACGTGTGTATTGTTTGTATAGTTGTAGCTTGTAAGGAATTGAACTATAATAACGGATATGTAATGGTGGGATATGGAGTAAGCGATGCAGGGGCCACAATGAGCCGTGTCCGTTGTCATGGAAATGAAACAAACCTGATAACCTGCCCGTACACATTGCCGCACACGGAGTACTGTGAAAAGCCGATTGGTTTAAGATGTTTCAATGGTGATCTAACAAGAGGTGAGACGATTATAGTACTTTTGAAATCCAATTAATTATAGTGATCACAATCAGGGCCGTATGTAAAATTTTAAAAGTGGGGGTGCAGCAGAGTAGTGGGGGCACCAATATAATGCCCAAAGTTACTGAGCGCGGGGACTGCCGCAATCAAAGTCGTTAGCAAGTAATCCCGTAGGGGTGCCACTTCTCGGGACGCCTTATTTTTTTTTTGGGGGGGGGACCTCTGCTCCCCGACTAAATACGATCTATATTTCGTTTCGTGTTTTATACTGTTGATGGCCTTCACTACATGAAAGATCTCGCCGGTTGTACTGGATGGTCGCGTCAGGGGTCGCACTCAAAGAACTTGCTGTAACAGACCTTTCATTGGCTAATATCTTACTTCAGCCTGAACGCTGGTTATATAACATCTCTTCCAGATGCCAATGCTGTTAACCCGAAAAAAAAAGAAATTTTGAACTATAAATAACGAAACGAAATAGGCTCTGTGGCTTAACCATATTGAGTTGTCACAACCAGTATACAATTACATGTATGCTATCATCGTTGAATATAAGTTATTATGAACAGTAAATTATTTGTAATTGTTGATTTTACCTATAAGGCTAATAATAAAGATATTGCGCAGGCTTATGGGGACTGGTCTAAAAGGGCACATTAAGATATTGTCAAACATTTTTAAACACGTTTTCCGGTGATTCTATCGGTTCTCGTGCCCTTTTACCCAGTTATCCACATTTGAGAATACTAAGTCTCAACTATAAACAGTGATCAAAAGAAGGCTTCATCTCACAATAACACGTACATCTCATCAAGGCCTTCGCGTAATACCCAGCATACTTCAACACTAATTGCTATTGGGTACAAGCACACCTTGCGAGCCTATCAGATTCATCGGTCGTCGTGAATACCAAGTCTCACACTTTCAAACTAACATGTCTACCTGTGATAATCGAGTTGCAAAGTTCTAGGTTAGTTCAATGTCAAGGTTTTCGTAGAGGTCTCGATGTCACAACCTCTGCCACAAAGTACAGGGCTGTGTGCATTCATAGACGATCCCCTTGGCCAATTGCGCATCGTTGGGCGTACTGCGAATTTGTATATGACTACACAGCTTCGAGATGGTTGCGATTGCGTCTTAGTCAGTTCCTGGTATTTGCACGTGGGCAGTTTACATCGTTATAACCATTTGTTCCGTTTTGATAAATTGCGATGCATTGTGTTTATTTAAGATTTTACATGGAACATAAATGGCGGCAATACATATACTGGATATATTCGAGTTGAATTTTCTAGTAAAAGTGGAAAGATTTGTTCAGATGACTGGGATGACGATGATGCTGCTGTGGCTTGCAAAGAGAAAGGTTATACCACTGGTTCAGCTTTCTCTCATTCGTCGTAAGTTGTGGTTGATCCTCTCAAATTCAGGGGGAAGGGCGAAAGGTTAGCGAACGCGCGCTTCGACCTCTAGCTGGCCGGTCACCTCTGACTTGCGTCTGTGGTTTCGATCCCTGGTGTGAGCGTATGTGGCATGGAGATAGGGGCGTTTCTCAACCCCGGACACTCCGGTTTCCTCTCACTGCTAAAGACCCCTACGCACAAGTGAATTATTGAAATAAAATTAAACCATATGTAAGGCCCGAAATGACATATTTTGTGTCGAGTGGACGTTAAACCCCATTTCTCTCTCTCTCTCTCTCTCTCTCTCTCTCTCTCTCTCTCTCTCTCTCTCTCTCTCTCTCTCTCTCTCTCTCTTAAACCTCAAGGTATGTCGTTGTTAATATTCCATCGTCTAAATTGAACAATGTTCATATATGTAAACTACCTATCGCATCGTCGTCGTTTTGTTGTTGCCCATCCCATCCTTCAAATACCTTATAGTGAATCCGCAGCTCGTCGTATTGAATGATCAACTTGTCCAGACCTTGCAATCAGACCCTATTTAGAGTCATACATCTGTAATCCAATGGAACACTTGGCGATTTTAAATTGGCATTGACAGAACACATTTGGTTGAATATTATTGCAAGACAGAAACATTTGCATTGGGTTTGTGTGTTTCCCAAATATCAGTGAAGTAGTACTCCAGGGGATCACGTGGCTAAGTGGGTAAGACGCTAGCTCGCTAGTTCGGAGGTCGGGTGTTCGACCCCTACATCAGCCGACAAAGTTCATCCAGATTTTCCGGCGTGGTTTTTCCCTCGTCAGTGATGCAGGGTTGGAGGTCTGACAAGGACAGCTGTTCTGGTTGAGACGAAAACCAGAGGTCCCGTGTACACATTGGTGTGCACGTAAAAGATCCCTTGGCAGTTGGAATTCGATATAAGAGTACTCCGTAGCGCCGCTGTCGGGTAAAATTTCCCTCATAGCACACTGTACGGTTAGGAGTAGAAAGTAGGACGTTCAACCCCATTTCATTTCATTTCTCTAGAAATGATGCCATATATATCGTGATGATACGATATCGGCCCATCGCATTCAGCAGCATCCTGTGGTCATTCAATTTATTTTTAAAGGACAAGACTGAGTGGCAAACCATACTGGATATCTAAGATTAATTGTACCGGAAGTGAGAGCAGACTAGCCGATTGTGACTACCAAATAGGCGATGTAACACACTGTAATTCTGGTCAAGTTGCTGGCATCATATGCACAGATGAAACAGGTAAATGTTTTTATGTGACAGTGATTTTAAAGTGGATAAACCACTAATTCAATATTATCCATAATAATTATTCGAAATTGGTCTATGGTTTTAATAATTTGGAATTCCATGGCTCTTGAGGCTAGTAGTAAAATATTGTAAGTCACTTCTCGTTTGAGGAATTCACATCTAATAACTATTAAATTTTTTGTGAAACATTTCAGCAAACACTAATTACTATATTAACTTTACACCGATAAAATTTCTTCTAGACTGGATTTGAAGGAATGAAAATATTTTTGCAACGAGAATTTGTGCCCATGGAATGCGGCTTAAGTTTTCGTTTGAGGAATTCACATATCTAAATAACAGATATTTATTTTTGTCTTTGAATTTTGAAAGGAATATTTTCTATGCTTTGATATCATCCAAAATCTTCGACAATGAAAACGCGAATTATTTGTCAATTTAAATCAATATTGGTGTTGTGATCTTACCGGGAAAAGATGGGCTTCTTGTTTCCAACATTTTAGGCAAAATAAAAAATTTACCATTGGTACACGAATCGTGTACCATAATGCGTTTCAGACCAATTTTAACAAGGGACCTGAAGAACGAGGCTACATCGTGACGTATATTCTTATCTGGAGAGATGCAATAATGTAGACTGGAATAACCAGGCGCTAAAGATTGGCATGCGATTGAGACTTCGGGTGTATTTCGCCAAACATAACTGATTTTAAATTAGAGTAAAGACTGAAATGATTGAATGTAAATCAGTTTATATACATTCATATTGCATTATTATATGCGTTGCGACCAATTTGGGTCAATTTCTAGGTCCCAAATATTAGCGATTTAGCCCCTTTAATCTCGTTTGATGCACTCCCATGTCTAACATATGTATTTATTGTAATTCGACAGGTATATTTTATCGTTTAAATGGGGAGAATGGTGAGGGTGTTATACAAGTTTCACTGGACGGTGAATGGGGAACATTGTGTACAGGTGATAACATCCGATCAACTGAATTCTACGATGTTTTTTGTAAATCCGTGGGCTATTCGACAGGATATCCATCATTACGGCAATCAACATATTCTTCCAACTTAACAGGAACAATTTACAATACAGCATTTAGCTGTGTAGGATTCGAGGAGGATTTAAACAGCTGCCCACATTCCAGCTGGACTTCGACCTCAACTTGCCGGTTTCATGAAGTTGTTCAATGTGTAAATGACGGTGAGTAGAACAGTGGTCAATGTGTATCGAACCGTGACGACTTGCTACAGACTGTTTCTCGAAATCTTAACTAATGATATAATCCAAATTTTAGTAGATACTTCAATTTTGATTGGCTAAGCACTAAAATCAATCTAATATTATCCAATCAAATTACTGAAATTAGGATTTTATTTTAGTTACAATTTCGTGAAACAGGCCCCAGTTTTCTTATTAAATAATTATTATTATTTAGTTAACAATTTTCAATTGGTCGAATACTGAAGTTTTGCTATGATTAGTAAACAGGGAGAGAGAGTAATGGGGCTTAACGTTCACTCGACACAAACCCCCAAACTATGTCATTTCGAGACTAACATATGGTTCAATTATATTTCAATAATGCGCTTGCGCGTAGGGATCTTTAGCAGTGTGAGGAAAACAGAGGACCTGGAGAAAACCCGCGA
Source organism: Patella caerulea (assembly GCA_036850965.1). Classification (NCBI taxonomy): domain Eukaryota; kingdom Metazoa; phylum Mollusca; class Gastropoda; family Patellidae; genus Patella; species Patella caerulea. Next base: position 11,433,951 of record JAZGQO010000006.1, read on the forward strand.
GGTTGGACAGGCGACCATGTTCCTTGTCACGTACAACAACGTCAGTTGACTCAATGACAGACCTTATGATGTAGCGCACACGCGCTAATCATTCGCCCCATCGGTAGTTGATTATGGTCTAATTAATAATTTAGATAATATTTCAGGTCTAATGAAAGACCTGCAGGAGACAGATTCATCTCTTGTAAAATGTTTGTTTAATAAATATGCTGAATAACAAATGTGAGTCTAATTTGGCCTGGGTTAAACCGTGAAAAATTAGTTATTCCAGAAAAATGCAAACTATGATCAGTGGCTCTAAGATCCAATTGCAATTACAAAAGCCAGTTGAATAAACACCAATCGTTGGCACTAACAAACCATTTCCATTCTATAGTTAAACTTGTGAAGGACCCCAGTAACTTGGAGAGAGTGAGTCATGGTCCAGTGCAGATTTATTATAATAATTCCTGGAACCTTGTCTGCGATGTTGACTTTGATGATACATCTGCTAGAAGAGTGTGCCAAGATCTGGGCTACGAATATGGAAAAGCAGTCTGTTGCTCGGCATTTGGAACAGATTATGTGAATAACTTGAAGATATCTACTTTGAAACTAAAGTGCAATGGCAGCGAAGTACAGAGCACGGAATGCATTAAACAACTTTACAATTGCTCAACGAATCGTTATGCTTCTGTAGTCTGCTTTGATAATTGTGAGTATAGCTTTCATTTAACGCGAGAATTTCATATTTTTTAAGAATGTCAAAACGTAATTATTTCTATTTCGTTAGCTATCTTCAAACGTTTGAATTAGAAGTTGAAAATGACATTTTTGCCAATTTATCAACTGGGAATAGTGAATTATAGTATTAATAGGATTATTCTTTAACTAGGTAAGACTGTTTATAGATACCATGTATTTTAAGGCGTTATTTTAATACATTTTAAAAACATAACTTAGAAATATGAAATTCTCGTTTTAAAGGTACTGCAGGTACATACACATGTAATAGTAATGCATCGCGACTCGAGCTTCCCTGTCAACAAATGGGTTAAACGTCCTACTTTTAGGAGCAAAACAGTAGGAAGTTAAACTCCATTTCATTTCATAAAGAAATTATTTTTACGATATATTAATATTGGTTTATCAACTCAGCCATACCGAATACTTTCAATACACGTTTGATATATTGTTCTGTTTTTGTTTTTTCAAGATGTCGGAAGCAGCTACAACTTTACTTTGATCCGCTCATCATCACGACAACTGACATCTGGCTCTGTTGGTGTATCTCAGTTTGGTGTTGAAGGACGCGTCTGCTCCGAATCTTGGGATGACGTTGATGCCACTGTTTTCTGTCGAACTCATGGATACCTAAATGGACTATCCTACTCAACGCCACAACGTGATCAACGACCATATTGGATCGGTGAAATGAACTGTTCCGGAACAGAGAGAACACTGTCGCGTTGTCCCTTTAAGTCCCGCCTTTCTCTTGGTGATTGTACGTCACACAAACAGGCAGCAGCTATATGTTATAACGGTTCTTTAGGTAATATGTTCTTCTTCATCAAATATATCCTGAAAGAAGAGGGGGGGCACATTTCGGGACACCATAGTGTGATGCTTGTTTAAGCAGTAAGAGGAAACAGGAAAGACCTTCAGCAATATCGATGTGCTTTGGCATTCTTCTCTATACTTACAAACCGGATATAAATGCCAATCCACGTGACTCAATTGCAGACCTTGGGACCTAAAATACACGCGTTAGACAAGTAGAACATTAAATCACAATTCTTTTATTACGTTTCTTACACACTTTATAATTTCAAAATTGATTTGTTTTGTTTTTTTAGATATTACGTATGAGTTTGAATCCGAATATCGTTACAATGATAACAAAGCTGCGAAGGGCTTAGTTCAAGTCAATTTCAATGGTAATACTGTTGATATTTGTTATAAAACATGGGGTCGAAGAGAAGCTGAAGTATTTTGTCGGTAATGTATCCAATATTGTGTTTTCACGAGTCTCCCGATTTCCCCCACTGCTAAAGACCCCCAGTGAATTATTGAAATGAATTTGAACAATGTCTTAGTCCAGAAAAGTCTGAAAATGCTTTGTGAACTCAGGGCCAGGTCGTCTAAGACGCAATCATGACCAATTTGATAAACTCTCTATCTCTCTCTCTCTATGTGTTCGATCCCTGCATTGGCCGAGAAAGTTCATCTCGATTTTCCGGCGTGACTTCCCCTTGTCAGCGATGCAGAAGGAGGGCCTGACACGAACAGCTGCCTAGTCGTTTGGATGGGACGACAAAATTAGGTCCCGTGTACACATTGGAATGCACGTAAAAGATCCCTTGGCAGTTGGAATTCGATATAAGAGTAGGCCGTAGCGCCGCTGCCCGGGCAAAATGTCCCCAATAGCACACTGTATGGCGTATGCCGGTCTCCCATTAGCCCAGGTTAGGTGCAAAAGAGTTATAAATGATGTTTTAGATTTATTTTTACCCATTTCTTTTATTAAACTTTGAAAATAGGCAAAAGGGTTTTGATGGTGGTGATGTTGATACAGTATATTCTAGAATTGGTATTATTTGGATCAGTGAGGTAACATGTACAGGCACGGAAGACAACTTAAGACAGTGTGCCTACGGTAGCTTTGATGCAAACACCGAGGAGAGTAGATTGTGCCAGGGGGAGAATTTGGCTGTGAAAACCATTTGTTACAATACGTGTAAGTTTATAACAAATCCTAGTTCTATGGATAACAATCTTTATGTATTATGTACTCACGTCGTTTCGATGGATGAGTGGGTAAGACGCTGACTCGCTAGCCTGAAAGCCTGGTGCTCGGCCCCATATTGGCCGAGAAAGTTCATCCAAGTTCTCGGCATGGTTCCCTGTTGTCAGTGATACAGGACGGAGGGTCTGACAAGGACATCTGTTTAGTCATTCGGATGGAACGAAAAACCGAGGACCCGTGTACAAATTGGCGTGCACGTAAAAGATCCCTTGATAGTTGTAATTTTCGATATAAGAATAGACCGTAGTGCCGCTGCCCGGGCAAAATTTCTCTCGTAGCACACTTATGTTGTATGCCCATCTTCGTTAGCCGAGTTTAGGAGCAGAATAGTAGGACGTTAAACTCCATTTCTTTTCATTTCACTTATCAGTACATCAATATTACATGTTTATATTTTATGATCAGTAGTGGAATACCGCGTTTTATCAGTGAAATAAAAGTGTTATTCCACTGGCTAGCAGTGAAATAAAACTTGCTATGTTGTTTTACCTAAAATGATTGTAAAATCATAAAATAAATAGAACATTTGTAGTTTTGTTGTGAATAACATATTTTATTTCATCTCTAAGCAAGAAAACGTTTATATTTTGAATCATGCTATGCATTCGTGAAAATATAAGTTTTCTTGCTTCTCGATGAAATAAAATATGTTATTCACTCCAAAACGACAAATATCCTCTATATATTTGTTTCTAGTGAGAATATCAGATGACTATCTCAATGATCAGGGTCCAGTAGAGGTTTATAATAATGTAACCAAGAAATGGGTGTTAGTCTGTGATGAAGTGTTTGGTATAACAGAGGCTACTGTGGTTTGCAAAGAGATGGGATATCAGTATGGCAGACCTGTTACTGGATCACGATTCGGGGATTTGAAATACCAGATTGGTATAGAGAGTCTGTATTGTGCTACAGTCAATGATTCCTTGAGCGATTGTAATCAAATAATGGGTACAGATTGTTCCTCACGAACCTATGCTTCAGTTCAGTGCTCTAACACAGAACCCTCATCAGGTATTATATATCCCTCAAAGTACCTAATTGGGTAAAACGCTGGTTCTTCGGACTGGAAGTCGCGTGTTCGACCCCTGGTATTGGCGGATTTTCTTGAAAAGGTCGTCCGCAAGGGACGACAAACCGAGATCCGGTGTACGCATTGGCATGCACATGAGCGATCTCTTGGCAGTTGGAATTTGATAGGTTATAGTGCCGCTTCCCGTGCACGCGATTCCACTCAAAGCAAACTGTAGCTGCCCATCTTCATTAGTCCAGTCGGAACAGAACAGTTATAGGACGTTAAACCACTGGAGGTCGCGTGGTTATCGGGCTTTTCAGACGTGGTTCCCCTTGTCAGTGGTGCAGGATGGGATGCCTGACAAGGACAACTATCCAGTCGTTCGTATGGGACACAATGACAGTTGGGATTCGATATAAGAGTAGACCATAATTAGAGTGGTTCAGAGAGTCAATTATTTGTCGTTATAAAAACTGACCCACTTATCTGTCTGCTTGCCTTATCGAGGGTTTTCTCTTAAGTGAGCGATATTTAGTCCCGGACACGTGAATTTGGAGGTCGCAGCAAATCTACGTCACAAATAGCTTTTCACGTGGTATTATACAAACATGTATTGGTATATAAAGCCAAGTAAAAATACAGTCATTACGCGCTTCGACTTTCGTGTTTATATAATAGCGAACTTGAGCAAAAATTTTGATTTCACTCCTTGATTTGATTTTTGATTTTGGCGATTTTGGTGATTTAAATAAAGAGCTAGCTGTAATAGCTTCGTGTTATTTCTAAATTTCAACCACATGAGATCGCCGGGATAAATTCATTACAGCCTTTCAAGATTTACTTTTACTTAGTGGTTACAATCTTGGTTTACGCGGCGACTTATTCTGGTTAGGAAATAAATATTTGCTAGCTCTAAATACGCAGAACTATTTGAGACCGGAAAATAACCGAAACAAACTTTTGATTGGTAGTCTTTATTTTCCAGACACTTTTCGGTAACTTACTGTAAATTATTTTCATAATCGTAGTATATTATTTAATTATCCTGTAGCCATAGGCTTTGATCGACGGACTTATTTTATTCTAGATTTGAGACTGAGCCCTGCAAGATGGCGTCCACCAATGATTTGCTATCCAGCATTGGATTGGACAAGTACCCCTATGATTTGAGCACTCTAACCAAACTACCTATGGCAAAAATAACAAATAGGCTTATACTAGGCATTGTTAATAAATTCCCGACATTTACGGAGCATCGGTCTATCATAACTGCTTTACATGACGACTGTGTGACGTTTGGTGACAAATACATTCAAACTAGACTGGTCAGACTGAAGACACAGACTAAGAAGCTGGGTAAAAGTAAGGCTAAGTCCAATAAATTTATGAAATTATACGACGATTTTCTTGACACCCCATTTTTTCCAGGGATAGCTGACGAGACTTCGTCGGTAGAAACTAGTGAAATTAATTTAATAAATAGAGAGACTCAGACATCTGCCGATGCGACCTTGACTGATTTAAATAGGAAAAATAAGTATTTGCGGCGATTATCAAAGTGTCATAAAAGCAAGATCGCCCAGTTAAAAAATCGACTTCGGAAGACTAAAAAAGAAATGATTCGCATGAAGGCTAATAATGAAAATAAAAAACAATTGGCAGGTAAAAAAAATGGTTGCAAGTCCAAACCTTTTAAGATGAACGAAGTAATTTTGTATGATGTCAAAAATCAAAGATACACAGCAGAATGCCATAATTTGGTCATGGAACTTAAAAATCTAAACGTTTCAAATGGTAACGTAGCAGCGGTTATAACCGCATGTTTGGCTGTCGCGGGACTAAAATCTAATTACACTCCATCAAAATCTACAGTTCAAAGAATATCATGTGAGCGCGTCGGTGTATCTTTAAAACATGTTTCGGAAACCTTGAAGTCGGCGAAAAACACCACCCTTTATACAGACGAAACTACAAAATTTGGCTCTAAATTCGGCACATACGCAATAACCGCTGACTCGACACATACGCCACTTGTTCTTGGTCTTCGTGAAATGGCTGATAAATCTGCGCAAACTACATTAACGACATTAACCGAAATTTTGGCAGATCTTGACGAAATTGCTGGACCATTTAGTAAATCCGTTATTTTCGAAATTAAAAATACCATGTCAGACAGAGCCAGCACCGAAAAGCTATTTAATTCTTTATTTACTCAATACAGAGGCAGTATTTGCGCTAAATTAGTAGACAACTGGTCAGATTTATCAGATTCGGAGCGAAATATTCATATGAATATTAATCATTTCTTTTGTGGTCTTCATTTATTAACTGGTTTGGCGGATAAAAGTGTTCTGGAATTGAAAAAATTTGAAGAACTGTATTTTAAAACGTTCTCGGCCCAAACGTTTAAAACCGCTACATCATTTTCGCCAAACGAATCGGGGTGTGTTCGATTGGTTCGAACCATCTGTAAGGCCTTTACTCAGGGTGGAGACGAAAAGTCGGGTTGTTATTTACCTTTCAAGTTATATTTAATGTGGGTTTTTTTCATAACAAACATCATATAGCACAATATATTTATTTATATGTGGGACAAAAAAATAAAGTCTTAAATTAATAGTTTTATTGAGGTGTTTATCCCTCTCTCTCACTCCACATGTCATTATATTTTCCTCGTACTTTACCCGGCAATTTATTTTTCATAACAAACATCATACTGCACAATATAATATTTATTTGTCTTTGGAAGTAACATTATTAAAGTGTTTTATTATTAGATTTATAGACGTGTCTCTCTCTCTCTCTCCCTCTGTATAACATGCCATTATAAACAGACCAGTGTCTGTGGGTTTAAATAAATAAACGCACTGTTCATTTCAATACATGAATTAGGCTAATCTTGAAACAATTCATGTCTAACGTATATCTTTTCATATTCATCTAAACGTGTATTATAATTTACACTGTAGCATTATAAACACAGTTAATATTAAGACATTTGAAGGCCTGGGTCTACTGTTAAAACAACTAAGCGTTTGCGCATGCGTACATATGTCAAATCCAATCGTCTCATAGAGTGTATTCTGTTACTTTGCAGCAAGGAAATAAACGATGTTTTCCGACTGCGATACATATAGTTCGTTTCAGGGGCGTGCGGAGCTTGAAGTATTTGTTTTTATTACAACCAAGGGAGATAGCTCTTACTTTTACTAAGGGATAACTCCCTTGATAATGGAAGCCGGGAAGATTTTGAGCCATTTATAATATGTGTCCAAATGCTTATATATCCTCAAAAATCAAATGTGGCCAGACTTCCATTGTTGATGAATGAAGTTTTTATAGTAAGTCTTATCATTTAATGTTAAAATAATCCCGAAATAGTGTCCGTTTGTTATAAAACATTTTGAGCCTGAACCACTCTACCATAATGCCAGTGACGGGCAAAGTTACCCTCGTAGCAAACTGTATAGGTATGCCCGTCTTAATTAGCTCAGTCGGAGAAGAAAAGTAGGACGTTAAACCCCGAATTACTTACGAATTATCTCTGTAATAGATGACTGTCCACAACACGTGCGTTGACTTCACGCGGCATTAGTCATTGGCTCAACGGCTCGTGCAATGTTTACTTAACACCTAAATGCTGCGGGCAAAATGATGCATTTTACTCATTTTAATACCCATTTACACTAAATAGGAAATATTTTTTAACGACAAATACTTCAAACGTCTTTATTTATTTTTCTTTTACCTCCAAAAAATGTTTAAGAATTTAATTTGTCGGAGTAAAAAAGTTAATATGCCGTACTCATTAAGCCTCGTCGATGTTATGCTTATCAGTGATTGTAGCGGCCAAGCGAATATTCACTGCGGGACCAGTTTGGATAAGCGAGTGACACTATTATTTAAATTAAACGTGAGCATTTATTCTGGTAACATTAAAGTATACAATAAACGAAAACTAAGACTTAATTCGCACGTCCCCGCTTTATATTTCAGATTTTGGAGTGTATATGTATAAAGATACGACTGAATTCAGCGGATCTCTGGAGGTGAAATTAAATGGGTTGTATGGCGGGGTTTGTGCTGCAGGTTTTGGGAAGACAGAGGCCAGAGTTGCTTGTGTGGAGCTTGGTTATGCTGGTGGTGTGCCATACCGGCCTTATAACGTACGGTCGAATCTGCTGTCGTATCCCGTGGTGATGTCCGACGTGAAGTGTATCGGTAACGAGAGTAGTTTAAGTCAGTGTGCATATCATCACGGACGTTCTATCAACAATACGTCTTGTGGGATACGCTCAAAACGTGTTGGTCTCCTTTGCTATCGGTCAGGTATGAAATATATACAGCCATAATCTTTAATGGTAATTTTGATATACTCTTCAAAAAAAAAATTACAACGCACAACCCATTTTTAACCCTTTTTTTATATGAATGAGGTCGTTGTTTCGATAAATCTTACTTGTTTTAATGGCATTATGTAAGGATGAAAGAAATTAATTATTGGCTTTAAAGGTAGGGTCACTAATTGTGGCTGGTCATACTTTTTTTCCGAAATTCTTATCGCTTGATTACACCAAGACAAATCTAAGACCTTTAAAATCCAGAATTTCTCTGTTTCCCAATCAGTTCCACGTGTAAACACTCCACGAACCAAGTGATGCCACATTTGAAAGCAGATCAACGCAACAACGCGCTTGGTCGGTTGCAAGGGTTGAATCTCAGACAGATGTAGCCAGACTGCTGAATGTTTCTCGAGTACCATTTCTCGTCTTTGCGATAGGTACCGACAGTGAAGTTCAACACGTTACCGCCCAACCTCAGGCCGCCCAACCTACCCTTGATCGCCACGTCCGGTTACGTCATATGCAGAAGCGGATCTCAACAGCGACATCTGTTGCTGCAGCAATTCTTCGACGGCGTAGAATCTCAGACCAGACAGTCCGTAAACGCATACGTGAAACCAAATTACGAGCCAGACGTTCCGTTAAAGCTGCTATTTTGAAATACGCCAATACTGTCAAATCCAACTTCATTGGGTTGAGACCTGAGGGTAGCGCCATAGCAACACCTGCGTGTCGCAGTTCCTATCGCAACGAGGTAATGGTAGGGCGAGGGTATACCGACGACGAAATGTTACATTGCGTCTCATTTTTGGAAGAGTTCATTTTGTATTTTGGTTTATTTTTTTTAAAATAGGAGTTACATATCGTTTGTATGGAGGAGAAGCAAATGGTTTAGGCCGATTTGAAATGAATTATGATGGTAACTGGACTAATATTTGCGTTTATCATCAAAAACGGTCCACCAATAAAGTTGCTGGTATGATGTGTCGTGAGGTTGGATACCAAGATGGTATTTTGCTAGGAAGTCAGATACTTAGGTAAATTTAAATAGAGTGAATTTTCTCCCAGAATATCACTCAAACGTTGGTATAAATAGTATGGCGAATTGATTTTTAATTTAACTAACATAAACCTTATATCTATTTACAAAACGTCCTTGTCCATATAAATTATATTAATTAATGCATACATTTATGTTTACTTATTGTTACATTATTATAGTATTTGTTTTTAATTATATGTAAAACGTTTCGAGTCATTGACTAAGTAAAACTAACATTTTATTTAATTTTTTTTTTTGGATAGTAGCGATGAACCACGTTGAAAAATGTCGTGTAATTCAGTACTAGTCACTAAGTCATTAACCCTTTTAAGATGAAATAATACTAGTCCTTAACCCTTTAATGATGAGATTGGAGTTGCTTGGGTGGTTAAATTGAGAGCAAAGCTGCTTGACCAAGAGTCGTAAGAAATTCTGGCCAAATACTGTCTCAATTGGGAGTGGCTAACAACGACGCCCCTTTTTCCTATCTTATTGTAGTGCTATGCAATTATTGATTCTAAAACAGTCCCCGTCTTATGCTGAAATATCATTCCGTTCGGTTTCACTGATACCCAATATTTTGGATCTCTTTTTTGTAGTGGTTCAAGGCGTGCGCGTGAAATAACATGGTCCGTCATCGAGTCAAGTTGCGGCGTTTCGATTCCCCGCTTGCTTGAACGTATGGTCACCTGTCCTATTTAGTGGCTTTTCTAAGGGTCCTCCGGTTTTCTCCCACTACTTAAGATCCCTAGACCCAAGCAATTTATTAAAATAAAATTGAACCATGTGTTAGTCCCGAATTGACCCAATCTCTCTCTCTCTCTCTCTCTCTCTCTCTCTCTCTCACGTATTAGACACACCGCTTCCGCTCCAAACCACCTCACTACTAGAAATCCTTTTTTTATTTCTGTTTTGTAGTATCGATGGCAATGACAACCTTCCATTTTGGTATAAATACATCATTTGTTATGGATACGAAACAACCTTTACACAATGTTTTTCTGCTGGTTTCAATAATACCAGATATAGAGCATGCATGACACCAACCAATGTGCAGTGTTTTAATCAAAGCTTGGGTGAGTCGGATATTGAGCTATTTACGCGTATTAATTTATTTTGAAATAAGTTGTAAAAACGTAGACTCCTTAATCTGTATCGATTTGCGTGAAAGTGTTTTAGCGTGTATTAAAACAGTCATCGGTACAAATAAACGCATTTTTACAACTTATTTGTTATTTGTGTGCCAACATAGCATCTTGCTCATTTTGTGTGTGTGTGTGTGTGTGTGTGTGGAGGGAGAGAGGGGGTGACTGAAAGGTTAGCTCGTGCGCGTTGTATCATAAAGCCTGGTATTAAGTCAACTGGCGTGGTTTCTAATCGCCGGTTGTACGTGACAAGGAGTAATGTCGCCTGTCCAACCTCGTGGGTTTTCTGCGGTTCCTCCGGTTTCCCCCTAGACGCAAGCGAATTATTGAAATAAAATTAAATCATTTGTTAGTCCCAAAATGACCTAGTTTGTGTCGAGTGGACGTTAAACCCCATATGATTATAATGATTATTGACCAATTGCTACTACAATTTGAACTACGATAACATACATAATAATAATACAAATTACCTTATACAGCAATGATCAAAGTCTAGCATTTAAGAATAAAATGAAAGTAGGAAATACGGTTTAGTCCAAAAACATTTTATGATTAAAATGTCATTAAATGAAATGAAAATTTTGCCTTTAGGAGTTGGATATTTTGGAATATCCTTTTTTTTTTAAATTTTCAGTTAAAAGATGTACGCGTAAACACCTCATACTCAGAGGCGGATTAAATGTGTCTGACAGAGACACTTTAAACCCCATATTTTTTATTTTATTTCAGCAATAACTCAGGTTCGCCTTGCTGGGCATAATTCACAAAACTTTGGAAGGGTGGAGGTTTTCCTTCAAGGACCTAATGAATGGGGCACGGTGTGTGATCAATATTTCGATGATAGAGAAGCGAATGTGGTGTGTCGGCAACTGGGTTATTCTTCGGGAACTGCTGTGAGACATGGTGGTCTTGGTGTTGGACAAGGGCCTATCTGGCTGTCATCAATGACCTGTAAGGGTAGTGAGAGTAATATAACAGAATGTGTTGATGTGGAGTATTCTTATAGCAGTTGTACACATGCTAATGATGCTGGTGTTATATGTTCTACTGCAATTACAACCACACCCACAACCACACCTTCAACCACACCAATTACTACACATACGACCACGCCTACTACAACACCTATGACCACACCAACTACTACACCTACGACCACGCCTACTACAACACCTACGACCACACCCACTAAACCTACGACCATACCAACTACTAAACCTACAACCACACCCACCTCCACACAAACTACTACACCTACGACCATACCAACTACCACACCCACTACCCCACAAACTACAGCACCTACGACCACGCCCACTACCACACCAACTACTACACCCCCTACCACGCCAACTACTACACCTACCACCACACCCACTACCACGTCAACTACCACCCGATCTACTACACAATCTTCTACATCCACTACCACACATACGACCACACCCACTATTACATCAACATCCACAACCACATCAACAACAACACCTACACCCACAACCACAGCCGCACCCACAAATGCACCAACATCAACACCCACTACCACACCAACAACTACACCCACGAAAACACCAACAACTACACCCACGACTATACCAACAACTACACCACCAACTACATCCCCAACTACAACAACACATACACCCACGACTACAACAGCACCTACATCCACGACTACACCAACAACTACAACTACGACTACATCAACGACTACTACTGCATCTACAACCATGCCCATTACAAATCCTTCGTCCTCGTTATCATCCACAGCTATAACCCCAACCGATCAAAGGGAAACAACTCCACTTATAGAAGGGAAAAATGACAAACAGGGCGGTTTAACGCAGCAAGAAGTTACAATAACAGTTGGAAGTATATTAGGAACTATAATAATAGTAGTATCAGGTATAGCCATCTTTCTGTATAAAATGAGAACTACAAGAAGTGTGGATCTTCTATCCAATGATACTGAATATATTCCATTCAATTCATCTAACATAGCAACGACGTCTGATGAAACTAATCTATCATTTACCAATGCAACATACAGTACAATGGAATAGATAATAAAACACAAGCGTTACAAAAATTATAACAGAGCCTTACATAGTCTAATGGTTGTAAAACAAATACATGGCATGGCTTTATATTTAAATTTAAATAATTCACAAGCAGACAGGAACGGATTGGGCCGTCGGGCGATAGGGCCGGTCGGACAACAAATGAAAATAAAATTAATTTTGTCCAATTCATCTAAAAAAACTTTTTTCTGCTGATCATTATATTGGGGCGGGGCGGTTGGGGGGCGGGGCGTTTCGGGGGGGGGGGGTATTGGACCGGCCATGGAGCGATGATGATCATGTTGTATGTGGCCGGTAGCTTTAACGGGCTGCCACGGCCAGAAAAAGGGGGCGCTACGACACGGGGGCCCTGGCCGGTTTTCGGTCCCAATCCGCCCCTGAATGCAGACATACGACGTGTATCCATCTAACTAATCTACATCAATATGGTTCGTGCAGTAATATGCTGGAGAGACTATTAGTTATTTATTGATACTCTATATGATTGTGTAATTCATGTGGAATAAATCTTTATTTATTTATTATATAAACTTATTTTGTGAAGTGTATTTATTTTAAAGATACATTATGGGAGATTAGATGAACAGCTGTCATTTCTCACTATAGTTAAAAACTAGATTAAATGGAATTTGCTGAAGATATTAGTCAAATTGTTCCACTGTGAACCGAGAATTTAGCAATTGATTTTTAGTCGGTACGATAATAAACATAGTCTCGATTGTATAATCATTAGTATCACCCAATGACACATTCTACAGCAAACTGACCCGGCAGTGAATATTCGCTTGGCCGCTACAATCACTGATAAGCATGACATCGACGAGGCTTAATGAGTACGGCATATTAACTTTTTTACTCCGACAAATTAAATTCTCAAACAATTTTTTGAGGTAAAAGAAAAATGAATAAAGACGTTTGAAGCATTTGTAGTTAAAAAATATTTCCTGTTTAGTCTAAATGGGTATTAACATTACACGAGCCGTTGAGCCAATGACTAACACCGTGTGCAGTCAACGCACGTGTTGAAACAGTCATCTGTTACAGAGATAACTCGTAAGTAATTCTCTGTGAAACAGATTAATTCTACAGAAGATATCGCTTGTGTGATAAATTTCATAATCTACGAATTTGACTGGTCATTTTTTTTTTCAAAGAACAATTCATTTTCTTTTTCTTTGATTGGCATTTAGTATTAACACAGAAAACAATTTTATGGATACACAAAAATAACAATCAAATACAAATAAAACTAACACCGTTGATTGTTATTGTGTTGCAGATTCACATCCTGTATTATTTGCTTGATATTTGATATTCTCGTCAAAACGTCGCTTAGAATTAAACTCAGTAATTAATTGTGTATCCATAAAATTGCACCGTGTGTTAATTCATCTTTTTATTAAAAGTATCCTTTTTTTTTAATAAAAAGGAACAATTTTTATGTAAACATGCATTATGCTTGATAAAACGAGGGTATCCTCGTCAAACCGTCATTAAGTATCCATGAAATCGTAACCTATGTTAATTCATTTTTTATTAAAAGTAATTTCTTTTTTATTAAAAAAAAACCACTATTTATTTAGACATACATGTACATTATGCAAGAGCTAAATCCACCTTTCTTTAGGCTTGAGATGTTATCTTAATTATTAATTAGACATTAAATAACTTCTCCAGACCATAATCAACTCTCGATGTCAACATTAGACTGCGAAATTTATTGGATTATGATCCGATTTGCTACTCAACTTTCATTCATAATTTAATCATGAAAAGGATAATCGAGACTATGTTTTTATGGTACCGACTTTAGAAATGATGATCCAGACTAAGCCGAAAATTCAATGGCTAAAATCTCGGTTAAGAGTTGATCAATTTGACTGACAATTTTAGCAAATTCCATTTACATTATCTAGTTTTAAACTATTATCATGAGAACTGACAGCTCTTTATCTAATCCCCCATAATGTATCTGTAACTCCTGTTTCCCCCAGGCAGGCCACGCCCACATCCAGTATATTCCTTGTCAACCACAGCGTCCACATCCGGCTAGCACTTTTTCTTTAATCGTTCGGACTGAACGAAACCCCGAGGTACCGTGTATACACATAAAGGATTCCTTGCATGAAATAAGTATTCTAACCACTCCATGGCCAACAACATGATCCCTTTTTGTGCTAAATACCTTGAATTGGATTAAAAACAGAGCGGGAATTAAAAACACTATTTCAATATCATGTAATTTATTACAGATAGTAAGCATTGATTAAAATTACGTTTAATGTATTATATAGTTTTAATTATTTGAGGTTCTATTGTTATGATCATATGTTACAATTATCGTGTTGTTCGTAGTGCAATATTTTCTGATTAACTTTTCCAGTCAATCGAATATGAAGGGCAATAAAACGAGAGAATTATGATATTGTTTTTTCTTTTTGTAAATATTTATTTAAGTGATACATTACAAAACTATACAATACAATACATAGAATACAATACAATACATAGAATACAATACAATACAACACAAACAATACAATACATACAATACAACACAGAAACAAAAGATACAACATAAAAACATACAACATTACATATTGATAGTCTACACAACACAACATCTAATCTAATCTAATCTAATCTAATCTAAATCATATAAACTAAATCATATAAACTAAATCATATAAACTAATCTAAAAGTTAATCATATAAACTAATCTAAAAGTTAATCATATAAACTAATCTAAAAGTTAATCATATAAACTAATCTAAAAGTTAATCATATAAACTAATCTAAACAGGAATAAAGACATCAAAAATCATCAATATAGGTTATTTAAATATAAATAATATACACAAATTTTATTTTCTTTTTTTTTCTTTTTTTTTTTTTTATAATTTTAGGTTTGTTTTAAAAAATAAATTCTCATAGTCTCATACTCCTCAATACGTATTTTCCAAGATTTTCACACATATTTTCATTTGACATAACATATTTAAATTGACTAATATTATCTTTTCGGTTGTTGCAAATTTCTGGTAAAAGTTTTGTTCGTAGATCTGAGTATAAAGGACAGTTAACTGTTTTTGGAATAATTTATTATTATCGGTTGTTTTTGTGATGAGGACAATGATTCATTTTCAAGAGAACTATCATAACATTTTAAAACATATTTTGCTATGGAAGGCCAGAATGATCTATAAAATTCGATGGTAATTTCATCATTTCCAGGTGATTTGTTGTCTTTGAATGATTCGATCGCCTTTTGACACTCTATATTGCTTATTTTTCTTCTATCTCTTGACTTTGGTAGTCACATAGTTTCGGAAGATCATGTGTAACTACATTTATTTCTCGTTTTTCTGAGTAGGACGTTAAACATCCGTCTGAGTATAAATTTTGATAAAAGTTATATATTTCTGTGGTAATTTCTTTTCTACAGAATATGATTTCGCTATTGGCTTTTTGGATGCTAGATATGGATGTTAATTGCTTGTTGCGTGTCTCTAAATTTAGAAAAAACTTTGTATTTTTTTAACCCTTTTCGTACCAGGCTGTCTTGGATCTCAAAATTGCTCCTTTGCTTTCCTCAACATATATTTGATCTAAATGCTTTTGTAAATACAAAAGTTGTGTAAAGTTATTCTCCGATAAATTATTTTCTAGTGTTTTAATCTCTTCCGTTAACTTGTTTTTTAAATTTTGTTTTACTTTTTGCTTTCTTTTTGAGTAACTTATTGTAAAGGTTTTTATTTGGTACTTGATATAATCCCATAGTCCCCTACTATCATTCGGTTCATGATATTCTATTGCCCATTTATCTATATTTTCTATGATGTGTCTTTTATAACTGTTAATCGTGACATAAAGTGGCATTAAAAATCCAGAAACCTGGCCCTTTGCTTTCATTGGTAGGTTTTATAGTTAGTGTTATTGCACAAAGATTTGAAAGGAAGTCCGGTAAAAGCCAGAAGTCTATGCGACTCTGAATAAAGGGTGATTTTTTGTCTCCAGGTGCATTTCATACAATCTGGGTTTTAATGTCTGTATATATCCAAAATATCATATTTATTGATTATTTCAAAATTTAGCCGACCTTTCTTTTGATACATTGTTAATATTATTAAAATCCCCTCCTATCATTACACAGTATGATTCATAATTACTTGTTATTCTGTTTATTTGATTTAAAAGTGTACTAAAGTAAATACTTTGATTTGATTGTTATCAGCAATAGGACTATAAGTATTTACTATAATATATACACGGATAGTAGCCATTGCTGTCAGACAAAGTTTGAATAATGTCATAATTATTATTTTTATTATTAATCAAAACAAGGGTTCCTGCGGTATTGGATTTAGGGGATATTTTGATCACGATGAAACAGCCCTATATATGCTATCTCAGTGATATTACATTTATTACAATATTTATCTTCAACAAAAAAAAAAACCCAAGTGTGTTCAAGGGATAGGTGTGCTTGGCTATATTCTTTCAAATGATTGTTAGGGACAAGGAATTATATATCTTTCAAATGTATACGTTTTACAGTCATAGTTTGATAAAATGAAACATAATAGAGGCCACGACAACAACAGCAACTGGTAGTGTAGTGGAACATGAAGATGATGTTGATGATTCATCCGCAGATCTTGTGTTTGGAAGAACCCGTTCTATATAAATTATAAATTAAACATTGAAATAAGTTAAATCATACATATATACATAAAGCATACATAATATACATGAAGCATACATAATATACATAAAGCATACATAATATACATAAAGCATACATAATATACAAATTGTTTAGACGATAGATATACAATATTCAGAATTGATAAATTATCATACGCGTGTGGTCAGGCAGTCATTTAGCAAATAACAGGAGTGGGGTGCAAATTTTTCGAGATAAGATTTTTTTTCTCGCCGATGTTATATAGAATAGGACTCATTGGATCCATTTTCAAATATCGGACCACTCCAGTCCGACAGCGAACCAGTAGCGAGAAATCCATTCAGCGAGTCCGAATCCATATTAAATCGTGGAGAAGAAAAGTTGTCCTGGGAACCTTGGGTCCCAAACTTTAGCCGCCGGACTATTGCCATACGATTATCTTAACTGTACTTCCAATAACAAAGGCCAATCATTGATTGCTCGAATCGCATGAATAGCCAGTGAATCTTTACATTTCCATTTCCAAGCGATATGACTAGCTAGGTTGTGCCATCCCGGGAGATTTTCGTCACGAAAATAACATCTGTACGTCGATCGGTCGCGACGTGGTTTCCTATTGTCAGTCATGCAGGACGGGGGTGGGTGGACGGACAAAGACAGCTGTTTAGCCTTTCGGTTGGGACAAAAACTCAACGTCTCGTGTACACATTGGCGTGCACGTAAAAGATCCATTGGTCGTTGGAATTCGATATAAGGGTTCGCCGTAGTGCCGCTGTCCGGGAAAAATTTCCCTCGTTAGCCTAGTTCGGCGTAGAACAGTGGGATGTTAAACGTCGGAAATGTGACCTGATTTATCATGTCATCAGCACGCTACTTGCTTTTTTGGATACTATTGAATAGTTATTCTTACTTTCTATTCCAAACAACTCTCTAGTGCATCGGATGGTTTTGATTTTCAACAGATTTAAATATGTTGGCCAGATAATAATTGAATTAAAAGGTGGATAATCGTGGCTATTTATTATCGTAAAAACGATAGCAATGATAATCGAGGCTACACTATTCATTAAACGCAGCTAAGAAGTAACTAGACTGAAATTTTCAACATCTTCGCTTTTCATTAACTATTATAGCGAGAGCCGAGAAAGTTCATCTCGATTTCCGGTGTGATTTCGCCTTGTCAGTGATGCAGAAGGAGGGCCTGACAAGGACAGCTGCCTAGTCGTTCGGATGAGACGAAAAACCGAGGTCCCGTGTACACATTGGAGTGCACGTATAAGATCACTTGGCAGATGGAATTCGATTTTTGCCCGGGCAAAATTTCCCTCATAGCACACTGTATGGTGTATGCACGTCTTCCATTAGCCCAGGTCAGGTGCAAAAGAGTAGGACGTTAAACCCCATTTCATTTCGTTATAGCGGCTAATCGTCTTAATCGTCTTAATCTCACATGATGCACCTTTGATGACATTCTAAAAAATTACCTATTAGCATGGTTTTGTTTGTTGTCTGTTCTCCGTCACCCAGAACCAGCCTGCAGATATAATAACACCCAAAATCTTCTGTTCTGAGATCCTTTAATTTTAGACTTATTATCTCAGTATCATCGTTGTGTTGTGTTGTCAAGTTAAAAGTAACTCTATTCGTAAATTTGTCTGCTGTCGTAAACGATCCTCCGTGCCAAAAACCGATCTCAACCTGAATAAATACATTTTAAATAAATTAACGCCAGGAGATAATTGACCTATTCAGAAATGTTGAAAACAAGAAACGTATTTTGTATAAAGTGGCACTTTGCTCTTAAATTCGATTCATTATACGTTTAATTAACTCACCGCTTGCTTTGTAGGCTTATTACAAGGTTCAGATGCATGAAACACTGCCTTCATGCAATAATAAAAATAGGTTGCCAGGCAACGAAACATACACCCACACAGCAGCTAAATCGTCCGGGCAGACAACAAGAGTTGTCGCATCTTAAGTAATCATCAGAAAATCATTAGAATTTGTTTGGTTTTTATAAAGTTCTGCCCCATGCTAACGTTAAGCATACGAAACATTTAATATTATGGATTTAGTTGTTTAATTATCGATTTTCAAGAAATTCACACTCAACCATCATTAATGTGTAACGGGGATATAGTCAAAGGTCTTTTTAATTTGGAATAAAATTATGACCTCCATAGGGTTCATACGGTAAAAAACATGATTTTCGTACAATCAGGGACCATAATTCAGGAAGTTATGGTCCAATGTGCCCGAACATCGAAAGGAACCGCATCTTTAGGTTATAAACTTATATTTCGTGACCTCTACAGGGTCCACAACCTTAATATATCATATTTTTACACTATTCGCGTATTAGCGGCAGCCATTATGTAGAGCAGTTTTGGTACGATATTTACGAAATTCGACCTCAACCTTCAATACAGTGAAACAGTGATATAATCAAACGTTTTTTAAAATCGGATAATAGTTGTGACCTCGAGAGGGACCACAAGCTAAAAAGGCAATTTTTCGTACCATTTGGGGTCATAATTCATGCATTTACGATCCGATATGTGAAAATATGCAATGGACCCAAGATCTTTAGGTTATAAACATGCATTTCAAGTTTCATCAAAATCGGTTAAAAATTGTGGCCTCTATAGGCTCCAAAATTTGATATAACATATTTTCACACTATTCGCGTACAAATGGCGGCCATTTTGTCCATCAATTTTGGCCTGATTTTCACGAAATTCAAACTCATTCTTCATTACAATGTAACGGTGATATAATCAAACGGTTTTTTTTAAATCGCATAAAAATTTTAACCCCCAGAGGGACCACAAGCTAAAAAGAGCTACATAATTCAGGGGACATAATTCAGGAAGTTATGATCCGATGGGCGCAAATATCGTCAGGAACCAAGATCTTTGATTTATAAACATACATGTCAAGTTTCATTGAAATCGGTTAAAAATTGTGACCTCTATAGGATCCACAACCTTGATATAACATATTTTCACACTATTCGCGTACAAACGGCCGCCATTTTGTCTGTCAATTTTGGTCCGATTTTCATGAAATTTGAACTCAACCTCCATAACCATATAACGGTGATATAATCAAACGGTTTTTTTTTTAAATCGGATAACAATTTTGACCTTCAGAGGGGCCACAAGCTAAAAAGGGTGATTTTTCGGACAATCAGGGGTCATAATTCAGAAAGTTACGATCCGAAGGGCGCAAATATCGAAAGGAACCAAGATCTTTGAGTTATAACCATGCATTTCAAGTTTCACCCAAATCGGTTCAAAATGGTGACCTCTACACTGTTCACAAGCTAAAAACGTGATTTTTCATACAATCAGGGGCCATAACCCATGGAGTTACAGTCCGATACAAGCCAATATCGAAAGGAACCGAGATCTTATGGTGATAAACCTATGTTTTAAGTTTCATTGTGACCTGTAGACTGTTCACAAACAATTGTCGACGGACGGACGAACAGGGGCGACGACAATATACGTCCACATGAAAATGTGGGCGTATAAAAAGAGTTAACGTGTATAGTGATTGTGTCACGCACAATGATTAATTGGTAGACGGACAGACGTTAGTAGCCTACATTGGTGACAACAATATACGACCGCGTGCATGTGGATATGGTGATTGAGGTTTCCGTGTCATTTAGCGATTTTATATAGCGATCAATGGTAAGAAAGATCGACGTTAGTAGCCTACATTACAGATAACAATATACGACCAATGTTTTTTGGTGATTGGATTGTCGGTGTCATTGTGTCACATACAGCGATTAATGGTAGCCGGTGTTAGTAGTCTACGTTACTGACATTAACTGACGACCACCTAAATATGGTGACAGAGTTTTCCGTGTCATTGTGTCACGTACAACTATTAATGGCAGTCGACGTTAGTAGTCTACGTTACTGACAACAATATACGAACACATGGATACGGTGATTATCACACATCAAAATGCTCGTCATTTAGCGATTGTGTCAAGTACAGGGACGGTTCGGCGTTATTAGCCTATGTTACTGACAACAACTGACGACCATGTGGATACGGTGGCGCTACTAATCCATTAAAATATACTCACCGTGTTATTTAACACCTGTTTAGATGTAATAACAGCTGCTGATCCAAATGGATACGTATATTTCCATAGAAATTCAGCATCCTGGCCAACTTCTGCCTCAACGTCATTTCCGGAATGTGTCCATTCTGGTACTGTAACAATTTAAATTATAATATAACATATGCCTGAATAATATTACCTTTGTGTCGATGCGTGTTCGTATTCCTCGTCAGGGCAAAACAGTAGGAAGTTAAACCACATTTCATTTTATGTGTTCTTGTACTTTTTACCCAAGGGCTTGCAGTTCAAATTATAACAAAACGTGCCGAAATATTATTTTTGTGTCAATATATGTTCTTATTCCCAGTCTTGATTGGTCCAGTCGGGCCAAAACAATAGGACGGTAAACCTCAACGGTGTCCATTTTCCGGCAAACGACACCTGGACCGGCGTTGAAACATAATATTAATTATTGTCATCGTTATTTTTCTCTGAGAAATATTAACATAACGTTTTCCGATCCAATACAACTACGAGAAAGTTGATAATAATTGTAATAGTAATTAGAGGTCGGTTTCTAAAATATGTACATTTAATAGAAATGGAATTCTCTAATTTATGTCCTAGGCTTTATCAATCTACTAGTACTCTCTAGTAAAGTGAGGTTGGGCGTTTATCTCAATCTGATTAAAACACAGATTCTATTTCGTTTCGTTTTTACACTTCAAAATTTCGTTTCTACACTAGGAAATGGAAAAGTTGTTATCATTGATGTGTTCTGAATGGTGTGGGGTATTAGCCAATGAAACGGACTGTTACGGCGAGCTTTAGGCGTGTAACATCAATGCTGATTAGTTTATCAAATGTCTGACGTCATTGGGTCAAAAGCTTACCATGTGACCTCTAACGAGACCTATCTCAACTGGTCAGATCTTTATGCAGTATAAACAAAACGAAACGAAACATGGATCTGTATTTTAATCACGCATGGTAAGTAATAACATCTATATTCCTTCTCTGATTTACAGTATTCCCGTCTTCATTAGTCCAGCCAGTGTCACAAAAATGGGCAATGTTTTAATGTATTAAATACAAAGTCAAATTTCAAAGGCTGGTCTTAGAATCATCTTACAGCATCTATATCTTATAAAGATACTTTAGAGAGAGAGAGATGGGGAGAGAGAGGGAGAGAGGTGGTTTAACACCCACTAGACACAAACTAGGTCATTTCGGGACTAACATATGGCTTAATTCGCGTAGGGGCTTTAGCAGTGGGGGCAGTGGGAGGAAACCTGGGGATCCGGGGAAACCTGGGGACCCGGAGAAACCTGGGGATCCGAGAAACTCCACGATGTTGGACTGGCGACCCTACCACTTGTCTCGTACAACCGGGGATTCGAAACCACGCCTGTTGACTCAATGACAGACTTTATGACACAGCGCGCACGTGCTCACCATCCCCCCCACCCAATCACCACCCCCAACCCCCCAAAAAGATACAACAGACATTTCAGTTTGCCTGAACCACCTCCAACAAAACGTGTCTGCGATTCGAAACGGTTTATGGTTACTTACTCTGCTTTATCAATTTAATCGAGTTATTCTTCGATTCCAGATGACCAAAGCTGTGTTCACAATTGTAGTAGAGGTCAAAGTCAGTATAGATAGGATCCACTAGTGTTAAAGATACTTTCACCACCGTCAAGTTTGGTAACTGCTCTACCTTATGACGTAATATAGTTGACATGAATGGATCGGGAGTAAAACCACTTGTTATTGTCCATTCTCCTACAGGCACCTGGAAACATGTATAACATTATAATAATAATAATAATAATAATAATAAATTGTCTTATATAGCGCTAAATTATGTCCGCTGGTCATTTCTAAGCGCTTCACAGTGATGTCAACTAATTGTTTTTGCAAAAATATTTGGTAAACAGGTGCGTCTTTAGTGTTGTCTTAAAACTTGAAAATAGGATTGTCGAGCGTATCTGTTGAGGAAGCTCATTCCATAGATATGCACCATGAACTGGTAAAGAGTATTTTCCATACAATTTATTATATCTCGGAACCGAAATCAATGTTTTATCTGCAGAAGATCGCAAGTTCTGTCGCAAGGGCGTATTGAATGAAAAGAGTTCACGCTGTACTGTATCAGAAAACATTGCTTTATGAATAGTTGTCAGAATTTTATAGTCAATTCTAGCTTCAATAGGCAACCAATGTAGTTGCACAAGTTTATTAGTGATGTGATCAAGATTTATAGAGCGAGTGACTAAACGAGCTGCATTATTTAGAGAGACTTGTAGGCGTTTTAAACAATATTTTGGTGCTACTGCTAGCAGTCTGTTTGCATAATCCAGGTAAGAGAGCACTAGGGATGACACTACTTTTGCGCAAAGGTTGTCGATCAAATATTTTCGTATTTGAGATATGGGTTTCATTTGCATGTAAACTTTTCTTATAGTCAGGTTGATTTGAGGGGGGGATGACACTGTTTCATCCATTATATATCCCAGACTTTTAGCTTTCTTCGTTCGATAGATGATACAGTTCCCAATTTTTAAACCAGGAATTTCTCTAATGTTTTTTATCTGAGATTTAGGATACACAACCCAAAATTCAGTTTTTCCGTCATTTAATTTCAGTTTGTTGAAAGACATCCATAGGCGAATATCAGCCAAGCATTTTTCTATTTTATCTATAGATTCCCGTAATGATCCAGGTCAGAAATACCAAACGAACAATACAATTGAGTACCATCAGCAAAACCATGATTTTGAACATTTTGTTTTCGGATAAGTGGTCCTAGTGGAAGCAGGTATAGCAAAAATAATAATGGACCCAGAACTGATCCTTGGGGAACCCCAATGGATAATGAGACTGGGTCCGAGAGCGTTTCCCCAATTATTATTTGCTGACTCCTGTTTTGAAGGTAGGATTGAAGCCACAATAGCACATTTCCTGTGATACCGACCGTGGTTTCTTGTCTGCTAAAAAGTATCTGGTGGTCAATAGTGTCGAATGCTGCGCTTAAATCTAGCAAGACCAACAAAATTCCACAGTATCTATCTAAAGACGTGTCAATGTCTGATTTTATTTTCAGCAGAGCTGTCTCTGTGCTGTGGCCTATTTTATATGCAGATTGTAGAGGTTCGTGAAGATTATTTCTATTTAGATATGGTGTGATTTGTTGCGCGACCACCTTCTCAAGAACTTTGTCAAGGAATAGTAAATTAGAAACTGGTATATAGTCCTTTAAAATATCTTGATCAAGACTAGGTTTCTGTAATAGCGGTAGTACTAATGCACATTTCAGAGATGTAGGCACTGTTGCTGACAACAGGGAAGTATTTATAATCTTGGTGATGATGCTAAGAAGAGAATCGAGCAATTGAGTATAACCACGTTGGAATCGGATCAAGACTGCAGGTTGCAGATTTTGCCTTAAGTATTGTAGCCTTAACAGTATCGGTTGTAACAGTTTCAAATACTCTTAGATTAGAATTTGATAGTGAAAAGAATTCTGGAAAAGGGTCAATACCATGGGTTTCGTTGTCGAGCGCTTTCCTTAAGTTACTGACCTTATCTTTAAATAATTGACAAAAACCTTTTGCCAGTTGCTGGTCACTAGTCCTAGAGGCAAGCTTACAAGATACATCAACAGTGACAGATTTCACAACTTTGAACAGGTCTTTAGAATCTGATGAATCTAATTTAGAAGTGTAATAAACCGATTTAGCACGTTCAATTTTCGTCACAACCGCTTCGGCCTTGGATTTATATATTTCCTTGTGAACCGCTAACCCAGATTTCCGAAATGCTCTCTCAGCTTTTCTGCGCTCCTTCCTAGCCTCATGAATATCATCAGTGTACCACGACTTGAGATTTGAACCTTTAGATTTCCTCGATTTTAGAGGTGCTACCAAATCGAGAGATTTTGTAACATTGGTATTGTAGTCATTGGCCAGGGGCCTATTGCTCAAAGCTCCGTTATCTTTTAACGATCCGTTAACTCCCTGTTAACGGATCGTTAACTTTAACCGAGAGAAAGACTGTTGCTGGAAGTCCCATTAACTTTAATGTGTCGTTAACTTGGCGTTATATTTAACGGAGGTTTGGGGCTCCGTTATCTGTTTAATGATGGCATTAGTTGGCTGTAGCAAAAAGTCATAAATTACCAATGTAGAGGGTTGGGCGACTTGGGCCTATTCCATTTTCTATAGGATGAAATTCTATAATGTTCTACAAAATTTTGGTGGACTGTAGGAAATAATGGCCCCACAATTCTGTAGTGCAAATCCCATAATTTTTCTTTCAGATTTACGCTAAAATTTCTAAAGGAAAAAATAAAGTATTCTATAGTGTTTTCTGTTGTAAATTCTACAGTCATCTTTTTGTCTTTAATCTAGTTTTGTGAACAGACTGCACAGTTGTCTCGCTGTCTTCAGTTTCTTGTTAATAGTAACTTCTATGAAGTTGTTATACATGTACATTGAAATAAAAAAATTTAAATTCAGCCAATGGACAAACAGCCTTCTCTTGGATTAACTTTAATGAATCCGTTAGCTAACGGTTAATGAAATTGACTTTCCAGCAACAGAAATTTAACGGACCGTTAACAAACGACACGCTACAAAGATAACGATCCGTTAGAGTTAAACGGATCATTAAAATAACTTAGTTTTGAGCATCCGGGCCCCGGGCATTAATATCATCACCTGGATCCTTAAGAAAGGATTTATTCAGTTCCTGAGCAAAATGTTCAACATCAAGATTTTTCAGGTTTCTGCGAGCTGTTGTTTTCACAGAATTTGTTTCGTGTTGGAATTTGACATCACCAATTATTGGATGATGGTCCGAAATAATATCATCACACACAGTAACGTTTTCCACAATATGGTCTTTCTTCTTAGTAATTACTAAGTCCAGAATGTGGCCATATCAATGGGTTGATTCGGAGACGTGCTGGTGAAGGTTAAACGTTTCAAGAATATCCACGAACTTGGAAACCGTTTTGTCCGACTGCTTGTCAAAATGAAGATTAAAATCTCCCAAAATGAGTAAGCTATCGTGATATAGTAGAAGTTGAGATAGTAACTGTTCAAACTCTTGCAAATGAGACCAATTTTGCATGTACGGTAGCGTTATGTCCTACTGTTATTTATAATTCCAGTTGTCAGTGGTTCCTTTGCGCGTGTGTGTGTGAAATAGCTTTTTTTTACGTCCGCTTCCACCGAGACGATATCGCAGACAAGGTTCCTTTGCGTGGGCGCCAATGTGTTTACAGGACTTATTTTTTTGTCCCACCTGAGCAGCCTTACAATGTCCTGCAGCTGTGACAAATTGAAAACATCCCGAGGGCTACGATTGACAGTAGGAATTCGATATAAGAGTAGGCCGTAGCGCCGCTGCCCGGGCAAAATTGTCCCCATAGCACACTGCATGGCGTGTGCCCGTCTACCATTAGCCCAGGTTAAGTAGGGCTTTAAACCCAATTTCATTTCATTTCATTTTTTTCCCGAGGTCTAACCCAAGCCTCCTAGTTTGAGAGCCAGTGTAGTACTCGCGGTCCCGGACCTCTGACAAGGGGTACAAATCGAGAGCTAATCCCAGGCCTCTTTGCTAATGAACCAGTGCCTCCCTCAATGAGCCACAACGGCCCCAATCCAACATGTAAATATCATATTACTTTAGTACTGGATCTGTTCCCGTATCGTGTAAATCTCAAACTCTCAACGTTTTGGTTGGTTTTGGATATCCACTCTAATGTAATCGGCCGACGGGGCGTACTGGTCACACTATCTGTTGAATGTATCCATTGGAAGGATAAGTCTAAAATATATAAATATTTGAAAATACATTAGGCAAGAACTAAATCTGCCTATTGCAGGTCTTTCTTTAGGCCTGGAATGTTATTTAAACAATTAATTAAACATTAATTAACTTACCTAGATCATAATCAACTCACCAACGCGATCCACAAATAATGGTTCTACGGAACCCCTTAAATGCACGATTCCACACTCACTTGTATTTTTCGTGCACGATTCCGATCTTATAAAACAAATTAATTAATTCGTTATAATGAAATAATTAATTCGTTTAAACGCAACATTATATCGTTATAACGAAATATTATGTCTTTATAACGAAATATTACTTCGTTATAACGAAATATTACTTCGTTATAACGAAATCTTTTGTCGTTATAACGAAATATTACTTCGTTAATACGAAATGTATAATCTTATTCGTTTAAACGAAATGCTTAACTCGGATTATTCATGTAAACCAAATATTAATTACTATTTCGTTATAACGAATTAATATTTCGTAATAAAGAATTAATAGTCCGTTATAAATAATTACTGTTTCGTTTAGACGAAATAATATTTCGTTTAAAAGAATTAATATTTTGTTTAAATGAATTAATATTTCGTTTAAACCAAATAATTGTATGTATGAGTATATATATATATATATATATAAGATTAGGAGCCAGTTAAACTGCTTGATATACAGTTACACCTGGATGCTTATTTTTTGACAAAGATGTAAAATGTATGGTTCGTATGACACCTGATACATACCTGAAGCAGTAGCTAAACTACCCGGTAAAGCCAGAACAAGACACACACATAAACATGTTTTAAAGTTACTGCAAAATAGATAAATACAATAATGAAAGGCTCTCAACGGGCCCCACCCACTTCGTGCAAGCAAATTACAAAGGTTTCGAAAAAAGGATCCATGTTGGCATTTATGGTTTTTAAATAGGCTTAGATGGCGATGGCAGATACGTAAATAACTGACCGTGAAGGTATACGCCAGGGTTCCCAATAATATCAGTCGATTGACATGTTATTTAAACAGACAATATGAAAGAGCTAAATTTGCCAATCGCTGGTATTTCTGTACGCCTGAAAAGCTATATAAATTATTCATGAACTTAGCATAATCAACCATCGATGCCATTATCTATTTTAACTGTTATAGCGAGAACTGTCAGCTCCTTATCTAGTCGTCCCTAATGTCGCTTTAAGCATTGTGTCTTAGTAAAACGTTTAATTGTTGGTAAAGATGAAGTGGTCAATGAATCTAATATTACTAGACTATTGTTTAATAAAGTGTTCTCAATTACACACTAATCCAGTAGTTAATACATTTGGGTGACATCAAAAACGTTTGTTCGAGTAGTGAAAAAACAGCTGTATGTAATATATATCCTTGCATTTATAAAGGGTTGGTGCCCGGTTGATTTCAAAGCAGATCATATGAAATATTGCATGCAAGCTGTGAGTAAGGAGATCCTCATCTTCTGCACACTTTGCTTTAAAATGTGTGGTACGAAGATAACGGCAATATAGTGCATCTTTAAATGTACTTACAGTTTAGGGTATATGTTGAAGAACCTATTATACCTTGATTGTGGTAGGTAGTCTGTTGGATTTGCTCTTATCCTGCTTAACTTCGGGTCTAAATAAAATTGAAGCAATGAATTTTAAGTAATAATTTCATGACATTTGCTGTTCTTGAATAACCAAATGAAAGGCATTGATCTTAACGAGTAGTGTATGAATGGAATACAAACAACTCGCTTGTATAATGTAAAACAAGTTCTCAACTCTGCACCTTTATTAAGAGAGAGAAAGAATCTGTTTAACGTCGACTCGACTCATACTAGGTCATTTCGGGACCAATTTTATTTCAATAATTCGCTTGCGTGGAGGGATCTTTAGCAGTGAAAGGAAACCGCGGGTCCCAGCGAAAACCCAAGAGGTTGGACAGGCGACCCTAGTCCTTGTCACGTACAACCGGGGATTCAAAGCCACGCCAGTTGATTCAATGACAGGCTTTATGATACAGCGCGTACATGCTAACCATTCGGCCATTAAGAAATATAATGTAAATTGAGACCAACTAAACATTTCATTAATTCATCACACACCATTTCGTATCCTCGTCTTTTTAATCCAGATTGGTTCAAGCAAATTGAACTTTACTTTCATTTCAATGCACAAAATTATGTTAGACTTTGCGTGTATTGTGGTGGGATATCCGGACAAAGTTGGAATAATATAAAGACATTTGGTCAAGCTCCGGAACAACTGTACTTTTTCCTGTCCAACAATTTTATATTTTCATCATTAAAACCAACCAAGCCACTCCAGATAGAGTTTATTTAGTATTTATCTAATTTCTGTATCAGATGTTAGTCAATCTGATTAAAATACAGATCTATATTTCGTTTCGCTTTTTTATACTTTTGATGGCCTACACTACATGAAGATCTGATAAAGCCAAGCTGACACTTGCACGATTCCGTGGCACGCATTGGCACGACTCGAGTCGACACGACACCGTCCCATTTGCGCAAACTCGTCGTGCCAATGCGAGAAGTGCGTAAACAATGCGCAAACTATGCGTGAACTCGTGGTGCCAGTTCGTGTCAATGTGGACACTGATGGGCACGACAAAATCGTGGCCAAAAGTCGCGCAAGTGTCAGCCTGGCTTAAGTTGTACTCGATGATCGTGTCAGGGGTCGTACAAGCGGCTTTTGGCCGTATGACGTTCATACATTGATTAATCAACAGTTCCGTGCATGAAACACCAAAAAGTCGTCGTAACAAACCATTTCCTTGACTAATCCCTCACTTCTCCCAAACCACCGGTAAAATAACAAGTCTTTCAGATCCTAGTGTAGTAAAGACAAGTAATACGACATTTTGAACTATAAAAACGAAACGAAATGGGGTCTGTGTTTTAATCAGATTTGTTGTTATTAATACATACCTTTGCGATAATTCACACATTTCATAATTTGATCTTGTGAATGTGTTCCCGCTTTCTTGTCTATATGGACGCTGGTTTCAACATGGTCACTGCCTAATAAACGTGCAATATAAAATAAAGTGTCAGGTAAAAAGCGTGCATTTAAATCATTATCTCCTATTCTTAAGTATTTTATTTAGTTCAATGTCTGTGCGAAAAGAAATTATTTGCAATTTACCTTCGTCTATGGGTACGGCCATTCTGATCCTCTATCTGTTGGGAAAACAAATTGAAAAAAAGAAGATTATTTGAATATTAAGAAATGAAACGAGATGGGGTTTAACATCCTACTGTTCTGTTCTGAAATGGGCTAATGAAGAAGACGGGCATATGCCACACAGTATGCTATAAGGGAAATTTTGCCAGGGCAGCGGCGCTACGGCTTACTCTTATATCGAATTCCAACTGCCAATGGATCTTTTACGTGCACGCCAATATGTACACGGAGCCTCGGTGTTTTTGCCACATCCGAACGTCTAGGCAGCTGTCCTTGTCAGACCCTCCGTTCTGCATCACAAACAAGGGGAAACAACGCCGGAAAATCGAAATGAACTTTCTCGGTCAATACAGGGATCAAACACCCGACCTCCAGGCCACCGAGCTAGCGTCTTACCCACTAAGATGAAGAGACAGATTGTTTAACTAAACAGTCTACAACACCAACACACGTTATTGATCTGGGGCCGGTTGCTCAAAGCTCCGTTATCTTTTAACGATCCGTTAACTCCATGTTAACGGATCGTTAACTTTAAAGAGAGAAAGACTGTTGCTGGAAGTCCCGTTAACTTTAATGTGTCGTTAACTTGGCGTTATATTTAACGGAGGTTTGGGGCTCCGTTATCTGTTTAATGATGGCATTAGTTGGCTGTAGCAAAAAATCATAGATTACCAATGTAGTTTTCTATAGAACATTCTAGAGGGTTGGGCGATGCGGGCCTATTCCATTTTCTATATTATTCTACAGAATTTTGGTGGACTATAGGAAATAATGGCCCAATAATTCTGTAGTACAAATGCCATAATTTTTCCTTTAGATTTACGCTAAAATTTCTAAAGGAAAAAATAAAGTATTCTATAGTTTTTTCTGTTGTAAATTCTACAGTCATCTTTTTGTCTTTAATCTAGTTTTGTGAACAGACTGCACAGTTGTCTCGCTGTCTTCAGTTTCTTGTTAATAGTAACTTCTATGAAGTTGTTATACAAGTACATTGAAATTAAAAATTTTAAAGTCAGCCAATGAACAAACAGTCTTCTCTTGGATTAACTTTAATGAATCCGTTAGCTAACGGATAATGAAATGGACTTTCCAGCAACTGAAATTTAACGGACCGTTAACAAACGACACGTTACAAAGATAACGATCCTTAGAGTTTAACGGATCGTTAAAATAACTTAGTTTCGAGAAACCGGGCCCAGAAGTATATGTATTTCGTCATAAGAGATTTCGGGGCGAAGTTCACGTATTATTTCATTAAAGTTACATTATGGGAGATAAGATAAAGAGATGGCAGTTCTCACTACAATAGTTAAAAACTAGATAGTGTAAAGATAATTTGCTGAAAATTTCAGTCAAATTGATTCACTATTAGCCGAGAAAAAAGCTTTTGAAATATTCATAGCCTCGGTCATCATTACTCAAATCATTAATATAAACAGCATAGTCTCGATTATCCACTTGATTGATTTAATTATCAACCGCCATTAAGCGGCATATACGATTTTAATCTGCCAACATCGAAAGCTAGTCTTGACATAAAGAGTTTATTATGGTCTGAATATGTTAATTAATGTCTAATTGATTATTTAGATAACATCTCAGGCTTAAAGAAAGACCTGTAAAAATCAGATTTTGCTCTTGCATAATGCTATTTTAATTGATTATATCATATTTATGTTATTTTGAATTTGATTGTACCATATTATATCCAGTCGAGATCCTTTGAATAAAGCTCATCCATCATCCCTATATTCCAGTCTACCAAGCTGTAAGTGTATGGGGAGGGTGGAACACTGGTTAGTACGTGCGTGCTGTGTTATAAGGTCTGTGATTGAGTCAACTGCCGTGGTTTCGATACCCCTATTGTACGCGACAAGGAGTAGGATGGCCTATCCAACCTCGTGGGTTTTCTCTGGGTACCTCAGTTTTCTCTTAACTGCTAAAGTTTTATTGAAATAAAATTGAATCATATTTATGCCGAAATGACCTAGTCTGTGTAAGTGCATGCTTGTAGGTCTGATTATGGGAGATTAGATAAAGAGCGGCAATTCTCACTATAATAGTTAAAGATAGGTTGCCAGGCAACGAAACATACGCCCACATTTGCTAAATCGTCCGGGCAGTCAACAAGAGTTGTCGCATATTTTTACTTTTTTCGGTAATGAAATATTTATGATACACTAAAATCTGATTAAGAGTAACAACAGATTATGTAATTATCAGAAAATCTTTAGAATTTGTTTGCTTTTTATAAAGTTTTGCCCCACACTAACAATTAGTATAGGAAACATTTAATATGATGGATTTAGCTGTTCAGTTATCAAAATTCATTGAAAATCAAAATATGTGTTCGTTTCAACACCTTAAACTCTGTGTATCAATCTGAAGTCAATCGCATATTAAGTTTGGCCTCTAGAGCATCCACAATATTTTTTGAAGTGATCAAGGACTACAACTCTGGCACAAATTATCAGAAATCGCTGAAAATCAATAGGTTTCTTCGTCTCATGACCTTAAACACTGTGTATAAATTTAAAGTCAATCGGATATTAACTTTGGCCTCTAGAGCAAGTGATCAAGGGCCATAACTCTGGTAGTTATTATCGGAAATCGCTGAAAAACAATAGGCTTCTTCGTCTCACGGCCTTAAACACTGTGTATAAATTTAAAGTCAATCGGATATTAACTTTAGCCTATAGTGCGTCCACAAGCAATTGTGGACGCCGGACGGACGGACGGACGGGGGCGACGACAATATACGACCACAATTCAATGTGGGCGTATAAAAACTATATAATGTAAACGGAATGTGTGGAAAATTTCAGTCTAATTGATCCACTCTGAACCGACATTTTAGCGATTGAATTTCGGGCCTCAACTCGATCATCATTACTACAGTCGGTACGATAAAAACATAGTCTCGATTATCTATTTCACGATGAAATCATGAATGAAAGTTGAAAAGCAAACGGAATTTTAATCCAGTAAATATTGCAGGCTAGCGTTTAAATCCGGTGTTGATTATGGGATGGATAACTAGATAATATCTCAGGCCTAAAGAAAGACCTGCAATAGGTAGATTTAGCTCTTGCATATTGCGGTATGGACATCAATGACGGGGGGGAATTATATATCGGGATATATATATTTCAATTTTCGTTTCGATTTCCTTGCCCACTTGAATTTCAGTTTCGAATATGAAAACCTGTCAAATTTACCCGAATCGTCTATTTTGTCACCCAATTCAAAGATGTTGTGTCTACTAAAATGATATCAAATGCATAACTGTATACATAATTAACCCGGGTCTGTCGATTTTTGCCATTTCATTCCTTGTCTGTGAGGTTTCATTCCTTGTCTGTAAGGACAGGAATATGAATATTATTTGACTTGAAATAATACACGATGAAATTTACGTCACAGATTTATCAACTGAAAATAAATACAAACAAGATTTTCATTATATTGGGAGAAATACTTACATAATGATATAAAATCTGTACTTAACCGTTCTTGAATATCAAATGACATGTAAATGGGGGCCGATTCGTATAAATCTAGTCGTCACGTATCCTACATAAGTGCCCTCTATCAAATCTCATGTCAGCAGGTTTAAGTTTCTGAGCTTACCGTGAAAACAAAACAGGCAGGGGCGTAAATGTGGGTCGCAAAATCAGTGCAGTCGGTCGCAAAATAGGAGTAGTCGGTATCAAAATAAGAGCTCACTGTATACGTCACGCAACTCACGCAAAACTTTAGTATAAAAATAGTCGGTCGCAAAATCAGTGCAGCCGGTATCAAAATAAGTGTTAACTGTATACGTCACGCAAAACTTTAGTATATAATAAACTTGTCAACTTATCATGTTTGAAAAGATGCTGTGTTTCAGTCTCATTCTGTTGTGAGTATGTTAGTCTAACAACAAAATTTCAGTCTCAAAATAAGTGCAGTCAGTGCAGTCGGTCTCAAACAAACATTATGCCAGAATAGATCTCAAATACTGTGCATTTGTGTGAATCCGTGAGCCTAAATTGCATACGTCACTCTTAATCTGTTGTGAGTATGTTCGTCTAACAACAAAATTTCACCCAGGGAGAAAAAAGGTCGGTCACAAAATAAGTACAGTCACTGCAGTCAGTCTCAAAAACAATACCTGTGTATTTGCGCGAAACCGTGTGCCTAAATTGCATACGTCACACAAAACTATAATATAAAATAACCATGTATGCTTGTCACTCTTATTCTGTTGTGAGTATGTTGTTCTATGAGACCGCAGTGGGTCTCCGACTAAATGAATTAATGAGATAAACCAACACAAAACGGGCGAAATTGGCAGATAAGCCTCAAGATTCTGTCCCATTTCTTATCCTCTCGTTAACGAGAATTTGGTTCCATTTGCCATGATATTAATTCAAATTTTCAAGCCGAGTCCCAAAAATTTAAAAGCTCCGTTACATATCTGAATTTTTTTCGCGTCTGTAGCGCGATTCCATTATAACATCATTTTTCTACACAGTTACATATCTGAAATTTTTTTTCGCGCCTGCGGCGCTCGATTCCATTTTAAAATTATTCTTCTACTCCTCAGTTGTCTTATACTGTATCAGTACTATTATATTTACAATTATAGTGAACTGTCCAGTTTGTAGTACCACTGGTGTGTGGGGCGTCAGATTGTACAGATGTTATGTCAACTCTTGAAAAACAGATCTTGAGATTCTGTCCCATTGACTGACATTTCTGGTCCACTCGTCCACAAGACCTCATATGCCAGGATATTGAATCAATTTTTAAAATTTTTCTCAAATTACTGTGTTATAGGCACAATCAATAATATGACATAAACTAAATAAAGCTGCTTTCCGACGAGACAACGATCGGCGAACAACTATGTAGTTCTACTATACTATATATGTACTACCGGGACGCCTAATGTTATAGCTAGTATTTTGTTTACTTTCATTGTGGGGTGGGATTGTGGATGGCGCCCTAGATTTGAAACCGCCCCTACCCCACCCCCATATTCCCTAGAAAACTCACTCGCGATGCTCGGCTCCTGATTGCGTCACTCGCACTGGAAGGGGGGGGGGGGGGTATGTGCATCAGTCGGTCGCATTTTGGCTAAACACCCCCCGAAAACGAAATCATTATGTACGCCCCTACTCAAAGGTCTTGGTTCCTTTCAATATTTGCGCCCATCGGATCGTAACTTCCTGAATTATGTCCCCTGATTGTCTGAAAAATCGCCTTCCTTAGCTTGTGGTCTCTCTGGAGGTCAAAATTGTAATCCGATTTTAAAAACCGTTTGATTTTATCATCGTTACATGGTTATGGAGGTTTAGTTCGAATTTCGTGAAAATCGGACCAAAATTGACAGACAAAATCGCCGCCGTTTGTACGCGAATAGTGTGAAAATATGTTATATCAAGCTTGTGGACCCTATAGAGGTCACAATTTTGAACCGATTTCGATGAAACTTAACATGTATGTTCATAACCCAAAGATCTTGGTTCCTGTCGATATGTTTCGTCTCCAGTGGAGGTGACAGCTAATTCCATAATATTAAATGATTCGTTTACTTAACGTTAGCATGGGGCAGAACTTTATAAAAACCAAACAAATTCTAATGATTTTCTGATAAGTACTTAATATGCGACAACTCTTGTTGACTGCCCGGACGATTTAGCTGCTGTGTGGGCGTCGTTGCCTGGCAACCTATTTTTAATTATGTTGTCATACGGCTCAAATTATTTCTATTTTTTCAGAAACTGTTTATAACGGTAGTGGGTTGAAAGTTGTTGGTGGTAGTTATCCTTGTTTATTGTTGAGCATCTGTGACAGGTCAGGGTGCTTATTCAACTGGATTATGTCGATGTACAGCATTGTCTGACCATTATTTCCGTACAAATCTTACCTACATTCTCAAATGTCCTCCTACATCCCACCAGTCCACTTTCAACATAAATATCGGTCCAGCTACACCGGAGTATCAGACCTAATTCTAGTCCATATTTGTGTTTCAAAATCTATCACGGCTTTATAAATTAGATTTCGTTTAAAAGTTATTTCACGTGAGTGATGCTTTTAAAGACTTTAAGTCCTCGGAAAAGATAACTCCGCCATGGTTTTATCCCATAACATAATCCAACCGCTTAATATTTCATCCTTTAGCGGCATTTGGGTGTTTCGTTTAACAATTTCTCTATCTTAATAACGGGTTTTAACCAACATCTGCAACACATCCACATTACTACTAATAATTTGGTTGATCATACCTGACTTTTGTAAAAAAAAAAAAAAATAAAAAAATAAAAATGGAATTTCTTTTCCAGAATTAATCAGAATGTATCTCCAATACAACAGAATTGTTAATATAGTTCCGGAATACGTAAACTGCCTAGAAAAGTTAGAACGCCTTGATTTGGAGGGCAGCTCCATTTCCTTATAAAAAACGGACAATTTTCATTCTTTCAAGTCTTTTAGCTGCCTATCTATCTTTAAGCAGACTGCCTCATACCCGCTTTTTATGCAAGAATGTGCTTTCAACAACAGCAAAATATGATATCTTAGTCTTCTGAGAAACCAGCTGATAACTAATAAAATCAATGAAAATTCATTTGATGGGTGTGATAGATTTGTCTCAAAACGGTTTCTTTAAAGGAGACGATAAACTAAACGTTACTCTTGCCCCTCTGAAATCGCCTCAAAGACTATACATTGTGGGTTGTAGCTTACAAAATATACCAAATATCGGCAAATATTTTCATAATGTAGGCTTATTTGTTAGTTATAATCTAAATCAATCATGGCCAAATAATTTATTTGAAGGGACCGTTACTTTGAGGGCCCAAGATCTAAGTCACAATTCAATTCAATTTTTCCCTTTACATCGCAACATAATATTAAACCGCTATATAAAGACAACATCAACTAAACTGCATCGGGAATAATAACGATAACACTAAAATATTACATTAAGACAACTCTTCCATCATCCTGCCACGGCAGCAGTTGTCCTCTGGTGAGTACATACGCCGGTCTCTGTTCCTCCCGTCTCTCTGTCCTCTCCTTCCCCGGTCCTTTCTCGCCTGCGCCTCGTCAGTCCGCAAACTCCTGGTTATATAGCCTCTGAAAATATTCTCGATTATCCATTTTTGGATTCAATTATCGATGGGCGTTGAGCAGCAGATCTGATTCAAATCCAGTAAATATCACAGGCTAACGATGACGTCGAGAGTTGATTATGGTCTGGATAAGTTAATTAATGTCTAATAATTGAGATAACATTTTAGGTCAAAAGAAAGACCTGTAATAGGCAGCTTTAACTCTTGCGCAATGTAAGCTTATCTTAAAGAGGCCCGATGGTGTCTTTATCTATGGGGATGAGGACTACATATATATTCATACCACCATTCCATCCCTATCAAGTGATATGTAAACATTCGTGTACTGAATTTAAATGCTGGTTATAAAAATCAAACAATTTAATTCATGAAATTAAAAACCTTATCTAGATAATGATACATAAAAATGGTGACCGTTGTTTTATTGCTAGATTCGGCCGTGAAGCTTCAACCATTATTATAGATACATGTATATTTGATTTCAAATTCCATCATTTATAAATATATGGTCGTTGTCACATTCCATCATTTATAAATATGGTCGGTTTCCGATTCCACCATTTATAAATATTTGGTCGGTGTGACATTCCATTTATAAATATATGGACGGTGTGGCATTACATCATTTATAATGGACAGTGTCAGATTCCATCATTTATAAATAAATGGTATATTTGATTTCAAATTCCATCATTTATAAATATATGGTTGGTGTCCGATTCCACCATTTATAAATATTTGGTCGGTGTGACATTCCATTTATAAATATATGGTCGTTGTCACATTCCATCATTTATAAATATGGTCGGTGTCCGATTCCACCATTTATAAATATTTGGTCGGTGTGACATTCCATTTATAAATATATGGACGGTGTGGCATTACATCATTTATAATGGACAGTGTCAGATTCCATCATTTATAAATAAATGGTATATTTGATTTCAAATTCCATCATTTATAAATGTATGGTTGGTGTCACATTCCATCATTTATAAATAAATGGTATATTTGATTTCAAATTCCATCATTTATAAATGTATGGTTGGTGTCACATTCCATCATTTATAAATAAATAGTTGGTGTGACATTCCAGCATTTATAAATATATGGACGGTGTGGCATTCCATCATTTATAAATATATGATCAGCGTCAGTGACATCTTTCTAATTTGATGGCATATGAAATTAAATACATACATATCGCTAGGACGTGACACGTTTCAAAATTGCCGATAAGTCTGCATGACCCCAAAACGTTTAATCCAGAAGTCAACACCTTTGACACACCATCTCATAAATACTTCAAATGGTTCAGTTATACATTAGGATCAACATAAACGTTTTTCGCTGGAATTTGAATCATTTTTTTACAACCGTTTATAAAGATTCCGGTTAAACAACCGCCGTATAAACAACCCGTATCCAGTCCGGTTGCGTGGGGATATTGTTGCAGCTTCCGTCGCGCATCGTGTCCAAAATAAACATGTTCGGGGCCGGGCCATAGCGACGCCCACGGCACACCGTCTTTTATCCCCGTGGATGCAACAAGGCCCCGTCCATCAAAGTAGTCCTCAGTTATAATATTTCTCATATTAGTCATGTTGTTGTAGTCGAGCTGTTCTAGGGGAATCCCTGGTATTAATCCTGCATGAACTATCAAACTATTTAAACTAGGTAACGATATAGTGTACGGTAAATTATTCAGATAGTTTACATGTTCCGGCCTCAACGAGGTCATCCATTTATTCTTCTCTCTCAACTCGTAACTCGGATCCTTCTTCAGCTCTGCTAACTCTCGTAAAACGACCTCATCATGATTTCCCCTAACAGCGTAACTTTTTAGTGTTGAAATAAAATCCAAAACCTCTACATTTTTCGGTCCCTTATTCACCATATCACCAACAAAAATAAACAAGGTATCTCCGTGTTCCTTTTGTGCCTCTGACACAATTTCCTGTAGTTCATCACAGCAGCCATGGATATCCCCAACAACAAAAACCGGACGTGACGCAATGACGTCTGCATCTAATACAAGATGGCTGGTCGGTGGTACACACAGATTAAAGGCATGTCGCCTGACCAAAGGTTTCTGGCGAAATAATGCCGAGAATAGTACTGAAACAAGCGACACCATTGCGGATTTGAACTAAACTCGTGTCCTCCAAACCTGAAAAATATTAATTAAAATGAAATGAAAGTTGTTAAGTTTCTACACCAACAGGGATAATAAAGAGGAAGAGAGAGAAATGAGGTTTAACGTCCACTCGACACAAACTAGGTCATTTTGGGACTAACATAAGATTTAATTTTATTTCATTTATTCGCTCACGCGTAGGGGTCTTTAGCAGTGGGAGGAAACCGGAGGACCCGGAAAAAAACCACTAGGATGGACAGGCGACCCTACTCCTTGTCACTTACAACCGGGGAATCGATACAGCGCGCATACGCTAACCATTTAGCCATCGCCACCCCCAGCCCCGGGGCTAATAGAGGCCGGCGTACGTCATAGGCCTACAGCGTGTGACTCTATTTCGAATTTCGAGGATTATTGAATATCTATGCCAAAGCCAGCCTCTATTAGCCCCGGGTAACAGAACACAATTTCGACAAGTATCCGCTTATCGTTCGTTATTAAGCACAAATTCAGAGATCTCACATGACCGGACAATTTAAACCACACGTTCGCGATAAGTAGCCTACTATAGATCAAATATTAAACAAAATATGTGTGCGCATAAATTTATGTAGTTTCAACAACTAGATTGATGCGCGCACATGTATTGTATTAATATACAAAATAACGCATGTCAGCAAAACAGAAAAGTAGACAAAACCAGCAACACAGAAATATTCAACAGGAAAGGTTAGAATAAAAGTATTGTCCACGACCCAAGTTCACAAAGACTTCTCAGACTTAAGTAAGAATCGTTCATCTCATTTTAACTAAAATATAGCCCTTTATGAAACTTTGGTTGTTTTAATGTATCAAATACATCAATAAGAAACTATGTGTAAAGATTTGTTTCTGGATCAAATTAGTCTGAGAATGCTTTGTAAACTCGGCGCCAGGGTTAGATAATATTTTTTGTATCAAACCTTCGAACTTTTGGTATTCCATAAGTAAATATTGTTAGGTTTCATTTCTATTTGTACAGTAATATGAGAGATTCTGCTCGGTTATTTGATTTATATTTAATTTAATTTTATTCATTTTATCCTGATATTATATTTTGTTTTTGTCAATACTAAATAAACCCTCTCCAGTCTCCATATCACTGTATACACCGCAAAGTTTCGGGAAGCCTCGAATCCGTGCAGATGGCACTGGCAAGCTAACCAGTCTGTCCCTGGATTGACCACGGTGTTGGCCTAGATCACTGTGGATTTTTCTGCGTTGTGTTCCTTTTCATTGAGGCAGGGTAGAGGGGCTGGCACGGAACAGTTGGATCTCGAAATTGGTACTTTTTTTTCACTTGTAGGCGATTTTCACTCATACACTGCGTAGTGTATGTCCGGCTTCATCATTAGTCTGCATTATGCCGAAACGTAGGGACCCGCCCGATAAGAACAGAGTCTCAAAAATTAAAGTCCGAGTATTTATGAAATTTATGGACCAAAATTTAGAGACGTGGTGTATTTACCTTGTCGCAAAATTTCAGCTCAAATTTTGAGCTGCAATTTTGAGACAAGGTAAATACTCCATGCCACTATATTTTGGTCCATAAATTTCATAAATACTCGGACTTAAATTTTTGAGACTCGGTTCTTATCGGGATTGTCCCTGTTGCTGTACTCAAGTGATCTTGATTGAAGGGGGAGAATAGACACGCTCCCTCAAAAGTTCAAAATCAGAAGCCAAACCAGCAATGGTTAGAGAGGGATTTCTCGGGTCATTGCTTCAGGAATACGACATACGTGTATAACTGACTGAAGTGACGGAGTGACGGGTGATTATTACAGATACCAACAATTCCTTCGAAAACCAAAAGTTGTTATCTAAGACTGACAACTGACAATTAAAAAAAGTTAATGAATGCCAATAGCTTAAGAGAACACAAGAAAAATAGAAATAGTCCTTACATTCACTTTTTTATTTATTCATTCTATAAGTACCGTTAATAAAAAACATGGTAATGCACAGGCTTTATTTATATATTTTTTTTTTCGTTTTCTCATTTCTAGTGACAGTCAATTTCTGTTTAGAATAGTCAGATATCCTCTCACAGTCTCATAACAACTTTATTGGTGAGCAGAAATTCGCCAGTATATCTGTTATCGCTTGTCACTTTGCGTTGGTCACTTCTGTTTGTTGAAATCTTCATAATTCATCTACAGTCCTTCATCTATCCTTATCTTGCTGTGTTAAAACTTAAAATTATGCTTCTAACTTCTACCACATGCAAAGCAGTCGTTGTTTTTTGTATTTCAGAGGAGAGCCAAAAAAAGCTCCCCTCAATCAACAAATTGAAAAAATGACTCTCCTAAAAGGTTCTCCCAGTTTCGATAATAGGAATGCTTTAGAAATTAAGGAGAGTAATTTAGAAATTAAGGAGAGTGATCTGATATTTTAATTAAGGAGAGTGATTGGTACATAAATGTTAATAAACCCTCAATGATTTTGTAAAGGAGAGTGATTTTCAATTTTAAGGGGAGGGAAAAAAAAACTCCCCTCAGTCGACATTCAGGTGAGCTATAGGCGCTCGAGAGCGATCACTCGCCTTAAAAAACAATGACTGGTAAAGGTCCATGGTGATAATGACTCGCCAACAATCACGTGTCCAAATCGTATTTACAGCAACCTTGACGAGAATTGACTTGGCCTTGAGAAATAGATCTCGCCATAACACCGGGTCAGTACCATCATAGAACTGTACCATGATCAGAATAGTTGACCTGTTGCCTGGATAATCTCGATCAATTCTGGCCAGCACAACAATCGTCGACATTGCTTCGTGTAGTAGCGACAAAACAAATAGAAACCAGCGAAAGTTTAAAACTAAATTGATTGTGAACTGTATTATTCCATGATCACGAATTATATTATACGACAAATAGTCCGTAGTGTCAACAATTAATAGAAAAAATCAGTTAACCCCTACCGTGTCAGTTCATCTTTCATGTTAAACATTCAAGGGAAACAACTCTAATTTTAATGACCCTTGACCTATTTATTTTCAAGGAACGATGACAGAACAAAACAGAACACGGTAAAGTTGGACACCATTCCAAATAAAACATTATAGAGGAAGGAAAGTTTGTTTTAAAAACGTGTGGTGAAGTTCAAGACATGGCGTCGTTCGATTTATATCTCTACTGTGGACTGACAGCCATTCTGGCATACTTAATTTACAAATGTGCTACCTTAGTGACCGGCTACATGGATTGGTTGAAACTAGGGAAAAGTTTTGCTCATTTACCGTTCCACTGGTTTTTAGGAACTCTGCACTTGGTAATATATATATATTTTACTCCTATTTTTTTGGTAAATTATAGTTGGTTTTCCTTTATACAGACTGGACACAGGATTTGTCTACACTCACATAACTTGTTTTGTATGGTTGTGAATTAGACAGCTGTAGCTACAACTAATTTTTTTTTTATCTAACAACAGCTGTCTCACTGGTAGATACAGTTTTTGGCATGAGATGAATGAACTGTGTTTAACCAACTACAAACATCGACGCTGATTGTGATTGGTTAATCGGATGTCTGACGTCATAGTGTCACCTCTGATACGACCTTCCGCTACAACAGATCACGTCCTCATGAGGTCATCGAAAGTATAAAAGCAACGAAACGAAATATAGATCTCCATTTTAATCATATTGAAGATGAGCAGAGATGAGTTAGGGTCGCTAGTCTGGAAGTCTCATGTTCGATTCCTGCATTGACTGAGAAAGTTCATCAGAGGGCCTGACATAGACAGCTGTCTAGTTATTCAGAAGATCTTTTGGCAGTTGGAATACAATATAAGGGTAGGCCATATAGTGTTGCTGCAAGGGCAAAATTTCCCTCATAGCACACTCTATGGTGTATGCTCGTCCTCATCAGCCAAGTAGGAGCAGAACAGTAGCTCGTTAATTTAAACCGCATATCATTTTATTTCATTTTGATAATAAGCATCGATAAAGCAATTTGATTGGCCGATACTAATCAAGGGTATACGTAGTTTCATTATATTCATACTTGGACAATGAGTTTAATACCTACAGTTGTTTATTTGTAGATTGAAAA
Source organism: Patella caerulea (assembly GCA_036850965.1). NCBI lineage: Eukaryota > Metazoa > Mollusca > Gastropoda > Patellidae > Patella > Patella caerulea. Next base: position 11,477,557 of record JAZGQO010000006.1, read on the forward strand.
ATCTAGGACCAATTTGATCAAAACACAGATCCTACCGGTATTTCGTTTCTTTTTTATACTATTTATAATTCAAAATTTTGTTTATTTGTCTGTACTGCACTAGGATCTGGAAGAGTTGTTATATAACAGGCGTTCTGGATGGTGTAAGGGATTAGCCAATGAAACCATCTGTTGCAGTGACTGGTAAACCACTAATAGTCAACTCTGATTGATTATCAGTGTCTGATGTCATAGGATCAAAAGCCACTCATACGACCCCGGACACAAACTCTACAGACCTTCATGTAGAGGCCATCAACAGTGGAAAAAAAGGAAACGAAATATAAATTTGTATTTTAATCACATTGGTCTAGGACATGAATTAGAGAATTCCATTTCTATTAAATGTACAAATTTTTATTTTTTGTAGATTAAAAGTGTTGAGGACATATTTATTATACATAAACCATTGGTGAAGGCAGGTCATAAAGCAATATTTTACTGGCTTGGTCCGCAGAGACCTGTACTGATCACTGTTAATCCAGAAACAGTGAAGGTCATCTTGAAGTCTACGGCTCCTAAATCCAAGGGTGCAGGTGGATACAATCTATTACTGCCATGGCTAGGTAGGTACAAACCAACGTCTATCCCTCATCAGGGCCGTAACTAGGATTTTAAAGTAGTAGGGGTGCAGCAGAGGGGTGGGGCGCCATAGCCTCCACTGGGAGGGGGGGGGAGATTGAAATCTAAAAAAACGGGATTTAATAGTTTCTGTGAAAATTTGAAATAATGTGCATAATGAATAGCAAATGGGGTGCAGGAGAGGGGTGGGGCGCCATAGCCTCCACTGGGAGGTGGGGGGGAGATTGAAATCTAAAAAAACGAGATTTAATAGTTTCTGTGAAAATTTGAAATAATGTGCATAATGAATAGCATATGGGGTGCAGGAGAGGGGTGGGGTGCCATAGCCTCCACAGGGAGGTGGGGGGGGAGATTGAAATCTAAAAAAATGAGATTTAATAGTTTCTGTGAAAATTTGAAATAATGTGCATAATGAATAGCATTTGGTGTTTACTTTCTAGTCCATTTTTAGCAAGAGACAACATATAACCATACAGACATTCAGATCTGACAAGAAAAAGACACCCCATGTATCTATTTGCGTACACATAAAAAGAACCCTTGGCGGATGGAATTCGATATCAGAATAAGCTGCAGTGTCGCTCTCCTGGCATAATTTCCCTAACAGCACATTGCAGAATAGTACAACGTTAAACTTCATTTCATTTCATTTTTTACACAGGCGATGGCTTATTGATAAGTGATGGTAAAAAATGGGAGAGAAATCGTAAACTTTTAACGGCTGCTTTTCATTTTGAGATATTACAGCCGTATGTTGGTGTTTATAACAGTGTTACAGAAGTATTATTGGTATGACTCTTATTTATAGTGGGGGGTGGAAGAGCCAACGCATTTTCCCCCTCACATACATAGTTCTCGGATCCTATGCATCTGACGTTTTCAAAATATTATACGAGTCAAGCTTATTATGAATTGGTAGTGCATTAAAAGTGACAGACCTTGTTAAATGTTGTTTAATTTAGAATAGCATTATGCAAGAGCAAAATCTGTTTATTACAGGTCTTTCTTTAGGCCTGAGATGTTATCTAAATAATCAATTAGACATTAATTATCCAGACCATAATAAACTCTTTATGTCAAGGCTAGCCTTCGATGTTGGCGGATTGAATTCATATATGCCGCTTAATGGCGGTTGATAATTAAATCAATCAAGTGGATAATCGAGACTATGCTGTTTATATTAATGATTTGAGTAATGATGACCGAGGCTATGTGAATATTTCAAACGCTTTTTTCTCGGCTAATAGTGGACCAATTTGACTGAAATTTTCAGCAAATTACCTTTACACTATCTAGTTTTTAACTATTATAGTGAGAACTGCCATCTCTTTATCTTATCTCCCATAGTCATGGTGTTCTACAAAATTTATATCATTTACATTTATAACTATAATTGTATTTCTACTGGTAATGACCATGACATCACTGTGTTCTACAGAAATTACATCATTAACAATTATAACTGTAAATTAGTATTTTAATCAGCGTAGAACGCCTATGGTTGGAGGGGGTGGGGTGGATTTGGGGAGAGAATTGTTATGTGCAAGCTGTATCATAAGGTCTGTCATTGAGTCAACTGGCATGGTTTCAAGGAGTAGGGTCGCCCGTATGTGACAAGGAGTAGGGTCGCCTGTCCAACCTCGAGGATTTCTCCAGGGTTCTCCGGTTTTCTCTCACTGACAATTTAAAATTTTAAGTTTCACCAAAATCTTCCGTAAATGCAAATCATATTTTAAGATTCTCAATAATTTCTTTTGTTTTGGTAGAAAAAGTTAGAAAAAGCAAATGGTGAATTTATTGAAGTGTTTGAACCTGTTAGTTTGGCCACGTTAGACACCATGTTACAGTGTGCATTCTCGTATCAAGGAAATATTCAACAACTCGGGTATAGCCAATTGTTTCACTATCTGCTTTTTATTTTATCTTTATTATGACTTGTTCGTTGCGAAGGAAGAAATCAACAGTTAAACGGTGATATCAACCATTACAAAGAGTTATGTCCCATTATTGTGCTTTGTGAAGGAAACAGGGGATTGTTAAATAGTGCTCTTGTGGCTAGTCGGATAGCTGTAAACGATTAATTGGTTCGAATGGAATGATGCAGTTATTCAGAGATGCCCACCATTACATAGAGTTATCTCCCATTATAGTCCTCTTTATAGCAACAGTTGTCTGTTGTCTTTTTGTATCTGGTGGGTTTGATGGCCGAACGGTTAGCACGTGCGCACTGTATCATGTACCATAAAGCCTGTCATTGAGTCAACTGGCGTGTATTCGAATCCCCGAATTTACGTGACAAGGAGTAGGGTCGCCTATCCAACCTCATGGATTATCTCAGGGTATCTGGTTTCCTCCCACTGCTAGAGATCCATACATGCAAGCAAATTATTGAAATAAAATTAAACCATATGTTAGTCCCGAAGTGACCTAGTTTGTGTCGAGTGGATATTAAACCCCATTTTCATCCTCTGTGTCCTTTTATATTTGATGTTTGAAAATCTTAGAATGTAACTGTCGCCCTACGATGTCAACTAATAAAAGATAATGCTATTAATAGCACTCAGAGTACTGAGGCAAAGTCAGCAGACCGCGAATCCCAGCTTGTACATGAGTAAGGTCGCCAGTCCAACCTCGTGGGTTTTCTGTCAGTCCCCATTTGTTTCCTTCCGTAGTTGAAGAGGGGAATTTACTTATGTCTGCTGTTCATTGGCTGCATTATATATAGATATAGAACAATTATTCTAGTATAGCATGATAAATCGATTGCCTCTCAAGAAAAAGATATATCAAAGCCATAGTGGCTCAGTGGGAAATGGTGCTGGCGTCTGGCGGCGGCTTGTACACAACAGTTAGTCTCAGGTTCCACCCACCCCCAATGCCCCCCAGTGATATGTTATCTCCAATCTGATTAAAACACAGATCCAATTTCGTTTCGTTTTTTATAGTTCAAAATTTCGTTTTTATACGCCCACATTTTCATGTGGACGTATTATGTCGTCGCCCCTGTCCGTCCGGACGTCCGTCCGTCCACAATTTGTTTGTGGACTCTCTACAGGTCACAATTCTTATCCGATTTTGACGAAACTTGAAATATAGGTTTATCCCCATAAGATCTCGGTTCCTTTCGATATTGGCATGTATCGGATCAAAACTTCATGGATTATGGCCCCTGATTGTACGAAAAATCACGTTTTTAGCTTGTGGACCCTATAGAGGTCACAATTTTGAACCGATTTTGATGAAACTTGACATGCATGTTTGTAACCCAAAGATCTTGGTTCCTTTCGATATTTGCGGCTATCGGAATGTAATTTCCTGAATTATGGCCCCTGATTGTCCGAAAAATCACCCTTTTTAGCTTGTGGTCCCTCTGGAGGTCACAATTATTATTCGTTTTAAAAAACCGTTTGATTATATCACCGTTACACCCTAAGGAAGGTTGAGTTCGAATTTCGGGAAAATCGGACGAAAATTGCCATACAAAATGGCCGCCGTTTGTACGCGAATACTGTTAAAAAATGGTATATCAAGGTTGTGGACCCTGTGGAGGTCACAATTTTGATTTGATTTTGATGAAACTTGAAATTCATGGTTATAACCCAAAGATCTTGCTTCCTTTTGATATTTGCGCATATCGGATCGTAACTTCCTGAATTATGGCCCCTGATTATACGCAAAATCGCCTTTTTTTTAGCTTGGAGGTCACAATTATTATTCGATTTAAAAAAACGTTTGATTATATCACCGTTACACCGTAAGGAAGGTTGAGTTCGAATTTCGGGAAAATCGGACGAAAATTGCCATACAAAATGGCCGCCGTTTGTATGCGAATACTGTTAAAAAATGGTATATCAAGGTTGTGGACCCTGTGGAGGTCACAATTTTGATTCGATTTTGATGAAACTTGAAATTCATGGTTATAACCCAAAGATCTTGCTTCCTTTTGATATTTGCGCATATCGGATCGTAACTTCCTGAATTATGGCCCCTGATTATACGCAAAATTGCCTTTTTTTTAGCTTGGAGGTCACAATTATTATCCGATTTAAAAAAACGTTTGATTATATTACTGCTACACCGTAAGGAAGGTTGAGTTCGAATTTCGTGAAAATCAGACCAAAATTGCCATACAAAATGGCCGCCGTTTGTACGCGAATACTCTTAAAAAATGGTATATCAAGGTTGTGGACGCTGTAAAGGTCACAATTTTAATTCGATTTTGATGAAACTTGAAATTCATGGTTATAACCCAAAGATCTTGGTTCTTTTCGATATTTGCGCATATCGGATCGTAACTTCCTGAATTATGGCCCCTGGTTATACGCAAAATCCCCCTTTCTTTAGCTTGTGGTCCCTCTGGAGGTTACAATTATTATCCAATTTAAAAAAACGTTTGATTATATCACCGTTGCACTGTAAGGAAGGTTGAGTTTGAATTTCGGGAAAATCGGACCAAAATTGACAGACAAAATGGCCGCCGTTTGTACGCGAATACTGTTAAAAAAATGATATATCATGATTGTGGAGCCTGTATAGGTCACAATTTTAATTCGATTTTGATGAGGATGGTTGAGTTCTAATTTCGTGAAAATCGTACCAAAATTGCCGGACGAAATGGTCGCCGTTTGTACGCGAATAGTGTAAAAATATGGTATATCATGGTTGTGGACTCTCTACAGGTCACAATTCTTATCCGATTTTGATGAAAAGTCACATTTCTAGGTTGTGTACCATCACACCATAATCATTGTCGGTTTCGAATTTCATTAATATCAGACTGGAACTGACCAACTAAATGGCTGCTCCCAATACAGTATGAAATACAGGACTTAAAGATGTAGGAAAAATCACTTTCGGTATTGCTTGTTCTCTGTCCATCTTTCGAAAATGTGGGCGTATCCTGCCTGGCAGTGCCAGCCTATCTTTACTTGTCTTTACTACTCTTGGATCTGGAAGACTTGTTATTTAAGTTGTGTTCTGTCTGAAATGAGGGGTCAGCCAATAAAATGGTCTGTCGAATCGACCGTTTGACCTTTTAATGCGTGGAACTGTGGGTAAATATTACCAGCGGATAGAAATCAAAACAAAACAAAAGTAGATTTTAAAAAGCATGGCGGTCGCTAATTGGTTAATCTAATGACTGACGTTATCGGGTCAAATGTCCCGTGCTTGATACCTGACGTCATAGAACGTGAGCTCCCACTATAACTTGTTAGATCTACATGAGTGTAGGCCATCGAACGTATAAAAAAACGAAACGAAATATAGATCTATATTTTAATTAGATTGTGTTATCTCAGGATTTTCCAACATAGTTTCCCCTTGGAATTTGGATAAGATGAAAACCTGAGTTCCTATTTACATATTGGGGTGTAAATAAAAGAATCAAGGGCAGTCTGAATTTGATGAATAGGCGAAATTTCACAGCACACTGTATTATGGACGAATATTACTTACATAAATATAAAAAATAGTGCAGTGCTCCTATTCTTATCACATATAAATTTGAATATATTGTTGACACATGATTTTTAATTGTGGGCAGCTGTCTGCTTAAATAGCGTTAAGAGTTATGCCCCTTTTTTTTCAGTAAACATATCTGACGAGAACAATTTTGAAATAGCAATGGTACGTTGGTATATATGATGTACCAATTAGCGCAGAAAAGTAGGATGTTAAACCCCATTTCCTTTTATTTCAACGAAAGAGGTTTTTTCTTCATTGGAACAGCTGTTTCCAAAAATCTTAACTAAAGATAAAATTCAAATTTTAGTAGATACAACTGTAGCCCACTTCAATTTTTATTGGCTAAGCACTAAAATCGATCTCTAATATTATCCAATTAAATTACAAAAATTTGGATTTTATCTTTGTTAGAATGTCGTGAAATAGGCTCTGATTATTAATAATAATAATATAATGAATTTATAAAGCGCCTGCATTCCAGTAAAAAATTACTACTCTGCAGCGCTATTACATTTTGTAAAAATGTTAGAAGCAGAATAAATAAAAAAAATAAATAATACATATAATCACGAAAAATTTAAGAAGTATGAAGTTATTAAAACTGACAGAGCAAGCATTATATATAAAACTTGGCTAAAAAGTTCAATTATTAAAAGTCAGACACCCCATAAAACTTTGCTTAAAAGTTAATTTTTTAAAAGTTATCACAATCACTACATGAAACTTTGCTTAAAAAGTTCTGTTTTTAACAATTTTTTAAAAGTTACGAGGGATTGTGAGTTTTTTATGTTTTCGGGTAGAGAATTCCATAACATTGGTGCAGCGTAAGCAAAAGATCTCATTCAGTATTTTGTTGTTTTGAATTATATATTTTACAGGAAGCATCATCCCTATGTTGTTTGTGTTCAGAGAATGTGTCAACTACTTATACAAAGGAGCGTGTAAGTATTTACTTTCATTTGTAGAGGGAGCCACAGTGGATAAGACTCTGGCTCACTGGCCTGGGGTTCGGCCGAGAATGGATATCAATATTTTCCGGCGAGCTTTCCGTTTGTTCATAGGTGCAAGGAAAGCTGTCTAGTGATTTGGATGGGACAAAAAAACGAGGTATCATGTACACATGAGAGTGAACATAAAAGATCTATTGACCGATGTAATTAGATATAAGAGCAGGCCGTAGCTCCACTGTCTAGGAATATTTTCTCTCATAGCACACTCTATTATGATTGTCAATAACATTTAGGTGGACTGTGTACTTCATTATTCACCATACGGTACATTTCTGTGGTGTTTACTGGATTAGAATCCGATCTTTTGCTCAGATGATTAAATCGAAAAATGGATAATCAAGACTATCTTTTTTATCATACAGACTTTAGTAATGATGATCAAGATTAGGCCGAAAATTCAATCACTAAAATCTTGGTTCAGAGTAGTTCAATTTGACGGAAATTTTCAGCAAAATGCCCTTTACATTATCTAGTTTTTAACTATTATAGTGAGAACTGCCAGCTCTTTATCTGATCTCCCATAATGTATCTTTAATCATATTTCAGGAGTTTGTTGAATCTGTTTACACCATATTATAAATTAACGAAGAATGGTCAAGAATTCTTTAATATGTGTGATTATGTCCATCAGTTTTCTACAGAAATTATTAACAAGAGAAAAGTTGAATTGGTTTGTATTTTTTTTATTTATCTAGATTTTAGTTTGATTTTTAATTTTAAAAGGCCATAGTGGTTATGTTCATGAGGCAATTTCAGTTAATTGATGTCAGAGTTAATGCCCTTGCTATAATATGTGAGTACCATAAAGAGGCTTGAAATATATACACAGTGCTTCTGTTCATGGGACAATTGCAGTTGGAATTCAAATTTCCGTCATAGAACACGGTATGGCGTATGCTCGTCTTCATTAGCCCAGTTTAGGAGCAGAACAGTAGGACGTTAAACACCATTTCATTTCTATGATGTAATTATTCTTGATTTTTAGCAAAATAAATCTGAAGCAGAAGTAAAGAAGAGACGCCATCTTGATTTCCTTGACATTTTGTTGACAGCTAAAGATGAAAATGGTGAAAGTCTGACAGATATAGAAATACGAGATGAAGTGGATACTTTCTTATTTGAAGGTTGGTTTTAAAACTTGGAAGGGATCAGATCTAAAACTTCAAAGTGGTTTTTAGTATGTGTGGAGGTTGGTTTTAAAACTTCAAAGTGGTTTTTAGTATGTGTGAAGGTTGGTTTTAAAACTTCAAAGGGATTGACTTTGAAACTTAAAGTGGTTTTGGCTTGTCCTTTTCTGCACCATTTAAACTAATAAAGATGAGCAAGCACGGTTTTAGTGTGTGAATATAGGTTTAGTAACTTAAAGGGGATAGAATTGAAAAGTCCTTTAACATTATACCTTTCTGCATCATCCAAGATATTAAGGGACATTCTGCCCAGTCAGCAGCAATTTTGCTTGCTCATCTTTGAATTCTGTGTGTCAAGGATTCGTTCAATAGCACTCCAATGTGGCCATGGCACCTTGTTTTTGTCTCTTAAAAATGGCTTGTCACATTTTCCTGCACTACTTACAAAGCAAAACTGAGCTCGAAAGGTACTATCTCAGCCAACCCTGGATCCGAAGCATTGAAATGAAATGGGGTTTAACATTCTGCTCTGACTGGGCTAATGAAGACGTGCATATACCATACAATGTGCAATGAGGGAAATTCTGCCGAAGTACAGGCACTATGGCCTACTCTCTTATCGAATTCCAACTGTCAGGGGATGGTTGACGTGCACGTCTCGTTTTTTTGTCCCATCTGAACTACTAGACAGCTGTCTTTGTCAGGCCCTCCAATATCGACGCAAACCCCTTCACAACTCAAAACGAAACTTAAGGGACAGAGTTTAAGCTAGTTGTTACACTATTTCTTATTAGTTCGGTAATTTCGTGTAGTTATTACATTGTGTCATCTTTTCTAGGTCATGATACGACAGCGTCTGCAATAAGCTGGTGTTTTTATGCCTTGGCTCGATATCCACAAATACAGGAGAAAGTTTTTGATGATGTTTCTAGCGTTTTAGATGTTTCTACAGATTTACAATGGTAGGAGACTTAGATTACCTGGGGGTTAGGATGGTCTAGTGGTCTAAAGTGACGCGCTTCGACCTCTAGCTGGCCGGTCACCTCTGGCTTGCGGCTGTGGTTTCAATCCCCGATGTGAGCGTATGTGGCATGGAGATAGGGGCGCCTTCTCAACCTCGTGGGTTTCCTCCCACTGCTATAAAGACCCCTACGTGCAAGCGAATTATTGAAATAAAATTAAACCATATGTTAGTCCCAAAATGATGCAGTTTGTGTCGAGTGGATGTTAAAGCCCATTTCTCCCTCTCTCTCTCTCTCTCTTAGATTACCTCCCCTTATAAATTAGAAGCTGTAGGGATGCACGTTTGTTAGTCCATAACATCTCAAATTGATAGAATTGCAATTGACTGCCACAGTCCTGCCAGTCCCGACAACTGAGGTGGTGTGAGTACAGTCGTGACATAATTAAAGGACAATATTGGTGTCTGTCATTATCACATATGTGATAGAACTGGTTAAACACGTTTCAAATATAATTTTAATACAGAGATCATTGCTATGATAGATGCCTTTTGCAGATATCAAGAAAGCGAAGTGATGAATGCAAAAACAAAACATGAGTTATCCTTCTATATATCTACCGGTATTTGATCAAGAAATAATAACCACTACCTCGATCAGTCAAGCTAGCACACATAAATCTAGTAAACAACAGTCAAGTTGCCAGTTAGTGATACCCAGGCATTTTTGCCCGAGGGTGTTTTTTTCTGGTAATCCAGTATTTGTCAAGTAAGATTGGGTGTCTAAACTTACCATGTTTAACAAATTTGCCTTACTTTGGGGACAATGTATTTTTAAATAGTTTGAAATATCTACTAATAGATATGTGCCAATTAGACACACAAGCTTTAAGATTTGAATAATTAGAAATATGTACCAAACTGATTAACATTTTCATATAAAAGTATGATAATTTGTCTACTGGACAAAGAACAAGCATACCAAGTTTATGGTACTTGAAATGGCGGAGAGTTGGGCTTTTATTTAATACTGTTGCCCCAAGAACAATAGGGAAAAAATATAACAGAATCCATGGAACACATAAAATAATGTCAGATTACTCATTCTGGAAATCATTTTTGATGTGAATTAAAACCAAAATTGTTTTTCTGTACAGGAAAGATCTTTCAGAATTTACATTCTTGCCGCTGTTTATCAAGGAAGCCCTGAGGTATTATTCACCTGTACCGGCCATCAGTCGCCAGGTAAAGGATCCAATGGTAATTGACAATGTGAAGATACCAAAGGATACCATTATCGATATCAACATGGTTCTTATTCACCATAACCCTAATATATGGCCCGATCCTGAGGTAAGAATATTCTCCCATAGTCATAATATATGGTGTCATGGTCCTAATAAGCCCGTATTTGTTGTACTTCTGTCACTTTCAAAAGGATTAACATAACTTCAAATGAAAATTAGCGACTTTGTTAGCTTTGAATAATTCTCAAATTTTCATAAATGATTTGAAAACTTAACTAGCCCCTAAGTTTAGGGGCCCTAACCCAAATCGAGACCAAGCCTTTTTTCTTTACCTAAAAACAAACTCCAACACTTTCCCTATCCTAAAAAATGGCCTAAACTATCACTTACTTTTTTTCATAACCAAGTCTCCAAACCCCAACCAAGTCTTTTCCCTAACCTAAAAACAAACCCAAACCAAGACCAACTCTAAACTAAACCCTTTCCATAACCTAGAACTTAACCCAAACCGCAGTGGACGCTTACGGATCCATTCACTCTTTTGGAATTGTTTTTATTTGTGGTCTCTGAGTATGATGTCTTGTCCATATATTTGTTTTGTGTAGAATTGTGTGTGGTGCAGTCCCCCTCCACTTACTATTAGACCTAAACCTAAGATGAATAATTAATACTTATAAATCAGAATTTATTTGATTGTTTTCAATAGGAATTTAAACCAGAAAGATTTACCACAGATGCCATAGATAGCAGAGATCCATATGCTTTTGTTCCTTTTTCTGCTGGACCAAGGTAAGAGAACAAACAACAGCAACGTTTTGAGCCAATGGAATGGAATAATAAATGTATGCATGGATCTAGGTATTGTACCCTTGTGAACTGACCAAAAACTGACTAATTTTATGGCTGCTTTATTTTTATACGTCCACATTCATAATGTGAACGTATTATGCCGTCACCCCTGTCTGTGTGTGTGTGTGTGTGTATGTATGTATGTATGTATGTATGTATGTGTGTGTGTGTGTGTGTGTGTGTGTGTGTGTGTGTGTGTGTGTGTGTCTGTGGTTCGCCTACAGGGCGCAATTCTTCATGGATTTTCTTCAAACTTGGTATACTTATTCCTTATACCCCAAGGAAGATCCCTATTGTTTTGGGGGCATGCCCGACCCCCAGGGGCCGAGCCACGCCCATTTCTAGTATGTGTTTGTTTGTCGTCTACAGGCCACATTTCTTAACTTATAATCTTGAAACTTTGCATACACATTCTTTGTACCCTAAGGAACATCCCTATCTTATGGGGTGTATGCCCCACCCCAGGGGCAGAGCCACGCCCATTTTCTTTTCGTGTGTCTTTGTGTCGCCTACAGGGCGCAATTCTTACTGGATTTTCTTCAAACTTGGTATACGTATTCCTTATACCCTAAGGAAGATCTCTATTGTTTTTGGTGCATGCCCGACCCCCAGGGACAGAGCCACGCCCATTTCTAGTATGTATTTGTTTGTCGTCTACAGGCCACATTTCTTAACTTATAATTTTGAAACTTAGCATACACATTCTTTGTACCCTAAGGAACATCCCTATCATTTGGGGTACATGCTCAACCCCCTGGGGCAGAGCCACACCCATTTTCTTATCGTGTGTCTTTGTGTCGCCTACAGGCCGCAATTCTTATTGGATTTTCTTTAAAACTTTGTATACTTACTCTTTATACTCTAAGGATGATCCCTATCGTTTGGAGTGCATGCCCAACCCCCAGGGGCAGAGCCACGCCCATTTTCTTTTTGTGTGTCTCTGTGTCGCCTAGAAGCCGCAATTCTAACTGGATTTTCTTAAAACTTTGTATACTTACCCTAAGGATGATCCGTATTGTTTTTTGGTGCATGCCCGACCCCCAATGGCAAAGCCACGCCCATTCCTTGTATTTATTTGTTTGTCGTCTACAAGCCACATTTCTTAACGTATCATTTTGAAACTTTGAATGATTATTCTTTGTACCCTAAGGAACATTTCTATCATTTGGGGTGCATGCCCAACCCCCAGGGGCAGAGTCACGCCCATTTTCTTTTTGTGTGTCGCCTACAGGCCACAATTCTTAATCGGTCATCTTGAAACTTAAAATACTTATTCCTTATACCCTAAGGATGACCCCTTTTGTTTTGGGTGCATGCCCGACCCCCGTGGGACAGCAACACCCATTTATTGTATTTGTTTGTCTGTCGTCTACTGGCTGCATTTCTTAATGTATCATCTTGAAACTTTGAATACTTATTCTTGGTACCTTAAGGAAGATCCCTATTGTTTTTGGTGCATGTCCAACCCCAAGGGACTGTGCCACGGCCATTTTGTTTTGTCTGTCTGTGTGTCACCTACAGCCCACAATTCTTAACCGATCGTCTTGAAAACTTGTTTTATACTTATTCCTTATACCCTAAGGCTGACCACTATTATTTTTGGTGCATGACGGACCCCCTGGGACAGAGCCACGCCCAATGCTTTTGTGTCTTGTGTTCGCCTACAGGATGCAATTCTTAACAGATCCTTTTAAAACTTTGCAAACCTATTCCTTATACCCTAAAGATGACCCCTATTGTTTTTGGTGATTTCCTAACCCCCAGGGGCAGAGCCTATGTGTGTTGTCTACAGGCCACGATTCTTAATGGATCGTCTTTAAACTTGGGATATGTATTCCATATAGCCTAAGGACGTCAACTGCATGTCCCGACTCACACAGGCAAGACACGACCAATTTTTGTGTTTGACGTTTACAGGCCGCAATTCTGAATGAATCAGCTTGGTACTTGGTTTATGTATTCCTTATAGCCTGAGGGCGTCCACTATTGATTTTGATGAATGTCCCGACCCCCAGGGGCAGAGCCACGCCCACTTTTTGTCTGTAGTGTTAGGAAGGCACAATTCTGAATGGATTATCTTGGTATAGTTATTCCTTATACTCTAAGGACGGCAACTATTAATGTTGGTGCACGACCCTCAACGCTAAACAAACCAAACGCCTAGCCTTCTTGACAAAGTACCATATCAATCAAAGCAGGAATGTGGACGTATATTGTAGCGTTAGCGTTATGTTTAACCTTTCCCACTTGTTCATGACAAGAAGTGGGGTCGCATGTCTAACCTCATGGGTTTTCTCTGGGTCCACCGGTTTCCTCCCATTGCTAAAGACCACTATGCTCTACCAAATTATTGAAGTAAACTTTAACCATGTGTTAGTCCCAAAATGACCTAGTTTGTGTCTAGTGGACCTTAAACCCAATATCTCGTTCTCTCTCTAGTCTTTCGGATGAGACATCAATCCAAGGTACTGAAAACAGATTGTTGTGTATGTAAAAGAAGTTGTAGCATCTGGAATTGAAGACAAGTAGGCAGAAACATCACTACCAGGGTTCAATTTAGTCTAAAACCAATGAGTAGCAAATTTTTGTGACAGATTCACATTTTGGCTAATCATTTCAAAATTTGAATAGCATTTGCTCATATTTGAGGAGCAGTAAAACGTAGCCTACATCACAAAAATTCAGATTTCTCGGGGTATAAATGGCTACTTTATTCCGCCAATGTCCGACCTTCATTTGTACACTCCGCTTCGACTTATGTATGGATGAAGCTAAAAAAAATTTGACATCTCCAAAAAAATTTCAGTTACTGTCTATCCCCTATCGTCTAAATCAAAACTACATGTACTGTACAGTACTTTAAATTACACCATTACAATCGAAATATTTTTAGGTGCGACTTTGCTTGTTTATTTCTCCTCCCTTTGCCTTTAAAATATCACCTGAGAATATGCCACCAGCATAACATTTTTGTCAGTTTTGTCAAAAATGGCACGTTTCATGCGTCTCGCGAGATGTCTACTTTTAGTTTTCAGTTAAGTTAACCAATCATACAATACTGCGTCGTTTTATTCTATTTTTAGTAACATATTTTATAAACACGTGTCATTAAAAACGGAGTTTGCATTGTCTTCTAGTTATCGAATATATTGAAATAAAAACTGTTTCAAATTAAGCAAGGCGACAGTTTAGAATATTAAACAAGTGAAGTTAGTCCTGCATTTATAATTATACTCCACATTCATCCAGAATATAATGAATCGCACTTCACAAGTTTGAAAACAATTTTTGGCTAATGAATAAAATAATTCTATCGCTTTTTGCGATGCGATACTGCTTAAATTGAACCCTGATCACTACCTGGGCAATTAGATGTCCCTCTGTTCAATGCCTACCTGTCCTCATTAGCCCAGTTGGTACAGAAAAGTAGGCATTTAACCCGATCCCATATCATTTCATATATCATGTTATTTAGCAATATCTTGTTTTATTTGCTACAGAAATTGTATTGGTCAGAATTTTGCCATGAATGAGATGAAGACGGTGATAAGTCGAGTTGTACACAGGTGAGTCCAGATTACTTTACGATTTATTCAGATTACTTTATGATTCATTCATAAAGTAAAAGTGTTTATTTGTGAGAAATTTGCTAGGAATTTATATTAAAAACCACTGTTGAGCTGAATGTCAGTAATCATAAAATGTGATGTAAAAGTCGTAACTTGTTAGGAATTTACAAGGAATATTAAAAACCACTGTTGAACTGAATGTCCACTCGGCAAATCTCGGCAGATTCCGAAACGTTCGGGAACGTACATTGGAGTGATTCATGTGGCGACGAACCCTATCAATATTCAGCATTCAACAACTACCAATTTCAGACTTCTCCTCCCCCCCACACACCCTTGTGGAAAACCTACATTAAATCCTCTCATTTTTTTTATGTTGTTTTTAGATTCCGGGTAGAATATGACGAGACAAGAATACCTGAACCAATACCTGAAATAATTACACGAGCTAAAGATGGTTTATATTTACGATTTATACCCAGAAACCCTGCAAAATAAATATATAGGAAGTAGAAGCTCTGAGTATCATATCGATTCCACATTATCTTTTAAAGACTTTTTCATTGGCCTTTTTCCAAACTCATCATTATTCTTAAAAAACTTTTTCATCGACTTTTTCCAATTCATTGTTGTTTTTAAAGACTTTTTCATCTGCCTTTTTCCAGGCTCATCATTATTCTTAACAGACTTTTTTCAATTGCCTTTTTCTGGTTCATTGTTGTTTTAAAAAGACTTTTTCGTCTGCCTTTTCAGGTTCATTCCATCCACCTTTTTCCATCTTTAAATTGTATGTAAGAGCTTAAATACAAATTGCAGTATTTATCTGTTCGTATTATGAACACTTATATGGATATACTATTTCTGAATTTATTAACATTCTACTTAAAGTTCCAATTTCATATTTTTGTCCCCCGCCCTTTCGAAGAAAGTTGGGGGACTATTAAAATGGGTTCGTCCGTCTGTCTGTCTGTCTGTCTGTCTGTCTGTCCTTCTGTCTGTCCGTCTGTCTGTCCGTCACACTTTTTGGGACACAATAACTCTCTTCCTAATTGAGCTAGAATGTTCAAACTTGGTGTATGTGTTTATTAGGTCAATGCCTTGATGGAGTTCGAAGATGAGCATTTTCCGCTTAGGGTAAGCAGAGATAAGCAATTTGATTTGTTGATGCTTTGGGACACGATAACTTTAGTTCTAATTAAGTGAGATTGATGAAACTTGGTGTATAGTTTTATTATAGTAATACCTTGACTATGTTCGATAATGAGCATTTTCTGCTCAGGGTAAGCAGAGCTATACGCAATTTGATTGGTCGAGAATTTGGAACACAATAACTCTCCTTCTAATTGAGTTAAAATGTTCAAACTTGGTGTATATGCTTATTAGGTCAATGCCTTGATGGAGTTCGAAGATGAGCATTTTCCGCTTAGGGTAAGCAGAGATAAGCAATTTGATTGGTTGATGCTTTGGGACACGATAACATTAGTTCTAATTAAGTGAGAGTGATGAAACTTGGTGTATAGTTTCATTATAGTGATACCTTGACTAAGTTCGATAATGAGCATTTTCTGCTCAGGGTAAGCAGAGCGATACGCAATTTGATTGGTCGAGACTTTGGAACACAATAACTCTCCTTCTAATTTAGTTAAAATGTTCAAACTTGGTGTATATGCTTATTAGGTCAATGCCTTGATGGAGTTCGAAGATGAGCATTTTCCGCTGAGGGTAAGCAGAGATAAGCAATTTGATTGGTTGATGCTTTGGGACACGATAACTTTAGTTCTAATTAAGTGAGAGTGATGAAACTTGGTGTATAGTTTCATTACAGTAATACCTTGACTAAGTTCGATAATGAGCATTTTCTGCTCAGGGTAAGCAGAGTGATACGCAATTTGATTGGTCGAGACTTTGGAACACAATAACTCTCCTTCTAATTTAGTTAAAATGTTCAAACTTGGTGTATATGCTTATTACGTCAATGCCTTGATGGAGTTCGAAGATGAGCATTTTCCACTTAGGGTAGGCAGAGATAAGCAATTTGATTGGTTGATGCTTTGAGATACGATAACTTTAGTTCTAATTAAGTGAGAGTGATGAAACTTGGTGTATAGTTTCATTACAGTAATACCTTGACTATGATCGATAATGAGCATTTTCTGCTCAGGGTAAGCAGAGCGATAAGCAATTTGATTTGCCGAGACTTTGGAACACAATAACTCTCCTTCGAATTGAGTTAAAATGTTCAAAATTGGTGTGTATGCTTCTTAGGTCAATGCCTTGATGGAGTTCGAAGATGAGCATTTTCTTTTTACGGTAGGCTGAGATAAGCAATTTTTGGATGACACTTCGTGTTCAGTTTGATTGGTCGATACGTTTGAAAAAAATAAATGTGCGATTAATTAATATGTGTCATCTATTTATTTTGGGATTTCGGCGGGGGACATCAGCCTCACTGTTGGCTTGTTAAGTTATATATTTAAAATGTATTAAAATAAAGCCCTAAAATAGATTGAATCTATAAACAGTCCTACCTTGTTAAAGAATAATCCTATTAATCCTATAATTCACTATTGTCAGTTGAGAAATTGGCAAAAATATCATTTACAGCTTCAAATTCAAACATTTGAAGATAGCCATTCCATGGGGGTGAATGGGAAAACAAGGGAGGTAATTGTGTTATTATTTCCTGTGTCACTGATTTTAATGCCTGGGAAATAATGCCCATGATTGTATAATAGTGAGTTGACAACCTAACCTTTTGACCAAAAGACATAGAAATAGATATGTTTTGACTTTCTTAGAAAATATGAAATTCCCCGCTTTAATTGTGAAATCTATTTCAATATGTCTTACAAGGATTGTTTTATCAGTCCTGTTACAATCCAGATTAGAATACACTTCTATATTTCATTTTGGTTTTTTATACTTTCATTGGCTTCTACGCTTTACTACATAAAGATCTGACCGGTTGTAATGGAAGGTCGTGAAAGAGGTCATACAAACCCTGATATGACCTTCCAGTACAACTGGAGGATTGGGTGGCTGAATGGTTAGCGTGGGCGCGCTGTATCATACGGCCTGCCATTGAGTCAACTGGCATGGTTTCCAATCCCCTGTTGTACGTGGCAAGGAGTAGGGTCGCCTGTCCAACTTCCTGTTTTTCTCCGGTTTCCTCCCACTGCTAAAGACCCCTACGCGCAAGCGAATTATAGAAATAAAATTAAACCATGTGTTAGTCCTAAAATGACCTAGTTTGTGTGGAGTGGACTTAAACCCCATTTCTCTCTCTCTCTCTCTCTCTCTCTCTCTCTCTCTCTCCTATACAACTGGTTAGATCTTCATGTAATATAGACCATTGAAAGCATAATAAAACGAAAGGAAATATAGATCTGTATTTTAATCAGATTGGTTCTGACTAGCTGATTTGTTGTAGCTTTAATATAAATTTTATACATATCATTCATAAATAAAATGTAGCCCGGTAATTATATTACATAACATTTCCTGAATGGTAGGGTTGGGTTGATTAATAAGACCCGTCCTTGACTCAAGTGGTAGGGAGCGGGGTGGGGGTGGCGAATGGTTAGCGAATCATTGAGTCAACTGGGATGGTGGTTTCGAATGCGGGTTGTATGTGACTAGGAATAGGGAGTCTAATCTCCTGTGTTAAACCCAATCCTAACCTTTTTTAGATTGTAAAAAATGAATTTTACTCTTTATAAAATATATTGAATTATTTTCATATACATGTATCTATATATATATATATATATATAATATATACAGGTAAAATTTATGTTTGTGAAGTGAAACTTCCTTGTACATAATTTCTGCTAAATGTTTTCACAACTGAACTTGCTCTTCAGACATTAATTTATTATATGTCAAATATAGCTGAGAATAATTTGCTCAAATATTTTAAATAATTCTGATGACCATAATAAAAATATGGTCCCAAAATAGTAAGCTTTAGGATTTACTAGAATCAAATTTATTAGCAAGCTTTACTAGTCAAATTCATTAGCAAGCTTTACTAGTCAAATTAATTAGAAAGCTTTACTAGTCAAATTCCTTAGCAAGCTTTACTAGTCATATTCATTAGCAAGTGTGACATGTGAAATATATAAGCATACTTTACTAGTGAAATTTATTAGGCAACGTTATTGTGAAATATATTAGCATACTTTACAAGGGTAATATACTAGCATACTTTACTAGGAAAATATATTAGCATACTTTACAAGGGAAATATACTAGCATTCTTTACTAGGAAAATATATTAGCATACTTTACAAGGGAAATATACTAGCATACTTTACTAGGAAAATATATTAGCGTACTTTATTAGGGAAATATACTAGCATACTTTACTAGGAAAATATATTAGCGTACAAATATATTAGCATACTTTACTCCTAAAATATATTAGTATACTTTACAAGGGAAATATACTAGCATACTTTTCTAGGAAAATATATTAACGTACTTTATTAGGGAAATATACTAGCATACTTTACTAGGAAAATATATTAGCGTACAAATATATTAGCACACTTTACTCCTAAAATATATTAGTATACTTTACAAGGGAAATATACTAGCATACTTTTCTAGGAAAATATATTAGCGTACTTTATTAGGGAAATATACTAGCATACTTTACTAGGAAAATATATTAGCGTACAAATATATTAGCATACTTTACTCCTAAAATATATTAGTATACTTTACAAGGGAAATATACTAGCATACTTTTCTAGGAAAATATATTAACGTACTTTATTAGGGAAATATACTAGCATACTTTACTAGGAAAATATATTAGCGTACAAATATATTAGCATACTTTACTCCTAAAATATATTAGTATACTTTACAAGGGAAATATACTAGCACACTTTACTAGGAAAATATATTAGCGTACTTTATTAGGGAAATAGCTAGCATACTTTACTAGGAAAATATATTAGCGTACTTTATTAGGGAAATATACTAGCATATTTTACTTGTGGAATATATTAGCGTACTTTATTAGGGAAATATACTAGCATATTTTACTTGTGGAATATACTAGCATATTTTACTAGGGAAATACATTAAGGGTGCATTAGGTAAGAGGTAAATCTGCCTGTTGCAGCTTTTTATTTTGACTTGTTATGTTATATGGATTATGATTTAGGCATTTATACACATGTGAAGCTTATAATAAACTCTGTAGACTACGAGATGGCTTGGATGTTAACTGGTTAAAATATGATCACCATTATAATTTGGTTTGAATATGGGGAATGGAGACTGAGTCTCAATTAATAAATAAGGTTGCTACGATAATAAACCATCCCAGCACTTCATCACCCCATGAAAAAAGTGGTGTTTTACGACTTGTTTTATGTATCTGAGCAGGGAAGGAAGGGTGGGGGTGTATCATACTATCTATGCACTAATAAACCGTTCATCTTCCATTAAAAGGTGGTAAGTTGTGAACAAAATCACTGTCATGTAGAATTACTAAAAGTACAAAAAGGTATACAAGGTCGCTGGTGGTCATGGCTTGGTCCGGACCTTGAATCAGCACTTACGCATCTACGATGTTATTTAGTAGCACTTTTTGTGAACGAAATTTTATTTATTATTTTGTTACCAAGTGTGTAAGACTTTATTAACTTCTGTGAAGTTGTATTTTAGCCTGCTTTTATATAAACATATTTTAATACAATTTGGAGATTGTGCAACTGGAATACGAAACAAAAAGAATAGTCCTATATAACCGCTATGCCAGCGACCTATCTTTGTCCAAATACGAAAAGGAATGAAATGGAGTTTGACGTCCTGCTGTTTTGCTCAGGGGAATCACGGTGAGAAAGACGCTGACTCGCTAGTCTGGAGGTCGGGTGTTCGATCCCTGCATTGGCCGAGAAAGTTCATCCAGATTTTCCGGAGTGGTTCCCTCTTTGGGTTTTGTCAGTGATGTAGGGTGGAGGGTCTCATGAGAACAACTGTCTTGTCGTTCGGATTGGACGAAAACCCGAGGTACGGTGTACACATTGGCATGGACTTAAAACTCGATTTCGATATAAGAGTAGATCGTCCCTCATCGCACACTCTATGACGTATGTCCGTTTTCATTAGCCCTGTACGGGGCAGAATAGTAGCACATTAAACCCCATTTCATTTCATTTCGTTAGCCAAGGTGAGCAGAATATGACTTTAAACCCCGGTATGGTATAGTTACCTGTTTAATGGACAGATTTGTTTGTTTAATTATCGTTAATGACGTGATAAACACATCATGTCATAATTATCTCTAATAGAAGTGTCTAATTATTCGTCCGAGCTGTCAACAGTAACTCACAAGCAAATCAACACGAACATAATAGGTCCAGGATAAGATCAATAGGTGACTATTTTCTTTTGAGAGTGAAAATAAAACAATGAAATGAAATGGGATTTAACGTCCTACTGTTCTGCTCCGAACTGGGCTAATGAAGGCGGGCATACGTCATACAGGTTGCTATGCGGGAAACTTTGCCCGGGCAGCGGCGCTACGGCCTACTCTTATATTGAATTCCAACCGCCAAGGGATCTTTTACGTGCACGCAATGTGTTCACTGGACCTCGATTTGTTTGCCCCATCCGAACGACTAGACAGTAGGACGTTAAACCCCATTTAATTATGTTATCTCGTCCTTCAAGAAAACAAGTCCAAAAATGACCTGATATGCACTTACATTATTTGCCGCCCACCTTAGCCCCCTTTCCCCGCCCCATGTGAGGACCCCGGGTATGGCTTATAGTTTAATTGTAGTGTTGTTAGGGGGAGAGAAAATCTACAACATATGGTCCGGCAGCAGGTCGGCAAACCTGGAAGTATAGACAACCTAATGTTTTATGATGAATTATACCCTCAGTGTGGATGATGCCATTCTGGGCCCCTGGCACTCGTAGGGACATGTTAGTATTTATGGTCTCCATGAGCCATTTTCTGATTGTTTAGTGGGGTAAAATGTGACAGATTCCCTCTGACTTCGGTTCGAAGATGGTTTCTGTGTGAGCTTGGGTGTTATTCGTTAATGTGAGGGCTAATTCCGCTAACTTGGCCAAATTCAAAATGGTGGCTTATTATGACAGGAATTAGAAAGTTCCCTGAAAGGGTGTGTAATATATTGCAATATAGGTTTTGGGGGTATTATATCTTCAATATATTAGATTCAGATTCCGGGTGATGCCACACTGGCATATTTAGGGAAGTTAAAATATTCAAGATGGCCATCACGTGGCATTTTCTGGATAGGAATGTCATTAAGTCAGTTGGTGGGATTTCGATTCCCCGGATGTATATGACTTAGTGACATGGAGTAGAGTCGCCTGTACAAAATCGTGGGTTTTCTACGAATCCCCCGGTTTCCTCCTACTGCTAAAGACCCCTACGTGCAAGCGAATTATTGAAATGAAAGTGGACCATGTTGGTCCCGAAATGGCCTAGTCTCTCTCTCTCTCTCTCTCTCTCTCTCTGTATCACGAAACCAATAAGATATTGTTTGATATAAATGGCCTAGTTTCCCCCCCCCTCTCTCTCTCTCTCTCCCTCTCTCTCTCTCTCTCTCTCTCTCTCTCTCTCTCCTACGATTATCACGAAACCAATAAGATATTGTTTGATGTTAAATAGCCTAGTTTTCTCTCCATCTCTCTCTCTCTCTCTCTCTCTTTCTCTCCTATGGGGTTATGATGAGCCCATTATGATATTGTTTGGTGTTAATTGAACAAACCGACCGAACATCATTATATTATATTTAACGGTTAGTATGTATACTATGACATTATTAATAAACCCACGTAACAATAGACTTAATGCTCTCCTCTGATCAGAGCAGCAAAGTAACAATAGTCTTTATTTTATTACCTGATCAGACGTGTGATAGACAAACACGAGGTAGTAATAATCAATCGTGAACGAACGCATCCTACAGCAGTATACTCAAACAAACACGATCTTGAAAGGAATACAGGTGCGCAACGTCTATGAGGTAGGAATTTTAACCCTTAAAATTTTGTCAATTTGATCCGCTGTATATAATGAGGGATAGAGTGTCCTCGCATATTTAATATATTGACTGTTCATATAACTCTATATTACTTTAACCTTGCGATTGCATGTATGTGTAGCCGTGACCTCTATATTTAACAAATGCAGTTTTAAACTCGATACTTAACATTTTGATTATTTAGACCTTCTGTATAGTCTTAAAATCCATATATAAACATTTGGTTGCGTATAGTCTTAAAGTCTTTATTTAACGTTTTGATTGTATAATATTCAGGCGCGGATCCAGAGGGGGGGTCCAGGGGGTCCGGACCCCCCCCCCCCCTCCCCTGCTCAGACTTGAACATTTTTTTATGCGATTTTATTGGCGATTTAGACCTGTTATTTGGGAATTTACCTTCCGGAAATACGTCAGAATGAACCAAATTGAATTTAATTTACCAAATTATCGGTTGAGCGCAATTAGTTAAGCAATTATCGAACCTAGACCCCCCCCTGCAAAAAATCCTGGATCCGCACCTGAATATAGTCTTAAATCCATGCTTAACGTATTCATTGTGTGTAGTCTTAAAATCTAAATTTAACCCTCTGTGTTGTTTATATTTAAACTTGTATTGTTTTTTATTTAACCTTCTGTGTCGTTTATTTTTAACCTCCTGAGTAGTCTTAAACTCTATATTTAACGTTTTGATTGTGTATAGTCATAAACTTTATATTGAACCCTTTCATTGTGTATATTCTTAAACTCTATATTTAACCTTGTGTATAGTCTTAAACTCTGTATAAGGTTTTGGTTGTGTATGGTGTTAAAATCTATATTAAACGTGTTGATTGTGTATAGTCTTAAACTCTGTATTTAACGCTGTGTATAGTCTTAAAATCTATATTTAACGCTGTGTATAGTCTTAAAAACTACATTTAACGCTGTGTATAGTCTTAAAATCTATTAACGCTGTGTATAGTCTTAAAATCTATATTTAACGTTGTGTATAGTCGTAAAATCTATATTAACATATATATAGGGCCATTGTTTTAATCAAGTTAGTAGCCAGATTATTCAAGCTCTTCCGTATCCTAATGTAGTAAAGACAAGTAAGACGAAATTTTGAACTAGACAAAACGAAACGAAATATGATCTTTGTTTTGATCAGATTGGTGTTCTACTATTGTCAGTTTATACCAGGAATACTATTTAGATATGCATTATGCAAGAGCAACATCTGCCTATTACAAGTCTTTCTTTAGGCCTGAAATGTTATCTAAATTATCAATTACAAATTAATTAACTTGTCTTACCGACTTTAGTAATGTTGACCGAGGCTAAGCAGAACTTTCATTCGCTTAGTTCTAAGTTCACAGTGGATCAATTTGATAGAAAGTTGAAGCAAATTTCCTTTACATTATGTAGTTTTTAACTATGATATTGTGAACTGCTAACTCGTTATATAATCTCCCATTACGTATCTTTCAGTTAATGTCACACCTATTATGTATTATATACCGGATAACCCTTTGTAGTACGGTACCTTATACTCATTATAATTGGTTGCCATGGAAATCTATTATCCCACATAACAATAACCAGTCTACATATAATAGTGAACGAAACGCGGGGAAGAGTAAGCATTCGAACCACCATAACAAACCGCGGCTCTTAAACCTCTGTGTTTCGATCTTCTGTTAGAGAACTGTTGGAAATAACCAACAAGAACTCCCCTCCGTATCAGAGGACGATAAGAGTAGCAAGATTGGCACCTCTTTATCAAAATCTTATAGAGTGCAATATCTATTGAAATAACCCCAAAGGAACTCCGTATCAGAGAACGATAAGAAGAGTAGCAAGATTGGCAGTTCTTTATCAAAATCTTATAGAATACAGTATCTATTGCGAGCTCAACACGGTAGCCGCGTTGCGAACCTGGAGATGCCATGTTATATGCCGGTGTTGCACAAGAACCGCCATCCAGATTTCCGGGTGTGGTTTTCCCTCTTTCAGGAGGTCTGGGAAGGGACAACGTATAATATTTGTTCGGAAGACACGTAAATGGCACTTGGCAGTTGAAATACCAATAGGCCATCGAGCCTTTTCACGTCAAAATTTACCCCCATAGATCACTGCCTGCACACGGAGTGTATGAAAGGCTGATATCGGAAGCACTTATGAATAGTAAGGATGGTGACATAACAATTAATCATACGTGCCTGTCTAAAATTAACTCTATCCGAAAATCGTCACGAAGCAAGTTTACCGGGATTTGAATTTCTACATCGACGATTTAAGTCTAAAAAAGTTTACTTGCAACGTAGTAAAACGGACTAGAACTGCATGACAAAATAACACACTAACTTTTCAATATGGCGGTCATTCGGGATATTCTTAGAAGGTCAATCCCGATAATATTTTGGAGAATAAAACTGCTTAATTTTGTGTTAAAATCCCCTAAAATTCTCTATCTCAGGACCGAGTAACTAAATCAATAAATGTGATACGTTACAAATAACTTAAACCCACCAGTCTTCAGTAGGAAATGTTGACCGGTATCCCAAGGTGTATTATGTGGTGTCTGGATGAAACCAGACTTTTATTTTATAAAAATAATAAGTAGGTGAAATGTACCTTTCGTTATCAAGTACAACGCATATGGGGCATTCATTGTATGGACCTCTAAAGCAACGGGAATCGATTATCAGGTCACCACCCAATAAAAAAATTGACCGAAATATTAAACGGGTTACGTGTCCGGATAAGCAGTTTTGACGTTCACGTCCAAACGGCTCAATATTTTGAGCTGAAATTTTGAGACAAGGTAAATACTCCATTCCTCTATATGTTAGGACTAATATTTCATACGTACTCAGACTTTTATTTTTGAGACTCTTTTCATATCGGGATTGTCCCTTTTAAAAGTACCACTTGACGATAACATAGTAGGCCCGTAGCTAACCCAAATATGATGGAAGTGGGCTGAGAAGGAGCCCCCCCCCCAATCTCAGAAAAATATGGAAAATAGGGTTTAAGTGAGGAACTATGTTAAATGGCGAAAAATGTCAATTGTGAGACTAAATTTCCATTTTCGGACATATGTATGACCAATTAGCGAGACTAACTTTAAACTTCATTTGTTTTATTTTCAGAATGAATTTACGATCTACTGATGAAACCAATAAACAAAAGTATAACCATCCACAAGATATAGGGCTACCGACGCAACACCGATAACATCTTAAATAAAAGATATAATGCCACAGCTAACGCAACAGCGATATCATCTTCAAAACGCGATTGCTACGCCGAGATATAGCTCTACAGTGATACCATCTTCTCCCGTCGTCCTTATTCCAGTCGGAGCAGAACACTAGGACGTTAAATCCCATTTCGATATTGTTTTCCGAAAAAGAGAGCTACAAACGCTACACCGATAGCATCTCCAACATTTCAGCGACATCATCTTAAAAACGAATTATAATGCTACAAACGCTACACCGATAGCCTCTCCAACTTTTCAGCGACATCATCTTCAAAGCGAATTATAATGCTACAAACGCTACACCGATAGCATCTCCAACATTTCAGCGACATCATCTTCAAAACGAATTATAATGCTACAAACGCTACACCGATAGCCTCTCCAACTTTTCAGCGATATCATCTTCAAAGCGAATTATAATGCTACAAACGCTACACTGATAGCCTCTCGACTCTCTAGGGATACCATCTTCATAATGCTTCAAACGGATCAGCGATATTCAAATTAAGACATAGTGCTTCAAACGTTACACCGGTATCTCCAGAACGATGTCATCTTCAAATCTGGAAATACAGAAAAGAGACAAAAGAAATATGTTGCTAAAAGAATATAGATTGATACAGGTTTAATAGCGACATTATTCAACGATGCGATGTAACCCTGCTGTCTGCACGAAATGTGAGATCGGTGAGTCGGCCTAGAGTTTGCGTGTTTTTATCTAAAAAATAGTCATCCCGGGGAATGTTATGCCTCGGTGCGGAATTTTATACTTTCAATATTGATTTACGAATGCCTCCTACTTGGAGGCATTCTACACGCAGTGATCCATCTACTACACAATTCGAGCATAAAGAAGCGGTGTTAACTGTCGACACGCAGCAAAAGTTTGGGATGACATTGCATTTGGGGTTGCGGTATTCGCGTTGTGTGGAATTTTGAAATGACGTTAATAAAACAATTCTTACTTTATTGATGGACTTCTGGACGAATCAAGTTTTTGATTTATTGAATTTTAGAATGTATTTTAATAAAACTCACGGCCTATATAGCAAAAGATGCCATTTTGATATCAAACATGCCGAATTACCCATCCTGCTTCATTTGACCTTTTTGTTCAATATCATCGCCTTGATAACGTTGAGTAAAATAAAACGAACCGGAGACAGCGTCGACTTTATTTTGGTGCGAGTTTTATGCGGAAACGACACCGTATCGACAATTCTTTATATGTGTATGTGGCTGGCTGACTGGATAAGCTGCGGGGCTTTACTCGGAAGCGCCGCTTGCCCCATTATCGGTTTCTTAGCAACGGTGACGGTGTCATGGTCGGCGGGAATAGTGATAGTTATGTCGGCGTGTAGATATCTGGCCATGGTTAAACCATTTTACTACAGAACTAAAATAACTACCAGGAAAATTATTTATGGGCTGGTCGGAACACTTCTGTTTTGCTGCGGATATTCCATGTTTCCGGTTCTTCGACTGGCGGAACCGTATCATTACTACTTTCATAATAGAGTCTGTGCGTACAACTTCGCGCCAGGAGCAGGTGGCAGTGTCAGCCATCGAGTTCTACTGTGTAGCATGTCCGTAGTGGGTATAGGTACCATTCTCTTCGTGCTATTCTTTAATGTCTCGTTAATAAGAACGGTAAGGCTCCCTTTTCTATATATGACTGGCCTGGCGGGATTTACTAATAGACATTGTGGGCCAATAGCCTAGGGTCCAGGGGTATCTGAGGACAGGGTCTGCGAGAAGAGACGGGGACAGTTAGGGCATTTGTTCAGCGGATCGGAGTCTAGAGGGACCCGGGGGTATGCCGATCAATGTTTTACAAACATTTGTTGGTATAAAGTAATACAGAGGGTTGGATGGTGGAATGGTTAGCACGTGCGCGCTGTATCATAAAGTCTGTCATTGAATCAACTGGGGTTTGGAATCCCTGGTTGTACGTGACAAGGAGTAGGGTCCCCTGTCCAACTTCGTGTTTTTCTCCTTTAAAGACCCCTACGCGCAAGCGAATTATTAAAATAAAATTAAACCATATGTTATGTCCCGAAGTGACCTGGTTTGTGTCGAGTGGACATTAAAACCCATTTCTCTCTGTCTCCCATAAAGTAATACAAAGTCCCTTCTTTGGTAAAATTTGTAAATGAATAATTATAAGTCCCTTGTCAAGGCCTTAGCGCCACGGGCCCCCGGCCCGTCCTCGTTCTGTTTGAAGTTTTCGTCTTCGTTTCGTGAGGCGCGAAAATTCTCGATGTGTTTCTATATTTTTGCCAATGATGCTAGCGACTATGTGTTTTTCAAAAGTTTTGAATTGCTTGTCCTAGGGCCCAGGTGCTTGTCAAGGCCTTAGCGCCGTGCCCCCCCCCTCCCGTCCTCGTTCTGTGTGAAGTTTTCGTCTTCGATTCATTCAATTGCTTGTCCCAGGGCCCGGGTGTCGCCGTCACGTGTCCTGTTCGAGGGACCACTGAAACTACGTACTTGTTATAATTGTGTAACCGGAAGGTCCTGGTTTCGATTTCGGTACTGTCCGGAAGTATTAAACGGGATGTTTCGGTGTACCCTTTGAGTTAAGTGGCGTGGTTTCGATTCCTGGCTTGTACGTGAGTAGCGTTGGCTTGAAAGGGAGTAGGGTTGGCTGTCCAACCACGTGGGTTATCTCCGGGTCGTCTGGTTTCCCCCCACAGCTATAGACCCCTACGCGAATTATTGAATCAAAATTAAACCCATGTGTTAGTCCCGAAATTAGCCTAGTTTGTATCGACTGGACGTAAAACCCCATTCTCTGTCTCCCTTGTCAGTGGCACAGGACCATCTGAGACCGTGGCGCGGATTAGCGTTTTGTCGTTCCAATGGGAAGTAAAAACGAGTTCCAACGTAGCCCAGTGGCATATTTAACTGCATTTCAGATCTGTGATTTAGACCAAATCTCACCCAAGCATAACATTAATTCTATTCCATAGAATTGTTGTCTGTGTATTCCTCAAACTTGATATTCTGTGTTTTGTAGCTTCGTCGAAATCAAGTTGGACAGACACCGAATATCGGAGATGATACATTGAATGTGGGACACAATATTCAACAAAAAAGATCCAGATTCGCAAAGGTTACTATTGTTGTGTCCTTTGTCTATTGTTTGACGTATGGTCCGTTTCTGGTAAGTGATCGTTTGTAGCACTAGCAGTTTACTCAAGGTAAGCATTTTTTTCCGTCCACCGGAGCCAGGTCTTACGACGTCATATGAGGATTGTGGGTTAGGATAAGGGTTAGGATAAGGGCTGTGGCCTGCAGATTTCGTCACAGTCTCGAGATGTAGACAGGGCTAGCCCTAACCCTAACCCTGGGCCAAACCTAACCCTTATCCTAACCCACAATCCACATATGACGTCATAAGACCAGGCTCTGGTGACGGTAAAAAACGTTTACCTTTACTCAACCTCTTTTGCCAATAGGTTTAATATGTAATTTAGTGTTATTCCTGAACGAATACAACTGGAATACTTTCTTTTGCAATCTATGATGGGTCCAACAATGGCACCATCTACACCAACGGGTGACGTCATGCTATCAAAAAAATCACCCTTATTGTGGCCATGACAGCGGACAGGAACAGCGTCTGGTCGATCGGATGAGACAAAAAAAAAAATAAGTCTCGTGTACACGTTAACGTGGTAAGACATAACAATTGACACTTGGAATTCGACGTAGGCCTATATAGTGAGCGATAACGCCATAGCCCTGTTGATGCAGAAATATGGGACGTTGAAGTAGCATGATATAATGCTTTTGGGCGCAATATAATACACGACTCGATGAACGGTGCTAAACATATCCCATGGGAGGATACTACGGATGTAGACTGCTATAACCAGACGCCAAAAATGCTTCTCAGTTAGAATATAACTGTTTAGAAATTTCAGTAAAAAAACAGAAACAATTAAATTTAAATCACATTCACATTATATGCGTTGCGATTCATTTGTGTCATTCATTGTATAGAATGGGGATCGATTATCAGGTCACTCAAAGAAAAATTTGACCCGAAGTCTTAAAAGGGTTACGTGTCCGGATAAGCAGTTTTGACGTTCATGCCTAAACGTATCAATATTTTGAGCTGAAATCTTGAGACAAGGTAAATACACCATTCCTCTATATTTTGGCGCGTAAATTTCATACGTACTCAGACTTATTTTTGAGAACCTGTTCTAATCGGGGTAGTCCCTTTATATCCCATTCTGCTATGGACAATAGCTGGGGGCATTAACTGTGTCTTTATCATTTCAGCTGCGTATTATGTATGACGTCATTTATAACACTGCTCATCAGAATCAGCTTCGTCATTCCGTCACCATGTGCTTGCTGTTTATAAATCCCGTACTCAACCCAGTGATATATATACTATTCAACAAGCGGTATAGAATGTGCCTTGTCGCCATTTTTAAATCGATTTTTTCCTGTAATATGTGCCAGTCGTGTTCTGGTGGTGCGAATGATGAACAAACGGTCGCCGATGTTCTTAATATCAGAGCTAGAACGGTCACAACCCGGTTCTGATAGCAGCTGTGTATTATTATTAACCCTTTTTTAAGATGTGACGCCACTATTTGATGTTGGCGTACCATTATTTCAAAACATCGTACGGACAACTTGCCAATCGAACATTATTTATACTAGTGATATATTGGATTCGTGTGACGTAGTTCAATGTAAAGGCATGTGCAGAGTGTCTGTATTTTAAGTTGTTTAATGGTCTCGAGCTTAAGACATTGTTTAATATATTGTAAAAACACGCGAGTCTACGGCCCTCTTTTTGTAACAATATATTAATGTCTTGAGGAAGGGTTTAAAGAGTGCTCTCCATAGGCGTACGGGGGTTCGGGTTAGCTTTACAGACGTCTAGTGGGAACATTTGACGACCTCAAGCGCGTTTTCTTGTTATTCCAATCAAGCCGTTTTGGGCGCCTATTTCATTCATAGGCGCCTAACCAATCTCACAAGCATTATATTATGGGTTCCCATGATCTCGGCATCATGCGCGGGATGAGGCACCCCACAAAACATGCCGTTTGAATTTAGAAAATTATCACGCCTTTTTGGGTGCCCAATTCATTTGTGGGCGCCTAACCAATCCCTCTAGCATTATATTATAGGCGGTCGTGATCTTGGCATTATTGGCGGCCATGACCTCGGCATTATAGGCGCCCCTTTTGACTAAGGCACCCCGCAAATCATGCCGTTTTGGGCACCCCATTGATCTAGTCGCGGGCGCCCAATCAATCTGATTCGGTATTATGCACTATGTGAGGCCCAACATTATAAGGCGCCCCACCGATCATGTCATTATGGACCCTGCTCCGGGATAAGGCATGCCACAGATCAAGCCGTTTGGGTACCCCTTCTGTTGTGGCGTTAATCGTGTGGGTCATTATGAGGCGCCTCGACTTTATGTGGCGCCCATACTATTATGGAGACGTTGGTCGTTGGTCTCGTATTGCATCATTAGGCGCCTATTGTGTTGTGGGAGCCTATTTTTCCCCAAGAGATAAAGGGCGCCGAGATTTTCCAGGGGGGCTGCCCCCCACCTTCCGCTAGCTACGGGCCTGCAGTGTCGTGGTTGCCTTCTATATCACCTTTGCTGAAAAAGGACGTAAAATTCTAGGAACGAGCGGAGCCTTCAACACCGGATTAACCATGGTGGGGGCCTTGGGGCCTGGTACATGTGGGGTCCCCTGATCGCCGACCGCATAGGTGTGGCCGGAGGGGGGTTCTTCCCCCAGGAAATTTTCAGAAATTGGAGGCCGGAAACTTGATTTCCTTGCATATCAGACACTTGTGTCGGAGCCATTTATAAGTACCTCGCCCAGAAATCAAAATAAAATTCTGCAACAAAATTAGCGCATTCTGGCGTTATTTCAGTGGACCAATCTATGCGAGTGCTATGAAATGATAGCATGTCTAGTAATACGATAATTCGAGTTAGACGATATTCGGTCCGATAGGGGGGGGGGGGATGGCCTAGTGGTCTAGAGTGCTCGCAACTGGGATTTTGGTGGGGGCCCTCTAATGTTGGGGGGGGGGGGGGCTGGGGCATGTGCCCCATGGTTCCCCGTGGTTAATCCGGCGTTGGGAGCCTTGCCAGACATCATGTAGATTCTTAGAGAGGATACACAGATTGGACTCTTGAGAGAGGAGATGTAGCAAGTTCTTTCTTGGAGAGTGTGGATGGGGGTTGGATTGAGAGAATTACCTTTATTGTAACATTTATTGTATCAATGTATATAACCTAAGCTTGTAACCTATGTATCGAGTGCTTGATATAAAATATAGAAACGAACGGTTGCATTGTTATTTCTGTGTGAAACCATAATCTGATTACCACTGACAAAGGGGAGGGGGTGGGGCATGTCAGAAAAGCCACATGAACTTTCTCGGGATCGAACACAGGACCTCCAGGTTAGGAAGTCAACAACAACAGCGTCTTACGCACTGAGCCACCGCGACTCTTTCAATGCAGAGAGGAGTGTGATAAAAGTTTTAACACACGACCGACTAACGTCAAAAGCGAACCATACTCTCAATCAGAAGGTTATTTGACATCGGATGGATTTCTTTTAATCAGACAAAAAAAATACATTACTTTAAATTGATATTGTCCCAAAAGCAATCAAATCAAATTAGAAATATGACTTGAGAGATCAACTTTCATTCCTGGAGCATTTACGATATATCCCCGCCTTTGTTCTTTCAGGTATCATTTCCTTCAATTGTTATTTTCGTACAACTAAAGAGCAATTGGTCTGAGGTTAAAATAAATTCATTATGGTGATAGATTTTAAGAATATTAATATCAAAGACGAAGAAAAAAAACTCAAGAAAAACGGGCGATTAAGCTGGCATCCAGTTATTGAAAATATTAAATTACAAAAAAATAAAAAAATAAAGCAGGCGCGGTGTGTTGATTTTGTGAATGATCAGATACGCGGGTCGTCCTGCTTTTGATTAACAGTGACTAAGTGGGTAAGACGATTGCTCGCTAGCCTGGAGGTCGGGTGTTCGATCCCTGCATTGCTTGAGAAAGTTCATCTGGATTTTCCGGCGCTGTTCCCCCCTTGTCATTGATGTAGGATGGAGGGCCTAATAAGGAGAGCTGTCTACTCTATTTATAAGAGAGATAGAGAGAAAAATTGCGTTTAACGTCCACTCGACACAATCTAGATCATTTCGGGACTAACATATGGTTTAATTTCATTTCAATAATTCGCTTGCGCGTTGGGGTTTTTAGCAGTGGGAGGAAATCAGGGTGCCCGGAGGAAACCACCGTGGTTGAGAAGGCGCCCATGCTACATGTACTCACGCCAGGGACGTTAATCCCCATTTCATTTCATATTTTGTTTTTAATTGAATTTTGAAGAAGAGACTCGTTTGCAGTGGTAAACGACTAAAATTACCACGCCGACCAGTACAAAATCGTATGGAAGAAAGTGGGCTGTCGGCGTAGCGGAGTCAAAATGGAGTTCTGAGTACGGCTTGGTTGAAACGAAAAATTATTAAAGATACATAAAGGAAGGTTACATAAAACGCTGGCAGTTCTCACCCTTATAGGGGTTGCTCGATTCACAGTCCAGTCCAGAACGTCCCGAATTGACAGAATTGCAATCGAGTGACACAGAATTCAGTCCAGACACAATTCTGCCAGTCCCGACAGTCAAGGTGGAGTGAATAGAATCGTGACGTATTTCAAACAATAAATATGTTTATGCTGTCATGATTGGTCGAAATATTTTTTATGCAGTTGGCACATGCGCTGTACTCCAAAATTCTCCTTTTCACTCGATTGACACAAGTTTTGGAATTGAGAAATTTGATTCCGGAACTGTGAATCGAGCATCCTCGATTGTCATTGTTACCAGTGTCACGACAATCAACAATTCAGGCCTAAAGAAGGCCCTGCATAATGCATGTTTAAAATTATTGTTGTGAAATGGTTTGAAGGATTGGGGTCCGGTGGATGGAACAACGGACACGTTGAGATCCCATTCCAGAAACCAGCATTTGGTCGCCGTCTAAACTCCCCCCCACCCTTAAAACTAGTTTCACTTTCCCGATTAAAATGTTGTAACGATAGACCAAGGAAACAAATCGTTGGTGTGGGAGACGCGAGACGATTGGCAATGTAGCAAAAGGCATATCAGAGATTCGCATGTTTTTCATAGCATTTGTCATAATTAAAGAGCAGTTCGCCACGAACCCACGAAAATTGCGTCGCGACCTCAGCGCGATCCAAATGTTGGCAAAGAGTGAGAAAGAGAGAAACGGGGTCTAACTAACGGTCTTTTGACACAATCTAGGTCATTTCAATAATTCGCTTGCGTGTAGGGGTCTTTAATAGTTGGAGGACCCGGAGAATACCCACGAGGTTAGACAGGTGACCCTATTCTTGTCACTTACCAGCGAAACCACGCCAACTGAAACGACATACACTATGACACAACGCACACCGTTAACCAATCAGCCATCTAACCTCTTCAGAGGTTGGGAACACAGGCTCTAGTGCGACCACAAGTAATAGCTGGTGGATAACAGGAGTGAAGACAATTTAAAGGGACAATAACCTTTTCAAATCATTTAGTTGAATTTTCCAATTTTTAAAATTATGTGTGTTAAGGTGAAATTTGTATCATAAATTAATTGGAATATTGTTGACCAGAATAAATATTGGGACATATTATTCAGTTACAACAAGAGTGATATAGAGGCTTTAATTTGAGTGCATAAAAACACAGAACAAAGTATATACAATAATATATACATTTATTTAATCTAATTAAATATAATCATGATGAATAAATTACATAATAAACATTGGACATAAATCAATCTTACGTTATACTTAAACATTATAAACATTATACAATATCGCATAAATCTCTTTTATATATATATAAAAAATCTTTTGGGGTTTTCCACCAAGTCAATGACGCCAAATGAAATGATTGAGGATATCGAGTCCAACAAACACAGTGCACAACCTCCATTCCAAAGAAATGGGCCAATAAAGACAGTCCATCACACAGTCCAACACCAGACAGAGAGCGAAAGGGGTGGGCAGAGAAAGAGAGAGAGAGAGAGAGAGAGAGAGTTAATGTCCATTATTTACTCTTTATCCGCAGAAGGGAAACCACAAGGTTTGACAGATTACCCCATTTCTTGTCACGAACAAGATGATTTCAAGGTGATTTCAAGCTCATGCAGCCACTAGACCATCAAAAAACCCTAGGCTAAGTGAATAAAAGAAAAGCAAAATTTCAACAGTGAACAATATCCCCGATTCGAGAGAGAGAGAGGGAGAGACCATCAAAAAACCCTATGCTAAGTGAATAGAAGAAAAGCAAAATTTCAACAGTAGACAATATTCCGGATTCGGATTCGAGAGAGATAAAGAGAGAGCAATGATAGAAGGGGGGGGGGGGGGGGGTATGTCCACTCAACACAAACTTGGTCATTTAGGAACACACACATATGGTTTAATTTTATTTCAATTATTCGCTTGCACTTAGAGGGTTTTAGCAGAGAAATCGAAACCACGCCAGTTGACTCAATGACAGACTGTATGATGCAACACGGCCAACACTAACCATTCGGCCATTCAACCCCAGGAATCCAGATGCTGAATTAATACACTTGAATTAACAAGAACATATCAATCAAATTTGGACTATGAATAACTGTTTAAAATATCAGTAACATTTACCAAAGTATTCGCTTTACCTCCACAAGAGTGGGCCAATGTAAACTTTCACCTCCATTACGTTTTAGTTTATAGAACATAATTTGATGCTGGGACCGTAAAAATAAAATATTGTCTCAACCTTCCAGTTCTCTAATACAAATGTTTATACAATCTTTATACAATCAAAAGTTACTCTTCATACTAAATATAATCAGAACAAATAAAATATAATTATACACAACCAGTGTTTAGGAATAAAGATTACCTTGTAGATACTGTGTTTATGAATTACAAATGCCCTGTAAATGCTGAGCCATCTATAACACAGGCCCTTAGCTAAGGGGGTGGGGGATTTTGACTATAAAAACAATAGATATACAACGTCCATCAATTTTTCAGCACCCCTCAGAAAACTTTCCTACCCCTCAAGCTAGTTATGGCCTTGATCTAACCCTAAGTGTATCATTTCCATATACTCAAATTTCATCATACAAGACTAGTTGAAGACTAGATTTGATTTAAAATACATAACATTTATCATAAACATTTGCCTAGATCTAATAGAATTATTTTCCTTATTAACCCATTAGTGAAATGAAATGAAATGGGGGTTAACGAAATTAACTTCCTAATGCTCTACTCCGATAAGGTGACATGATTAACCTATTGATTATCCCGGTTCCTTCTAAAAATAAAATGGAGTAACATACAGGTTTCATGATGAACTATAGATTCTGGGGTATTATCGAAATGCAGTGGGTATGTTTGGGATCTCATGGGGATTTTCCAGCTTGGTACCTCCTCGCCAGTGGTGCAGGGCCAAGAGCCTGGCAAGGCGCAATGTATAGACGAATAAACATGTGTACACATTGGTGAGCACGTTAAAAATCCCTTGGCTGTTGGAATTCAATATAAGAGTAGGCTGTAGCAGGCCAAATTACCCTCATAGTACACTGTGTGGCGTTTGCCCGTCTTCATTAGCCCAGTTGGAGCAGAACAGTAGGACATTAAACTCATTTCATTGTACAAGTCATGTGAAGGGCCCTCAAGTGTTTTAGTTTTAGGGCCTAAAATTCTATCACGTGACTCCGGAGTTAGTTTGGGGCGTTGAAGGGTTATAACAAAAAATGGTAAATGGACGATAAATAAATTGCGAGTATTATAAATAATTCCATAATAACTGTAGAATAAAATATTGGTCCCAATATATAATGAACATAATTACTAATATTAAAAAAATAATCAAAAATACCAAAAACAGAAAACTCAACAACTTAAAAAAAATAACAATAACTTGTGATTTTGATGTAAAGTATAATTATAAATAATGATCTATTAGACAATTTGTCAACTCCATTAAGTTTCATTTCGTTAATGGCCAGAATAAATTTCACAAGTTCTTACTCTGACCGAAATCCAATCTGATTAGAACACAGATCCTATTTCGTTTCGTTTTTTTTATAGTTCAAAATTACATGTCTTTACTACATTAGGATCTGGAAAAGTTGTTATATAAAACAATTTCTAGGTGATGTGAAGGATTAACCAATGAAACGGTCTGTTACAGCGAGTTCTTGGCGTATGTTACACAGAATTGTGGGCATCCTCTATAGAAACATTAATTCTGGCATCATCAAAAGTCAAAAGTCGCCCTCATGGCCCCTGACGTGACCTTCCACTACAACCGGTATAAAAAAAAGAAACGAAATCTAGATCTGTATTTTAATCTGATTGACAGACGTCTAGATCATATTCGTAAAGAACCAGGGACAGGGATAACGCTGTTAAATGACCAATTTAATTACATTGGAAGGTGTGTAATGATCAAATAAAGTCTCATTGACAATAAAAACGATGGAATGTGTAAGAACTAGTAAGTATTAGTAGATGATAGCAGACGAAATGTCGTCAACAAGTTAAAACAAAATGGCAGCTGATACACCTTGTTCTTACTGAAATTTTTACCCAAAGAGTAGTATAAGAAGTTTTATTTTAATCCCTTCAAGTGTTATACATCATGTGAACACATCAAATCTCTAAGCACATAAGCACACTTGCAATTGGTTGAAAGCAGTTATAAGTCACACTTAAGAACCAGTGCCGTGGATATGTCTGTAAGAATCTGGGTCATGGATTAAATCCCTAAGAATTAGGGTTGTAAATAATGCATACATATCATATTCTTAAGACCAAGACATCACGTTATCTAATCCTTGGTTCCAACTATCGCGATTCGTGCTACAATTTTAATCTTTGTTATCTTATCCGATCTTATTATATATTGAGGTCAGTTGTAGAAATCGTGTTGATTGTACATCGAAACGTATCCGCACGTACTAAATCATGGACTCAATAGCGGCAATCGTATCCTTACGCATCGCATGGCGATGTGAACCTGGCATTAGAGTCAGAAATCTTGTGTAAACATCAAAAATCTCTGAAACTCAAGAGTCATAAATCATGTGTACATGTCGAATTTCTAAAACTCAGTCATAAATCATGTGTACACGTCGAATTTCTAAAACGCAGAGTCATAAATCATGTGTACACGTCGAATTTCTAAAATCTCAGTCATAAATCGTGTGTACATGTCAAATCTAAAACCTCAGTCATAAATCGTGTGTACGCGTCAAATCTAAAACCTTAGAGTCATAAATCATGTGTACACTTCAAATCTAAAATCTCAAAGTCATAAATGAGGTGTACACGTCAAATCTCTAAAACCCAGAGTCATAAATGAGGTGTACACGTCAAATCTCTAAAACCCAGAGTCATAAATGGGGTTTAGCTGTAACACATTAAATCAAGTTTACAAATCTATTAAATTATAACGTGTAGGTTCTACACATCAAATCTCTAACAACAAAATCATAGTATAAGAAATAAGAGAGTCTATGAAGACCTGCTGGTTACCATGCGTGTCAGTGACTAGTTTCGTTAGTATTGAACTCTTCAGACTGATTGGACTCACACAGTGGACATTATTTTCTTATTACTATATTTTTGTTCTACAATTAAACTAATTATGTGTAGGCCCCGACACATCAAATGTCTGATACTAATACAGAATCCTAATTCGTTTCGTTTTTACAGTTCAAAATTTCGTTTAACTTATCTGTGTAGTCCGGAGAACGCTAGATCGGCGACAGTCCTACGCATTTTAGCACATATGACGTCATATATAGATTGTGAGTTAGGATTAGGGTAAGGGCTAGGACCTGTAGATTTGGTCAAAGTCCCGAGATATAAACAGGGCTAGCCCTAACCCTAACCCATGATCAAGCCTAACCCTTACCCTAACCCACAATTCAAATATGACGTCACAATTTGCGTAGGACCGTCTCCGATCTAGCGTTCTCCGTGTAGTCCATTGAAAGTATAAAAAAACGAAACGAAATATATATCTGTATTTTAATGAGAATGAGTTCATTACGTTACTATGGCTGTTATATTATAAAACGGAGATAGAAAGACTACCTATGTAACCCTGGGAAACATAGCTAATTCTATATACATACTACATGGTAATCACTAGTACATGTATATGAAAAGCTGTACGACTACAAACCACATTCATGTTTAACTATTTACATGTCATCAATAATTTTACCTCTAACCAGCTACCTGTTTATTATTACAGTGCAATATTTACTGAATTTGAATCTCATTTGCTGCTCAATGCCCATTGATGATTTAATCCAAAATTGGATAATCAAGACTATGTTTTAATAGTACCGACTTTAGTATTGATGAACGAGGCAAGCTTAAAATTCAAATGCTAATATCTCGGTTCAGAGTGGAGCAATTGGACTGAAATTTTCAGCACATTCTCTTTACGCAAATTATCTATTTTCTAACTTTTATAGGAGAACTGCCAGCTCATTATCTTATCTTACCTAATGTCCCTTTAAATTGACTCGTATTAATTTGTCTCCATGTATTTACATAAACTGTATATCAATTTGACTGTGTACTAATCCCACATCTGCAATAATTTGTCACATGTTTTAATTCCTCGCCTGTACTAAGTTGTCCTTTACATATTAATTCATGTATTTTTTGGACACTAATATCAGACTTTCATTAAAATATTTTTTTACCTTTTCTAGGTTTCTAAAACTATTTTAAACCTTACATTATGCAAGAGAGCTAAATCATCCTATTTGCAGGTCTTTAAGCCTGAAATGTTATCTAAATTATTAATTAACTTATCCAGACCATAATCAACTCTTGATCCCATCGCTATCCTGTGATCTTCGGTGGATTATGATCTGATTTACTGCATAACTTTCCTTCTCGATTTAATTATCAAATGGATAATGGAGACTATGTTTTTTACTGTACCGACTTTAGTTATGATGAGAGACTAGGCGGAAATTTCACATGCTTAATTTTCGGTTGATAGTGGATCAATTTGGCTGAAATTTTCAGAAAGTGCCTTTACATTATCTAGATTTTAATTATTATAGTGAGAACTGCCAACTCGTTATCTAATCACCAATAATGTATTTTTAATCATACATTAGATCTTTATTTACATGACAAGCCCAAATCACCTCTGTAGACCCTCAGATGGCTTTGATGTAGCTTTGATTTAAAACAGTCATCCATTTAATAATAAAATGTACATACATTTACCAATATAGTCTGAAATAATGATCAAAACAAGACTAAAATAATTCCAAGAAAATCTTTCCATCATGAATGATATTAAATATAATTCTAACCATGACTAGGGGGTCTATGACATGTTTTATATTATAATGATATAAAGATAGATATATATATATATATAACCCTGAAATACGCTTTGGTATACAATGATTCAATTATAAATGGTTAAGTGAAACAATGTTGTGAACTTTCAATTAAGTAGTTTTTGTCAGTCAGTGGTGTTTAAATGTTTTGCCTTTCTAGATCACATACACATTTTGATAGAAAATAAACGATAAACTTTTCATAACAGAAGCATTTTCGATCTGATTAAAACATGAATCCTATTTCGTTTCATTTTCTATAATTTAAAATTTCGTTTCACTTGGGTTTACTACACTAGGATCTGAAAGAGTTGTTAAAACCCACGTTCTGGATGATGTCAAGGATTAGCCAATTAAATGGTTTGTAATGGCGAGTTTTTGGCATGATGTGCACGGAACTGTGGGTAACCCACAAGAAACATAAAATGCTGATTGGTTAATCAGATGTCTGACAGGGTCAAAAGCCACTTGTATGACCCCTGGCATGACCTTCTACTCCAACTCGTCAGATCTTCATCTAGTAGCAAGTATACAAAAATTGAAACGAAATATAGATTTGTATTTTAAACCTTGTCATTTTAATGGATTGAATGCATTACGTATCGTCGATACTGGTTTTCTAACTTAAATATTAATCAATCTGAGTACATTCTGGTGTTTTTACATCGTGGAAAATTTGATACTCTTCGAAAATGTAAATAACTTAAAAAATTCTAGAAAGAGTACATCAATAACAAATGAGGTCAAGTACTAGATACAAGATACGATTTCTGACTGAAAAGTTCTAAGCCTACAGTATCTGTCAAAGAACAGTAACGTACAAAGTCGATCTATTTTATTGATTTTTCTACACAGTCCCGCATTGAGGTGTATATACTTCTGCAACGATGTTGCAAGGACTGTGTGATCAGGAAGAAATTTTCTTCAGCCACATCAAATAAACAAAAAAAAAATTTCGTCAGTGCGAACATAACCTTATCTTTACTAAAATGACCACTGGATAGTTTTGTTTTTCATTTTACGAAACAAAAAATTTTCAAACTGGTGTGGATCATCACGTTTCTGGTCCGCAGTCAAGAGCGTTGGCACCCATTGTGCAGAAACTTTTGTAATTCCTGGCTCTTTGGATATAATGTGCTCAAGCCTCTCGTGACAATATGTTGAGTGATCAATCTTCGATAAGCCATCTCCACGCCATCTAAAGTCAGTTTTGTCTACTTCTGGCAATTTCAATAGGTAGGTTCACAAGATGGTCTGGTACCAAGACAATAACACTGCAGTTGCAGTTCTTATGCCTACGATTCATTCAATGATGCTACTTGTTGGTGGCAAAAGTTTGCTTAAACCCAATTCATTTATACTTTTCAGGTTTAGTACTTTTCAGCCAGGCCTCATATATGCTAATGTTCATAATTTAATGTTAATTAAAGCTAATGATATTTGACCAGTTTTTGTCTGGCAATATTTAACAACACTAAGTTAGTAAAATCCACCTAATTTCAAAATAACAGAGATAGGAAAATATAAAGATTTGAAGCCTGAATATGAACCAAATTTGATTTATGAACAAGTCTTATTTGACTTTGAGTGTATTGATTCTTAGCTATCAATCCATTGCACTAGAAACGTCAAATTTACTAATTACTGGAAGACAACATTCTAGTCTTGCTTCCTGGAATTCAAATCTTTCTGTGGACTTTAGTATTCACTGCATTGTCTTTTAATCTTGTTTCCTGGAATCCAAACCTTTGTGTGGTATTCAGCAGTATTTCCTGCATTGACTTTTAGCACTGGCAGAGGTCATCGTCTGC
Source organism: Patella caerulea (assembly GCA_036850965.1). Classification (NCBI taxonomy): domain Eukaryota; kingdom Metazoa; phylum Mollusca; class Gastropoda; family Patellidae; genus Patella; species Patella caerulea. The sequence continues at coordinate 11,519,997 of JAZGQO010000006.1, forward strand.
ATGGTCGGTCTCAAATGATTTTGGATCGCAAAAACATGAAATTTAAAAAGCGAATTTTTGTTCCTTTGAAATTATACATGATTCTTTCAAGAACAAACACACATTTAATAAAACACATTTAATCTTACATGTAGACAATGGTCAGATGTGCCCTTGTTTTTATCAAATATAAAGTGTCTTTTGTCTTCATCATCAATGGGTTAAAACAGGTTTTTGTCCGGATTCTAAGATGTCTGAAAAAGAAACGAGAAATTAAACATACATTATGCAAAAACTAAATCTGCCAATTGCAGGTCTTTCGTTACGCCTGAAATGTTATATGAACTATTAATGGACAGACAGGGAAGGGAGCCCATGTTAATAGTCCCCCATTTTCTTCGAAAGGTGGGGGACAAATATTAGTATAGATAAATATCATTATGAACAGTGATAAAAATACAAATATGTTCAGGTATCGAATACAAATATGGTCACTTTGCGACCAATTCGCTTGAGAGATAGCGAGAAATGGGGTTTAACTTCGACTTGTCACAAACAAGGTTATTTCAGGCAACACATGGCAACCCACCCCCTTAGATACGAGAGGGAATGTGCCTGAATATGTGCCTGACAATGTCTGTGTCAGGTAGTTCATTATTCCCTAGCTTGAATGTAACGTGTAACCTACTGTTTGGTCACAACCATTCTCAGACTTGAGAATTTACTCAAAACTGGTCGCCTTATTTGAACACAAATATCGTCTTTTATAAAACCTTTGCTGTTTTAATGTATCAAATAGGTCAATAAGAAACTATGTGCAAAGTTTTGTGTTTCTGAATCAAATATATTTCTTATAAACAGTGATTGAAAGTTGAGTAAATTCTAAACTTAAGTCTGAGAATGCTTTGTGAAATTGGAGTAAGTAATTTCTTCCTTGTCATTCACAGCAGGTGTCAGTCCTAATTAAGAACCGGACTTGAAAACTGTTGAAGTTTCTGCCGAGATTAAAACCATGGATCTTCTATTTTAATAGCAACCTTTGATCACAATCAGTGAGCAATTTCCTTGCCAGCATTAATTCCCTTTTCTGCCTTGTTCAACACTGTATTAACTGATTTTTTAATTCATTTATCTTCTAAAACCACCTCATCGTAAAAAATCATTGTATCCTGATCAAAGAGTGGAAAATAGAATTTAAAATAATTAAGCCTGACTAACACTACAGGATATCAAAATATCTTTTGGACCATAAAAAATAATGATGCTGTTAAATATTCTATTTTTCATTAAAGCGAGAATTTCATATTTTCTAAGAAAGTCAAAACATAATTATTTCTATGTCTTTTGCTCAAAAGGTTTCAACTCACTATTATACGATCATGGGGCATTATTTCACAGGCATAAAAATCAGTGACACAGGAAATAATAATACAATTACCTCCCTTGTTTTTTCATTCACAACCCCCCCCCCCCCCATGCAATGGCTATCTTCAAATGTTTGAATTTGAAGTTGAAAATGATATTTTTCCCAATTTCTCAATTGGCAATAGTGAATTATAGGATTAATAGGATTATTCTTTCACAAGGTAGGACTGTTTATAGATACAATCTATTTTAATACATTTTAAAAAATATAACTTAAAAATATGAAATTGCAACTTTAAAAAATCGTATCTATTTTGTTCTAATGTCTAAAATATAACAGACATCTTGTTGAATTATTGCGCTTCATTTATTATTGATGACCAATTATTTATCAGATTACCTACATCAGTTTGAATTACCCCATTCCTAGTTAACATGGATGGTTAGATTTACGTTAAATTTACGTCATTATGGTTAGATTTTGGTTAGCATCCAATAATGGTTAAATTTACCTTACATTTGCGTCATATTGGTTGTACTTCATTTATTTTTGACTATCAATATGTTACCAATTACAATTACATGGAAAGTAATTAATTATAATTACCCAGTACATTGAAAGTAATTCATTACAATTACTCATACACAGTGCTCACTCTGGGTTATATTTTTTTTTTTTTCGCCAAAAATAGGATCAAATATTTATTACATTTTTTTCGGTATTCTTATTTAAATAAGTGCATACAACATAAATATGATATTACAATTTACAAATTTCTTCACTGCTATGTAGAAGCCCATTTTTTTAAAACTTTTTTTAACATGTTGTCAACTAAACCCTCTTTCACAGCCTGCAGTTGCCATTTACTGACATCACAAGGATTTTTACAATTTCCATTCATCCTTAAAAGATCTACTTTTTTCAAATCCACTTAACCATACATTATGCAAGAGCTAAATCTTCCTTTAGTGATGATGATCGAGGCTACGCCTAAAATTAAAAAAGCTGACTATTTCGATTCAGAGTGGAGCAATTTGACTTTATGTTGATCGAAATTTTTCTCTGTCGTGAATTTTTGAGGCAGTCTAGTTAGATGCAAGTCTATTGTACTTGTAAACGTTGATATCGCTTCAACATTCAAACATGTAATAAAATATTATTAGATGGACAAGAGCTAATCATGCCAGTATCATCTGCAGACTCGGAGCATTTTGGTGGTAAAATACTAAAAAAGTCTGCAATTCTACTATCGGACGTTGACGAAGGCTGTTCAATTATTCCCTTGTGACACATGGCATGTGATTTGATGATTACTGACTTTTGTTTGTTCGTTACTGAAGTTTAATGTCCACCTCCATATAAACATTAACAGCAAACCTGTCAAAAAAGCCACCGATTCGTATTTAGAGACAAATAATTAAATCGTTTGTCTCTTGAATAGTTTATTACAACTCTTAATGTATAAACTAATCAACACTAATCCAAGATTGATCAAGAGACAAAGACAAAGGATTGGTACCTAACTGATTGATAACTGATTCAGCCAAGCGCAATCGACTGTAACTGTAATGGGTGTGCACGACGTGGAAATCAAAGCTTTGTGGCAAGAAAAAATTATCGCCACGGTTAAAAAAGAATCGCCATACACAGGAAATTATTTACAATTACCTAACACATGGTAAGTAATTCATTACAATAATCACTAGGAAAGCAATCAATTACAATTACCCATTACATTGAAAGTGATTAATTACAATTACCCATTACATGGAGAGTAATTCATACCTACATGTAATATATTCAATGTAATTAATTACCATTACCCATTGCCAAATGATTGATAGTAAACCAAACAGCATAATAATTAACTTGAAACCGAATTGTGGTTTAATGTAAACCATGTCATTTTAAGTGGATATCAAAACTCATCTCTCACTTTCGATCAAGGTGTTATGTTACTTTGAATATTGTTCAGATTGGTTTTCTCTTTTCAGTGGAGCAGGGTTATGCAAGTGACTGCTGATTTCTTTAAAATTTTGACTAATTAAACAATCGCAGAAATTTAAAATATAAATCCAATAACTGAAACAGGTATGGATTGAGAAAGAGACCATGGATATGCTAGACTAGAAGGTCCCCAGATAACTGAATTTTCTTACATAGTTTGGGGTCCTTTAAGTCTTGAGTTGGTTAGTTAGAAACCTCAGGATATACTCTCAGACGCGGATCAAGAGGGGGGCGCACCCGGCACATGCCCCTTTTTTTTCTTGATGTGGCGAACAACTTTTAGTTCCATATATTCTCGCAGGAAAGGAGAACAAAAATAGTTTAAGTACTAGTATGAAATTGGTCCTTGTGGGCATTTTTTCCACTCAAAAATCACGGCCCGGGCTTCGCACGGCGGTGTAGGTGTAGCACGCCCCCCTTCCCTTTCTGAAAATCCTAGATCTGTCGCTGACTCTTACTCTACAAAGTCCATTTACATAGAGTTTTTCAAAAATTTCTTGTGACACTCATGGGATCAGACTCAGTCGGACAGCCTTTGGGCTTCAATTTGTCCAGGTACTGAATCGAGAGAGTCTATCCTTTTAACTGATCAGTATGGTATTGATCAGACACAACCACTGTCATATGTGAGCATATAAAAATGGAAGATAAAAGGTTCTAATTTTTGGCGAGAGATAGATAAATGGGGTTTAACATCCATTCGACACAAACTAGGTCATTTTAAGACTAACATATGTTAGCGCATTAAAATGTAAGGTGTAAAGTTCTATTTTTTAGAGAGAGAGAGAGATGGGGTTTACCATCCACTCTACACATAAATTAGGTCATTTCAGGACTAACATACGGTTCAATTTTATTTCTATAAAACCCACGAGGCTGGAACTAACTTTTGGGTGTCTATTTGTAGACCAATGAAATCAAAACCAACATGATATAAAGATCTTATTATAATCACCTGCTACTATTCGATGCCATGGTAACGTAATGAAGGTGAGGTAAGCATTTAGAGCCACACTACTTGCTCGCCTTTTCTCTTTAAACCAATGCCACGCCTGACCAAACGACTTGCCCCAGAATCCATTGTATTGATCGGCATCTTCTACTAACTCTGGCAAAATAAACCAAAAAAAAATATTCATCATCTTTTATAAAACATACATTATGCACGAGCTTAATCAGCCTACTGCAGGTCTTTCGTTATACCATAATCAACTCTCGATGACCTTTTGATATTTACTGGATTAGGATGCGATTTGATGCTCAACTTTCATTCTTGATTTAACCATGAAATGGATAATTGAGACTATGTTTTTTATCGTCCACTAACTTTAGTAAAGATGATCGAGGGCAGTCCAAAATTTAAATCTCTAAATTCTCGGTGCAGAGTGGAAAATTGCCTTTAAATTATCTAGTTTCTAACTATTAAAGTGAAAACTGACAGTTTGTTATCTGTGTCTATTCCTAGCACGCACACTCTACCCCAGAGAATTTGAGAAATGGGAGCTGTAACATCCACTCGACGTCATTTCAGGAGTAACATATTGGTCAATTTTAATTGAATAATTCACTTGCACATAGGGGTTTTTAGCTATGTAGGAAACTGGAGGACCATGAGAAAACCCATGAGGTAGCATCGAGATAGAGATACAAGGTTTAAGGTTTTCTGATTATTGTAAAGGATGAATTTAGAATCATTACCGTCTTGTATAGTTCCAGCTTCCACTTCCTGACAATTGACACCATTGGTTACCTCAACACTCTCTGTTTCTGATCGCGATTTTTTCATACTTAATGATCGGAATCCACCTCTTACAAATGAACCAATACCAGAACTTGGATCACTCATTCTCCGATGTGTGTACTGATTCTGAAAATAAACCGATTTACATCATATATGTTCACCAGCAGCAGTACAATGTAGTCTGAGATATCTAACTCTTTAGCACACCTTTTTTCATGGTTATTTTGAGAGCTGAAAGGTTCTGGGTTTTTGATTATTTATAAACAGATTGCTTTCTCAAAACGTCTTATATTATATACCAATCGGATTAAAACACAGATTTTATTTCGTTTTTGTATTTTATAGTTCAAAATTTCATTTAACTTGTCTTAACTACACTAGGATCTGGAAGATGTTTTTATTACCAGCGTTCTAATTGATGTGAGGAATTAGCCAATGGTCTGTTAGAGTTAGCTCTTGGCATGCTCTGCACATAATAGTGGGTAAACCCTTAGAAACCTCAACGCTGATTGATTAATCAATGTCTAACATCATAGAGTTAATAGCTGTTCCTATGACCCTGTCGCAACCTCCCATTACAAATGCTCAGATCTTCATGCAGTGTTGGCCAGTGAAAGTATAAAAAACGAGAGAGAGAGAGAGAGAAATAGGGTTTAACATCCACTCGACACAAACCAGGTCATTTTGGGACTAACATATGGTTTAATTTTATTTCAATAATTGGCTTGCACGTAGGGGTCTTTAGCAGTGGGAGGAAACCGGAGTGGCGTATCCTTCCGTCCGTTGCTTCACAAAGATCAAAGATGGCAGCTCAAACTTTCTGAAGAAACATCAAGTATTTACCAAATCACTCACATTGTGTGCTAAAAAGAGTTCCCTATCAATCAGCAAGGCGTCTTTTTTCGAATAAATCGAAAGCATTTCATTCAAACAAATCCTGCCAATAAGGGGCCGCTGAAGACGGAGCTTAGGAATCGATATCAAGCATGGGTAAAGAGATTTGTCTTAATATTCTGAATGGTTGCAGTTGTCTTAAATAAAAATGGCTACGTTTATGGCTACAATTTTCCAATTAATTTACTTACCGAATCAGAGTCATCAAAATCTTCTGACGGAAAATTTTCAATATCTGGAGTTTCCGGTCCAGATCCCTTGACCCTGCTAACAGCCATTTCTGCATGACCCTTTCCTAGTGGACCACGCATCCGCAAAAATTCAACCCTTTTGTTGTTATTCTGTAGCCAGCCCATTGTCATACGCTGCGCCATTTTGGATGATAAACTTAACTGAAAGAAAATTGATGAAAAAATACAACGACAAAGAATTTTACAGGTCGGTCCCTTTTGTTGTTATTCTGTAGCCAGCCTATTGTCATAAGCTGCGCCAACACAACGGCAAAGAATTTTACAGGTCGGTCCAAAACACAGTTGTTGGACAGACTTGAAAATTCTGTGTGATATTGCTGTGTTACATGGATAGAATAAATTACTGGTTAACGAAAAATGAAATGAAATGGGGTTTAACGTCCTACTCTTTTGCACCTAACCTGGGCTAATGGAAGATGGGCATAGGCCATACAGTGTGCTATGAGGGAAATTTTGCCCGGGCAGCGGCGCTACGGCAAAAATGAAATGAAATAGGGCTTAATGTTCTACTGTTATGCTCTGACTGGGCTAATGAAGACAGGCATACGCCATACCGTGTGGTATTAGCGAAACTTTGCCAGAACAGTGCAAAAAGATCTTAACGGGCACATCAATGTGTACACAGTACCTCGGTTTTTCATCCAATCCAAACAACTAGACAGCTGTCCTTCTCAGGCCCTCTGTCCTGCACCGCTAACAAGGGGAAAACTGGTTAAGGAGATGACAGAATATAATTCTCTGCATTCTGACCCATAAATGACACTATGGCGGTGCTCGATTCACAGTCCAGAACGTCCCGAATCACAGAATTACAATCGAGTGACGCGGAATTCAGTCCTGGCACAGTTCTGCCAGTCCCGACAGCTGAGGTGGAGTGAGTAGAATCGTGACATATTCCTAGGTAAAAAATATGTTTCAGCAGTCATGATTGGTTGGGATACTTTTTATACAGTCAACGCATGCGCTGTAATCCGAAATTCTCCTTTTCACTCGATTAAAACCAGTTTTGGAATTCAATTTCGGAACTGTGAATCGAGTATCCCCTATACATAACCAAAAATGACGCCATCCAATATGTAATATCGGAGTATATCAATCACATAAAAAAAATTAAATCCATTATGATTCACTTACTTTACCATCGTAAACTTTTTTTAAAGCATCATATTTAACTGAACCGAGAAATATTACGTTTTCAAAATCTCCATCTTTATCTCTAGCTAATAATTCTACTACAACACTTTCACTATCTCGTATTATTATGTCTTGGAAGGCCTGCAAATATAATAAATATAATGATTTAATTCATTTCATAGCACGCCTAAAATTCAACTACATTTAAAGTCATTTGGTGTCATACTTTCATTAACTTGCTTGCACTAATACATGTACATGTATGTCTTGGAAAATCTGCAAATAAAATATCTATAATGACATAAAGGGCTAATCCGGATTATATTTTGGAGAGGGGGTTTATAAGCTTCTGCCTGTTCTCCAATCCAGTTACAGTGAACATATATTGTTTGGAAAAAAAAATAAATAAAACTGCTTAGTCTTGTGTTAAAAGCACTTAAAATCCTCTACTTTGGAGTCAAGCAACTAACTAAATATACTTGACAAGTTTTCAAACAATTTAAACCTGTCTGCAGTAGTCTTCATCTGGAAATGAAGACCGGTGTCCCAAGCTGTATGATGCAGTGTCTGGATACAACCAGACGTTTATTTTATAAAAGACTCACCTCTTCAAAATTATCAACAGTGAAGAATATATTTGGATAGGTTATTTTCTCTTCTGTTCCTTTACCAGACATTTCTCTTTTACTAGGTGATGGATAAACACGCTAAAAATAGAATTAATGACATATATATTCTTTGAACATATTAACAGAAGGTACAATTTTATTGATACACAATTACTGAGTTTAATACTAAGCGATGTTTTGACCTGTATCATTTTCTTGATAAAGACGAGAGTATCCTCGTCGAAACGTTGCTTAATATCAAACTCAGTAATTGTGTATCCCATAAAATTGTACCTTAAGTTAATTAAAGTAATTGTGTATCCCATAAAATTGTACCTTGTGTTAATTAAAGTAATTGTGTATCCCATAAAATTGTACCTTGTGTTAATTAAAGTAATTGTGTATCCCATAAAATTGTACCTTGTGTTAATTAAAGTAATTGTGTATCCCATAAAATTGTACCTTGTGTTAATTAAAGTAATTGTGTATCCCATAAAATTGTACCTTGTGTTAATTAAAGAAACATTATGTAAGAGTTAGATAAAGAACAGAGGGGCCAGTTGCTCAAAGCTCTGTTAACTTTTAACGATCCGTTAACATGGAGTAAACGGATCGTTAACTTTAACTGAGATAAAGGTTGTTGCTGGAAGCCCCGTTAACTTTAACGGATAATGAAATTGACTTTCCAGCAACAGAAATTTAACGGACCATTAACACGTTACAAAGATAACGATCGGTTAGTTTAACAGATTGTTAAATTAACTTAGTTTTGAGCAACCGGCCCCTGGGCTGTAATAGCTCAAAAATAGATAATGTAAAATGAAAATATTGAAAGTTTCATTCAAAGTACCTCATTCTGAGACAAGTTATCACTGTTTGTAGTTTTGACAAGATGTGTGCATAGAGGTTACCAGGTTACCATTCTAATCTAGTTAAAATTTCAAAGGCGTTTTTGTGAACCGATTAGATTAGACCGATTAGCTATTATACGCATTTGTGAACCAAGTTGATTATGCTAATCATTACATTTGTGAGACGATTTAACTCAACTGATTATGCAAATCGACCTAATCGTCCCAGGAGGTGTTTAGGCGATTAGATTTGACGTTTTCAAAATGACTGAATGTTCGACATCGTAAGTAATTTTTAATGCGTATTATAGTTTTTCTCACTTTGAAGTAGTTGGACATAGGAGATTGTTTCTAACAGCAATCATTTTTTTCTTTTTTTGAGTAGATAACCTTCATTTTTTCTGATCGGTGTACGTGATGGCAGCCATCTTAACAAATCGTTATTATCAAATTTCACATTTGTGGACCATAGCTAATCATATCGAAATCATACCAAATCGTACTAGCAAATCAAAACCTAAACTAATCGACTCACAAAAACGCCTCTGGTATCCGAAGCCAGGTTTCAGTTTCATTCTGGGGGAACATGGTGGCAAATTGGGTAAGACGGTGACTCTATAGCCTGGAGGTCGGGTGTTTGATACCTGCATGGGCTGAGAAAGTTCATGCAGATTTTCCAGCGTGGTTCTCCCTTGTCAGTGAACATTTCATTCTAATCCATGTATATATGTATATGCATATGTATCAAGGTATCATGTCGGTGTAGTCAGTATATAAAATATGTTTACCTGTGAGAATTTGCGTAACGTTTGTAAGTCTTTATCACTAGTTCTTGTACATATAGCACATGTTACTGTATATTCAAACTGAAACAATTACAACAAGTATCTTCAGACACATATAAAAACAGAAAATTTTCATTGGAGACAAAACAATGACAGGGTTTTTTTTATTCTTTATTTATTAAAAATTACTTTTTTGTACCATAACTAAAATAATTTAAGACAAAACACTGAAGTATCTTTATTCTTTATTTATTTATTAATTTAAAATTACTTATTTGCACTATAACTAAAATAATATAATTAGTTTTTGTCTATATCATATATTATTTGAAACTGTACATATATTATACACCCAACAAGAAGGAAGCAAATTTGGCTTGTTTTTGTATCCTATTATTTATGCTTTGATATTGTATAATATTCTCGAAATAAATACTGTTTAACCCTTAGAACCCAAAATGCCGCAAAACCGGCTTGACGTTGTATCGCATATACCCGAAATGTCGGTTTTGCGGCTTGGGGGCGTGTCAAGCTCCAATTACATTGATGTCACAATTAATATGACGTCCTGTAAATCCAGAGAGGGACGTGCAACACCCCATGTATAGTCAGTGTTCAAAGGGTTAAACCAACACAGAAGTAGCAGACAGACAGTCTCAATCTAATATTTATCTGTTTATCTAAATTATACATGCAAAAACGGTCGGAATGATTGACACTAGTTAATAACTCTCCTATTGAACCTAGTGTATGTTTTAAAATATTTTCAAATTTTATATCTTTTTCTACTGATTAGTCAATATTAGGCTGATCATAGGGTTGCAGAGGCGGATTCAATGGGGTGCACTAGGGACGTACGCCCACCCTAATGACAAAGTGCCTTTTCCCAGACCCAAATATGTCCGTTAGGGACGTTTACTTCGACGAAAATATCAGCCAAATAGCTCTTGGAATGGCTACAGATGGAAGGAAATATAATTTTCTTAGGGGACCCCCCCCCCCCCTCGCTCAGTTGCGTGCCCCGTCTCCGCAGTCAGTGCCCTCATTTTGCAGTGCCCCCCCTTTTCAAAATTCCTAGATCCGCCCCGGGGTTGTACTAATATTTCTTTACTGCCAATTGGACGATAAATGTATTTGCATTCGGCTGATTTTATATTAATATTTCTTTACTGTCAATTGCCTAATCTCCACCAATCGTGGAGCTGTATTTATATTTCTTTACAGTCAATTGGCTAATATTTGGATTATTTCCACCATTCATGGATCTGTATTAATATTCTGTTACTTCTGATTGGCCGATATTTGAATTTGGCTGATCTCGACCAATCAATAATATGTGTTTACCTGATGTAATATAATATTTAAATAAACTGTTTCTTCCCAGTCTATATTACCATCATCTAAACTAGGTTTATTTTTAGATACCCATCTGTACACTTCTATCACAGGCTGAAAAAACAACAATCATATAGAACAGGGGTGTCAGACTCATTTAAATCCAGGGGCCATGCACTTATACAAAAGAAGTTAAACAAAAATTCTAAAAACAAAGACAAGCGTCCTTGAACATTACTCAATTCTAAAAACAAAGCCAAACGTCCTTAATACAGGTAATGCTGTTTGAAATGAAACAGAGTTTAACGTCCTACTATTCTGCTCCGAACTGGGATAATGAAGATGGGCATACTATGAGGAAAATTTAGCTCAGACAGCGGTACTATGGCATACTCTTATATATCGAATTACAACAGTTTACGCCATATCCGAACGACTGTCCTTGTCCGGCCCTCCGCCACACATCATCCACAAGGGGAAATGGCTAGAAAATCTGGATAAACACCTAACCTACAGGCTAGTGAGCCAGCATCTTATCAACTTAGCCATAGAGACCATCTCTGATATAATAAATCAAAATGCCAAGATATAATATTGAACACCACATTCTCTTGTATTACATACAGAGAGAAAGAGAGAGAGAAATGGGGTTTAACGTTCAGTCAACACAAACTAGGTCATTTCGGGACTAACATATGGTTTAATTTTATTTCAATAATTCGCTTGTGCGTAGGGCTCTTTAGCTGTTGAAGGAGACCGGGGTGCCCGGAGGAAACCCACGAGGTTGAGAAGGCGCCCCTTTCTCCATGTCACATACGCTCACACCGGGGCTCAAAACCACAGCCGCAAGCCAGAGGTGATCGGCCAGCTAGAGGTCGAAGCGCGGCACTCTAGACCACTAGGCCATCCCAACCCCCCATATTACATACAACTAAGATATCTATGACATACAGTACAGAAGTCACAGTTTTACTAAAACCAGAAAAAGATAACAAATGATTTCCGCCGCTAGTGAAATTTGTTCCACCCCCGACCACATTTAAAGAATTGCCAGACCGGATCTGTATTGCAGACTGCATGTTTGACACCCCTGACATAGACAGAGAAATGTGGTGTAACTTTCACTCGACACAAACCAGGTTATTTTGGACTTACATACAGTTCAATTTTATTTCAATAATTTGCTTGTGTGTAATGGTCTTAAGCAGTGGGAAACAGAGAAAACCAACGAGATTGGAAACACAACCCGACTCCTTGTCACTTACAATAGGGGAAACGAATCCCGCCACTTGACACAATGACAAACCCTCTGATCCAACCTGTTAACCATTCGGCCACCCAATCCCTCTAAAAAAATAAATGTAGGGTAATCATGCAAGCTAATTGAAATTCAGATCTATATTTCGTTTTGGTTTTTATAATTTCGATGGCCTACACTACATCGGGAGGTCACGTTCAGCTAGTTCAAATGTAAAGCATGCGACATTTGACCATATAACCTCAGTCATTCGATTAACCAATCAGAATCGTTGTTGCTTTGTTTTGATTTCTATCGCTGATAATGCCTACCCACAATTCCGCACAAAAAAGGTCAAACCCTCGATTCGACAGACAATTTGATTGGCTGACCCCTCATTTCAAGCAGAATACTAGATAAATAACAAGATCCTAATGTAGTAAAGACAAGTAAAACGAAATTTTGAACCATAAAAACGCAACAAAATAGGATCTGTGTTTTAATCAGATTGGTAATCATGAGATTTTGGACTTACTTGTAATGTTGATGGTTTGTTCTTTTCTTGCTGAGTTTTACGAACATAAAATAACATATCATCGCGTTTGTCTTCCTCCCTTCCTTCCGATTCTAAAAAATATTCCTCAAACAGATCTGTCCAAAATCTGTCCACTGCTACAAACTCAAACCCACCATCATCTTTAACACAAAATAAATAGTAAACAAATTTTTTAAAAATTTACTCACCAATAAATATAATGGGGTTTTAATACTCTATTGACTAAAGCAGCCCACACACACTCAATATAATTGTCAATATTATTGATGTCGAAGCAAATTTGGTTTCCCCCACACATTCAATTATATTGTCTGAATATTCATTCAGAAGAAAGCAACCACCATCGACTTTTGATTTCTTCAATCATATTGACATCAAATTTAGAGCTTCATTATTGCATACATATGCTCAACACGATTGTCAATATCAAATACATGTACTGACAATATCATTGACAATTATAATTAACGTGTGTAAGCAGCTTAATTAACACGACTTAATGAAATGAAATGGGGTTTTACGTCCTACTGTTTTGTTCCTAAACTGGGCTAATGAAGAAAGTCATCTACGAGGGAAATTATGCCCGGGCAGCAGCGCTACTGCCTACTCTTATATCGAATTCCAACTGCCAAGGGATCTTTTACGTGCATGCCAATTTGTACAAGGGACCTCGATTTTCATCCCATCCAAACAACTAGACAGCTGTCCTTGCCAGGCCCTCCGTTCTGCATCACTGACAAGGGGAAATCACATCAGAAAATCTGGATGCTCTTTCTCGGCCAATGCAAGGATCGAAAACCTGACCACCAGGCACGACTTAATAAAGGCCTGTTCTTAGATTTATCAAAAACAACTGTAAATACGCAAAACAACCTGTAATTTAAATCAAACACATGTTTACTGTTTTTGCTTTATTTTTGTGTATAGATCAGCACTATTCTATAAACTTTACAGCTACATGTACATGTATTTAGCAGGAAAGGACATCGTTAACAACATGTCGTGTCGCACATGCCACATACTGACTCAAGCAAGGTTTAAAAGCAAGGTCTTATTTTCTCACTTAGATGTTCATTTACATTGTTCAGGCATTCACATGGCCTGACACGCGGTCGTTTAGCATTAAAAAGTTGCCCAGTAAAATTGACTGGAGCAGATTCCAGTTTCGACATGACGTATTAAATGGCACGGGACCTGAACGTAGTACTGGAGAGTGTAATGAGACCTATGTTCAGAGCTAAACTAATGCACATACAGCTAAATTTTAAATGTTGAACATTTATTGACATGTGGTTATTAAAAGGCTCCACAAAATATGATAAAACATTTTTCTTATTAGTTGCCTCTATTTGATGTGGCCAACTTCAAGTTTGGTCAAAGGTCACAAGTTGTAAACAGGGCTAGTGCTAATCCCAACCCTAACCCTTGACCTAGCCCCCATGCCCTAACCCTAACCTACAATCTCAACAACAATCACATGTCCTAATCTAACATGTATTTACATTCTCAGTTGGCCTTAAGAAATAGATTTAGCTAGATGAGGAAGGCTGTAAAGTAAATCCAAACCGTCGTCATACAGAGTTTGAAAGGTCATCTTTGTTGGTGTCTGAAATGACGTGGGACCGGAATGTTGTGCTACCTGGTAGTACATACAATACATAGGCTATTAAAATATTAATAATAATATTACATTCAATATTGTTGTAAATTCATAGCATGAATGAGTCAATGACTCATGTCATGTAGTCATGAAATCAATATAAATACCGAGTTGTTTTGTTTTCGTTAGAGACATTGACATTATTCTTTAATTATCTCATTACTTGTTATCTAGATTAACTCGTGTGACTTCGATTTAAATTTAAATAAAATTTATTAACGATTGTTTTTCTCGTGACTCACAACTCATCACGACACTATGAGACTATCAAACTCTCGATCAGGAAAAGCTCATTTTCAACCATTTTTACTCGATTATTTCTAATCTATTGACGCAGGATTTTCACATATTTTCATGAACTGGCATAGTTCTACCTATAATTTCTATCTTTTGACGGTGTCTATTTCTTTCTTCCTTGATGGCCGCCAGCATTCGCTGTAATAAACTTTTGTTTTCATTTTTCGATTCCTCCTCCTCGGCCATACTTAATCCAGAAGACAACTCTTTTCCTACTTCCGCTTTCCACTCGGTTAACCTGAATGTAGAATAATAGAAGAAGTTGTGCTGAGATGAGGACTAGTTATTTGAGTCTACACAAGATTTGACAAGTGTAAAATCGAAAGTAGCGGAATTCAAACGTCATTGCATTATTTCTTCCGACTGGGAAAACTTGTTCTTATTCTGTGATTCGTATGTTGAGTTTTCTGGCCGTCTTTTCCATGTTTTTCACACACCATAGAAAATTATCACCGAGGGAAAACAATGGTAATTTTTTTTAAATTAATTTTTGAAAATATATAATATGTCAGATCTTATCAATTTTTAATAATACCGGTACTAAAAAAAAAAAAAAAAAAAATATTTAAGGATAAAAAATATGAATCGCCGTAATTTACAGCGTAAATATAAAATATAGATTTTTAAATCAGCAAAGTGTCCAGTAAAAATGCAATCATTTAGTAATCTAATTGTGTTACAATTTGTCATCCAAACTACGGGACAAAAAAACCCATGGCCTATATATTCAAAGTAGCAAAAAGCAATCGGTTTAGCGTTTTTATTTTTCGGACTTGACTCTAAATATTCTTTGTAGCTACATATATTTATGAATAGTCCCAAGACGGACGAAAAGTGCTTTAAAGTGTTATTAAACCAGTGTTGAAATTATGCAGTACCGGTATATAATATACGCATACCTTTTTATCTTTTCATCGTTTACCGCCGCGAAACAAATTTAAGTATAGTGCAGCATTACGGTTGTGCTAATATTTTTGAGTAGATCTATATATGTTATAGTGCAGCATTACGGTTGTGCTTATATTTTTGAGTAGGCCTAGATCTATATATGTTATTAATAGGTTTTATTTATTATAGATATTTTACCTGTTCATTTTGGCCGGTTTGGAACACTAGAAGACTTAGAAGCGTACAGATTGCAACCGGCTCGACCTAATACAAGACCGTGGTTTCTGCACAGAGGTAAGAATCTGAGATAGAATAGGGTCTATGGTACTTTAAATAAGAAAAGCAAAGGGAAATGGTATTTTAATCAACCAATTGTAAATAATCTAAAAAGAACAATTCTTATTAGATCTAATAAAAATACTTACCTTAAGGGGTGCCACGTTGTCCATCCGTGACCCATATAATGACACATTTTAAATTTATTTTAAGTTCCAATACCTCGGATATCAAGAACTCATCACAATCCACGAAGAAAATTCATGAAGGCCAAAAGAAAACGTCCTCGGACTTGGAACCCGGGATTACCTCCTGCCCCGTTTATTCCAGCCATCAACCACGCAGATCTGTTGATAAATCCAGTTTACGCCCCGTACAGAAGACGACCCATAGAATTTCCTGTTAACGAAATAGGTCGACGAGGGCATCAGCGTCAACGAACAGGGCTTCCTGGTTTTCCAGAAGACGAGGGAGACTAAATGATCTACATTATTACACAGGGATAAGCCAATACGTGTTTTATAGGGGTTAAAGCAATCAGCAGTCTAGGGTTTTTTTTTCACTTTTAAAGTTGATGATGATTGGATTGAAGAAGGGGGGGGGGCATATCATGGGGTTAATAAGTAAGGTCCAGTCGTCCTTAATGATACGAGTCAATCATCTAAAACAGAATACTTAAGATAATAAATTATATAGGCTAACATTTGATGTCAATAGCAAGACATAAAGATCTTATTTGGTTTCGTTTTTTATAGTTCAAAATTTAACTTTCCTTTATTACACAAGGAAAGGCCATCGAAAGTTTAAAAACGAAACGAAATATATGTCTGTATTTTAACCAGATTGTCAATCTCCTACCTTATTGTTTAAAATATACATAATATATTAAATTTGTTCTATTATCAACATTCAATGTCTATCAGTATTGTGTATTATGTGTACATTTTTCGGTTGTTAATTATTTTGTACATTTGTTGATATTTGATTAATCGCCGTATATATATTTTTTTCTATTTTCAACATTCAATGCATATCATTATTGTTTATTGCTGTGTACATTTGTTGGTAGTTAATTATTTTTTTCATTATACGTTTGTTTTTTTTGTTTTTTTTTGTTAAACATTTATTTACTCATAACCATTTATTTAATCCCACACTATTTGTTATACTATTGTATGTTTAATGCATTGAAATTTCAATTACAATTATTAGATAATTTATCAGGTAGTATCATAACAACTGAAGAAAGTAATTTAATTTTAAATGTTACACGGTCCGAGGCTTAAATTCAATTACCGTGGTCTCCGGATACATACCGCGATGCCTCCCTCATTCCTATATGCTAAATGACTCAATAAACATAAAACCATTCGGATTTGTTTAAATAATTACAAATCTAACCTATACCCGTATCATATTCACAGTTATTTTTTCTCTATTTCAGCTAATTAGGGTTTTATTTTTTGTAAATTATTATTGCGTAGTGCTATCAATAACTTACATAATCAGTGTTTGTTATTGTCTTATGGACTGAGTTCGAGTTCACGGACGTAGTAATTATAAAGTATGTAAATATATGTGCGAGGATGAAGGGTGTAATAATTATAACACGTGTACGTGCGCACTTGTAGATATATTAATAAAAAGGGGAGGTAATAATTATACTACTTATTTAAAAAAAAAACAAAAAAAAACTGATGGGGTGATAATGATAATCAGTGTCTTAATCTAATAGTTATTAAAGTTGTCAATAATTAGTGTAATAATTACGTGTCCTGAATAATTGATATAATTCATGAATATGCTGTCGATAATTGGTGTAAAGGATGGATGTGCTGTAGATAATTGGTATAAATGATGAATGTACCGTAGATAATTGGTGTAAATGATGAATGCTCTTCATATAATTGGTGTCATTGATGAATGTGCTAAGGCAAATGGTGTAATAATTAGTGTGTTATGCCAGGTTCCAACCTCCGTGCGATGCTTTACGATTTTTTCCCATTGAAGCTACGATCTACTACATAAACGTGCAGATACGTACGTTCTTATGCCTTTCGATACGGCGGTCAACACGGCTGCTACGACTGACCACAGTATATGATAAGACCTGATAGGATCACCACGATTACTCCACGATTAAAACGACGAATTCGATCGTAGCACGAATCGTGATAATGGGAACCTAGCATAACCAATAATTGGTGCATTATAATATGCTATAATTAGTACGCCATAATAATTGGTTAATTAATGTGCTATCAATGATTAGTGTGGTATCAATAATTAGTAGTGTACTAAATATTATCAATAATTGATGTAATTACTAGCATGCTACGATTAGTATGCGATCATAATTCGTGTTCTATCTATAGTACGCTATCAGTAGTTAGTAAATTAGAAGGTGACCATCTCTATCTATACCTAGTTAATTAGCGAGCTATGAATAATTAGGATAAATTATTTCCGTGTAATTGGTGTATTGATTAATTCTATAGTGTAAATATATCGTAATGTTATTTATTGTAACTTATTATTGTTAATACCATTAATGTAACTTCACAGAAGTTTTTTTGGAATGAAGATTATTATTAGTGAAATGAAATGGGGTTTAACATCCTACTTTGCTGAACCTACCCGGCTATGTGCTATGGGGAAGAAATGTGACGGGACTGCAGCGTTGCAATCTACTAATTATCTTGGATGTGTACATGGCTTCCTGGTTTTCATTCCCTCCAAACATCTAGACACTGAGCTTGGACGGGCATCATTCTGTCTTGCTGCGCTGACCTGATGAAACCACGCTGGAGTTCCCGTTATGATTGACGCGTTATCAATAATTAGTGTTATCAAAAATTAGTGTGTTATGTATAATTGTGTGTCATTATTAGTGTGTTATGAATGATTGGATGTAATTATTGGTGTGTTATGAATATTTAGTGTGTTAGTGCATCCTCAATAACTGATGTATTAGTGTGTCGTCAATAATTAGTTTAATACTATTATTAGTGTGTTGTTAATAATTGCCTTATTAGTATGTCATCAATAATTAGTTTAATTAGCACGTCTGGAGTAATAATTAGCAGTGTGTTATCACTCATTAGTGAGTTATCAATAATTGGTATATTATCAATAATTGGTGTATTAGTGTCATTAATAATTAGTTTAATTAGTGTGTCATCAGTAATTATTGTAATTAGTAGCATGTTGAAGTAATAAGTAGTGCGTTTCCATAATAATTGGGTGTAATTATAAGTCTACAATTAAGACTTGGTGTAATTATTTCACAAATAAATTTAATTGAAAATAATCGCACACAGGGGTTTTGTGCTGTCAGGACAAAGGGAGAAGATGATGACCCGCCCTGTCTTACCACCAAAGTGACAATTTTTGTTTTTATCCATATTTTGATTTTATTACCACATAATATTCATCTGTAATATGATGTATAATGTATTGGAGGTTAAATTTGTTATACACATTTAAAAAATGTGTTATTATTGACATTTGACAAAAACAAATGGCGTAATTTTAAATATGTTTCGTTTCAATAATTATTACACAGATGTTTCTAGCGCGAGAGAGAAATGGGGTTTAACACAAAATAGTCCATTTCTGGACTAACGTATGGTTATATCTTATTTCAATAACTCGCTTGCGCGTAGGGGTCTTTAGCAATGGTAGGCAACCAGAGGAACCAGAATAGACCCAAGGGGTTGGACTGGCGACCCTACTCTTTTGTCACTTACACTTGGGGAATCGAAACCAAGCCATTCAACTCAACAACAGACCTTAAGATCTAATGTGCCCATGTGTTAACCAGGAGAGAGAAATAGAAATGGGGTTTAACGTCCACTCGAGACAAACTAGGTCATTTCGGGACTAACATATGGTTAAATTTTATTTCAATAATTCGCCTGCGTAGGAAACTGGAAGACCCGGAAAAAAAACACGAGGTTTTACAGGCGATCTTATTGCTTGTCACATACAGCCAGGGAATTAAAACTATGTGAGTTGATTCAATGACAGACCATATGATACAATGCTCACGCGCTAACCATTCGGCCATCTGAATAAAAAAGAAGTCTAAAATTGTTAGATCTATGTATATATAATATATATAGCAATAATTTATTAAATGATTAGCATATATATGAATGATAATTTCATATTTTATATGGTATAATGTGTATATAAAAAAAACATGAATAATTTCAAACCCTAGGTTTATCTTATCAATAGACAGTCTTCACGCATAATTATGTATATCATTGTTGATTTGTATATTACTATTTACACAAAACAATATTTACAAAATACAAAATGTACATAACTAGACTTAAACATACATTACACAAGAGATGAATCTGCCTATTGCAAGTCTTTCTTAACCCGAAATGCCGCAAAACCGGCTTGACGTTGTATCGCATATACCTGAAATGTCGGTTTGGCGGCTTGGGGCGTTTTCAAGCTCCAATTACGTTGACGTCATAATTAATATGACGTCCTGTAAATCCTGGGAGGGACGAGCAACACCCCATGTAAAGTCAGTGTTCAAAGGGTTAAAGTCTGAAAGGTTATCTAAATTATTAATTAGATATTAATTAACTTATCCAGACCAAAATCAACTCTTGATGTACGTCATCGCTAGCCTGCAATGTTTACTGGATTAGGATCCGATTTTCTTTTCAATTTCCATTCATGATTTAATCATGAAATGGATAATCAAGACTATGTTTTTTTTATTGTTCCGACTTTAGTAATGATGATCGAGGCTAGGTCGAAATTTCAGTTGCTAAATTCTGGGTTCAGGGTGGATCAATTTGACTGAAATTTCAGCAAATTGCCTTTACATTATCTAGTTTAACTATTAATGTGAGAACTGCCAACTCTTTATCTAATTTCCCATAGTGTATTTTTAAATATCCCTGACAAGATTATTAAAGATGCATTAGGTCAGATTTAGCTGACCGTTCAAAAAAAGATCATGAGAACTGAATTCTACTGAAAATTTCAGTCAAATTACTTGATTATGAGCGAGTAATGAGTTTCTAAATTTTGGACAAGATAGTCTTGATTATAAGTCTTGATTATCCATCTAAGCCATTCGATGTACTAGAGAGTTAATTATGGGGTTGTCATGTTAATCTATGTCTAAATAAAAATTCATAAAATATTTGAAGCTAGAAAGCTTTTGCAATAGGCTGATTTCGCTCTTAAATATTGCATCTTTAATATCTCTTTAATATATCTTTCAACTTATCCAAGCCTATTTGACAAGAACGTTCCAGAGGGAAATATCAATGAATTGATTAAAAAAAAAAAAAAAAATTAAACGTCCTACTGTTTAGATCTGACTAAGCTATTGTAGACGGGCATATGCCATACAATGTGCTTGTGCTGTGAGGGGAAATTTGGCCCTGAGAGCGCTGCTACATCATTATATTAAATTCCAATTGCAAAGAGTTTTCTTTTTACACGCATCATATGACTACCGGTATATATGTTGTCCCTCACTTGAACCGCTTTCCTACATCACTGAAAGAGTTAACCAATCCTGATAATCTTGATCGACTAACACCAAGATTGTAAGCCGGACCTTCGGGGTTAGCGAGCCAACAGCTCCATCAAACTAATTACAGGAATAAGAGTGGATTTTGAGATATTCAAAATCATAAAAGAACATGATTTATGGCAATATCAAATTTCATCCATATTTATAATTGACGCAACATCTCAAAATGGTTATCATTAGAATTTACAAACAATGAATTTGGAATATTTCATGAGAAAAAGTCAATAAAATAAATAAATAGAGTAAAATACTGTATACAAATGTCATCAGGTTCATTCACACAATATACAAACAAATATATTATACTAAAACAGATGTAATTAACAGCATTTCAAAACTTTAACTTGCAAATAAAAAAACACCCAATATATTGATAATTTTAAACTGACAAGGGTTAATTCAAAAAAATAAATTTAAGAATATCTTGCAGGATATTACATAAATAGAAAATTGCTGTGGGTCTGTTTTGTTTGGCGAGTTTTCAGAATTTATAAAAAGTAGTTTTAACAAGAAATTTGATAAATACTTGCCTGGCCATATTGAAGACTAATGAGTGATGTTTTATGAAGAAAAATAAATGTTAAGTATGACACCGCTAAATATGAAATTTCAAAATGTGATAACATTAAAAAAGGCAATGTCATATTCATTATAATTACTTCCTTTAATAAAGTTGTCAACTTTTCAGAGCCTTATAGCGACGGTTTGACTATTGAATTGAGATTTAGGTCCAAAAACAAATGAGTGATTTTAAAAAAAAAAAAAAAAAAAAAGTTTTAACTGGAGATGACGGGTATGGATCCCGGGCTGTCTCACATGCTATGCGAGCGCACTACCATTTTAGCTCCACCCATACATAACAATGCGCTAGGAATGCCGTCTGGTTAACCAAAAAGAAAATTGGTACGATTCAAACCACTGATGACGAGGGCCCCTTGGCTCAGCCGGTTAGAGCGCCATGCTAATAACGCAGATGTCATGGGTTTCGACCCCCATAGGAGCCAGATCAGTCTAATCTTAATGCTGTTTTATTAAATAACAATAAGAGTTATTCCTCTTTGTTTGGGTTAAAAAAATGTCTGACAAGAAAAAATTTGAAATAGTTAACACTACTATTACAGATTCTTGCAGTTCATGCCACTTAATCATGTGTTAATCCAACTATTATTCCAGGTGAATGTCAAATTGAACTTCTCATTCAATGTTTGTCAAACGTTTCAAATATTATCTAATTTCATAAGATATTTTTGGACAATAGTGGGCATTGTAGAATTTGGTGATTTGGGGGGAATCAAGGATTTTTGTCACCGACATTCACATCCTTCATGGTTTTTAGACACATAAATTTGATAGATTTATTTACCGATAACTAGGACTAATGTTCTGATTTAATTCACAAGTATAATTTATTATTCTCGAACATTCGAACAAGTAAAAAAGAAAGATTTCATCGTTTTCTATTCTATATGATTCACTTGAACTTGTAATGTTATACTTTTTATTGTATGCTGTCCTCAAAGGACATAGTTTCGATGAAATAAAATTCTATTCTAATTCTAATCATTTTTAAAAGGGGCATCAGAAATTTTGAGGATCTAATTAGTTATTAAATAAATAATATTCAAGTCGCAGTGATTACTGGGGAATAAATTGCAAAGATTCAGAAAGCTCTGCACATTTGTGTATTTGCAGTGAACTGAATATACAGATATATCAGGGATAAATTAGATTGTAAAGCAAAGCTTGAGATATCAACCAATTCATAAGAAAAACAAGCGGACATTTGTGAAAATGCTTTAAATAGATCTAATTAGAGATTGCGATATAATTTTTCTTTTCATTTAAACTTTCACATATTATCAGCTGATTGTATTACATCATTAGAGGTCGAAGTTCATCAAAAATAAATAAAGACTGATTACTTCTCAACAGAAATGTAAACAAAATACACACATAAACAAACATATTTTTGGTTTGTAGCAAAATCAACAACATGATGAGGAGAGCACCTCCGATGCGTTTAAAACAAGTCATATATGGGAAAATAACAGCTAGATTTGAAGAAAGTAAATAATACATATCTCTATTCTCTATACTATACTAGATGAATCCTACATACGTTTTTTTTTTTTCACAATCCCTTTTCAAACTAAAGCCAAGCTTCTAACCCGCTGTACATGTTTTGGACATGCTCGGAGCCATAGGGTTTGGTAGCTCACAGACCGGCTGCAAAAAAACGGGTGAAAGTTTTGTAAATATAGCACAGGCACTTTTCACGTGTCTCTACAACCAGTCTCTGATCTTCTACGGTGTCAAACACAAACAAGTGATGCTGTTGTCTCACGCATTCCTCGTAGACTGCCCATAGTAGCATGCACGTCAGGTTGTCAGCTAGGCTTAATCCAATAGCCAATCTAATTAACATAAACTTACACCGGGCTGTTAAAATTGATAATCGATATACTGCAATACATATTTTCCACAATACGTATCGTAATCCAAGATTTGGCTTATTGATATTTTCAATTTGTTTTCAAATAGACATTTGATTTTTTAAAAATAATTCAATTGTATGGAAACACATTTTCATTTAGTCACTACATTAAAATTTATGTAAACAATGGCATAAAAAAGAGATTTTTGTACAATATGAATGATTTAAGAAAACTTATTAAAATGTACTGAAATTTTACTTTCGCATTTCACGACACTATTCCATTTCGTGATACCAAAATTTTACATACAAAGTCTATAAATATAATACAAAATTGATTACAATATGTATGTGAATATTTTCACATCTTGACAATAAATAATTTCCCTATACAAGTTGACCTCCTTACATTCTGGCCGTATGGCAGATCAATTCACTGTCAAAAACCTTCCTACAATATGGCTTGAAGGCAAGAGATATCATGAGCTCAGAATAACCTGAGCGAATTTGGGGAAAAGTTTGCATGAATTACTTTGATAAGAAAGGTCAAAAGCCATATATGGTCAAATCTGGGCATTACCCTCGCTTTCAAAATGAACTATGGACATTTAAGGCAAAAGACATCACAGGTCCAAAATTATCATAGAGTGAAAACAAATGTGTACATATTTACAAGCATGACAGATGATATCTTGAAATGATCTAGAAGTTGTCTGGAAGGTTAAAATCTGATATGAAGTTCTGGTTTGGTTGTTGTTGCATGGGCATGTTTTGTTGGCCGTCTGGCGGTATTTGTTGCTGTGGCGCCGTCCCTCGTTGCATCATTAACTGTTGTTGCTGTTGTTGTTGTTGACGGATGTGCTGGAGAAACAAAACAAAACACTATAAAGAACGACCAGACATAGGATGGGGTTTCATGTCTTGGTAATTTTGGGACTAACACAAATGCATGCCATATCAGGACTAACATAGTAAAGTATACATGTATTTCAACAAGCCAACAGTGAGGCTGATGTCCCCTGCCAAAATCCCAAAATAAATAGATGACACATATTAATTAACTGCACATTTATTTTTTTTTTTAAAAGTATCGAGCAATCAAATTGATTATCAACTATCCACAAGTTTCAGCACTCTCTATCAGGTAGAATATTTGTTATCTTGTTTCAAATCATTGATCAATGAAATTGCTTAGCTCTGCTTAGATTTAGCTAGAAATGTTAATCAAGACATTCACCTATTGAACATCTACATCAAGTTTAAACATTCTACTTCAATGAAAGCAGAGTTGTTATTCCAAAGTCTTGATCAGTCAAATTGCTTATCATTCCTTAGCCTAAGCAGAAAACTCTCACCATCGAACTTAGTCAGGGTAATAATGTAAATGTTATCCTGCAGAAAATCCACTGTTTCAACAGTCAAGAATAGTACACAAAAACACATAATTATGGAATAACAGATACTTAATTTATTTAGGCGACGTTTCGAAGAGTATTCTCTCAACGTTATCAAGCTAATACAGTAAAACAAGGATTAGGAGATCAATATATACAGAAAAACTATAACAACAATTCATGAAACCATACAGGACAACAACAAGATCAAAGGATATATTTTAAACAATCTAATTAACACTAAGCTAAATATAGCCAGAGTGGATTAAGCAATTAATTACTATGATGATATACTACATTACAGTTATGATATAGCAAGTGAGTCTAGATAATGATGATTAACTAGTAATAACTATGATGTCTAAACTAATTAATTCTCATAGTTTAATTTGGCAATTCCAGTAATGATATGTGACCCACCATGGCAAAACCAGTCACATGTCACAAATTTAGTTATTTCAGTTTGTGGTATGAGGTGATACTACACATAATTCCCTTCAAAATGGTACAAGTTTCATGTAAATCGAACAAAAATTGACCGTGCAAGGGCATTTTGAAGATGCCAAATCATAAATACATTAATTTGAGAAAAACGCAGTTGAAATTGGTGTTCATTTTCCGCCAGAGACTCCTTAGCAACCAGGGTCTAATCATTGTCCCATCTCCATAAAACTTGGTATATTTCTTTTTGAAACCTAATTCAAATAAAACTAACAAAAATCACCAGTTACAAAAAAGTTTTCCAGGTCTAATTTACAATTTTAAATATTTGAGTCAAATTATGAACTTTGTGCTCACAGCCATAATATTAGGGCATTATGATCAAGTCCAAATTATCTACTTAACGTAACATTGTTTTTGCGTGAGTAAAGGATGTTTAAGTGAAGCTTACATGCACCAGAATAAATAAATTGGTGAAACCACTACCAAATAGCCACACCCACTACCAAATAGCCCCACCCCACCCACCCCCACCCACAAAAAAAAAAAAAAAAAAAAAAAAATGAACGTAACATTGTTTTTGCGTGAGTAAAGGATGTTTAAGAGAAGCTTACATGCACCAGAATAAATAAATTGGTGAAACCACTACCAAATAGCCACACCCAAATAGCCCCACCCCACCCACCCCAACCCATAAAAAATAAAAAAAATAATAAAAAAACGCTGGCAGAAACAACAACACACAAATTAAATATAAATAAGCAACTCTTTATTGAATGTACATTATGTAAGATTTAGATAAAGAGCTGGTCATTCTTGGTATAAAATAATAATTCAAAAATAGATAATGTAAGATAGGTTGCCAGGCAACAAAATATACACCCCAACACCTAAGTCGTCCGTGCAGTCAACAAGAGTTGTCGCATATTTTTTCTATTGTCAGTAATGAAACATTTATAAAACACTAAAATCTGATTAAGAGTAACAAGTCATTTAGTAATTATCAGGAAATTATTAAAATTCGTTTGGCTTTTAGTTCTGCCCCATGCAAATGTTATATACACGAAACATTTAATATCATGGGTTGGGGTGGGTGGGGTGGGGCTATTTGGGTGTGGCTATTTGGTAGTGGTTTCACCAATTTATTTATTCTGGTGCATGTAAGCTTCACTTAAACATCCTTTACTCACGCAAAAACAATGTTACGTTCATTTTTTTTTTTTTTTTTTTTTTTTTTGTGGGTGGGGGTGGGTGGGGTGGGGCTATTTGGTAGTGGGTGTGGCTATTTGGTAGTGGTTTCACCAATTTATTTATTCTGGTGCATGTAAGCACAATACCTTTTCAAGGCAAACTGTCATACCAACTCAGAAGACTCTTAACCCCTACAGGCATCCAGGTAACATTTTCCAAAGGAAGAACCCTTAAAGATCTCCTGAAGGCCAGTGGCAAGCTTCACCCCACCAAAAAACCACATCCGAAAGAATGTGTCTATGAAATCACCTGCATATGTGACAGGAAATACGTGGGAGAAACAAGACAACCTTTAGATAAGAGAATTAGTCAGCATAAATCAAAATCCTCTACCACCAATTCAGCTGTGGCCCAACACATGCTATCCAACCCAGGACACAGAATTAAAACATATAAAACTCTGGCAGCCCATCTACCGATAGAAAAAACCCGCAAACTCATTGAGGCCATATACATTAGAAGAAACAGTCCAGACCTCAACCGCGACCCAGGGATATTCCTGCCCAGTGCTTATGATGAACTTATTAAATAACTAGAATTGTGTTTCTCCCTCATCCTTACTTTTTATTAGTATTTATTAATTTTCTTTTTCTTAATATTATTATTATCAATTTTATCTGTTACATCTACCATTTCAAATTAAACTATGAGAATTAATTAGTTTAGTCTATTGTACATCCAATCACAAAGAGATCATAGTTATTACTAGATAATTATCATTATCTAAGCTCACTTGCTATATGTGTCTCACCACGTCTAAATCGATCGCATGTCGCATCACGTAATTTTTCAGCACAGGTCAAAATGTATAAAAAAAACTACCATTTTACCGATTTTGGGTTTTCATCAAAAATCAATAGTCAAAGGTATAAACTTTCGTACAAGCCTGTTTTTACAACATAATAATACTCCCGTAGTTCATTAATATGCGATTTACGAAGGCTGTCCGAAAAGAAATGCTTTAAACAAAGAAAAAAAACCTGAAAATTGTCTAAATTGCCGACTTCTTTACGCGAACACATTACGGAAAATCCCCTCTTATTTTATATCAAAACAAACTTTAAGGAATCCCCTTCTACGTCATCATAAAATAGTTCCGGTTGGGGTCATTGGAGACCAATCAAAAATCGTTTTAAAATGTAGAGTAGACGTTTGCTTGTTGCTATGCGAAGCCAATTGTGAGTGTAGCGTGCTCGCTGATTCGTCAGTTTTGATCACATGGTACGCAAAGCGCGAGGGCAACGTTCACGCATTGTTTACTTCCAGATAACTGTTTCGCGCGAAATTCGCTCTCGTTTAGCAGACGAAATCCGAGAAGATTTTTAAAAACATTTTCGATGGGCGATATTGAAAATTTCAACACCATTCTATACTGAAAAAAAGGTAAACAATTTTATATTATTAAATTGTCTAGTATTTTATATTAATATTAATCCTCCCGAGTCACGACGAGTGCTATTTATAGCGGGTACGCATGGTGTAAAGTCGGTCAGTGGGTCACAAATGTCAAAATCATTCACGACCCTTCTTCTTGTAGCCTAGCCAACACAATTTAAACAATTTTATAATATTAAAATATCGATAAAACCAACACTACCCAAACTCCGATTCAGGGTTTATTACGTATAGTAATAATAAATATAGTTATATAGCTGGTGCCCGTGGTTAATAAAAAAAAAAAAAAAAAAATAGTCGGTCAGTGGGTCACAACTGTCAAAATCATTCCTGATTGCTTATTGTTTACTAGTCTTCAATTTTGTTATAAAAATGCATTATGCATTTGTACTGGCCACAATAAATACTGTAACTGTCTGGATCCTTTAGTTAGTCTAGGCCTAGTCTAGCCATGAGATCTTTTATTTTTGACAAAAATTCATTATGCTGTTGTATTGGCCACAATAAATTGTTTACCTGTATTTTGGTTTTCGTTTAAATTTCTCAATAGGCCTACTGGTACATTGATTGACAATTAATTTCTTTTTCAGATGTGTTCAGTTTGTCCCTGCTAAATTAATTTGAAATACAATAACTATAGATAGGCCTAACAATAACATCTATGAATGACCTTATTAATAATCAAACTAGGCCTACCTTTATGTGATTGTTTGTATGGTAAGTTCAAGAGTTATATTTTTCCTTCCTTTTCTGCTATCCAAAATAAATGTTGGGGGTTTTTTTTTTTGTAAATAAAATATGAACAATATCATTTAATATTATTAAAATATCTAGAAGGCTACTATTATTATATCCTTCTTTCTGCGATCTGAAATAAATGGGAGGTTTTGTATTAAATATACACCCCTACATGTGATGTTGTCAAAGCATTACAAAAATTCATTGTTCGAATTTGTAGTTGAAAATGACATTTTTTCCAATTTCTCAACTGGCAATAGTGAATTATAGGATTAGTAGGATTATTCTTTAACAAGGTATGACTGTTTATATAGACCATCTTTTTTAAGGCTTTATTTTAATACATTTTGAAAATATAACTTAAAAATATGAATATTACGGCTTTGAAATACTCAGTAGGCCTACTAGTACATTGACAATTAATTTCTTTTTCAGGCGTGTTCAGTTTGGGCCTTAATTTACAATACAATAACTATAACATGTATGATTGACCTTATTAATAATCAAACCACCTTTATGTGATTGTATGGTAAGTTCAAGAATTATATTTTTCCTTCCTTTTCTGCTATCCAAAATAAATGTTGGGGGTTTTTATACGCCCACATTTTCATGTGGACGTATATTGTCGTCGCCCCTGTTCGTCCGTCCGTCCACAATTGTTTGTGAACAGTCTACAGGTCACAATTTTTATCTGATTTCAATGAAACTTAAAATATAGGTTTATCACCCTAAGACCCGTAATGAAGTTATTCTTACAACTGTATCCCTTTTTTCAGGTCCATTTTCCTGCAGACCCACTACAGCCAGGACCAATTTACTTCTTGACCCCAAGGAAGTGTGGATGCGAAGGAATACCACAACAGATTAACTACCTCATTGATGAGGGAATGAATGTGTCAAAGGGCTCAGTATCCGTAATTAACTATCTTGATCATTTCTTCCTCAACTATGGTCTTGGTGAGACAGATCTGCAGCTGCACTGCGACAACTGCAGTGGCCAGAACAAAAATCGCTTCATGCTGTACTATTTGTTGTGGAGAACAATTCATGGACTTCATGCTACAATTAGTCTCAACTTCCTCATCACAGGACATACAAAGTTTGCACCAGACTGGTGTTTTGGCCTAATAAAACAGAGGTATCGCCGTACCAAAGTCAACACCCTCAATGAGATTGCTGATGTTGTGTACGAGTCCAGCCCAGTGAAAAGAGTAAACAGAGCTCAACTTGTTGGTAAGGAGGATGGCACAGTGCTTGTGAACTGCTATGACTGGAGCAACTTCTTGAATGACTATTTTAAGCCTCTGGTTGGAATCAAATCTTATCAACATTTCAGGTAAGAAATGTAACCCAAGTCGATCATACCAATAAAAAATTAATCTGTAAACCCTTATTATTTGCGACGGAAATATTTTTTCAAAAATAAAGGGCACACCATGTAATGATGGCCGAGTTAGAATTTTGTGAAAACTGAACCAAAACTTTCTGACAAAATGCCAGCCCTTCGTACGCAAATTATAGTGTAAAGGTCCAATATATCAAGGTTGTGGATCCTCTTGAGGTCCCAATTTTGATCCGCTCTTTGAATGCAAATTGTATAAAAGTATGTAATACAAAGTTGTGGACCCTCTAAAGGTCACAATTTTTATCCGATTTTGATGAAACTTGACATGTTTGTTCATAACCCAAAGATATCGGTTCCTTTTGATATTAGCGCATATGGGCCCATATCTTCCTGTATTATGGCCCCTCATTGCACAAAAAATCACATTATTTTTGTAGCTTGCAAAATGTGGGCATATCTTGAATGGCGACCACTTGTTTTCATAACTTCTCCATTTGCCTATTTTTTAACCTGTTGCCTCGGAATCAAAGGAAATCATCTGACATAATCTCTCTCTTCTTGCAGCTTCAGTTCTGAAAACCCTGGTGTAGTTATTGCCCGACAGTTTTGTGACTCAAAAGACAGTAAAACATACCAGCTTTTACGGGATGTCAACAACCTTCCACCACGGCAGTGTCCAACCAGAGCCTTATATATAGAGAGTCTGGCCAACCCGTGTCCCGATTATGATTGGCTAATGATAGTCACGTGACACGTGGACGCCATTACGTTACCCAGCTAAAGAATCGTCTGCTATTATAGCCAGAGCCTTATCTTATACTGATTGTAGCCTATAATTTACATAAATGGTCTGTTGTGTGGCCGTAAACTGCCACACAAGAGATGGGCAAGGCATTACCATGCACAGGTTTCCCAAAAACGCAGAAAGGCGGCGATTGTGGGAGGTTAAGGTAAAAAGAAGCGGGTGGAAGCCTAGTAAACATTCTTTCTTGTGTGATGTAAGTAAATAAAGTAGTCTATCTTTCTTTATATTTAACGATTTCAAGCGACCGTCGATTGTTGTAATTAGGAGAAGTTCTCAACCTAATGACATTCTCGTCATTGGTTAGTTTTTAATTTTGATAAATAAATTTTCGAATAACACGTTTGACAGTCACCACAGTCCACAGTGTGATAATAATAATAATGTTAATGTATGGCATAGGCCTCGCCAAATTGTAGATTTCATTTTGTATGTCTGTATGGTATAAAGTGTTGCGGTTTTGATCACTTTATTTATAGATAGATATTATTAATGTCTACATCCATGAGTGAATTTTCCAAAATTTACTATAAGCATGACACTTACTTTACTTTTGAGTTTGACACAGTGTAGGCCTTTATGTATACACTAGGCCTATAGGTCTAGCCTAGATTTAGACTACCGTACTACGCCTAGATGTTTTTCGATTTAAACTTCATCGATAAGGTGATTTTATTTTATTTTTTAAATAAGTGATTATGTATGACTTCAACTTCATGCAGGAGTGAATTTTCAACAGTTTATTATGAGCTTGAGACACGGTGAGGCCTAGCCGTAGACATAGGTGTTTTTCGATTCAAATTTCGTTGATATGGTATAACGTTATACGGTATGTAAATGTTACTGTTTTGGCAAAGTGTCCGATTCGACATAACGGTACTATATTATTATGATAATTGGGATTGTCAGTTTCATTCAATTTAGGATTATATGACATTGAATCGTTAATGTTAGCTAATGCTTGTGTTTTACAGAAACATTTTGACGACACCCAAAAGGAAGTGCGACGAGTAGATGGAACGAAGCCACTAAAACAAAAAGCATTTCCTAATGTATTCGACCATATGCCAGCGCCTAAAAAAGTGCGACCAGCGTCCAAACGATGTACCGCAAATTTGAAAAACATCGACCATACTCACACTCACACTGACCATTCGTACGCAAGTACACGAAGCGAGAACCTGGATGGAAATGAAAATGTAGGGTTAAACATTTATATTTTGATTAAATAAAACCAGAGCAAGCAACAGTGTCTAGTTGTTCGACTGGTACGATAAACCGAGTTACGGTACCGTGTATACATTGAAAAGAACCCTTGACAGATGAAATTTGAAATAAGAGTACTCGATCAATAGGCCGTAGCGCCGCTGGCCGTTAAAAATTCCCCTCATAGCACACTGCATAGCGTATGCCCATCTCCATTTGTCCCTTAGTTGCAGTTAGACATTAGTTTAAACTACATTTCATTTCATTTCTCATGTCTATTTATATCGTTTGGGCTGTGGCGAAAACCTGTGACACATGTAAACCTGGAACTAGGTTCAATATTACGAAACATTTATTAATATTTATTGATTTAAATTTGTTTTATTTATTTTTGTTAATTTTCTGTTTTCAGAAGCACTTTTCTCTCAAGTACCAGACGCCGAAATCGACCTGAAAGAGAAACCACAAAATACACCTGAAAACATATCTCCAAAGAAAGGAACATCGCGTAAAGAAAACCTTGCGCAGAAACTTCTCCGACAGAACAGTGTTTTACGGGTCAAATTACGCGAATCCCTTCGTGAAAAGCGAAAAATGACACGGGAAAGAGCAAAGTTGAATAATAGACTCACAACAATTTTTTCTCTTGATCAACTGAAAAAGCTGAGCCAAACGTCGTTTCGTGGTTCTAAATGGTCTGATGCGACGTATCGAAAAGCATTTCAGTTGAGATTCACCTGTGGAACTACTGGGTATGAAGAACTTTTGCGCCAGTCTCAACCTTTGCCATCTTTACGTTCACTTAGAAGAAAACTACAGGATGTGAAGATGGAACCAGGTGTACTGTATGAAACTTTTGAACTACTGAAGTTGAAAGTTAAATCATTTTCTGAGAGAGACCGAAACTGTGTATTAACTTTGGATGAAACTGCTCTGAAGGCAGGATATCAGTACGATAAATCAGGCAGTTGTATTCGAGGCAGTGTTACCTTACCTGGACATTCTGGTGTCGCCACACACAGCTTGGTGTTTATGTTAGGTGGTATTTCAACAAGGTGGAAACAAGTTGTCGCTTACCACTTCACTGGTGATAGAGTAGACGGAACAACGATGAACCCTATCATCTTGGAAATTATTAAAAACGTGTGTGAAATAGGTCTACATGTGAGTTGTGTTACCAGTGACATGGGCAGTTCCAATAGAGCAATGCAGAAAGCATTCGGCATTGAAACTAGTGTCAAAAGCGATACACATAAATATCGAATAACCCACCCATGTGACCCGAACCGTTATTTGTACTTTATATTTGATGTTCCTCATCTAACGAAAAATATAAAGTGCGCATTGGTGAATGGCAAGGAATTCACATTGTCCGATGAAACTGTCGCAAAATACGGACTCAAGTCTAACATTGTCAGTCTTAATGCCATAACGCAATTGGTGGAATTCCAGCTCAATGATGACTTGAAAATCACTCCAAATCTGCAAACGGATAAGCTGATGGGCTCCCATTTTGATAAAATGAAGGTCTCATCGGCACTGAACCTTTTTAGCAAATCTGTTGCGGCCGGTCTACGATACCTTGTAGAATTTGGCTGTGGAAGCGACTGTCTTCTAACCACGGCTTGGTTTGTTGAATGGATGGATCACTGGTTTGACTTAATGTCAAGTCGTCACCCAGTTATGGCTCTCAGCCTCAATAACCTAGAGGCATACAACAGTGCTATCAATCATTTGCTTGAAACTATTGATATTTTCAAAGGATTAAAAGCTGGTAAAAACTGGAAACCATGGCAGACAGGTGTGATTTTATCAACGACAACAGTTTTTGATCTTCAAGCAGATTATTTGAAGAGAGGTCATACGTTTCTTCTCACGGCAAGACTCACTCAGGATTGTCTTTAGACGGGTTTGGGTGCATTCGCTATAAAAATCCTACGCCCGATGCCTTAGAATTCAGGCAAGCGCTCAAAACAGTGTCAGTGGCTCAGTACATGAAGTGCCCTAGCACCGGATCTTACTTGGAAGATGACAGGACATTTTTGGCCGATTACATGCAATGTGATTTTCAAGAGCAGCAAGAAGATGGGGAAGACCAGCTCAATATTTCGGGTCTACTGGAATTGGATTTGAACAAACAAGAGGAATCGTCATTGTTTCACTTGGCGGGATACTGTTTGTTCTCGGTCAGAAAACACGGCAGAGTATGTGACAACTGTGTATTAGACTTAGAGGATAAGAGTAAAGCTGTGAGTTCAGGACACATTGAAGCTTTAACGCGCTTGAAAGAGTTCATTCCTGGTACTCCACACCTAACTTACTGTTCAGACAAAGCCATGGAAATTATACAGACTGCGGAGGCTGTATTTCGTGCGAACGAGAAGAAACTGCATGGAAACAAGTTGGTGAACCGATTGCGACAACTGACAGTGACAGCTTGCAGTGATGAAATAAAAAAATGTCATGAAATCAGAGACAAGTTTCTAACAAAGTTCTTCACAGTTCGTCTGAGGATACATGCGAACAAGCTGAATACAATTTTAAAGTCTGAAAAACAGAAGAAGAAAGAACTAGAAGAAACTGCAATGGCCAGCAAATCTGTTAAAATGAGACAGATGGTAAAATCCCTGAAGTAGTTTAAGTAAGCTCAAGGCAAGCTGATATTCACGTAATCGTGAGAGTTATTGATATGCCCATGAATAAAAATTGTATACCAAAAACTAGTTAAATTTGTTTCGATGGAGAGAGAGAGAGAGCTAACGTATAGTAAGTGCAGGAGGACAGCACTACGCGTAAGTCAAAATCTGCATTCAATAATTCGCTTGCGCGTATGGATCTTTACCAGAGGTGTGTGTTGGAGGGGGTGGGGGGCTGAGAAAACCCACAAGGTTGTACAGGCGACCATTTTCAAGTAGAATCTTAAGAAGATCGAAACATCGCCACTTGACTCAATGGTAGAGCTTATGATCTAAATCGCACGTGTTAGACACTCGACCACCCAACCCCCTGTTTCCAACAAAACACAAAAATGATTAAATCAGAAAGATTTCTAATTAGCAACTATTTTCCCATTGTGGGGTGGACGCCCGAGTGGGTGCCTGTGTGTATGTGTGGGCGGATGCATTTTTGTGGACAGAAATCATATTTAGAGATGTCTCGTCAAGCTCTTAGACAATCATCATTTAAATCCCATGAACTCATTTCCTGCCTATTTTATCACCACTCCACCCCACCCTCCACACACACACACCTGCTACCCCCACCCCACCTCCCCACAAATCAAAACAGTTGTCCAGGGGCATCATAAATATCTCTCAATTACTTCCTTCAGCGCGAGGATAATAACATACGATAAAATTAAATATAAAATTAGTTTCTTTTTTCAAAGGTAATCATTATTCGTAACTTTCGATTTGACCTGTATAATCAAACTATATATTGGATTATTGTGGTATTTTAATGCCATTTTTCCCCTTAAATACAGAGGAAACAAAATCGGAATGGCCGGGTGTGTATCAAACTAAAGTCAATGGAAACGATTATATATAGGTGTAAATACGGTGTATAATTATAAATATAAAGTCATGACATGATGACCCTAAACACTGTATAAATTTAAAGTCAATAGAATATTAACTTTAGCCTCTAGAGCGTGCACAAGATTTTAAAAAGTAATCAAGGGCCGACGGGCGGGCGAACAGACGGAAGCGGGCGGCGACAATATACGACCACATTTCAATGTGGGCGTATAAAAATTAGTTTCTACTTTCAAAGGTAATCATTCCATACTTCCTGACTTAATCTGTAGTAAAACGATATTGGTTTATTATTGCGGTATTTTTAATGCTAAAAGATAAAAAAAAAAAAAAATTGTCAAAATAAAATTTACAATATACGACGACATTTCAATGTGGGCGTATAAAAATTAGTTTCTAATTTCAAAGGTAATCATTATTCGATAGGCCTACTTCCCGACTGAATCTGTGGTAAAACGATATTGGTTTATTATTGCGTATTTTTAATGTTAAAAGATAAAAAAAAATATTGTCAAAATAAAATTTACATTGTGATTAATTGATTTATTGAAATTATTGTCAACCCTTACGCAGATCTAAAACATATAAATCGGTCAAAGGCTCTACTGTGGCTCTATGACGTGATGCGTAAGAATGGGTAACAAAATGGCGTCCATGACGCGAGTTGGCCAGACTCTCTATATATAAGGCTGTGTCCAACCATCCTGAATCCTCCTGGGCTTGATGCAGTGCGACAGAATTATCTGTATGAAAGTATCAGGGAGTTCTGTGATGATAATGCAAAAGATATCTGCTGCCCCAGACCAACCAAAAAATAGAGACACTTAAAGGACAATATTGATGTCAGTCATTATAAATATGTGATAGAACTGGTTAAATACATGTACATTCCAAATATAATTTTAACACAGAAATCATTGCTAGCAGAGATGTGTAACAATCATGTGAAGAAACAGGAAGTGACGACAAACACAAGTTATCCTTCTATATAACTAACGAGGATAACAGACATACGATTGAATTTCATGTGCTTGTTACACATCTCCCGTAGCAATGATCTGTGTTAGAATTATATTTCGAATGTATTTAAGAAAGTAAAAACGTAATTATGTCTATGTCTTTTGCTCAACTCACTATTATACGTTCATAGGCATTATTTCCGACACTTAAAAGTCATTCACACTGAAAATAATAATGAATTATAGGATTAATAGGATTATTCTTTAACAAGATAGGACTGTTTATAGATACAATCTATTTCAGGGCTTTATTTTAATACATTTTAAAAATATAACTTAAAAATATAAAATTATCACTTTAGTTTAAACGTACATTATGCAAGAGTTAAATCTGCATATTGCAAGTCTCTCTTTAGGCCTGAAATGTTTTTTAAATTATTTTTATACATTAATTAATTTATCCAGGCCATATTCAACTCTCAATTTCATTGGATTTCTCCGATATTAATTAGATAAGAAATGTTCAGCCATATTTTGATTTAAGCTAAAAATGGATAGACGAGACTTAGCTTTGAATAACCAGCACCGTTGTTGAAATTATTGCACTCATCTTGTTTACATTAGTGAGAGATGAAGAAACCTATTTATTTTCAGCGATTTTCGATGATTATTGCCCTCGATCACTTTGAAATATCTTGTGGACGCTCTAAATCTGTATTTAAGGGGAAAAATGGCATTAAAATACCACAATAATCCAATATATAGTTTGATTATACAGGTCAAATCGAAAGTTTCGAATAATGATTACCTTTGAAAAAAGAAACTAATTTTATATTTAATTTTATCGTATGTTATTATCCTCGCGCTGAAGGAAGTAATTGAGAGATATTTATGATGCCCCTGGACAACTGTTTTGATTTGTGGGGAGGTGGGGTGGGGATAGCAGGTGTGTGTGTGTGGAGGGTGGGGTGGAGTGGTGATAAAAAAGGCAGGAAATGAGTTCATGGGATTTAAATGATGATTGTCTAAGAGCTTGACGAGACATCTCTAAATATGATTTCTGTCCACAAAAATGCATCCCCCCACACATACACACAGGCACCCACTCGGGCGTCCACCCCACAATGGGAAAATAGTTGCTAATTAGAAATCTTTCTGATTTAATCATTTTTGTGTTTTGTTGGAAACAGGGGGTTGGGTGGTCGAGTGTCTAACACGTGCGATTTAGATCATAAGCTCTACCATTGAGTCAAGTGGCGATGTTTCGATCTTCTTAAGATTCTACTTGAAAATGGTCGCCTGTACAACCTTGTGGGTTTTCTCAGCCCCCCACCCCCTCCAACACACACCTCTGGTAAAGATCCATACGCGCAAGCGAATTATTGAATGCAGATTTTGACTTACGCGTAGTGCTGTCCTCCTGCACTTACTATACGTTAGCTCTCTCTCTCTCTCCATCGAAACAAATTTAACTAGTTTTTGGTATACAATTTTTATTCATGGGCATATCAATAACTCTCACGATTACGTGAATATCAGCTTGCCTTGAGCTTACTTAAACTACTTCAGGGATTTTACCATCTGTCTCATTTTAACAGATTTGCTGGCCATTGCAGTTTCTTCTAGTTCTTTCTTCTTCTGTTTTTCAGACTTTAAAATTGTATTCAGCTTGTTCGCATGTATCCTCAGACGAACTGTGAAGAACTTTGTTAGAAACTTGTCTCTGATTTCATGACATTTTTTTATTTCATCACTGCAAGCTGTCACTGTCAGTTGTTGCAATCGGTTCACCAACTTGTTTCCATGCAGTTTCTTCTCGTTCGCACGAAATACAGCCTCCGCAGTCTGTATAATTTCCATGGCTTTGTCTGAACAGTAAGTTAGGTGTGGAGTACCAGGAATGAACTCTTTCAAGCGCGTTAAAGCTTCAATGTGTCCTGAACTCACAGCTTTACTCTTATCCTCTAAGTCTAATACACAGTTGTCACATACTCTGCCGTGTTTTCTGACCGAGAACAAACAGTATCCCGCCAAGTGAAACAATGACGATTCCTCTTGTTTGTTCAAATCCAATTCCAGTAGACCCGAAATATTGAGCTGGTCTTCCCCATCTTCTTGCTGCTCTTGAAAATCACATTGCATGTAATCGGCCAAAAATGTCCTGTCATCTTCCAAGTAAGATCCGGTGCTACGGCACTTCATGTACTGAGCCACTGACACTGTTTTGAGCGCTTGCCTGAATTCTAAGGCATCGGGCGTAGGATTTTTATAGCGAATGCACCCAAACAAGTCTCAAGACAATCCTGAGTGAGTCTTGCCGTGAGAAGAAACGTATGACCTCTCTTCAAATAATCTGCTTGAAGATCAAAAACTGTTGTCGTTGATAAAATCACACCTGTCTGCCATGGTTTCCAGTTTTTACCAGCTTTTAATCCTTTGAAAATATCAATAGTTTCAAGCAAATGATTGATAGCACTGTTGTATGCCTCTAGGTTATTGAGGCTGAGAGCCATAACTGGGTGACGACTTGACATTAAGTCAAACCAGTGATCCATCCATTCAACAAACCAAGCCGTGGTTAGAAGACAGTCGCTTCCACAGCCAAATTCTACAAGGTATCGTAGACCGGCCGCAACAGATTTGCTAAAAAGGTTCAGTGCCGATGAGACCTTCATTTTATCAAAATGGGAGCCCATCAGCTTATCCGTTTGCAGATTTGGAGTGATTTTCAAGTCATCATTGAGCTGGAATTCCACCAATTGCGTTATGGCATTAAGACTGACAATGTTAGACTTGAGTCCGTATTTTGCGACAGTTTCATCGGACAATGTGAATTCCTTGCCATTCACCAATGCGCACTTTATATTTTTCGTTAGACGAGGAACATCAAATATAAAGTACAAATAACGGTTCGGGTCACATGGGTGGGTTATTCGATATTTATGTGTATCGCTTTTGACACTAGTTTCAATGCCGAATGCTTTCTGCATTGCTCT
The DNA here is from genome assembly GCA_036850965.1 of Patella caerulea. Taxonomy (NCBI): domain Eukaryota; kingdom Metazoa; phylum Mollusca; class Gastropoda; family Patellidae; genus Patella; species Patella caerulea. The sequence goes on from JAZGQO010000006.1 coordinate 11,559,934, forward strand.
ATTGGAACTGCCCATGTCACTGGTAACACAACTCACATGTAGACCTATTTCACACACGTTTTTAATAATTTCCAAGATGATAGGGTTCATCGTTGTTCCGTCTACTCTATCACCAGTGAAGTGGTAAGCGACAACTTGTTTCCACCTTGTTGAAATACCACCTAACATAAACACCAAGCTGTGTGTGGCGACACCAGAATGTCCAGGTAAGGTAACACTGCCTCGAATACAACTGCCTGATTTATCGTACTGATATCCTGCCTTCAGAGCAGTTTCATCCAAAGTTAATACACAGTTTCGGTCTCTCTCAGAAAATGATTTAACTTTCAACTTCAGTAGTTCAAAAGTTTCATACAGTACACCTGGTTCCATCTTCACATCCTGTAGTTTTCTTCTAAGTGAACGTAAAGATGGCAAAGGTTGAGACTGGCGCAAAAGTTCTTCATACCCAGTAGTTCCACAGGTGAATCTCAACTGAAATGCTTTTCGATACGTCGCATCAGACCATTTAGAACCACGAAACGACGTTTGGCTCAGCTTTTTCAGTTGATCAAGAGAAAAAATTGTTGTGAGTCTATTATTCAACTTTGCTCTTTCCCGTGTCATTTTTCGCTTTTCACGAAGGGATTCGCGTAATTTGACCCGTAAAACACTGTTCTGTCGGAGAAGTTTCTGCGCAAGGTTTTCTTTACGCGATGTTCCTTTCTTTGGAGATATGTTTTCAGGTGTATTTTGTGGTTTCTCTTTCAGGTCGATTTCGGCGTCTGGTACTTGAGAGAAAAGTGCTTCTGAAAACAGAAAATTAACAAAAATAAATAAAACAAATTTAAATCAATAAATATTAATAAATGTTTCGTAATATTGAACCTAGTTCCAGGTTTACATGTGTCACAGGTTTTCGCCACAGCCCAAACGATATAAATAGACATGAGAAATGAAATGAAATGTAGTTTAAACTAATGTCTAACTGCAACTAAGGGACAAATGGAGATGGGCATACGCTATGCAGTGTGCTATGAGGGGAATTTTTAACGGCCAGCGGCGCTACGGCCTATTGATCGAGTACTCTTATTTCAAATTTCATCTGTCAAGGGTTCTTTTCAATGTATACACGGTACCGTAACTCGGTTTATCGTACCAGTCGAACAACTAGACACTGTTGCTTGCTCTGGTTTTATTTAATCAAAATATAAATGTTTAACCCTACATTTTCATTTCCATCCAGGTTCTCGCTTCGTGTACTTGCGTACGAATGGTCAGTGTGAGTGTGAGTATGGTCGATGTTTTTCAAATTTGCGGTACATCGTTTGGACGCTGGTCGCACTTTTTTAGGCGCTGGCATATGGTCGAATACATTAGGAAATGCTTTTTGTTTTAGTGGCTTCGTTCCATCTACTCGTCGCACTTCCTTTTGGGTGTCGTCAAAATGTTTCTGTAAAACACAAGCATTAGCTAACATTAACGATTCAATGTCATATAATCCTAAATTGAATGAAACTGACAATCCCAATTATCATAATAATATAGTACCGTTATGTCGAATCGGACACTTTGCCAAAACAGTAACATTTACATACCGTATAACGTTATACCATATCAACGAAATTTGAATCGAAAAACACCTATGTCTACGGCTAGGCCTCACCGTGTCTCAAGCTCATAATAAACTGTTGAAAATTCACTCCTGCATGAAGTTGAAGTCATACATAATCACTTATTTAAAAAATAAAATAAAATCACCTTATCGATGAAGTTTAAATCGAAAAACATCTAGGCGTAGTACGGTAGTCTAAATCTAGGCTAGACCTATAGGCCTAGTGTATACATAAAGGCCTACACTGTGTCAAACTCAAAAGTAAAGTAAGTGTCATGCTTATAGTAAATTTTGGAAAATTCACTCATGGATGTAGACATTAATAATATCTATCTATAAATAAAGTGATCAAAACCGCAACACTTTATACCATACAGACAGACAAAATGAAATCTACAATTTGGCGAGGCCTATGCCATACATTAACATTATTATTATTATCACACTGTGGACTGTGGTGACTGTCAAACGTGTTATTCGAAAATTTATTTATCAAAATTAAAAACTAACCAATGACGAGAATGTCATTAGGTTGAGAACTTCTCCTAATTACAACAATCGACGGTCGCTTGAAATCGTTAAATATAAAGAAAGATAGACTACTTTATTTACTTACATCACACAAGAAAGAATGTTTACTAGGCTTCCACCCGCTTCTTTTTACCTTAACCTCCCACAATCGCCGCCTTTCTGCGTTTTTGGGAAACCTGTGCATGGTAATGCCTTGCCCATCTCTTGTGTGGCAGTTTACGGCCACACAACAGACCATTTATGTAAATTATAGGCTACAATCAGTATAAGATAAGGCTCTGGCTATAATAGCAGACGATTCTTTAGCTGGGTAACGTAATGGCGTCCACGTGTCACGTGACTATCATTAGCCAATCATAATCGGGACACGGGTTGGCCAGACTCTCTATATATAAGGCTCTGGTTGGACACTGCCGTGGTGGAAGGTTGTTGACATCCCGTAAAAGCTGGTATGTTTTACTGTCTTTTGAGTCACAAAACTGTCGGGCAATAACTACACCAGGGTTTTCAGAACTGAAGCTGCAAGAAGAGAGAGATTATGTCAGATGATTTCCTTTGATTCCGAGGCAACAGGTTAAAAAATAGGCAAATGGAGAAGTTATGAAAACAAGTGGTCGCCATTCAAGATATGCCCACATTTTGCAAGCTACAAAAATAATGTGATTTTTTGTGCAATGAGGGGCCATAATACAGGAAGATATGGGCCCATATGCGCTAATATCAAAAGGAACCGATATCTTTGGGTTATGAACAAACATGTCAAGTTTCATCAAAATCGGATAAAAATTGTGACCTTTAGAGGGTCCACAACATACTTTTATACAATTTGCATTCAAAGAGCGGATCAAAATTGGGACCTCAAGAGGATCCACAACCTTGATATATTGGACCTTTACACTATAATTTGCGTACGAAGGGCTGGCATTTTGTCAGAAAGTTTTGGTTCAGTTTTCACAAAATTCTAACTCGGCCATCATTACATGGTGTGCCCTTTATTTTTGAAAAAATATTTCCGTCGCAAATAATAAGGGTTTACAGATTAATTTTTTATTGGTATGATCGACTTGGGTTACATTTCTTACCTGAAATGTTGATAAGATTTGATTCCAACCAGAGGCTTAAAATAGTCATTCAAGAAGTTGCTCCAGTCATAGCAGTTCACAAGCACTGTGCCATCCTCCTTACCAACAAGTTGAGCTCTGTTTACTCTTTTCACTGGGCTGGACTCGTACACAACATCAGCAATCTCATTGAGGGTGTTGACTTTGGTACGGCGATACCTCTGTTTTATTAGGCCAAAACACCAGTCTGGTGCAAACTTTGTATGTCCTGTGATGAGGAAGTTGAGACTAATTGTAGCATGAAGTCCATGAATTGTTCTCCACAACAAATAGTACAGCATGAAGCGATTTTTGTTCTGGCCACTGCAGTTGTCGCAGTGCAGCTGCAGATCTGTCTCACCAAGACCATAGTTGAGGAAGAAATGATCAAGATAGTTAATTACGGATACTGAGCCCTTTGACACATTCATTCCCTCATCAATGAGGTAGTTAATCTGTTGTGGTATTCCTTCGCATCCACACTTCCTTGGGGTCAAGAAGTAAATTGGTCCTGGCTGTAGTGGGTCTGCAGGAAAATGGACCTGAAAAAAGGGATACAGTTGTAAGAATAACTTCATTACGGGTCTTAGGGTGATAAACCTATATTTTAAGTTTCATTGAAATCAGATAAAAATTGTGACCTGTAGACTGTTCACAAACAATTGTGGACGGACGGACGAACAGGGGCGACGACAATATACGTCCACATGAAAATGTGGGCGTATAAAAACCCCCAACATTTATTTTGGATAGCAGAAAAGGAAGGAAAAATATAATTCTTGAACTTACCATACAATCACATAAAGGTGGTTTGATTATTAATAAGGTCAATCATACATGTTATAGTTATTGTATTGTAAATTAAGGCCCAAACTGAACACGCCTGAAAAAGAAATTAATTGTCAATGTACTAGTAGGCCTACTGAGTATTTCAAAGCCGTAATATTCATATTTTTAAGTTATATTTTCAAAATGTATTAAAATAAAGCCTTAAAAAAGATGGTCTATATAAACAGTCATACCTTGTTAAAGAATAATCCTACTAATCCTATAATTCACTATTGCCAGTTGAGAAATTGGAAAAAATGTCATTTTCAACTACAAATTCGAACAATGAATTTTTGTAATGCTTTGACAACATCACATGTAGGGGTGTATATTTAATACAAAACCTCCCATTTATTTCAGATCGCAGAAAGAAGGATATAATAATAGTAGCCTTCTAGATATTTTAATAATATTAAATGATATTGTTCATATTTTATTTACAAAAAAAAAAAACCCCAACATTTATTTTGGATAGCAGAAAAGGAAGGAAAAATATAACTCTTGAACTTACCATACAAACAATCACATAAAGGTAGGCCTAGTTTGATTATTAATAAGGTCATTCATAGATGTTATTGTTAGGCCTATCTATAGTTATTGTATTTCAAATTAATTTAGCAGGGACAAACTGAACACATCTGAAAAAGAAATTAATTGTCAATCAATGTACCAGTAGGCCTATTGAGAAATTTAAACGAAAACCAAAATACAGGTAAACAATTTATTGTGGCCAATACAACAGCATAATGAATTTTTGTCAAAAATAAAAGATCTCATGGCTAGACTAGGCCTAGACTAACTAAAGGATCCAGACAGTTACAGTATTTATTGTGGCCAGTACAAATGCATAATGCATTTTTATAACAAAATTGAAGACTAGTAAACAATAAGCAATCAGGAATGATTTTGACAGTTGTGACCCACTGACCGACTATTTTTTTTTTTTTTTTTTTATTAACCACGGGCACCAGCTATATAACTATATTTATTATTACTATACGTAATAAACCCTGAATCGGAGTTTGGGTAGTGTTGGTTTTATCGATATTTTAATATTATAAAATTGTTTAAATTGTGTTGGCTAGGCTACAAGAAGAAGGGTCGTGAATGATTTTGACATTTGTGACCCACTGACCGACTTTACACCATGCGTACCCGCTATAAATAGCACTCGTCGTGACTCGGGAGGATTAATATTAATATAAAATACTAGACAATTTAATAATATAAAATTGTTTACCTTTTTTTCAGTATAGAATGGTGTTGAAATTTTCAATATCGCCCATCGAAAATGTTTTTAAAAATCTTCTCGGATTTCGTCTGCTAAACGAGAGCGAATTTCGCGCGAAACAGTTATCTGGAAGTAAACAATGCGTGAACGTTGCCCTCGCGCTTTGCGTACCATGTGATCAAAACTGACGAATCAGCGAGCACGCTACACTCACAATTGGCCTCGCATAGCAACAAGCAAACGTCTACTCTACATTTTAAAACGATTTTTGATTGGTCTCCAATGACCCCAACCGGAACTATTTTATGATGACGTAGAAGGGGATTCCTTAAAGTTTGTTTTGATATAAAATAAGAGGGGATTTTCCGTAATGTGTTCGCGTAAAGAAGTCGGCAATTTAGACAATTTTCAGGTTTTTTTTCTTTGTTTAAAGCATTTCTTTTCGGACAGCCTTCGTAAATCGCATATTAATGAACTACGGGAGTATTATTATGTTGTAAAAACAGGCTTGTACGAAAGTTTATACCTTTGACTATTGATTTTTGATGAAAACCCAAAATCGGTAAAATGGTAGTTTTTTTTATACATTTTGACCTGTGCTGAAAAATTACGTGATGCGACATGCGATCGATTTAGACGTGGTGAGACACATATAGCAAGTGAGCTTAGATAATGATAATTATCTAGTAATAACTATGATCTCTTTGTGATTGGATGTACAATAGACTAAACTAATTAATTCTCATAGTTTAATTTGAAATGGTAGATGTAACAGATAAAATTGATAATAATAATATTAAGAAAAAGAAAATTAATAAATACTAATAAAAAGTAAGGATGAGGGAGAAACACAATTCTAGTTATTTAATAAGTTCATCATAAGCACTGGGCAGGAATATCCCTGGGTCGCGGTTGAGGTCTGGACTGTTTCTTCTAATGTATATGGCCTCAATGAGTTTGCGGGTTTTTTCTATCGGTAGATGGGCTGCCAGAGTTTTATATGTTTTAATTCTGTGTCCTGGGTTGGATAGCATGTGTTGGGCCACAGCTGAATTGGTGGTAGAGGATTTTGATTTATGCTGACTAATTCTCTTATCTAAAGGTTGTCTTGTTTCTCCCACGTATTTCCTGTCACATATGCAGGTGATTTCATAGACACATTCTTTCGGATGTGGTTTTTTGGTGGGGTGAAGCTTGCCACTGGCCTTCAGGAGATCTTTAAGGGTTCTTCCTTTGGAAAATGTTACCTGGATGCCTGTAGGGGTTAAGAGTCTTCTGAGTTGGTATGACAGTTTGCCTTGAAAAGGTATTGTTATTCTCACTGGTGGTTTATCTTGTTTTAGTTTAATTAGATCTGTGGGAGGGTTAGTGGTGGCCTTGATGATTTTCTGCACTAATGGTCGGGGGTAGTTATTAAAAACTGTAAGGGAAGTTTCGATGTGATCAAGTTCAGCTCTGATAGAATTCTCGTCGCAGATGTTCACGGCTCTGCGCGCTAAGGTGGATATAGTGGCTTTCATTACGCTGTGTGGGTGATTTGACTTATAATTAATGTACTGGTTTGTGTAAGTAGGCTCCCTATATACACTGGTGTTCAGTTTATCCACAGATCTCTTCACCAGGACGTCCAGGAACGGGAGGGAATGGCTCTGTTCTTTTTCTATTGTAAATTTAATTCTGTTATTTTGGTTGTTTAGGTGGTTGAGGAGGAGGTCAGGGTCTTCATTCTGCTTGAGAATGACAAAGATGTCATCTACTTTGCGAAACCAGGCTGTGGGTTGAACCGATGAGGTGGAAAGGGCATCTTTTTCAAAACTGGCCATATAGATCTCGCTGAGGACTGGGGACAAAGGGCTTCCCATTGGTAATCCATGTACTTGCTCATAAAACTCATCTCCCCAGGAAAAGTATGTGGATTCTATGCAGGATTTAGTGAGGTTGATGATGTCTTCCGTGCTAAGGTTGGTGTCAAGTGCATTCTCTACGGAGATTAATCTATGGCATAGTGCTTCAATGGCTTCTTCTCGAGGGATGTTAGTGAAAAGGTCTACGACATTGTACGAAAGAATCTGTATGTCTTTTGGTTGGTTCTGTAGTTTGTCGCAGAAATCTTTTGAATCTTTAATAAACGAAGGGGCTTCTTTACCAAATGGAGAGAGGAGTTTGGATAGGTGCTGTGCTGTATTGTAAAATACAGAGTCTCTGGAGCGTACCAGAAGCCTGGCTTTAATAGGATTCTTGTGGGTTTTAATTGTGGCCCTGGCATATGGGGGTCTGGGATGAGACGGCTTGAGTTTGTAGAATAATTGGTTTGTGATTCTTCCTTGTTCTTTCATTTTCAGTAACTGGGCAGTATGTTTGTCACTATAGCTGTTGGTGGGATCTTTCCTAATATTCCTGTAGGTGGTTTTATCTGTCAGTAGAAGAGACACTGTGTTGAGATAGTCCGCCTTATCCATAATAACGGTAGATTTCCCTTTGTCAGCAGCTACTATTGTGATGTTGGGATCTTTCTTAAGTTCCTGCAGGGCGGTGTTTTGGGACTTGTTGAGGTTTTGGGCATCTCGTCGCATCTTCGATTTAGCTATCAGATTGGTGATTTGATGTCTCAGGGAGTCAATCTTGCCACCGGGTGCCAGTTGTCTCAACCCTCTTTCGATGTTGGCAATAAGTAGGTCTTGGTTGGCAGATCGGTGGGTTGGCACAAACTTTAATCCTTTGCTGAGGAGTGTGATCTGATCATCGCTTAAGTTCCGACTGCTGAGGTTGATGACTGTTTTGGTTAAGTATTCATCTATACCTTTTTTGGTAGTCGGATTCACAGGTGTAGTGCTTTTGAGGTTTTCAAACTTTTTAAGTTGGCTGGAACGAGTGGTCTCTCGTAGAACATCTAGCGACTTCAGCCGCTTAGAACGGAGTAATTGGTAGTCCACTGGAGACATAATATCTCGAAGTCCATTTAGTTCATCTTCAAACTGTTTGAATAGATTGATATTTCAAGCATGGCCAAGTCCCAATCAAATTGCTAATATCTGCTTAGTCTTAACATAAAATGTTCAACATCGAACTTCATAAAAGCATTCACTTAATGAACACCCACACCAAGTTTGAACAATCTACCTCAATTAGAAGGAGAGTTATTCTGTTTCAAAGTCTTGGCCAATCAAATTGCTTATCGATCTGCTTACCCCAACAGAAAAGGCTAATTATTGAACTTGGTCAAGGTAATGATGTAATGAAACTATACACCAAGTTTCATCACTCTCACTTAATCAAAACTAAAGTTATTGTGTCCCAAAGCATCAAGTTTGAACAATCTACCTCAATTAGAAGGAGAGTTATTCTGTTTCAAAGTCTTGGCCAATCAATTTGCTTATTGATCTGCTTACCCCAACAGAAAAGGCTAATTATTGAACTTGGTCAAGGTAATGATGTAATGAAACTATACACCAAGTTTCATCACTCTCACTTAATCAAAACTAAAGTTATTGTGTCCCAAAGCATCAACCAATCAAATTGCTTATCTCTGCCTACCCTAAAAAGCAAATGCTCATTTTCTAACACCATCAATCAATTGCAACATAGAGAGAGAGAGAGAGAGAAAAATGGGGTTTAACGTCCACTCGACACAAACTAGGTCATTGTGGGACTAACATATGGTATCAATTTTATTTCAATAATTCGCTTGCGTATCTCCATGCCACGTACGCTCACACCAGGGATCGAAACCACAACCGCTAGCCAGAGGTCGAAGCACAGCACTCTAGACCACTAGGCCATCCCAACCCCCCTCAATTGCAACAATCGCTCCACTTGACATGGAATGATCCATAACACTGATATAATTTTTCTTGACTTACTTGTTGATTAAGCAGTAAATGTCGTAATTGTTGTTGATTGGGTACCTGTTGTTGTTGCTGCTGTTGTAACTGTAACTGTCTCTGTTGTAACTGTTGCTGTTGTTGTACCTGCTGACGGTGGGCTACAAAAATAAAAATTTGATCAATTAAAAATAGCTATGTGAACTCCTCAAATGAGAAGTTGTATCAGTTGATCTACACTCTGATTAATTAAAATACAGATCTACATTTCGTTTCAGTTTTTTATACGTTCGACAATGGCCGCTTCCAGTGCTTCTCTGGAAGGTTGCGTCTTTCAACCACTATGATGTCAAGTGATTTGATTAACCAATCATTGTTGATGTTCTAGTAGGATACCCACAGTTCTGTGCTTCCAACGCCAAGAACTCAGTGCAACAGACAATTTCATTGGCTAACCCCTCACATCATCCAGAATGTGGGTTATATAACAACTCTTCCAGATTCTAGTGCAGTAAAGACTAGTGATATCAAATTTTGAACTTTAAAAAACCGAAATGAAATAGGATCTGTGTTTTAATCACCTTGAGTGGATTAAGGAGAAAACAAATGTGGTTAAAGATAAAACTCAGGGCAGTTAACCCTTAACCGGTCGTCATTTTCACCTTATGACGTCAAGTGGTCAGGCTAAAAAAGCAATAACGTGAAATATTTTGTATGTATATTTCAATCGACTACTGCTGGATAATTATAAGTTGAAGAGGATAAGTTGATCTATAATTTGCTGATCATTTTAAATCATTTTCATCAGAAATATCGTCTTCAGAATCGGCGTCATCGATATAATCCCCTTTGGAATCATATATAGGCATTTCAATGACTTTGAGAAGTCTTTAACATTCACGACAGGAAATTCTCAATACTTAAATTGCATATGAATAAAATATACATTATTTTAATTGATTACAACAACAAAAATCAACGCTGATGTAAATAGATCTAACATGTTCAAAAATATAAATAATCGCACAGTTCGATAGTAAGCCTGTTTTATAATTAAGAAAAATATTTAATTTGAGGTAAAATGTAAGCAAGTTACAAGTTACCTCATCCACAGGCTCCTGTAACAAACATGGAAAATCTCTTTAAAAAATAACAGAGCCCACATCCCATATTGTTGTTGTCACGTCGTAACACTCACTAATTCTCACTAGGGAGTGACAAGGAGTAGGGTCGACTGTCCAACCAGCATGGATTTTTTCTGGGTGACTCTGGTTTCCTTCCACTGATAGAGCCCCCTACACACACACACAAATTATTTAAATAAAACTGAACCATATGTTAAGTCCTGAAATGACTTAGTTCGTTTTGAGTGGACTTTAAACCGCCTTTTTCTCTCTCGTTCATAATTTAGTCACACTTAATTGCGGACATATGAAAATTGCTTGTTTTAATAAATGCTGTGGACTCAATTACGTAACTAGTGAGAATTGCGACTGGGTAGGGATTTTCCATGTTAAAGATGCCTGTGACCTCCCCTACACTTTTAAAAAAATAAAACCAAACCCAAACTATAAAACATTCTTCCTGCACCAGTTTAACATTGAACAAAACCTCATGCCTTACAAAAACCATCACCATAATAAAAACAGTCACCAATTTCAACAAAGTAAGTATATATCTCTATTATATACATGTATGCCAGTCTTGATTTTGGAAATTTAGGTTAAGCAAAGAATTGCCAGTCAAAAGATGAACACACATAAGCAGCTGTAAAATTGATATTTGACTTTGAAATTTTATAGTTTGTCCTGAAGACTACCCAGACAATCCCTCCAAGTTTGAAATAAAAATCTCTAAATTTACAATTAAAAAATTTCAATAACAGGGGTAGTATTTCTCAAAACTTGGTCTGCCATTTCGAATTTCATTACTAATTATTTTTTTTTTTTCAGAACTAATTGTACATGTAGACGAACAAATATCTCAGTCACACTGAAAAAAAAAAAAATCTTCAAAAGTCTTAGCTCTTTGTATTGTGGATGGTTGGACAGACAAGCAAGCCTGGAAATAAGGAACCTGTCACTGACAATAATGTCAGGCACAGATTCCGGCACAATTCCCCTGGTACCTGTCATTTTGTATGGCACTGACTTGTCTTTTTATTTATATTATTAATACATGTTCGGCACTAAGTTGAAAATGTCAGGTGCTATTAGTGCTTGACAGTTTACATCCAATCCTGTAATTTCCAGACCTGCAGACATGGGTGACAACAATATACATACTGTACTGAGTACTCCAACAGGGAATGTGTGTGTTTCCGATGTAAATAATACAAGTTTTCAATCTTCGAGGTAATGAGCATTCAAACACCAGTCACCATATATTAATTAAAACTGCACAACATGACAACATTAAAACATACATGTACGACTTTCAATAATATACACAGACCAATTCCTTTATTCCTAACTGACGGAAAACAGACTATAAATTAGAGTATCAAGGATTTAAAATATTAACATTAAAGCTGGTTTCCCACATGTCAGCATTCCGTGGCATCCGAATAACTAGCCCTCTATTCGCAACTGACCAGGGTTAAGGTCCAGCTGAATTACTTGAACAGTTACAGCACATGCTATAGTACATGTACCAGGAATTAAAACATACACCCACAGCAGCAAAATCATCCTGGCAGTAACAAGGGTTGCGGAATACATGTATTTTTACTTTTTTCGGTACCGTAATTAAGCATTTGTAATACTCTAAAATCTGATTAAGAGTAAAAACTCATTAAGTAATTATCAAAAAATCATTAGAATTTGTTTGTTTTTTTATAAAATTCTGCCCCGTGCTAACAATTAGTATACAAAACATTTAATATCATGGATTTAGCGGTTCAGTTATCAAAATTCATTGAAAATCAGAATACTTGTTCGTTTCAACACTTTTAACACTGTGTGTCAATCTGAAGCCAATCGGATGATAAGTTTGGTCTCTAGAGCATCAAAGATTTTTCAAAGTAATCAAGGGATATAACTCTGGCAGTAATTATTTTAAATCGCTGAAAATAAATAGACTTCTTCGTCTCATGACCTTATAAATTTAAAGTCAATCAGATATTAACTTTGGCCAATAGAGCATCCACAAGATTTTTCAAAGTGATCAACTTTAAATACAGTGTATAAATTTAAAGTCAAAGTAATCAAGGGAGATAACTCTGGCAGTAATTACTTTAAATTGCTGAAAATCAGTAGGCTTCATCGTCTCACTGCCTTAAACACTGTGTATAAATTTAAAGTCAATCGGATATTGACTTTGGCCTCTAGAGTGACCACAAGATTTTTTTAAGTCATCAAGGGCCATAACTCTGGCACTAATAATAGGAAATAGTTGAAAATCGATGGGCTTCTTCGTCTCATGATGACCTGGGTTTTAATTTAAAGTCAATTGAATATTAACTTTAGCTTCTAGAGCATCCACAAACAATTGTGGACACCGACTGGACGGCCGGACAAAGGCGATGACAATATACGACCACATTTCATTGTGGGCATATAAAAATGAATCTCCAAACCCTGTTCCCATTTGTCAGTGTTTTTGACCCATAGGAAGAACTGGGCAGACTCTTATTGTCAGCCTAACTGGTGTCACCTTTGATCATGAAACAAACTTTAATTAATTTTTTGTATGCAAGACACCCCACGATTTCGAGTCTAATGCATTCAGAACACTAACTACCACAGTGTTATCCCATTGTACCAATCTTAAATATATGGCGGTATATTAGTGCCAAAATTCTAACATGCTATCGTCTAATTTCTTACTTCTGTTCATGTAATTTCTAACCTCCATTCATGCAACTTCTTACTTCCATTCATGTAGGCCTAATTTCTAATTTAAGACAATGTATAATTCAACTTCTTTATTTGTTCAGTGTAAATATCAATAATATGTCATCTTATTTCTATTATCGGGGCGAAAAATGTCTACTTCATTGTGGTATTACATGTTAAGCATGAACGGCAAACAAATTTAGAATTTTGTTACTTCTACCTAGCAACCATCATTATGACATCGTTAGGTGTCGCCACTGCATGCTCAATTGGGTGATTGCGCACCTTATCGGGACCATTATTTGGTATAAACGACCCATTCTTCGTTTGGGTGAAGGTTGGAAGGCGTGCTGAGAGAGAGAGAGAGAGAGAGAGAGAGAGAGAGAGAGAGAGAGGCCACTTAGTATTAAACTCAGTATCTGTGTAGGCCTATTTATAACATTTATACCCTGTCAGGCGCGGATCCAGGATTTTTTGCGGGTGGGGGGAGGGGTCTAGATTTGATAATTTCTTAACTAATTGCGCTCAACCAATTAACGGGGGGTTTGGGGGCGGTCCCCCAGAAAAATTTGGTAAATTAGATTCAATTTGGTGCATTTTGACGTATTTCCGGGAGGTAAATTCCAAAATTACAGGTCTAAAAATCGCCAATAAAATCGCATAGATTTAAGTTTCAAATTTTCAAGTCTGAGCAGGGGGGGGGGGGGTGTTCCGGACCCCCTGGATCCCCCCTCTGGATCCGCGCCTGCCTGTGTTAATATAGACCAACTGCATATAAATATTAATTATTGGCTCAACCGTAAAAAAAAAATAAAATAAAATTCTCCAAATCCCGTTTAGCTTATATTTGAAATAGAAAATGAAATGAAATGAAAGAGGGTTTAACGCTCTACTGTTCTGTTCCTAACCGGGCTAATGGAGACGGACATACACCATACAGTGTGCTTTAAGGAAATACTGCCCGGAGAGCGGATCTACGACCTGGACTTATATCGAAGTCTAACGGTCACGGGATCTTTTACGTGCACGCCAACATGTACATGGAACTCGGGTTTTCATCCCATCGGAACGACAAGACACTAATAAGGGGGAACCACGCCAGAAAATCTGGATGAACTTTTTTCGACCAATGCAGGGATCGAACTCCCGACCCACAGCCTAGCGAGCCTGCGTCTTACCCACTTAGCCACGGTATTCGAAATAGTATTTGCAAACCATACATATCACGTTCAATGTTGTTTAGAGGGTAGGATGGCCGAATGGTTAGCACGTGCACGCTGTAACATAAGGTCTGTCATCGAATAAACTGGCGTGGTTTCGATTTCCCGTTTTTACGTGACATTGAGCAGGGCCGCCATTCCAACCTCGTGGGTTTTCTCCGGGTCCTCCGGTTTCCTCCCACTGCTAAACACCCCTACGCGCAAACGAATTATTGAAATACAATTGAACGGCGTTAATACCGAAATGACCTGGTTGGTGTCGAGTGGATGTTAAACCCCATGTCCCCATCTCTCTCTCCCGATGTTGTTTCCAATTTTAACACTCAGGCAAGCCACTCAATGTGACGAAGAGCGAGTCGTTTGTATCAATAGAATGGTCCCGATCAGGTGCTCAATCGTCAAACTGAGCACACGGTGGCGACACCAAACGATGTCATAATGATGGTTGCTAGGTAGAAGTATCAAAATTCTAAATTTGTTTGCCGTTCATGCTTAACATGTAATACCACAATGAAGTAGACATTTGTCGCCCCAATATTAGAAATAAGATGAAATAGAATTGATATTTACACTGAACAAATAAAGAAGTTGAATTATACATTGTCTTTATTTAGAAATTACATGAATGGAAGTTAGAAGTTGCATGAATGGAGGTTAGAAATTACATGAATAGAAGTAAGAAATTAGACGATAGCATGTTAGAATTTTGGCACTAATATACCGCCATATAAATAATCATGTGGATTCTTTGTTTTAGCAAGACACCACATGTAACATTCTCTACAAGCAAGACCACAGTGGTCTCCCCTGCGTAAATTCTAGTTGAATAAAATATAAACAGGGGTTAGATAAAGATAAAAGATTAACCCTAAAATGACATAGTGAAGCCTATAACCATTTGATTATACTGTACATAGCCTATATATAGACATATAAATATACACAACCACCTTAAGTAACCTAGCAACCCACTTAAACATTGATCAATTACATACCAGAATACATATGACTAGATGATCCAGGATAATAGAGACCGTGGTTATCTGCTTATGATCAAGAAAATGAGTTTTACAAAATATATGAAGATAAGCAACATGATTCAGGACTGGCCTGTTTATCCTATTGGTGGGTTTGGATTTAAATTATTATGAACATTATTTAAATCAAATATACAAATATTCTATTCCACTCTGTATCATATGTTGCATGTGAAAACAATGATCATGGTTTGTCACTTTATAAAACAAAAGATTAGTCATCAATGGATAATCCTGGCAGATATCAACAGAGGATGCTGGTGGCGTTCAAGGATTGACGGTTAATTAAATAGATGAAACCCATGAGGGGAATTCATTGTGATGAGGCCAAAAGCATATGGCTACTCGTACTGATTCGATTATATAGTTTTTACTTGACAGCAATTTGGATATATTCTATGTGAAGAGAATTAGAAATGCAGATTTAAAATAAATCTAAAAGCCTAACAATTAGCAGAAGAAAAAAGGAGCTGGACAGAAAATAAAACAAAGTTAGCAGACAACAAATCTGGAGTGTTATAACCCTTACCTATCATTTGCTGCTGCTGCTGTTGCTGTTGTTGTCTGGCAGCCATCTTGGCTTGTTGTTCCTTCTGCATTTCCTTTTGTTTAGCTCCCTGCAATTCCTGTTGTAAGGCTTGTATTTTTTGTTGCAACAAGGCCTAAAAATAACAACAAATAATCATTTCTTATAATTCCCAGTTACATGTAATTAACACAACAAAAATGCTCATCAAATGGAGACAATCTTCAGTAGGAGAGGATATCAACCTTGACTGAACACACTAAATGCACATGCATTTCGGATAGGGGTTGTATGTCGTTAGAATAGAGGAAAGCAATCTTTTCTATTGAGAAAAGTGTCTTATAGAAAGTTGTCTTTAGAATAGAGGAAAGGAATTTTATATTTAGAATAGAAGAAAAGGGTCTTTACAATACAGAGAAAAATGTTTTTTAAAATAGTCTTAAGAATATAGCAAAGTGGTCTTTCGAGTAGAAAAGAAGGTGGTCTTTTAGAGTGGATCTACATGTGATGTTAAAAAAATGGAGTATCTGCTGAAAACTGGAAAGGATTGGCAGCTGAAGCCACTCCATGTCACATTCCCTTTTGAGGGGCTTAACTCAAAGGGTCTTTCATACAATACATTAACTCTTAACCAGTCATAGTCGCATAGTTGCATCACAACGTTACACTGCTTAGTGGTTACGGTTGCATATTTACGACCACAGCAAAAACCTTTTTTTATAAGCCGCATTTGAGTATTTAGTTTTGTATTTAATTTGCGTCGTGAAATGTGTTGAAACAAATAGTGCAAATTATAGATCAACTTATCCTCTTTTTTATAGGTGTCAAGAGGCTATAACTTATAATTATCCGACAGTAGTCGATTGAAATACACATACAAAATATTTGACGTTAGTTTTTTTTTTAACCTGACCACTTGACGACATAATGTCAAAATGAAGTGGACCGATTAAGGGTTAAAACATTAAGAGACATAAATACTTACCACACTTGAGTTATCAACTGCTTGTTGTTGAGATCCACCCATTTGTTGAGCAGCAGCAACAGCTTGTTGTTGTAACCCTAGCAACTGTTGTTGTTGTTGCTGCTGAATAGGGTTTGTTGGTATCTGTTGTCCCATCTGACTACCTTGTGTTGTCGATGGCATGGTTGTCATGGTACTGGGGATCTGATTCTGCATCTACAATAAACAGAATTAAAGTAAATTAAGAACTTTTTGGGTGGACAAGTTTTACATGTTGGATTCCCTTCGATGCCAAGGCCACTTGAAACAAATTCCAGAGAAAGGAAATGAAATGGGGTTTAACGTCCTACTCTTTTGCACCTAACCTGGGCTAATGGAAGACGGGCATATGCCATACAGTGTGCTATGAGGGAAATTTTGCCCATTCAACGACGCTACGGCCTACTCTTATATCGAATTCCAACTGTCAAGGGATCTTTTACGTGCACTCCACGGAGTAGGCAGCTGTCCTTGTCACGCCCTCCTTCTGCATCACTGACAAGGAGAAATCACGCCGGAAAATCGAGATGAACTTTCTCGGCCAATGCAGGGATCGAACACCCGACCACATTGGGGCCTGACGAGTAACTATGCTTCAAAGTCCATAAGCGCATCCCATCGTCGACATCAACCGGGTTAACAAAGATCGACATATATGCCATGCAATATGCTACGAGGGAAATTGTGTCCAACATCGCAAACCAGCTGCCAAGAGATCTTTTACACATATACTAATGCATACACATGACCTCAGATTTTCGTCCCATCCAAACAGCTATATGTTGTCCCTTGCTAGGCCCTCTGTCCCAAAGCACTGACAACTGGGGAAGCACCCTGGAAAAAACTGATGACCTTTCTTGGCCAACGAAGGGGTCGAAGATGGAACCTCCAGGATAGCGAGCCAACGTCTTACCCACTAAACCACTCAATCTGTTTCACAGAGAATTACTAATAATATCTCTGTCACAGAGGCGACAACCATTGGCTCAAAGGCTTGTGCATTGTTTACATAAGACGCAACTGCTCCGGGCAAAATGATGACTTTTACTCATTTTAATACCCATTTACACTAAATAGGAAATACTTTTTAACTACAAATACTTCAAAAGTCTTTACTTATTTTTCTAATACATACAAAAAATGTTTTAGAAATTAATTTGTCGAAAGAAAAAATTTAATATGGTGGAATAATTAAGTCGCGTTGATGTCATCCTTATCAGTGATTGTAGCGGCCTAGCGAATATTCACTGCTGATGAGTTTGTTAACCACCATGACTCAAGACGCGGCCATCAACTTACCTGTCCAGGTATCATGGGCATAGAAGATGTGGATGATGTCATAGTATTACTGGGTCCAGGTACAATATTACCCACTCCACCGGTCTGTTGTTGCTGCATCTAAACATATAAAAAAAACTTTGCATATATTTAAAGATACATAACAGTAATAAGATAATGTTGTCATTCTTATAATCCTTGAGTGGCATTTAGCGATTGAGCGAATTAAAAAACACAACACAATTTATATGGAAAACAATCACTGTTTTATACACATATAGCAAATTATTTGTACATGATAATGATAAGAGAATACTTGTCGAAACGTCGTGCTATATATGTATAAACCAGTGATTGTTTTCCATATAAATTGTGTTGTGTTGTCATTCTTGCTATAATAGTTCAAAAATAGATAATACAAAATGAATATACTGAAAATTTTATTCAAATTACTTTTTTGGTATATTTGATTCTTAGCCTCATTTCTCCAATTTTAAATTACATCATTAAATTCCAAACTGTTTAAAATCTTGAGCATACGATGACATTGAGAGTGGATTATGGTCTTGTCATGTTAATAATTGTATTATATTTAAGGTCAAAATAAAGACGTGCAAATTTAGCTCTTAAATAATGTATGCTTAAACAATATAGATCTTAAATATTCCAGACAATATATACTGAGTGCCATAGAAAACGCATCACTTAGTTTTTCGTATAATAAAATGATCCTGTAAACATATATTTATTTTGCTTCTTATTGTGAACAATATTCAAATGTGAACACATCAATAACAATACATTTGTACACTTATGAATGTTTAATCTGTAATCAACAGTACAAAGTCAGAGGGGTCAAAACCAAAAGTACGACAAAGATGTCAGTAGCGCGCGTGTCCTCCACTGGCTCTTACGCACGCTGTGCAGCGACGTTGTATGGAATTAACCATCTGTGTGTCGTACTTTTGTTTTTATCCCCTCTGACTTCGTATCGTTGATTAGAGATTAAACATCCATAAGTGTACAAATGTGTTGTTATTGATGTGTTCCTGTTTGAATATTGTTCACAATAAGAAGCAAAATAAATATATGTTTATAGGATCACTTTGTTATATGAAAAACTAAGTGATGCATTTTCTATGGCGCTCAGTATAGTATAATACATGAAATAAAATAGGGTTTAACATCTCTCAATCAGTTCAAAAATTGATTCAATTTCACTTAGTACAGTATATACATGTACAAAAATATGATAACTTGAAAATCTGCATTCTCTGCAGGCAGTAAAAAATAAGCCAGAACCACCCACAAAAGTTGGGTAAATCTTTTGATGTACCGCTTATTAATTTGATTAAATCCATGAATAATAATATTTCCATTTATAAAGCGCTATACCCACAAAACGTGCTCATGACGCACTAGTCTCTAATAATATAATTGAAATGATCAGTCCTCAGTCAAGTGAAGGACTTCTGTGATGGTCTAATGGTCGTCTGTTCCATTTTGTAGATAAAGATGTAGCGACTTGGAAAGAGCGACCACCAAATGACTTCAATGAAATGAGAGAATATATTCTGTTGATAGTTGTTTGCAAGCCTGGAAATAAGGCACCTGTCACTGTCAATGTCAGGCACAGATTCAGGTTTTTGTGTCTACAGATTCAGGTTTTGTCCGACACAAAACCTCTGGTGTCTGACATTTTGTCAGGAACTATTTCAGTTATTTCCAGGCCTGGTTGTTTGTTTATTTGAAATGTTAATCTATTTGAATATAATCTTTGAGTGGCATTTGGTGATCGGGAAGCACTCTGACAGAATAAAGTTAGTGATTGTTTCCCATATAATCCACTTCTGTTTAAATAATTGATGATTATTCTTTAGCGTGAATTAAGCAGTAAAAAATTAGATATTGTTCAAAATAAAGCAAATTACGATCAGCAGATTTGATCTGTTATTTTTAATAGGGAAATGAAATGGGGTTTCATGTCTTACACTTTCTGCACCTAACCAGGGCTAATGAAGATGGGCATACGCTATGAGGGAAATTTTGCCAAGGCAGCTGCATGTGGCATACTCTCATATCAAATTCCAACTACCAAGGGATCTTTTATGTGCACGCCAATGTGTATACAGGACCTTAGTTTTTCGTACCATCCAAACAACTAGACAGCTGTCCTTGTCAGGCCCTCCATCCTGCATCACTGACCAGGGGAAACCACGCCGGAAAATCTGGATGAACTTTCTCGGCCAATGCAGGGATCGACCACCTGACCTCCCGGCTAACGAGCCAGTGTCTTACCCACTTAGCCATGTGATCCCCTATTTTTAGCGGGGGTATGGTAGCCGAAGAGTTTAACGCGTGTTCATTAAGGTCTGTCATTGAATCAACTGATGTCATTTTTGATTCCCTGCTTGTAGGATTGAGGGTTTTCGCTAGGTCTTCCATTCCTGCTTCCCCCCACTGGGGTTTAACAAGGTCATTTTGGGACTAACATATGGTTTGATCTTATTTCAATAATTCGCTTGCGCGTAGTGGTCTTTAGCAGTGGGAGGAAACCGAAGCAAACCCAAGAGGTTGGACAGGCGATCCTACTCCTTGTCACATACAACCAAGGATACAAAACCACGCCAGTTGACTCAATGACAGGCCTTATGATACAGTGCGCACATGCTAAACTTTCGGCCAGACTGTTTTATTGTATTGAAATGGGTTAGAGAATAGATCATTACCTGCGGTGGCGTAGACAACGACTGTTGTACGGACATAGATTGTGACATCATAGCTTGTCGTACTTGAGACTACAGAAAACAACAATTACATGCACACATTGACAAACAAGGGCCTCTTTCACGAAATCTATTATAAAATCCAAATTTGCGTAATTTGATTGGATAATATAAGATTGATTTTAGTGCTTAGCCAATCAAAATTGAAGTATCTACTAAAATTCAGATTTTATCTTTAGTTAAGATTTCTTGAAACAGGGCCAAGGAACAAAAGTGATATGTGACAACAAAACCATTCAGATATTTTTTTTCGAAATGAACAAAACATGTTGAAATATGCTAAAGATATAATTTCAAATGATATAACATGAAACAGAAAAGTTAGATTTAACAAAAAAAGCAAGCTAAAAAAATGAGGAAGATCTTCAACATTTTTGATCAATTTGTAAACAATTGGCTTCCAACTAATTTTGATGTCACAGCGCACATACATACATTGATACTAACATGGAAAGAGCTTATTTACACAAGGAGTCATGGTGGCTAAAGCAGTAAGACGCGGACTCGCTAACCTTGAGGCCTACATTGGCCTAGAAATTTCATCCGGATTTTCAAGGCAGCAGCACTAGGCTTTCTCTGATATATTGAATTACACCAGTCAAAAGTTTTGTTACATACATGCCTGTGTGTAAACAAGACCTCATTTTTTTGTTCCAAACGAAAGACCATACGCTTTCCCTTGCCATGCCAACTGTAATGCAGAACTCACAACGGGGAAACATGCTGAAATCCTGATTACCTTTCTCAAGTCATCACAGAGATCGAACACGGGTCCTACATGTTAGCAAATCAACATTACTCACTGAGCAAATGTGCTTCTATATGGAAATAAGCTCTTTATACATAAACACAACATCAATATAGGAAAACTACAATTTCACTGTAGGGCTAAAATCGCATATTCAATGGATAAACTTAACTTCAATTCTATTTATAAATGTTTGATATGCAAAATAATATATTTTGCGTAAAAATATTGATATTCTTGCTTTTTGGCCATATTTATTTAGGAAGTGTGTACTATACTACTAGTTGTATAAGATCTATCACCACAAGATAATGTTTGTTTATTAGTTATATCATCTGCTTAGATAGAAATGTTTATTAATGGTAATCTACAAGTGAGTATTTTATTATCCCTAATTAATATACCATTGTAGCCCTACACATTGTTAATCTGTTAAAACTAATAAAAATATTAATCTTAGGACATGTTTGATTGACCATTCATTTAGATCTTGATTTCTTTTTGAAACGAAATGGGGTTTAATGTCCTACTATTCTGCTCCAACTGGGCTAATGAAGACGGGCATACGCCATACAATGTGGTATGAGGGAAATTTTGCCCTGGCAGTGGCACTATGGAAAACTCTTATATCGATTTCCATATCAGTAAGTGCCTTACCAACATGGCCACTGTGGTCCCTCAAATTGTCAAGAATTAAGAATTTGATTTCAAATTCACTCAGAACTTTGGCCATTTGGAGAGTCACACAGTATTAGTTTTCTATTGCTATGTGTGCAATAGAAAGGAGGGAAATTTGCACAGGCAGTGGCATTTTTCCATATTTACTTGTATGCAAACATGTACTCCAGTAGACCTCAGATTATCTTTATCTCCAGTTGACTTGTAGGCACGTGTGACCTCTGACCCCGGACATGTGGGATAATTCACTGATGCAGAATTCATAGCAAATCTTGATTAGAGTTTGATGCAGAATTCATTTCAAATCTTGATTAGAATTTGATTCAATCAAACCGATCCTGTTTCCCAACAGGGATTTATAATCAATCCTAAAATCTACAGTGTTTCAGTCGATCCTAAAATCTACAGTCCCCCCATTCCCAACAGGGTTTCGCCCAATCTTAAAATCTACAGTCCCTGTTTCCTAACAGGGTTTCGGTCAATCCTAAAATCTATGGTCCCGGTTTCCCAACAGGATCCTAAAATCTATGGTCCCCGTTTCCCAACAGGATCCTAAAATCTATGGTCCCCGTTTCCCAACAGGGTTTCAATCGATCCTAAAATGCGCAAACATAAGTAAACGTTAATTCAATAACACAAAAAACATCAAGACACTCAAAACTAAGGTTATTCATTGAAAATCACATCCTTCCTAACCAGGACTAGCCAATATTTGTAGCTTTGGTATAATTCATGTTTTATCAGTTTAATGCCTGGATGTAAAAGTCTAGACGTACTGTTGTCGAGACAAACACAATGCTCATATCACATGATAATGATGGCCTGTATTAAATACTAATGCCAAGTCAATCCAATCAGCGACATTATGAGGCTATGGTGCAACAGAAATTAAATGAATTAAGCCTGGACTACCATACAAATATTGACAGGGTTCTGTAAGGATTGTTTAAAAGTTAATGTACTATATAACTATTTATCTACCACAACTACAAAGCATATTATCACAATAGTCTCATTAGCTTCACCCCAAATTATCTTTACTTCGACTTTGGTCAAAATAACATGAAACTTTGTAGCAGGATCCATCATGAAATGCCATAATAGGATTACTCTATGGGATGTGTGTGTGAGGAAATTTGAAGAAAGCAAAATGCATTGTAAACTGCAATTGTATTTCGCTTAAGCTATTACCTTGCACCAAATAAGCACACTGCCAGCCAGAATACACAAATGATGTGTTTTTCGTCCAGTTAAAAATAGAGAGAGTTTAGACTGAAGCAATAGAGACTAGAAACCAAACTAATACCAAACATGTATTAAACTTACCCTTTCTTTATGTTTACTGAGGACAGTTCGGATTCCTTGTACAAAAGCTACTTGATCATTTGGTATCAAACCAATAAATGCTTTCTTTTTACTGCTGAACAGAAGTAATAATACACGGACGTCACACTGACTAGTACTGGGAAAATGAACGCAACCAGCCTGAAAAATAAAACCAAATGTGTTTGGTTATAATTTGACTGTGATAAAGAGAGAGAGAAATGTGGTTTAACATTCACTAGACACAAACTAGGTCATTTCAAGACTAACCCATGGTTTAATTTTATTTCAATAATTCCCTTCCGCGTGGGGGTCTTTAGCAGTGGGAGGAAACTGGAGTACCCAGAGAAAACCCACAGGCGACCCTACTCCTTGCCACATACATCCCGTGATTCAAAACCAATGTGGTTTAGTGTCTATGACACAAACTAGGTCATTTTGGGACTAACATAGAGTTCAATTTTATTTCAATAAATCGCTTGCGTGTTGGGGTCTTTAGCAGTAGAAGGAAACTGAAAGACCTAGAGAAAAACCCATGAGGTTGGACAGGGGGCACCACTCCTTGTCATGTACAACTGGGGAATCAAAACCACGCCAACTGACTCAAAGACAGACCTTATGAAAACAATGCGCGTATGCTTTAAACCATTAAGCCATCCACCCCCTGACTGTGATAAGAAAAGTTCATTCTAAGCAAAAAATTCAATCTACTGCCCCGGACAAAAGAGAATTAATTTGTCAGCAATACTGGTCAAGAAGATAAAATATGTATGACGCTGTCTGCTTTTCAAAGCATACAATGTACATGTATGATAATTCTGAGCTAATCTAAACTAAAGAAATCTAGTAATTCCAACTGCCAAGGGTTCTTTTACACCAATATATACACAGAACATTGTTTTTTTCAACCCATCAGAATGACTACGCACACATCAAGCAAAGGGTGGGCTTAACAAATCACAAAGATCTGCCTCATGCACCACACTGAGCTTTGAACACAAAACAAGCTAGTGCCCTACTAATAATAACGAAACCAACTTACAAATCCATTTCCCATGATTTTATAAAGAGATCGAAGTATTTCCATATCGTTAGGACTAAAGTTGAACGATACTTGACGTGAATTACGAAAGAGCCCCGTTAATTCTGACAACATATTCTGTGGTAGCAGCTGCATCAACAGTTTACTTGGCCAATTGCTGGCATTCCTGTAGAATATAAATTAAAAAATATGAGATAAAACGCAATAGGGTGTAATGTCTTACTGTTCTGCTCCGACTGGGCTAATGAAGACAGGCATACACACTGCTCAGACAGCGGCACTATGGCCTTCTCTTATACTGAATTCCAACTGCTAAGGGATCTTTTATGTGCACGCCAATGTGTACACGGAACCTTGTTTTTCAGATTATCGGATGATTAAAAGCTATCAGATATGCACCACTAACAAGGAGAAACTATGCCAGAATAACCTGATAAAATTTATCGTCCGACCCTGAGTTCAAACCTACAACCTCGAGACTGGGAGAGAGAGAGAGTGAGAGAGAGATGGGGATTAACGTCCACTCAACACAGACTAGCTCATTTCGGGACTAACATGTGGTTTAATTTTATTTCAATAATTCGCTTGTGTGTAGGGGTCAGTAGCAGTGGGAGGAAACTGGAGTGCCCGGAGGAAACCCAAGAGGTTGAGAAGGCACCCCTATCTCCATGCCACATACGCTCACACCAGGGATCGAAAGTACAGTCGCAAGCCAGGGGTGACCGGCCAGCTAGAGGTCGAAGCGCGGCACTCTAGACCACTAAGCCATCCCAACCCGCCTGCAATGGGAAAACTTTTGCCAGACAGGGCTAAAGGGACAATTGTTTACCATGCAGAATGCAATGGGGGAATTTTGCCAGACAAGGCTAAGAGAGACAGGTGTTCATCATGCAATATGCAATGAATGAATTTTGCCAAGACAGCAGCATTGCTAACTACTCTTCACGGAATTCCAAATGTCAAAGATGAGATAAAAGATAAAATAAGTAATTATCAGCCATAAACTTACACATCAGCATCTGTTGGTCCCAGCGTCACGAAGCAGGACAATGAACGGGAGATTTTCTGTGGTTTTTCCTGATATTCTAATACTCCTTTCCAGATCATTCGTTTGTTAACCTGCTGTTGACCAGGTTGCTGTTGTTGAGACATCTGTTGCTGGTTGGCCAGATCATTAGGGTTGTTGAATACAGGCATGGTATTGGGTGCTGATGAGGGACCAGTCATTGTGTTCATATTAAACTGCTGCTGCTGTTGTTGTTGTTGCTGTTGTTGAGCTGGATTCATTACCATCCCTGAAATTTAAGACACACATTTTTAATAAAAGCTGAATTTGTGAGAGAGAGAGGGCTGATGAAGATGGCAAAACACCATGCAATGTGCTTTGATGACCCCCCCCCTCCGGAACTGTCTCACTTTTCAAACAAAATGTGCTACCAATATAACACATGGGACCTTGGTTTCCAGTTCCATCACAAAAACTTATGGTATCTTCCATACCAGATCATTCCCCGACCCTACATGGTGCACCAATGACAATGGGAAACATGGCTGGAAAATCTCAGAGGAACACCCTTGGCCACCAGGGGGATCAAAACCAGGGAAATGTCTTGTGAATGTGAGCTTATTGTCATGCTCATCAAGTCATCATGGCTCTTTTATTATGTCATGAAATAATGTTAACCAGTCAATGTTTCTAATGGCACTCAAGTGTCAGAGAGATGCTGAATCTAAACTGATAAAGAGGGATTTTTTTTTTTTTTTAGCAATTTACAGTCGGAAGTCTCTCTGATATGATCTTGAGAGAGGGAAATGGGGTTTAATGCCCACTCAACACAAAATAGGTAATTCCAGGCCAAACATACAGTTTAAGTTTATTTCCATAATTCGCTTGCACATAGGAGTCTTTTACAGAGGGAGGAAACCTGAGGACCCTGAGAAAACCCACGAGGTTGGACAGGCATCCTTACTCCTTGTCATGTACAATAGGGGTAATAGAGAACATACCTGGCTGACTTGAAGGCAAGGATAACGCAGGTTGAGAAGCCATAATACTAGCATTAGAAGACTGGATATTCATGCCTTGTGATAGATTGGATGCGTTCATCATTGGATTCATGGTTTGGTTATTAGACGAGACAGAAACCATATTTGGTTGTGAGGTGACTAATTGTTGGGAAACAGCATTTTGTTGCGATGTCGCAATATTTTGTTGCTGTTGTTGCTGCTGCTGCTGTCGCATCTGAGCTATGTTGCTCTGCTGTGTGATATTCGTTCTTTGACCAGCTGAAAAAATAAACAAAAAAAGAGAGTCATATGCAATATCTTTAGTTCAGATTTCAATTTCATTCATTTTCCAGTTGCTGATAATCAATGATTATATTCTAAGTCTCTGAACTTCACCTGTGATCTTTTTAATCCTCTGGAAACTACAATACTGGAAAAATTGAATCTCTACCAGGTATATATGAATAGAAATGGTTCCATTCCGGTATTTACAAAAGATATGATGATCTGAAACTCTGTCAATATAGGGAGACGCTACACTGGATAATAACCGGTCAGTGTCAACTATGAGTTATGGTGAATCTTTGAGAAGTCCTTTTTTCCACTCCAGGTTATCCACCTTTCATTTTGCTTTTTTTTAAATCAAAATGCTAAATTCATTACATTTTCGCATGGATTAAGCCATGGAAAACTTGAGTACATTTCAGCATCACATAAAATTAAGATATTTAGTTTTTACTGAAAGTGTTTCAGTTTAATCAAGATATCTAGTTTTTCACTGATGGTGTTTCAGTTTTATTGAAATATTTAGTTTTTCACCGACCGTGTTTCACTTTAATTGAGATATTTAGTTTTTCACTAATGGAGTTTCAGTTTGAGATATTTAGATTTGCACTAATAGAGTTTCAGTTTAATTGAGATATTTATATACATTACTTAGTTTCAATCTAATTGAAACATAGTTTTATTACTGACTTACCTAACATCACATTAGGTGGTGGATCTTTCTTCTGCTGTAAATAATAATAAATAAAAACTATGAAAGTGAAAAACCCAAATTACTTGATTGACCTGTAGACTGTACACTTATGGATGTTTCATCTGTAATCAACAGTACAAAGTCAGAGGGGTCAAAACCAAAAATATGACACAATGTCAGTAGCACGTGTGTCCTCCACAGGCACTTACGCACGTTATGTAGCGACCTCGCATGGAATTAACCACCTGTGTTGTACTTTTGGTTTTGACCCCACTGACTTTGTACCGTTGATTACAGATTAAACATCCATAAGTGTACAAAAGTGTTGTTATTGATGTGTTCCCATTTGAATATTGTTCACAATAAGAAGCAAAATAAATAAGATATGTTTACAGGATCATTTTGTTATACGAAAAACTAAGTTACGCGTTTTCTATGGCGTTCAGTATAAGTGAGGATTTCTATGAATACAATCTTACCGGTTGTTGAGGTTGGACTTGTTGTACCATGACAGGTGATGGTTGATTCTGGATGTTAAGGGGAGATAATTGAGCTTGTTGAGGGGATGGCTGTTGGCTGGTAGAAACTGTAATAAACAATTTTGATATTATGAATAGCTTTTATTAATTGCACATTTAGTCATTTTATTTCCTTAAACTAATTACGACTCTTTCATGATACACATCTTACTGTTTCTCAAAATAAAAAAAAAAACTCCTGTATAACTTACTCATTTGTGATGATAGAGCTGTACTTGGCACCTTAAAGCCACCATCAACATTAAATCCCGTAGAACTAACACTGTTAGGGCCTTGACTACCAGCTCCTGTAATTATATATATATTCATATTCAGGTAAGGAAGAAAGGAAATATATAGTATACAGGGCTACAACAAAAATATAGGTAAACATAAATAATGGGCTTCTCCTTCTCACTCCCCTATACGCCAACCAACAGCAAAATCGTTGTGATAATTATAAATTCACATGAATGGACTCCTAAACCACACAGAAACCATGGCTCCCTTATTCAATGTCAACTACAGCATTTGCATATAAACCAAGCAGGCATCCAACTGATTGAAAACAATATGTTAAAGACAGTGTTTTCTGGGTTTGTGATAACCTTGACTTTTGTCTCAACAATTAAAGCCTTTTGAAATATTTAGTGAATTTTCTTTTTTAACATATTGTGATTGGTACATGAAGGTTGATCTGACATCAATCACAACTTGTGTTGTATCAAACCTGCGTAGTATTAAATGCGCCTTGCTATAAAGAAATGAAGCAAACAATTGAAAAATAATAAACACATACACCAAGTTTGAACATTCTAGCTCAATTAGAAAGAGAGTTATTGTGTCCCAAAAAGTGTGACGGACAGACAAACGGACAGACAGACGGACGAACGAACCCATTTTAATAGTCCCCCAATTTTCTTCGAAAGGCGGGGGACAATAAAACGTCACAAGTGGGTATAAGTCATATTTTCTTTCTGTTCTGAACAATTTTTGTTTTATCTATTTCCTTCAGTACAAGTTTTGATTGGTATGGTAATATGGAATTAACCAATCGCAATCTTCAGACTTACCTATGTTTAATTTGATAAATTCTGACGTCTGCTTTTCATCCTCTAAACTTGGACTATGAGATCGCTCTGCAAGGTGGATAAAAACAAAACTCATTTAGGCCATTACCCATTTTTTTGTGCTGGACAATTTGCTTACCACAAGACACAAATTTAATGATATATAGCTTAAGACTTTTTTCGTTTTTTTTTATAGTTTACACTTTTTCTATCTTAAAGCTTCTGAATGTCAATTTAGGGAGTTTGTATCCCTGGAAACCTAAAATTAAAGTTCATCCTAAATGAATTAGCAATTCAAAAGTGGTTGAATTACTTGAATTCTGTTCATTATTTACAAAGGCATAACAAATTTTAAATTTTGCCACATAAAACAAGTAAAATCTTTTGATATGCAACTTTTTAATCTGACTGAATATACACTGAGAGATTATCTAACTTTGATGTATTGGCTTTTTTTTCTAAATTGATTTTTAAATAATCAATCTGAGTATATCTTAGACTGGATTAAGGCAAATGAAATTACATATTGCTTGCAATATGTGTTATCAGTGAACTTAAGAGATTTCCTTTTAATAATTTAATAAACATTTACACGAGCAAGATTTATTAATATGTAGCTGGAGCACTGATTAAACCAAATGACAAATTTTTCATTATGTGAATACCTGTCTTTAAACTGGGTAAAATGCAAGTCTATACATAAGGCATGTGCTACAGACTTTGTCAACTGCAACATATTGCACAATGTATATATACGTTGTGTACACATACAAAACTAGACAAAAGCACCTGTGTGACAGACATTTCACAAAAACTATGGCACAACAGTAACTTATATGTTCTGTGAAGTGATAATTTGTTTTTGACAAAGTCTGCAAGAGGTACTTATGTCCAGAGTTAGCTAAAAGAGTTGATAAACAGATTAAGCATGGGTTCCATAGACACACCAGATCATGCTTACCTTCGAGTTGATATCCATGCAATAAAACCATATGTCTAGGATCTATCGTATAGTCTTTATGGGGTAAATAGGCCAGGTCTGGAGATGATGCCTGTCAACAGAACAAAGACATTAATAATTATATGAGCAAGAAGATAAACTAAAGTTTGATATACCCATTGCTTAAGATGTACAGACTTTGTTTGCTGTGTAAGGAACAGTGTTTAACATTTTGTTGAAATCATTTTTAAAATTTTAACCTACTTCCAATAGGAATCAAAATGTCAATTATTTATTTATCCTGTTGTTTTCTTGGCAAATATTAACAGGATTATGAATAGTGATACAAACCTCGTTGTATCTGTAGCACCTGAATTGCAATATGTGTAGTAGCGTGACAGCAGTGGTAATACCCAGCAATGAATATTATATACTAGGCCAGGATATTAATCATTTGCTAGGAGAGTAGCCTTTTCAGTCTCATTATTTGTATTCCAACTGTCAAAGATTATTTCATGTGCACATGGATATAATTTTTGAGATAGCTCCCAACCCACATGTCCTGGCAGACTTTCCAAACCAGCCCTGCAAGTATTATCTTGGCATTAAAAATACTGACTGGCTTCTTTGAAAAGTAGATATTTAAATAAGCGACCAGTAGCCGAAAATCCTGACTTACCTCTTCAAACAGTTCCTGTAATGCTGGGATTTTTCTAGGTGATACGATTGACAGATTGATTCCTCTCTGAAATAAACAAGACAAGATTTATATAAGTGTATGCATACTCTGTCTAGATACAAGAGATTTAACAGTCACTAAATATTGATCTGGGGCCTTATTTACAAAAATTTTAAATTTTTTTAAGAATTAAGTTGTTTCATTGACCAAGCGCTACAACTTGTAGTGGAATTTTAAATCTCAACAAATGAAAGGTTTCTTGAATAATTCAAGACCCTAGATATGCAACAGTCTGGTAGGCAACACGACTCTGGCTCACTTTCCATGTACACCTTCACGCTGCTGAAAAAAGTCGATATGATGCAAATATAATGGGTCTGTTTCCATGTAAACATTTCAGCAAATTTTTCGCTGCCATACTTTTCTCTGGCATATTAACACCGATTCTCTGGTTTCTGTAAAATGCGGTGAACGAATTTAACAATGTCAGACTTCCTTTTGTAAAGAGAAATCCTCACTTGACTTAATGACATCATTTATATGGAAATCCCCAAACTTTTCAGCGAATTTTCTGCACACATAAAAATTTTCCCGCTGGCAGAAACATGTACATGGAAATCTGTACTAAACACCCAGGGTTGAATATATGGCCAGTCAAAAAGGTGTATAAAGTTATATATACATACCTTTGCCATCATGGCCGCTATCTGATTACTATATAAACCAGAATAATTAAAACTTTCTTGACTCGGGAGATGATATGGAGGCGAGTTGCACAATAAAATACAATGCTTCTGGCTGATAATACTGAAATAAAAAATGTCCGATGAATTCATCAAGAAACAACAAGTGGAAAAGATAGCTTCAAGTTTGCCAGACCAAAAAAACATCTTCCTGTAGAGCAGCTTGATCATTTTAATAGTTCAAAAAAGGTTGTCTCACTGTGAGTATTTTATGGGCAATGGAGCATAAACAAGACATTAAAAATGAGCAGGGACAACAAACCATAATGTAATGTATTGAAATTTTTAAAGGCTATATGAGTCACGATGGCTCGCTAGCCTGGAGACAGTGTGTTCGTTCCCTGTATTGGAGAAAATTCATCAGGATTTTCCGATGTGGTTTCCCCTTGTCAGATTTGCATGACAGAGGGTCTGACATGGACAGAGAGAGAGAGAGAGAAATGGGGTTTAATGTCCACTCAACACAAACTAGGTCATTTCGGGACTAACATATGGTTTAACTTTATTTCAATAATTCGCTTGCGCGTAGGGGTCTTTAGCAGTGGGAGAAAACCGGAGTGCCCGGAGGAAACCCACGAGGTTGAGAAGGCGCCCCTTTCTCCATGCCACATACGTTCACACCAGGGCTCGAAACCACAGCCGCTAGCCAAAGGTGACCGGCCAGCTAGAGGTCGAAGCGCGGCACTCTAAACAACTAGGCCATCTCAACCCCCCCTGACATGGACAGCTGTCTAGTCATTCAGATGGAACGGAAAATAAAGATCCCTTGGCAGTTTATAAGAGTAGGCCATAGTGCAACAGACCAGACAAAATATCCCGCTTATAGTAGCACACTGTATGGTGTATGCCTGTCACCATCACCCGAGTGGGAGCAGAACAGTAGGACGTTAAACCCCCTTTTCATTTTCGAGGCAATAAAACAAAGAATACATATTAATTTCAGTTGACAACTGAAGCCTCCACAAGATTTTTCAAACCGATCAAGGATAATACCAATATCTTGGAAATCAACTTACAAATTTGCTGCGACATCAATATGAAATAAAATGGAACCCCATCCCATATTGCTATTCTCACAAAAACTGTTACAACATACCTTTCATGTCTTCTGGTTTTAATATCATCAAATACTTGTAAAGCTGTACTCAAACCTTCAGCTAATAAACTACTACTCTGACCAGCTCCACCTAAAAATCTGAGCAAAAATACAACTTGTTATACACTACATGTAAATCAAAAACTAGTGTGACGGACAAAAAATGCTGTAAATCTACCTGCCAGCTTTACCTTGATAATCTATTGCAATACAGATGAAAATTTCAGACCCCCTTCTCTTACACCTTTACTTAAACCTGGAATCCAAACCATGCTACTTCAATTTGATTCAATGACAGATCTTATGATCTAAAGTACATACATGTACTTAAGACTATTCAGTCTCACAGAGCTAAAATGTCTCTGTAATTTCATACCTAGGAATTATAGCTATGTATTATGTCATTCTTCCCATCAAATTCACACTTTTCAGCCCATAAAAATTGAAAAGATGTTCTGTGCTAGAAATACTTACTCAGTACCGTCAAGCCATGTCGTAAATTCATGTATACTAGTTGTAGGTCTAGTACAGTTAGCGGATAGCGATGACATAGAATCACCACTGTTATATGTTACCAAAACATACAGACTACAGCTGAACTGTTGAATAATATAAAAAAAAAACATAATTGAACTGTTAAATTTAAAGTACATGTAGCTAAGTCTTTTACTCAATATCATCCAAAATCTTCAACATTGAAAACACGAATCGTGTACATAATGCGTTTCATCTCTAGTTCTAGCAAGAGACTCAAAAACAAGCTAGAAACATTGCACCAAATCCAACCGCGTGTGTTGACTGGAATAGCCAGATGCTAGAAATTTGCATTCTATTGAGATTTGAAATTAGAGTAAAAACGAAAACCATTTTGTCAATTTCTACGTCCCAAATGTTAGTGATTTAGCTCCTTTAATATTAAAAAAAAACCACACAGAATACAGTTTAAATGTTGAATAATATAAAATAAAGAATTTTAATCTATCACTATCTGACAGTATACTCCTGTTCTCATAGACCTACTAGTACATGTACATGGGGGAGGGAAATCAAAAGAGAGGGAGAGAAATGGGGGTTTAACATCCACTAGACACAACTAGGTCATTTTGGGACTAACATATGGTCTTTTAATTTTATTTCAATAATTCACTTGCGCGTATGGGTCTTTAGCAGTGGGAGAAAACCCATGAGGCTGGACAGGCGACCTACTCGTTGCAACGTACAACCGAGGAGAAATCAAAAGAAATGGGATTTAAAGTTCAACCTCCACTCGAGTCACTCGACACAAACGAGGTACATGCAATTTTGATAACAATACTGGGTACAACTCTATTTGCTTGCTTGTAGCCAGAGAAAACCCACAGGGTTTGGAAGGCGACCATATTCCTTGTCTCGTATGACTGTGGGATCGAAACCATGTCACATAAAAGATCAGGAAGAGAGAGAGAGAAATGGGTCTTAACTGCTTAACATCAACTAAACACCAAACTACATGTAGGTCATTTCAGTACTAACATATGGTTCAATTTGAATTCATTATTTGGCTTGCATGCAGAGATCTTTAGCAGTGGGAACCAGAATTCCAACAGCATTTATCTGGCTCTGTTGCAAATAAATCAGCTTCTTCTTTCTGCGATTGTACTGAGAGGAGCGACAATATTAGCCGAGCATATTCAAATACAAATTTGTTATAACTTACATCATGTCCATAGTCAATGGAATCAGGTGGACCACCATTAAAATATCTGTAATGAAAGCATCAACATTAAGTGGTACACGTAAGTCATCTTTAATTCAATTCATACATTCAGATTATTCGTTATCAATTGCAAGCTGCAATATACATGTTTAAAATACGGATGTGACGTCATCCTTTCATGTAGGCGGTACATGTACCATTATTTCCAATAATGTACGAGCAACTTGCCAATCGTACATTATCTATACTAGTAATAAAATATTGGACTCATGTGACGTAATTCATTGAAAAGCACCTTCAATAGTGTCTGTATTTAAAGTTGTTTAATGGTCTCTAGCTAAAGACATTGCATAATATATTGAAACAACACTCGGCTAATGCCTCATGCAGTATCAATGTATTACTTAATGTCTCGTTCTTGATCATTAAACCATACATATTGGACCATACAGAAATAAAATCCTATCTAACAAAAATACAATCTGTAGTTAAAAATATACAAGCTTGGGAATAAGGCACCTACACATGTATCATAGACATTGTCAGACCCAAATACAAACGTCAGACAGTCCTGCTGGGGTTTGTCTAGTAACTATACTTGTTACCTTAAACTGTGTTTAAGGTAACAATTGGTACAGTCTACGACCCCTTACGCAAGTTCAAATAGGTTCAAACGCACAATTGTCAACACACATCATTACAGTTTGTATTAAAATAAGTAATTTTATCACAAATAGTGAAGACTGGACCATTAAAATAGTTACCGAACAGTTTTTCTCTGCATAGCGCTGTTTATGTTGTAGGCCTAATGACGTATTACACAACTTGCGGCCATGACGGTCGGCCATTTGAAATTTCGAGTAGGAGATGGGTTTCATCAAATCATATAATTATGCGGTAAGGTCTCACCTTTATTTCAATAAGAATTGATTTATTATATGTTAAGCTACGTGCAGTACTGTTTTGGGGCAGTTTATTTGTAAATTAAGCGAGCTATAGGCCAGTAAACTTTTTGTAGTCATTTGACTACAAAACTTGCGCAAAGGAACTCTGTAGGAAAAACCACTACTGCGACTGGAGTAAGACGGAAGACAGCAGTAGTGGAACCATTTCTAGGGTTTGTCATTATTCTAAGTGTTTGAAATGATATTTTTATAAAACCAATACAATGTTAAAAATGTCAGGTACATGTACCACTTAATTTGTGCTTGATACTATGTCAGGCACAATGAAGGCCTTCAACTACAATAGTTATTTTCAGGCCTGACATTGATATCAACTATACGTACAAAAGGCCTATAATATAGGTATGTACATGTATTAACTGATTATAGATTATATACATTGAGTGTGTTGGGTCACATGTATACATGTATTATTAGCTTACACGTCATGTAACGTTTAAAAATATTCATATTCACAGGGAAACCCCTTATAAGGAAGTAATAATTGTAGATATGAATATCATCACAAAGGATATATACATACACGTCATACAAGATACCTGGAATCTTGTATGGGAATGTATGACACTCAGACAGGGTTTTATATTTTCAAGTAGAGTAACAATGCATAAATACTTCCCTAAAATTCCAGATTTATCTATAAATATACATTACGTACCGATATACATTATAGGGCCTAATTACTACATGTATATATTAAAAAATAAACACAACTGTTCTATGGATAACAATTACAATAATGATTCTCTTGTCGTACGAAATATATGTAAAATCCAAACATTCAATTAAATCATTTAATTAAAGGGGAATGCAGTAACCCTTTGATTATAATAATGAAACCTACAATCAAGATACATGTACAGAACATGTCTTTAAAACACTCGAGTAGGGATTGTGCATGACTAATGGCACTAATCATTAATGCACCAAATTATGAAAGTCCATATCAGTTTTGACAATACCACTACTACCAGCAGTAGATAAATGGAAAGTTGTATCTCTACATTGAGCTGGGGTTAGGCCTATATGTTCAATTAGTGCTTACTAACAGTATAAAATTAACTGTTATTATTCAGATGTTACATGCATTAAATTTTAATAAAGAAGTAAAGTTGTCCAGGTAAAACTAAGTAAAGGTATCCCTTCTCGTAGCTAGGCCTATTTTAGTGGGAGTAAAGACTCAGGTATTTCTGTACTTAATAAAGTCTACTTGTGGCCACCCATATGCATACAAATATGCTATCTTTGAAAATGTGTATTCTAAGTGTAACTAGATTATAAGTAGGCTTACATGTCCTTGTGAGAGTAATGACTCATGCCTGTCACTCATTGTATTTCAATACCCGATTGAGCTGGGTTCCCCATTTGATTCATGAATCTACATGATGATGCATCATGATCATGTACCAGTTAGGCCTACCGTAATACTTATGGTACAGCAACCAGTATGCAGAATAATTATTATGCTGTATATGATCATTTGACATCCAAATAAATATTGACACAATGATGAAGATTTGAAGAAAATCACGATAAGCGTGATGTTGTAAAATACTTACTTCAGTGTTGGCAAAATGTAGTTGGTTTTGAGTGTGTCCATGTAAGCTGCCAAATTTGCCGTATCTTCCACAACAAAAACGACATCGTAAACGGGGTTAGTGGAGACCACCATTTTTAAGAAAAACAATTAAACAAAAACTTAAATAACAAAAATAAAACTAACATAACATGACACCGGACTAAGCCAGTTGTAAAAAAACAATTACAATAAATAGCAATATTTATTCAGCTCTCCACATCCTGGTTATTCATTTTCCATATGGCGGAAATAACTAACAACTTCCTTGACCATTATTATCCTTTCGCGTCAGAACATAGTTCGATGCTTATACTTTTATTCCCATATACGTTGTAGAATAACATTTATTCTCGTGGACACAGGAACGTACTAGGTTAATTCATAGTCACATTTATATTCTATATTGCATGGTAAAGGCTATTAATCAAGTTTAATTGAATGAAATAATATTAATGCGCGTTTGATATCAATTAAAGGTAGACAACTCTATTTAAGGGATGATTCGTTCCTTGATAGTCTTTTCATTACTTGACCTGGTCTTATTCGTCATGATACAATTATAAATTTGAAGGATATGAGTATTAAAGGTTTAGTGAATCGGAAGTGACGAACGCCAAACGAAAACACAAGTAATCCCACTATAAAGTATATAACTGACTGAAGTGACGAGTGATAACAGATACATGGACGAATTTCTGCACACTAATAATCCCTTCGAAGACCAAAAGTTTTTATATGGGACTGCAAGATGATATATATATATATATATATATATATATATATATATATATATATATAAAAGTAGTTGAGCGTCATTAGATAAAAAAAAAAAAAAAAAAACGAGAAAAATAGAAATAGTCCGTACATTCCCTTGTGTATATTCCTTCTATAGGGGAGACCGGGGCACATTGAACCATTTTTTTTTCACATACATGTTTGTCCTCCTTCCATATCAACTGATTTATTAGAAGATCTCTTTATTTTATTGTATTGTTTAAAGACATATCATAGTTGCTATCGTGTATCAGATTCAATTAAATTAATCTTTAAGTTTTTTAACAAAAAACACAGAAAAAAACCCACATTATTTTTAATCCACTGGACCATAGTGGTTCAACGTATCCCTCTTTACAAAATAGTATATAAAGGCCAGATTTAACCACATACAGGGACACGTTGAACAGTGGTAAAAATTCCATGTTTACATAGATCTGGATTTAGATCTCAAACCTAGTCGCTTGTTTCGTAGTGATCGAATGAATCTGCAAACAATCAGTGTGTTAAGAACAAATATCCACAGATTAGACATCCCTGCAACGATACAAACACGCAGTAGTCTGAATCCCCTATAGGCTCCTACACATCGCCGTAAATTTGGTGGGATCAAATTCAACTTTTGTAGTGAATCAAACAAAAATTTGTCCAATATCCTGTCTTAATTCGGACAACCGATTTGCTGATGAGCGACTCTAGCCAAGTTTCGAACACTTCTCCCATGAAGTTTCAATTCCTTTTATACGATAGACCCACAGATTTGGATCGACTGATATTCTAAATCTTTTGTTTTTATTTTCAAAGATATTTTTTTAAAAAGTCAAAATGGACCAAACCCTTGTTTATCAAGAATTCCCAGGCTAAACAAATTATTAAATGATATATAGTCTATACTGCCGTGCAAAGGAAGAAGGCAGTATCTACACTTTTGGCCAAAATACGTTTTTGGTACATTGTGATCGGCAGTATCAGCTCTATCACATGTAAAAATTTCATTGCTATATTTCAATTAGGTAAAGAGATTTACAGTGTCGATTTGGGCAGTAAATGTAAATTGCCCTGGTATAACTAAGGATGAAAGTAGTGAGTGAAGATACTGTCGTTCTCTTTGATACATCTATTACAACCCAGAGCGAAATTTTGGCAGTAAATGCAAATTTCTCTTATATAACTAAGGAGAAAAGCAGTAAGTGTAGATACTGCCGTTCTACTTGGGACATGTATGTACCTTAAGATAAGGTGCTGGCAGTAAATGTAAAGTGACCTGGAATAACTAAGGTAAAAAACAGTATATAATGTCAAGGATTTGGACTCTACTGAATGGGGAAATGCCTAGAACAATGTTTATGCATAAATATGCAGTTTGTAAACTGTCTGTTTATCACAGAAACAATTAGAGAGCATGTGTAGATGCTGCTTTGTACCTTGGTTTTACAATGGGCACAGGAAAAGGCCCGAGCCATAAAATGGGCAGTATCTGCATTATCTCAGTCCCTCAAAGAAATATACGAAAATAGACAAGTTATATCGAAAGAGAACCATAATATTTCCTTACGTTGAAGAAATCACATTATTTTATACAAAACTATGAGTACAGGAAAGTGACAAACATTAAAGTCGATTTTCTCAAAATGACTATTTTGCAGATACTGCCTTTCTCTTTTGTGGGGCAGTATAGTGCACTGGGGTACATTGAACCATGGTTCAAAGTATCCCATTGACAGTAGTTCAATCTGCCCCATCACAGTTTCATGATCAAAATTTTTAAAAAATTCATTATACCCTCTTATATGGACCAAGCCAACGTTTAACTCGATTGTAGATCATATGAACTGATAAGAATTTCGTATAGGCTACGCAGTTAACATGTATGGATAATGTAAGTGGGAGTGGTGCATTTTCACTTTTAAGCGCTCTTTTGAAAAAAAAAATATCATTGCCTAAAAAAATAATTGACAGCATGTGGCTACTGCTTATTGACGGAGAGATGGGTCTAAGAAGTAACCTCACTCCTATGTATATTCTTGGGTTGTCTAGTATTATTTATAAATGATAAATCCATGGTGGTTCAATATACCCCGGTCCCCCTACCGGTTGTGCACGGACTTTTAATCTAGTATTCTGTCGCAGCTGAAACGAGGGACCAAAGTTGAATGTACTGATTCATATGGTGATACTCCACTACTTACAGACTTCAAGAATCGTCGGGAAAAATCGGCTCCCTCAATGGGCGCTAAAGGACGCAGTACGAGGCCAACGATTAAAGACGAGATAGGCGCCCAACCAATGTCACTTGGTTTTATGGGCACCTCGCCAATCATGGTGTTATATATGAGGCGCTCCCTTAATGATGAGGCGCCTCATAATGACCCACACGAAACTCCACAACTTATGTAGCGCCCAAATGGCTTGATCTGTGGGGTGAATTATCCCGGAGAGGCGCCCATAATGACATGATCGGTGGGGCAGAAATTTGCTCCCATTACAGCATTGTTAAGTGGGATTAATTAAACCAAACCCTGCGAGGAGTATGGTACGTGTAAGCTAGACTATATTGGACGTCATTTAAGTTACTGTATTCATGGACTGGAATAGCAGGAAAACACGTTTGCGGAAGTCACAGTTTTCTCCCGGTCCCGACGGCCCCGTCTCCGTGGAATATAGACAATTGTTTGGAATTCGACACAGCTACCTAAGTTAGGCTATAGATCATCTACTGTATTCAGGGACTGGAATAGCGGGAAAGGGGGCGTCCCTATACGTCTTTTGACCAAGCCTGAAATTTGTTCGGGCATTTTAGATTTTGCCCCCATCTAACACTGACCGACCCCGTACGCCTATAAAGAGCACCCTATATAGTCTTCCAATGTACAGTTCGCCATGGACCGTCAAGTACATCGGCGCCCACAGAAGCCCTATCGAGGCCCCCCGGGGGCCTTTGCCACCCTAACAATTTTGGGCTAGCTACGGGCCTGATATTCTCCTATCGATACAGAACACTCTGACAAGATAACCGGGGACACGCCTTTCACGATGACAGTTAATAAGTTAGATATTGCCAGATTGTTGACAGGGGCGTTTTAGGGTTTATCATGGCGGAGGCTATACTATTTTGAGGGCCCTCTTTCGCGAGTCATTCTGACATATCCTCCAGTCGCCCTCTCCCGAGGCCGGTTTAATCTGGGGGCCTAATTCGATACTCGTCTGAAGCCTGAATCATGGTTATTTCTTGATTGATGATTTTCATGCGAATAGTAGTGGATTCGGCAGAAACAGTGTGTAGAAAACGATTGAATCGGCCTCGGGGACCCTTTTTGCGGACGTGGGGCCCTTTTATCTGGCTTTAGAGCCCTCCCTAACTAGAGTATATTTTCATTTTTCTCAACGGTTTTAGCATTTTTCTCCCGTTCTATTTTTTAAACTTCTTTGATTTTTTTTTTTTTTTTTTTTTGCAAGGAGGCTGGCGCCTCCAGCGCCTCAGCTATAAAACGCCTTTGATTGTTGATAGGGGGGGGGGGGTCATACGGTCTGCGATTGAGTTAATTGGCGTGGTATCGAATCCCCGGTTGTACGTTGCAAGGAATAGGGTCGCCTGTCCAACCTGGTGGGTTTTCGCCGGGTTCTCCAGTTTCCCCCCACTGCTAAAGACCCTCACGCACAAGCGAATTATTGAAATAGAATTATACCATGTTATTCCCAAAGTGATCTAGTTTGTGTCGAGTGGTCGTTAAACCTTTAGTATGTTATAAAGTACACTAAGAATCAGTTGAGAAACATTTTGTTGCAACATTGTTTGGGGTTAAAACCGACAAGATAACTGGGTTTCTGGACAACGACAGACTTTCTCTCAGTTAAAGATAGGCCCTAACATCCGTCAAGTCCATGTTAATGAGTCGTTAACAGTTAACGGAGCTTTGAACAACAATATCAAATAGAAAAGAACTGACACTATTCTTAATTTATAATTTATATTGTACGACACAAAAAAACAACTCCTGTCTAAATTTGTAATGGTTGTTGCCATGATTATTACATCAACGAGATTGTAATATTGAACTAGGTTTCGTACTTGTAAAGTAGACAAATCTTTAGATATGTTAATTACACCTGCAAATAAACTTTAACATTTTCCCGATTGATCAATTGAAAGTCGATTATATAACAAAAAAAGAGAAAGAATGAAAAATCATTTTTATGGTGTCACGACGACGGACATTAGCCAAGCTTAACTGATATACAAATGTACGAGACAAATTGCAATTGTAAAGTCATTTATTGATAATAAATAAGTATTACATATAAAATAACAACAGTAATATAAAAACAATAGATAATGGTACAAAATTAAAACACTGTAGTATGTAATGAGGCATATTGATATTAATTAAATAAACATTCGGCTTCCCAAAGATGGGGTACAAACCCGCCATAGATTGGGAGCGGCACGCATGGTGAGATTGACGGACCCCCCCCCCCCTTTCTTCCAGATCTTACTACCTCAGTTAAAATCAATAAATTACAATGGTCCATTAGTCTATCCCTAGATGATGTTCCGTAGTTCTCTGATCGTAAATTTTACCCATATAAAACGGATGAAGACAATGACATTATTTCTGACGATTTCGGTATGTAGGAAACAAAATGATACTTTACTTTATAATGTGAAATTCAACTTATCGTTTACCGCGAAATCATTTTCTCTACGCAATTGATATGATAAAGTCCCCTATGTAATATCATCTGAAAAATTCGAACGTTTTAAAATGTCAATTACATACACAATAAAGCCATGTGGTAAGATATGGGCTCTTCGGGGTTTGAAAGAACAGTTAGTTATTAAGAGTGACCCCAAACACCCGAATCCATAAATTTTTATTTAATCCTGCAACGGTCCAGCTAGTTTGTTGGATTTAAACTTCAGTCTGTGTACCATCTATCCCAATGTTATTTTGAGAGACTTATGAAAGTTTGCCTTCAATACCGCGGAGGCCATTTGGAGTACATGTCTATCATTTTGGAAAGATAACTGAAACTTTGAGGACTGATCATACTCAGACCAGCCTCTGTGATTCTCCTAATACCGCAAATGGCGAAGTCAAAAATAGAGTTAGTGAGACTTGGCGATCGGTATTTTTTTTGTTCTGCTGGACCTCTGTAGGATTTGATAAACATTGTATGGGGTCTGTTTTATGTGGGTCACCCTATTTAATTATCTGATTCAGAGAACACCAGCCTATAAGACCACTGAATATGTTAGTTCCAGTTCGACTGTCAAACCCAGTAATATTTAGATAAGGTATCTTTGTGCCTTTTCAGACATTGGAAATTAAGCTGTGGATACAGAGTTCCAATGTTGACAATCGTAGAGTGATTTGCTTGCTGAGACACGCTGTTTTATGAGTTTGATCCACACAGACGTTATTCGCAATGCTCAAATGTAACGAGAGAAATGTAAAATACAGACACGTCAAAAAAAAAAAAGAAGCTTTTCCCCGCAAAACATTTATCATTTGACAACATTGCATTTGACGTTTTACATTTAAGTCTTGCCTTAGATGTACTTTGACTTTATCATCACGGGTATTAAGACTCTGTACACAAACCAGGATTAAAAAAACATTCACGTGCCATTGATGCCCATGAATTTGATGAATTGCTATTATAATACGCCCCAACCGTTTCGGTGATTATGGAACTATCTTTCGGTTTCGCAAATGGTTTCGGACGATTCCGGACATAAGCGTAGCTTTCATGTTTCAAAAGCTTTTTAACCCAAGCATGATCAAAATGCCTCAAACAATAACATATCATAGGTGTGCT
Organism: Patella caerulea; assembly: GCA_036850965.1. Classification (NCBI taxonomy): domain Eukaryota; kingdom Metazoa; phylum Mollusca; class Gastropoda; family Patellidae; genus Patella; species Patella caerulea. The sequence goes on from JAZGQO010000006.1 coordinate 11,603,382, forward strand.
ACTTCTCTTTTCAATATTATCTTCCAGGCCCTTCTGGATTATAAGATCTACACACCCGGTGGCCCCATTTACATAAGCTATGTCTAATACCGAAACATCGAAGGGAATGTTGTGCCCGAGCAGTATTTTAAGCGACTTTAGATCGTTATATTTCACAGCATATTCTATCATAGGTGTACTACTTCTCTCATCAATTTTATCTTCCAGGCCCTTCTGGATTAAAAAGTCCACACATCCGGAGTCCTCATGTTCATAAGCGATGCCTAATACCGAAGTATCGAAGGGAATGCCGTGTGCGACTAATTTTTTAATCGTCTTTAGGTCGTGATATTTCACAGCATAAGAAATCATACATGGTTTAGTTCTCTGTTCAATATTATTTTCCACAGCATGTTCTATCATCGGTGTAAAATTATTCTGATCTATATTATCTGACAGGCCCTTCTGGATTAAAAATTCCACACATCCGGTGTTACCCTTCTCATAAGCGATGTCTAGTAGCGATGCATCGAAGGGAATGCCGTGTTCGAACAATATTTTAATCGACTTTAGGTCGCCATATTTTACAGCATATTCTATCATAGATGTATTACTTCTCTGATCGACATTATCAGCCAGGCCCTTCTGGATTAAAATATCCACAAATCCATAGTCCCCATATTCATAAGCGATGTCTAATACAGAAGCATCAATGGGAATACGATGCTTAAATAATATTTTAATCAACAGTAAGTTGCGATATTTCACAGCACATTGTAATAAAATCTTATAAGTTATGTCATCTGGATTCTGACTACGATATCTCTTCATTAAAATATCCACCTGTGAGTCATTTTTCCCGTCAAGGATTTTATGTAACAAAATATCCATGGGAGTGAAGTGTTTAAGTAATATCGCTTTGGCTGACAGTATTTTGGCAATCGCTTTGTTGTTAATATTGGTAGCAATAGTTAGTGCTGTCTGTCCGTTCTTGTTAGTAAGGGTAACATCTATACAACTTGACACAAGTAGTTTAACAACTTCAATATTCCCAATTCGGACAGCCAGGTGAAGTGCAGACTCCTTAAACCGATTCGTCTTATTTAATTGACACCGGTTGTTTATCAACAATCTGACAATGTCTAAATTACCTACTGCCACCATTAAAGGTGTGTTCAGAGTCCTGTCCCTGTGTTCTGTGTTGGCACGAGAATATTCATTACTCAGTAATACATCTACACAATTTGTATGACGATTCATGATGGCTTTAAGTAGTGGAGTATCACCATATGAATCAGTATATTCAACGTTGGCTCCGCGTTTCAGCAGCGACAGAATACTATGATAATCACCATCCTCACATGATCTCAACAGTGCTTTATTTGCACGGTTTCCCATACTGTACTGCTTGTGGTATTTTTTGTTTGATAAATTTACACAGTCCACGTCTGTACTATATACCTATTGGTTTTTATCAGTTGTGGCCCCATATCTTTGTTGTACTGGGGGCAATCCAATGAACCGTCTGTCTGTTATTGTTCTGAATTAAAACAAACCCATTAAAACGTTAAAAATCAAAACCATAAGCCTGTATTACACTATACGTCAATTGCACCCAACATTACATTATTTGAAATATTAGTACACCAACACCAAAGGGTCACATCTGTAGTTTAACCCACATTACATTAATAGAGAGGTTACACTTACATTTGCATTTAGATAAGCGAAAGTGTAACTGTACATTATGACGTTTCGCTAAATTCACACTTACATTTGCACTTAGAAGGTAGTGATACAAACTTAGTTCACGATCTTGAAAGGCCTCTGGATGTTGAAGATGAGATTGGTAAAGCACGCACATGTTTTGTCCCAGCCTCTTCTTATTTTGTCTACATGAAGGACAAAGTCTTCTTTCTCTGCGGATTTAGTTTGTGAAAACCACAATTTAGAAAAAAAAATATGGACTGGATCATAAACAAGGTTTAGCTAAGTGTTGTAAACGTACAGTTATGGAGGCTGTTATCCGCCAGTCACACTTTTATGATGTGCGCTTCTCGTCATACGTCACAAAAACTGACGACGTTTAACCGTCTAAATGTAAATGTAAGTGTAAATGTAAAGTTGCGAAACCTCTCTAAAACCCTAGTAACTATACTTGTTACCTTAAGGTAACAATTGGTACAGTCTAAGACCCCTTACGCAAGTTCAAATAGGGTCAAACGCACAATTGTCAACGCACATCATTACAGTTTGTATTAAAATAAGTAATTCTATCACAAATAGTGAAGACTGGACCATTAAAATAGTTACCGAACAGTTTTTCTCTGCATAGCGCTGTTTATGTTGTAGGCCTAATGACGCATTACGCAACTTGCGGCCATGACGGTCGGCCAGTTGAAATTTCGCGTAGGAGATGGGTTTCGTCAAATCATATAATTATGCGGTAAGGCCTCACGTTTATTTCTATAAGAATTGATTTATTATATAGGCCTATTAAGCTACGTGCAGTACTGTTTTGGGCCAGTTTATTTGTAAATGAAGCGAGCTATAGGCCAGTAAACTTTTTGTAGTCATTTCACTAAAAAACTTGCGCAATGGAACTCTGCAGGAAAAACCACTACTGCGACTGGAGTAAGACGGAAGACAGCAGTAGTGGAACCATTTCTAATTAATACCCCACTACAGTTTAGTATACTACTGACATGCAGCCAGTTTAAATGCATATCAAAATTATTCATATTAACCGTAGTCAGTAATTATTAACTATTATGTAGTATAACATGATAATGTTTGTTTTCAGAGAGAGAGAGAGAGAGAAATGGGGTTTAACGTCCACTCAACACAAACTAGGTCATTTCAGGACTAACATATGGTTTAATTTTATTTCAATAATTCGCTTGCGCGTAGGCGTCTTTAGCAGTGGGAGAAAACCGGAGTGCCCGGAGGAAACCCACGAGGTACGCTTCATGCCACATACGCTCACACCAGGGATCGAAACCACAGCCACAAGCCAGAGGTGATCGGTCAGCCAGAGGTCGAAGCGCGGCACTCTAGACCACTTGGCCATCCCGACCCCACTTGTTGATAGAATTTAGTATGCTACTTACGTGTGTCAGTGAATAGTAATACAAACCATCTACTGTGATCAGACGTATCATGTTTGTTCTTTTGAGTTTTGTAAATTACTTACGTGCAGCCATTTTAAATGTATATATGTGATTTTGAAAATTACAATCTACTGAAGCCAGGCGTGAGGTTTGAAATAGGGGTATTCCTCTTTCTATTTGACGTCAGGCAACTTGACATAACCTGCCTCTATTGATGTCATACGATTCAAATAACCTTTCCTGGTTTAGTTTAAACAATATTTTATTCATTAAACTGGATTTGATTGAACAACAGACAAAAACCTATATACCTTCTCTCCAAACACATAAAATAGTTTATTGCTAAATGTTTATTGAATAGTTCATTCAGTGATTGTGCATACAATGTATTGTTAATATATCTATGACGAATAAAAGGGGTATGTATATGTTATTATATTTATACCAGGTAGGTAATAGCACCCATGGTAACCCGTTTATATATAATACAATTAAATGATTCGGTTTTAACCCGTTTATATAAAATACAATTTGGCTCTAATAAGAAATAAGAAATTTCCTCGATTCTGATTGGTCGAAAAGTGACCAATCAAAACGCAAGATTCACCCTGAAGCATGTTACAATGGACAATAAACTCCCTCTGAATTATCAAGGCGAATTACTACGTATAAATATTCCAGTGTACTTTTTTTCATTTTTGTGCTAGATGATCTTCCTCAACTCAAATCTTTATTGGCAAATATCTTCAAGGGAGATGAATTTATATAAGCCCTTGGCTTGTTTTCAGATCCCAGATTTATATATATTATATGTATATCATGTAAATTATTTACTGAATAAATAGTGTTAGAAAAAAAAAAAAATATCTTCAAGAAATTCTGCACATATGACTATCACACCATTTTCAAACTTCATCTTTTTTGAAAACACATTTCTGAAATACAAAAAACAGTAGAAAATCAGTCCATAAATTAATTAAAACCGTTTTCAGGTATCTAAATATATTCGTAACTAGGCAGTCACACTCACAGTATGGACAAATTTATTTTCTTTTTTGGTAGGATATAGCTTCACTCACCAATCAATGTTTACATAATCAGGTGGATTTCTTTTTTAAATCTCGGTTTGATCAAAGTCTGGCTATCATGATCTACCTAATAATAAGTCATTAGTCACAAGAAACCGCTTGAAAATACAATGAGGGGGTCGAAAATAGGGTACCCAGACAACTCATCCCAAAGACAACTCATCCCAAAGACAACGCAATCCAATATAAGACAACTCATCCCAAGTCAAAAGACAACTCATCCCACTATAAAAGACAACTCATCCCAACTTTAAAACATGGATAGAGAGAGACTCGGGTTATAACAACTCACCCCAACAAATATATTATAAGTGATATTTGTTTCAATACAGTTGCCATCTTTAAAGACCACTCAGACCAAAACCAATCGGATTTTGTAATCTTAATCAAATTGATATTGTTGTCTTAATCAAATTGATATTGTTGTATCTTAATCAAATTAATAAAATTGATATTGTTGTCTTAATCAAATTGATATTGTTGTTTTAATCAAATTGATATTGTTGTAATCAATTGATGATTACTGTTATTTACCTCTATTACAAGCTAATTAAATTGGCGAAGCACTTCCAAGACAAATATTATAATGTTTATTAAAATGATTTCAGTACATGTAAGTGTCAAAGCTGGGGTATTGTATAAAAATACTGAAATCAAATATTTTAAATTAACTTTTTTTAATATACAAGGACTTTTTATTTTGTGTGTTAACCAATTGCATGTTTTTACCAACTTTCAACCCACGAAGTGTAAATACATGTTAATCAACCTGTCCATAATATCATATAACATGTATTGGATGTTAAATATGTAAACGTCTGATAGCTGTATAGTTTGTGAATCAGTAGTTTGCCCAAGACAGGGGTCTGTTCAGTGTGACGGGTGTGAACGATGGCAGCATAGAACTTGTAATACTGGTAAGACTTTAATGTAAAGTAATGAGTAATGGAAGATTTCAAAAGTAATGAGTAATGAAAATGTAATTAATTACATTCCAAAAATCATGTAATGGTCAATTACATTTCAATTACTCTTCAATTACATATAAATATTTACATATGATAAACATCAAATTTGATAGCAACAAAGAAATAAATTAGGTGTATCTGACACAAATCCAATTCATTATTTTTTTATATAGATTTAAATCGGTTTTAACAAATTATAAGAAGGCATTTAACATTATCTTTGATTACTTTTTATGCAGGATTCTTCTTTAGACATGTGACCTAAAAAGTGAATCTTTGAGAAAAAGATTACTTTAAGCAAAGATTAAGTGTTAATTTACAGTCAATCATTCAATCAATCAATCAGTTAGATTAAAAGACAATAGTTTTACTACACTTTAATCTTAATCTGAAATCACAAGGTAATAAGTGACAAACCAAAGAATGGCTTTTGTCTTTCCCGGGAGGGGGGTTGAAAATAAGAACGATGGTGTGTAGCTTGATACAGTTTATTTACAAATACTATAATCCCTCTCTCTCTCTCTTTCTCTCTCGTTCAAAGCTTTGGCACCATTAAAATTAAGACTCCCAGGAAAGTTAGAAATAGAGTGGTAGCTAAGATATCGATCGTTAAAAAATCGTCAAGTTAAAAACTTGACTATAATGTAGTATAAACAGTCTCCAAGTTAAAAACTTGGACCCGATCGCTTCAGTGTAAACGCTCATGTGTTTGCGTGTGTGAAAAACACTCACGTTTCAATGGTAACGCGTCTCACGTGATATACACATTAGTTGTTATGTAGACTTTATCAAACAGACACTTAAATGTAAAACACATAAAAGACAAATAGATCTATAAACATAATAATAACTAGATCTGCTACTGTCCCATGCAGATATGAAAGCTTTCATATTCATCGTCACGTGTCATTGATTGTATCAAGTAACCTAAATAAAAGGATACGAAGAAAAAATTATTAAAATTGGTCAAAAACTCGCGAAGTTACAAGTCTAAATATAGTATGAAACATTGCACCCAGGCATAACAATAATCTGAAAACTAAAGGGAAATAACTGAAACTTGTATTACTGTAATGAGACGGATGAGAAAATGAAATGAAAATGGCGGGAAAAAAAAATTAAAAATGGCAGGTTGGACAGGCGACCTTACTCCTTGTCACGTACAACCGGGCATTCGAAAACACGCTAGTTTACTCAATGACAGGCGCGCGTGCTTACCATTCAGCCACTCAACCCCCCTTTGAAATCAGACACGTGCAATATGTCATATAGGAAGAATAAGAAGTCGCTCACAACAAAATGGTAAATTAATGAGTTTAGGTCAAAAGGTTGAGCTACTGTTTTAGAGTACTTAATAGTTTTAAAGAGACACGTTAAGGGTTGTTCATAGTTAAATGAAAGTTTAATTTTAAATAAGACCAATAAAATTAGGATTTAATAATGCCAGACTAATATTTCCAATATGTTTGGTTATAAGTAGGAAATCGTGACGACTTCTTAAGCATGTTTTAAACAAAGGATCATGTTTGTTTAAACAAGAATGGCACTCTGCAATAAAAAAAACTGGCCAAAGCAAGATTTCTATGCAGAAATTAAATAATTGCTAGAACCAGAAAAATATTTATCCACTATAATAAATAAGCAACATAGAGAAAATGAAATGAAATTGAATGGGGTTTAACGTCCGACTGTTCTGCTCCTAAAATGGGCTAATGAAGACGGGCATATGCCATAATGTGTGCAATGAGGGAAATTTTACCCGGGCAGCGGCGGTTACGGCCTACGAGGTTGGACAGGCAACCATACTCCTTGTCACGTACAACCAAAAAATCGAAACAACGGCAGTTGACTCAATGACAGACGTTATGATACAGAGCGCACGTGCTAACCATTCAGCCACGCAACCTCCCTAAAATCGGCAAATTGCTGACCTACAGCGAGAAACATTTCAACCGGGCCAAATTTTCTATTGTAACAGTTTAATTTGCACGGTACCTTTAGTTATCAACCGAATATTACAAAACTTTTAAAAATAAGCTCCCCCCTGACCAGCTTAAGCGTTCGCAATAAACGTTTGCCACTTAAAATCGGGAAATTGCTGACTTTAAAGTGAGAAACATTACAACCGGGCGAAATTTTCTGTTTTATGACTTTTACAGTACCTTTGATTACCAACCGATTATTTTCTGTTTTATCACTTTTACAGTACCTTTGATTACCAACCGATTATTACAAAACTTTAAAAATAAAAGAGAAAGAGAGAAATGCGGCCTAATGTCCATTCGACACAAACTAGGTCATTTCGGGACTAACATATGTTTTTTAATTTTATTTAAAAACTCCCCCTGCGCTTACAGGTCTTTAGCCGTTGGGAGGAAACCGAAGAACACGGAGAAAACCCACAAGGTTGGACATCATACTTCATGTCACGTGCAACCTGGAGATCGAAACGACGCCCGTTGACTCAATGACAGACGTTACGATACAGTGCGCACATGCTAACCATTCAGCCATTCAGCCTCCCTGAATTCAGAAAATTGCTGACTTATAGCAAGAAACATTTCAACCGGGCGAAATTTTCTGTTTTAACAGTTTAATGTGCACGGTACTTTAATTACCAACCGATTATTACAAAACTTTTGAAAATAAGCCCCAACTGACCAGCTTAATCGTATGCAATAAACGTTTTCGCCTGAATTGAAAGTTCTGCACGGAGAAAGTTCATCTCGATTTCCCGGCGTGGTTCCCCTTGTCAGTGAGGCAGAACGGAGGACCTGACAAGCACAGCTGTCTAGTCATTCGGATGGGACGAAAAACCAAGGTCCCGTGTACACATTGGAGTGCACGTAAAATATCCCTAAGCAGTTGGAATTCGATACTGTTGAATAAGCTCTATACGATGACTAAATGTGTAGATTGTAGTCACCCACACTGCATGTTTCGCTTAACAATGAAAGGGTGCCGTTTTCAATGTTCGATCCTTTTGTTCTTCTACTCCTGATATGTTGGACTGTTGATCGATGGTTTCATATAAAAGACTACCAATAAGACTCTTTGTACAAGAAGTTCCCAAAAAATATTATGTTGACTTTACGAGAAAGACCTCTAAACATGCTCCAAATTGTAAAAATACGACTTTTTGGGTTTTCAATCTCTTTTTTCGGCTATCCCTGATATTTAGAAAAAATAATACAATGATTTCACACAACAGGCTAGCTATTAGACTCTCTATTGACAAAAGTTTCACCGCCCTCCCTTCATTATAACCGAAGTTATCGTGCCCTAAAGAATCAACAAATTAGCTTGTTTATCTCTGCTTACCCTAAGCAGAAAATGCTCATCTTTGAACTCAATCATAACATTGACCTAGTGAACGTCTACACCAAGTTTGAACATTCTAGCTTAATTAGAAGGAGAGTAATTGTGTTCCAAAATCCCGACCCTTCAAATTGCTTCTATTTTTCATTTTCAATTCAAAATGGTGACCATCACGTGACCGAAATCAAAATTCTATTCGCGACATTTTTTAGGCCTTCCTACAAGGATTCAGAAAATATAACTCCCGAGTCTGTAAGTAAAATAGCAAAAAAGCCTTATTGATTTTTCACTTTTAAATATGGCGGCACTTCCGGTTCGATCGACAAACTCCATATTTTGTGTACAAATCAGTAATTACTTATCTAGTATCCAAAAAAAAAATCAGGTCATTCTGACCTATATTTCGATGATTTTTTTGAAAATTTTGATCCTTAATTTCGTCAAGGGGAGATAATTTAGAAAATTTCTAATTATATTTTTGAAGTCACATCGGTAGGATCTACTTAGATACTAAATTTCATGAAAATCGTACAACTATTAAAGAAGTTGTCAAATTGGTCTAATCTTCCGGTTCGAAATCACAGCGACGAATTTTCGAAATTCGAAAATGTGAAACTGCAGATGAAAATGTTTTTTTTAAAGGTATTCAAAGAAAAAAGAATTAGTAAAATCGGTCAAAAAATAACAAAGTTACGACTATGCATTGTCATTTTTTTCGTTCGTAAAATTCGGTGATTTCGGATTCGTAAAACGTTTCGAAAATATATTTAATCAAGGTTCGCACCCCATTTTTGGGGGGGTAGGTCAAAATTTCAGAAAGATCCTATGGATAGATTCTGAGAAATCCGATTTGCAGAAAACACACAAAAAAAAAATAACTAGATCTGCTACTGTCCCATGCAGATATGAAAGCTTTCATATTCATCGTCACGTGTCATTGATTGTATCAAGTAACCTAAATAAAAGGATACGAAGAAAAAATTATTAAAATTGGTCAAAAACTCGCGAAGTTACAAGTCTAAATATAGTATGAAACATTGCACCCAGGCATAACAATAATCTGAAAACTAAAGGGAAATAACTGAAACTTGTATTACTGTAATGAGACGGATGAGAAAATGAAATGAAAATGGCGGGAAAAAAAAATTAAAAATGGCAGGTTGGACAGGCGACCTTACTCCTTGTCACGTACAACCGGGCATTCGAAAACACGCTAGTTTACTCAATGACAGGCGCGCGTGCTTACCATTCAGCCACTCAACCCCCCTTTGAAATCAGACACGTGCAATATGTCATATAGGAAGAATAAGAAGTCGCTCACGACAAAATGGTAAATTAATGAGTTTAGGTCAAAAGGTTGAGCTACTGTTTTAGAGTACTTAATAGTTTTAAAGAGACACGTTAAGGGTTGTTCATAGTTAAATGAAAGTTTAATTTTAAATAAGACCAATAAAATTAGGATTTAATAATGCCAGACTAATATTTCCAATATGTTTGGTTATAAGTAGGAAATCGTGACGACTTCTTAAGCATGTTTTAAACAAAGGATCATGTTTGTTTAAACAAGAATGGCACTCTGCAATAAAAAAAACTGGCCAAAGCAAGATTTCTATGCAGAAATTAAATAATTGCTAGAACCAGAAAAATATTTATCCACTATAATAAATAAGCAACATAGAGAAAATGAAATGAAATTGAATGGGGTTTAACGTCCGACTGTTCTGCTCCTAAAATGGGCTAATGAAGACGGGCATATGCCATAATGTGTGCAATGAGGGAAATTTTACCCGGGCAGCGGCGGTTACGGCCTACGAGGTTGGACAGGCAACCATACTCCTTGTCACGTACAACCAAAAAATCGAAACAACGGCAGTTGACTCAATGACAGACGTTATGATACAGAGCGCACGTGCTAACCATTCAGCCACGCAACCTCCCTAAAATCGGCAAATTGCTGACCTACAGCGAGAAACATTTCAACCGGGCCAAATTTTCTATTGTAACAGTTTAATTTGCACGGTACCTTTAGTTATCAACCGAATATTACAAAACTTTTAAAAATAAGCTCCCCCCTGACCAGCTTAAGCGTTCGCAATAAACGTTTGCCACTTAAAATCGGGAAATTGCTGACTTTAAAGTGAGAAACATTACAACCGGGCGAAAATTTTCTGTTTTATGACTTTTACAGTACCTTTGATTACCAACCGATTATTTTCTGTTTTATCACTTTTACAGTACCTTTGATTACCAACCGATTATTACAAAACTTTAAAAATAAAAGAGAAAGAGAGAAATGCGGCCTAATGTCCATTCGACACAAACTAGGTCATTTCGGGACTAACATATGTTTTTTAATTTTATTTAAAAACTCCCCCTGCGCTTACAGGTCTTTAGCCGTTGGGAGGAAACCGAAGAACACGGAGAAAACCCACAAGGTTGGACATCATACTTCATGTCACGTGCAACCTGGAGATCGAAACGACGCCCGTTGACTCAATGACAGACGTTACGATACAGTGCGCACATGCTAACCATTCAGCCATTCAGCCTCCCTGAATTCAGAAAATTGCTGACTTATAGCAAGAAACATTTCAACCGGGCGAAATTTTCTGTTTTAACAGTTTAATGTGCACGGTACTTTAATTACCAACCGATTATTACAAAACTTTTGAAAATAAGCTCCAACTGACCAGCTTAATCGTATGCAATAAACGTTTTCGCCTGAATTGAAAGTTCTGCACGGAGAAAGTTCATCTCGATTTCCCGGCGTGGTTCCCCTTGTCAGTGAGGCAGAACGGAGGGCCTGACAAGCACAGCTGTCTAGTCATTCGGATGGGACGAAAAACCAAGGTCCCGTGTACACATTGGAGTGCACGTAAAATATCCCTAAGCAGTTGGAATTCGATACTGTTGAATAAGCTCTATACGATGACTAAATGTGTAGATTGTAGTCACCCACACTGCATGTTTCGCTTAACAATGAAAGGGTGCCGTTTTCAATGTTCGATCCTTTTGTTCTTCTACTCCTGATATGTTGGACTGTTGATCGATGGTTTCATATAAAAGACTACCAATAAGACTCTTTGTACAAGAAGTTCCCAAAAAATATTATGTTGACTTTACGAGAAAGACCTCTAAACATGCTCCAAATTGTAAAAATACGACTTTTTGGGTTTTCAATCTCTTTTTTTCGGCTATCCCTGATATTTAGAAAAAATAATACAATGATTTCACACAACAGGCTAGCTATTAGACTCTCTATTGACAAAAGTTTCACCGCCCTCCCTTCATTATAACCGAAGTTATCGTGCCCTAAAGAATCAACAAATTAGCTTGTTTATCTCTGCTTACCCTAAGCAGAAAATGCTCATCTTTGAACTCAATCATAACATTGACCTAGTGAACGTCTACACCAAGTTTGAACATTCTAGCTTAATTAGAAGGAGAGTAATTGTGTTCCAAAGTCCCGACCCTTCAAATTGCTTCTATTTTTCATTTTCAATTCAAAATGGTGACCATCACGTGACCGAAATCAAAATTCTATTCGCGACATTTTTTAGGCCTTCCTACAAGGATTCAGAAAATATAACTCCCGAGTCTGTAAGTAAAATAGCAAAAAAGCCTTATTGATTTTTCACTTTTAAATATGGCGGCACTTCCGGTTCGATCGACAAACTCCATATTTTGTGTACAAATCAGTAATTACTTATCTAGTATCCAAAAAAAAAATCAGGTCATTCTGACCTATATTTCGATGATTTTTTTGAAAATTTTGATCCTCAATTTCGTCAAGGGGAGATAATTTAGAAAATTTCTAATTATATTTTTGAAGTCACATCGGTAGGATCTACTTAGATACTAAATTTCATGAAAATCGTACAACTATTAAAGAAGTTGTCAAATTGGTCTAATCTTCCGGTTCGAAATCACAGCGACGAATTTTCGAAATTCGAAAATGTGAAACTGCAGATGAAAATGGTTTTTTTAAAGGTATTCAAAGAAAAAAGAATTAGTAAAATCGGTCAAAAAATAACAAAGTTACGACTATGCATTGTCATTTTTTTCGTTCGTAAAATTCGGTGATTTCGGATTCGTAAAACGTTTCGAAAATATATTTAATCAAGGTTCGCACCCCATTTTTGGGGGGGTAGGTCAAAATTTCAGAAAGATCCTATGGATAGATTCTGAGAAATCCGATTTGCAGAAAACACACAAAAAAAAAAATAATAATAACTAGATCTGCTACTGTCCCATGCAGATATGAAAGCTTTCATATTCATCGTCACGTGTCATTGATTGTATCAAGTATCCTAAATGAAAGGATAAGAAGAAAAAATTATCAAAATTGGTCAAAAACTCGCGAAGTTACAAGTCTAAATATAGTATGAAACATTGCACCCAGGCATAACAATAATGTGAAAACTAAAGGGAAATAACTGAAACTTGTATTACTGTAATGAGACGGATGAGAAAATGAAATGAAAATGGCGGGAAAAAAAAATAAAAATGTCAGGTTGGACAGGCGACCTTACTCCTTGTCACGTACAACCGGGCATTCGAAAACACGCTAGTTAACTCAATGACAGGCGCGCGTGCTAGCCATTCAGCCATCCACCCCCCCCCCCCTTTGAAATCCGACACGTGCAATATGTCATATAGGAAGGATAAGAAGTCGCTCACAACAAAATGGTAAATTAATGAGTTTAGGTCATAAGGTTGAGCTACTATTTTAGAGTACTTAATAGTTTTAAAGAGACACGTTAAGGGTTGTTCATAGTTAAATGAAAGTTTAATTTTAAATAAGACCAATAAAATTAGGATTTAATAATGCCAGACAAATATTTCCAATATGTTTGGTTATAAGTAGGAAATCATGACGACTTCTTAAGCATGTTTTAAACAAAGGATCATAGACTGAATTATACAAGAATGGCACTCTGCAATAAAAAAAACTGGCCAAAGCAAGATTTCTATGCAGAAATTAAATAATTGCTAGAACCAGAAAAATATTTATCCACTACAATAAATAAGCAACATAGAGAAAATGAAATGAAATTGAATGGGGTTTAACGTCCTACTGTTCTGCTCCTAAAATGGGCTAATGAAGACTGGCATATGCCATAAAGTGTGCAATGAGGGAAATTTTACCCGGGCAGCGGCGTTACGGCCTACGAGGTTGGACAGGCGACCATACTCCTTGTCACGTACAACCAAGAAATCGAAACAACGCCAGTTGACTCAATGACAGACGTTTTGATACAGAGCGCACGTGCTAACCATTCAGCAACGCAACCTCCCTAAAATCGGCAAATTGCTGACCTACAGCGAGAAACATTTCAACCGGCCCAAATTTTCTATTTGAACAGTTTAATTTGCATGGTACCTTTAGTTATCAACCGAATATTACAAAACTTTTAAAAATAAGCTCCCCCTGACCAGCTTAAGCGTTCGCAATAAACGTTTGCCCCTTAAAATCTGCAAATTGCTGACTTTAAAGTGAGAAACATTATAACCGGGAGAAATTTTCTGTTTTATCACTTTTACAGTACCTTTGATTACCAACCGATTATTACAAAACTTTAAAAATAAAAGAGAAAGAGAGAAATGCGGCCTAATGTCCATTCGACACAAACTAGGTCATTTTGTGACTAACATATGTTTTTTAATTTTATTTAAAAACTCCCCTTGCGCTTACTGGTCTTTAGCCTTTGGGAGGAAACCGAAGGACACGGAGAAAACCCACGAGGTTGGACATCATACTTCATGTCACGTGCAACCTGGAGATCGAAACGACGCTCGTTGACTCAATGACAGACGTTACGATACAGCGCGCACATGCTAACCATTCAGCCTCCCTGAATTCGGAAAATTGCTGACTTATAGCAAGAAACATTTCAACCGGGCGAAATTTTCTGTTTTAACAGTTTAATGTGCACAGTACTTTAATTGCCAACCGATTATTACAACTGACCAGCTTAATCGTGTGCAATAAACGTTTGGCCTGAATTGAAAGTTCTGCACGGTGAAAGTTCATCTTGATTTCCCGGCGTGGTTCCCCGTTGTCAGTGAGGCAGAACGGAGGGCCTGACAAGCACAGCTGTCTAGTCGTTCGGATGGGACGAAAAACCAAGGTCCCGTGTACACATTGGAGTGCACGTAAAATATCCCTAAGCAGTTGGAATTCGATACTGTTGAATAAGCTCTATACGATGACTAAATGCGTAGATTGTAGTCACCCCCACTGCATGTTTCGCTTAACAATGAAAGGGTGCCGTTTTCAATGTTCGATCCTTTTGTTCTTCTCCTCCTGATATGTTGAACTGGTTTCATATAAAAGACTACCAATAAGACTCTTTGTAGAAGAAGTTCCCCAAAAATATTATGTTGACTTTACGAGAAAGACCTCTCTAAATATGCTCCAAATTGTAAAAATACGACTTTTTCGATTTTCAATCTCTTTTTTTCGGCTATGCCTGATATTTAAAAAAAATGATACAATGATTTCACACAACAGGCTAGCTATTAGACTCTCTATTGACAAAAGTTTCACCGCCCTCCCTTCATTATAACCGAAGTTATCGTGCCCTAAAGAATCAACAAATCAGCATGCTTATCTCTGCTTACCCTAAGCAGAAAATGCTCATCTTTGATCTCAATCATAACATTGACCTAGTGAACGTCTACACCAAGTTTGAACATTCTAGCTTAATTAGAAGGAGAGTAATTGTGTTCCAAAGTCCCGACCCTTTAAATTGCTTCTATTTTTCATTTTCAATTCAAAATGGTGACCATCACGTGACCGAAATCGAAATTCTGATCCGACAGATATTTAGGCATTCCTTCAAGGATTCCGAAAATATAATTCCCGAGTCTGTAAGTAAAATAGCAAAAAAGCCTTTTTGATTTTTCACTTTTCAAGATGGTGGCACTTCCGGTTCGATCGATAAACTCCATATTTTGTGTACGAATCAGTACTTACTTCTCTAATATCCAAGAAAAAAATTAGGTTATTCTGACCTATATTTCTTTGATTTTTTTGAAAAATTTGATCCTTAATTTCGTCAAGGGGAGATAATTTAGAAAATTTCTAATTATATTTTTGAAGTCACATCGGTAAGGTCTATTTATACACTAAATTTCATGAAAATCGTACAACTATTAAAGAAGTTCTCAAATTGGTCTAAACTTCCGGTTCGAAATCACAGCGACGAATTTTCGAAATTGGAAAATGCGAAACTGCAGATGAAAATGATTTTTTTCAAGGTATTCAAAGAAAAAAGAATTAGTAAAATCGGTGAAAAAATAACAAAGTTACGACTATGCATTGTCAGTTTTTTCGTTCGTAAAATTCGGTGATTTCGGATTCGTAAAACGTTTTGAAAATATATTTAATCAACAGCCACCACCCATTTTTGGGGGGATAGGTAAAAGTTTCAGAACGATCCTATCGTTAGATTCTGAGAAATCCGATTTGTGGACAAAACACAAAAAAAAAATAACAATAATAATCTTAACAGAAACAATAAGCTTTCATATGTAATATGAAAGCTTAATAATAACTTTAACAGAAACAATAAGCTTTCATATGTAATATGAAAGCTTAATAATAATAACTAGATCTGCTAAGCAGATATTAAAGCTTTCATATTCACGGTCAGTTTCTGTCGCATCTCAAGAGTTATATAAAGAATCTTAAAAAGGAAAAAGAATTAATGAAATCCGCCAAAAACTCACCGAGTTATAACGAGAAACAATTCAACCGGTTCAAATTCTACCTTAATTAGAAACAGAGGTGTTATGTTCCAATGTGATCTGTCAAATTGCTTATTGCTCCTAAATCTACGCAGAAATTCTCAACATCAAACTTAGTCAAGGTAATGACATAATGAATCTATATTTGGAATTTTGTCACTCTCACTTCATTATAACCAAAGTTATCGTGCCCCAAAGAATCAACCAATCAGATTGCTTATCTCTGCTTACAGTAAGCAGACAATGCTCATCTTCGCACTCCTTTATGGCACTGACCTAATGAACGCCTTCACCAAGATTGAACATTCTGCCCCAATTAGAAGGAGAGTTATTTTGTTTCAAATTCTCGACCAATCAAATTGCTCATCGCTCTGCTTATCCAGGGCAGACAATGCTCATTGTCGAACGTATTCAAGATATTGATGTAATGAAACTATACACCAAGTTTCATCACTCTGACTGAAGTGAAAGTGTCCAAAATCATCAACCAATCTAATTGCTTATCTCTGCTTACCCTAAGCATAATATGTTCATCTACGAACTCCGCGTTTTTAATGTATGGGGATCATGGTGGCTCAGTGATGAGAGACACTGATTAACTAACCAGTAGGTCTTGGGCTCTCTCCCGGGGTTTGACCAGAAAGTCAATTGTACAGGCTTGACTGCCCTTGTTAGCTGTACAGGACAGTAGGTCTGCCCGGTCTGACAGGGAATAGTGTCTAATTGTCAGGATGGGACGAAAAGCAATGTTCAGTGTGCACATTGGCGTGCACGTAAAAGATTCTTTGATAGAGTATATCGTGATACAGATGTCCGGGCAAAATCTACCTGTTTGTCTTCAATGGTCCAGTCGGTGTATAAAGTAGGACTTTTGCCCTACTCCGTATAAGATTTCAAATCTTTGAAGTTTTAAGATAAGCATACCCGGTCCCTGAAATCCTAAACGGGACTTGCTTTTTCGCCCTCTGTTCTGTACAGACTGGAATAATACAGTAAAACATTGTAACAATCTACAGAGAGTAAATTTAACTTGTTGACTAAATAATCTTCAATACTTCTAATTAGCGGTATGTAGTGACAAGGATCGTGACCCAGATGGGATATACTTGAACTTTCTAGACAAGAAACCTGATATCTAATTTGGTATAGCACTAATAAGTTTCATTACATACTAAATTTTTATATGATTGCTTATCGCACTTGGCATGCATACCCATAGGTCCATCTTTAAATTTAAAACTGGTAGAAATTACCGAGGGTTGAACATGGTATTGCATCGTCACTGTTGTATTATTGCTTATCGCCCTTGACATTGTATTAAAGGCAGTTTTATATTCATAGGGCCAGAACGGTAAATTATAAAAAGTGTAAATTATTACCCAGAGTTGAACATTACTTGTGATTTTGCCTGGTAACGCCAAAACTCGATCATGTACTAAATAATGGCGGCACAGTAACATTTCTTGATTGTCAAGTTTTTGGTTATAAATAAACCCTCGCGATTTTTTTTTTAGTATGGAATCAAATCTACGGCTATTTCTGTAAAACACATGGTTTTTTTTTCTTTTTCAGCCTTTCGTCGCTTTCGCTGTCTGTTTGACAGTAGCTGCTTCCCAATACATCGATGCTAAAATCGGACACGGTTTCGGACATGGTGTTGGTGTCTTTGCAAACGGAATTGGTAAAGGATATGGAAGAGGACATGCCGGTGTTGGACATGGTCTTGTTGGTGTAGGAGCTATTGGCAACGGACTCAAGCATGGTATTGGACATGGTATCCAAGGAAACCGACCCAGACACGGAATAGTAGCTGTTGGCAAAGTCGGTGTTATTGGTAACGGAATTGGTCATGGTATTGTTGGTAACGGTATCGGTAACGGTATTGGACACGGTATTGTTAGAAACGGAATTGGTCATGGTATCGTTGGTAACGGTATCGGACATGGTATCATTGGAAACGGAATCGGACACGGACTTATTGGACATGGAGAGATTGGTAACGGCATTGGGCATGGCATCGTTGGTAACGGTATCGGACACGGTATTGTTGGAAACGGAATTGGTCATGGTATCGTTGGTAACGGTATCGGACATGGTATCATTGGAAACGGAATCGGACACGGACTTATTGGACATGGAAAGATTGGTAACGGCATTGGGCATGACATCGTTGGTAACGGTATCGGACACGGTATTGTTGGACACGGAATTGGTCATGGTATCGTTGGTAACGATACAACAACGGACTATACAAGTACAACCAATACAATAATAAAGGATACAATAGTTACAACGGCCCCTACAATTACAACAACGGTTACAACAATGGCCACAATAACAACGAATATGGGGAGGGATATAACAACTACAATAACAACGGATACGGTAACGGATACAACAACTACAACCGTTATCCTTCTTACAATAACTATCAAGGTTGCGGTTACAACAAATATTAAGACAATACGGCTATTTGATAGCATAATATTACCATAGCTTTAATACTTATAAATACTAGTATATAGTTTCTATTGTTCATGCATAATGTATATACGTAAATCAGGGAGTTAAGATATATATAAATTTAATAAAATAATATACATATAAACTCTTGTTATTTATCCGTTTATAGCTTACTACTAGTCCGGTCTATAGCTTGATAACCTCAATGTGCATATATACGTCACATCCTGTCTTCATTACGTTTGGTCAAAGGTCACGAGATGTAAATAGGGATATCGCTAATCCTAATCCTAACCCAAGACCTAACCTTAGCGCTTACCCTAACCCTAACCTACAATCTCGCCTGTCCAATCTCATGGGTTTATCCCGGGACCTGCGGTTTCCTCCCACTGTTAATATGCGCAAGCAGATTATTGAAATAAAATTAAACCATATGTTAGTCCCAAAATGACCTAGTTTGCGTCGAGTGGACGTTAAACCCCATTTCTCTCTCTCTCTCTCTCTCCCTCTCTCTCTCTCTCTCTCTCTCTCTCTCCGTGTCATGGTTATTCAGTGCATATAACTGTAATTTCGATATGTCAATTACTTCACGCAAACCTTAAAGTAATGTACGATTATTCCACCCTCGCATATTGTTTAGGGATTTTCCCACAAACAGGTCTCATCTTACCGCTCCTATGGAAGACAGCGAATAGAATGTAGCATACCTGGAATGCCGAATGATTCTTGAAGAAACGAGTGAGTTACCATTACTGGAAAAAACCGTATTATGTCAATAGTACTGTTAGTTCAAAAGCGTTTTATAGCTGAGGCGCTGGAGGCGCCAGCCTCCCCGCGAAAAAAATCAAAGCAGTTGAAAAAATAAAACGGGAGAAAAATGCTAAAACCGATGCGAAAAATGAAAATGTGCCCTAGTTAGGGAGGGCTCTAAAGACAGACAAAAGGGTCCGACGAATGACAAAAGGGTCCCTAGTGCCAAGGGAAAGGGCCCCCGAGTCCAACTCAATCGTTTTCTATACACTGTTACTGTCGAATCCACTACTGAATGAGAATGCAGCCATTGCATTGGGGTGACAATCATCAATCAAGAACCTCCCCTCGCGACAGAGGGCCCTCAAAATAGTACAGCCTCCGCCATGATAAACCTTAAAACGCCCCTATGCTAGTTCTGTAACTGAAAGTCAAAATGGTGAAAGATGTTATTTTGTCAACATTTATCTACACTAACACAGACATTTTCAGATGAGGCGTGTAATAAAGTGGCTTAAATATATGAAAATCTTGAAAGAACTGATCGCAACCTATACCCTGCATTTGTTAGGTGTGTGGTTGCGAATGGGATATAGCGTCTTGTGACACCACCCCCACCCCATCACACACACATATACCACCCCGATTCTTCAATCCAAACTGATTAGAACCTGAATCACAATCGAACTAGTAGCAATCATACACAGTCGATATCAAAAATTGATTTCCAATCTCAAAGACGGCTTATCTCCCCTGAAACTGTTGAGTAATACGCGATTCCCAATTCACACAACTTTCATAGATTTAAGGAAATGGAATGAACTGAACAGAAATGGTTTTAACGACCTATCTTTTTGCGCCGACTGAATTAACTAAAGTTTGATCGGACAGCGTCGTTACGGTCTTTTCTTTCGAATTCCAACTGTTAAGTAGTCTTTTACGGGCATGTAGATATTGTTCCTAGCCGGGCCATTTAGGTTTCAAATTTCACAGTGCATTGATAGCCTTCTGGTTTCTGCTATGATTCGTTCATTGTTTCGCTGTTTTTTCTACTATGAACTCGTCTACTATTAATTCGTTCATTGTTCCACTCTTATTTCGGCTATTATTTCGTTGAACGTTTCATTGTTATTTCTGCTACGAATTCGTTAATTGTTTCATCGTTATTTCTGCTACGAATTCGTTAATTGTTGAAGTGTTATTACTGCTATAAATTCGTTGATCGTTTCATTGCTATTTATGGGAATCACGGTGGCTAAGTGGGCAAGGCGCTGGCTCGTTAGAATGGAGGTCGGGTGTTCGATCCTTGCATTGGCCGAGAAAGCTCATCTCGATTTTCCGGCGTGGTTTTCTCTTGTCAGTGATGCAGAAGGAGGGCCTGATAAGGACAGCTGCCTAGTCGTTCGGATGGAACGAAAAACCGAGGTCCCGTGTACACATTGGAGTGCACGTAAAAGATCCCTTGCCCGGGCAAAAATTCCCTCATAGCACACTGTGTGGCGTATGGCCGTCTTCCATTAGCCCAGGTCAGGTGCAGAAGAGTAGGACGTAAAACCCCATTTCATTTCTGCTATGAATTCGTTAAGTTTTGCACTGTTATTTCTGCTATGAGTTCGTTGATCGTTTCACTGTTATTTCTGCTGTGAACTCGATCAAGTTTGAACATTCTAGCTGACCTACAGCGAGAAACATTTCAACCGGGCCAAATTTTCTATTTTAACAGTTTAATTTGCACGGTACCTTTAGTTATCAACCGAATATTACAAAACTTTTAAAAATAAGCTCTCCCTGAACAGCTTAATCGTTCGCAATAAACGGGGTTGGACATCATATTCCATGTCACGTGCAACCTGGCGATCGAAACGACGCCCGTTACTCAATGACAGACGTTACGATACAGCGCGCACATGCTAACCATTCAGCCATTCAGCCTTCCTGAATTCGGAAAATTGCTGACTTATAGCAAGAAACATTTGAACCGGGCGAAATTTTCTGTTTTAACAGTTTAATGTGCATGGTACTTTAATTACCAACCGATTATTACAAAACTTTTGAAAATAAGCTCCAACTGACCAGCGTAATCGTATGCAATAAAAGTTTGGCTTGAATTGAAAGTTCTGCACGGAGAAAGTTCATCTCGATTTCCCGGCGTGGTTCCCCCTTGTCAGTGAGGCAGAACGGCTGTCTAGTTCGGATGGGACGAAAACCACGGTCCGTGTACACATTGGAGTGCACGTAAAATATCCCTAAGCAGTTGGAATTCGA
This sequence comes from Patella caerulea, assembly GCA_036850965.1. Lineage (NCBI taxonomy): Eukaryota > Metazoa > Mollusca > Gastropoda > Patellidae > Patella > Patella caerulea. The sequence continues at coordinate 11,625,075 of JAZGQO010000006.1, forward strand.
TACTGTTGAATAAGCTCTATACGATGACTAAATGTGTAGATTGTAGTCACCCACACTGCATGTTTCGCTTAACAATGAAAGGGTGCCGTTTTCAATGTTCGATCCTTTTGTTCTTCTACTCCTGATATGTTGGACTGTTGATCGATGGTTTCATATAAAAGACTACCAATAAGACTCTTTGTAGAAGAAGTTCCCAACAAATATTATGTTGACTTTACGAGAAAGACCTCTAAGGTACACCAAGTTGTAAAAATACGACTTTTTGGATTTTCAATCTCCTTTTTTCGGCTATCCCTGATATTTAAAAAAAAATGATACAATGATTTCACACAACAGGCTAGCTATTAGACTCTCTATTGACAAAAGTTTCACCGCCCTCCCTTCATTATATCCGAAGTTATCGTGCCCTAAAGAATCAACAAATCAATATGCTTATCTCTGCTTACCCTAAGCAGAAAATGCTCATCTTTGAACTTCATCATAACATTGACCTAGTGAACGTCTACACCAAGTTAGAACATTCTAGCTTAATTAGAATGAGAGTTATTGTGCTCAAAAGTCTCGGCCCTTCAAATTGCTTCTATTTTTGATTTACAATTCAAAATGGTGACTCCCGGTTGACCTAAATCAAAATTCTGTTCGCGACATTTTTTAGGCCTTCCTACAAGGATTCAGAAAATATAACCCCCGAGTCTGTAAGTAAAATAGCAAAAAAGCCTTATTGATTTTTCACGTTTCAAGATGGTGGCACTTCCGGTTCGATCGACAAACTCCATATTTTGTGTACGAATCAGTAATTCCTTGTCTAGTATCGAAAAAAAAAAATTAGGTCATTCTGACCTATATTTCGACGATTTTTTTGAAAACTTTGATCCTAAATTTCACCAAGGGGAGATAATTTAGAAAATTTATAATTATATTTTTGAAGTCACATCGGTAGGATCTACTTATATACTAAATTGAATGAAAATCGCACAACTATTAAAGAAGTTGTCAAATTGGTCTAAACTTCCGGTTCGAAATCACAGCGACGAATTTTCGAAATTTGAAAATGTGAAACTGCTGATGAAAATGATTTTTTTCAAGGTATTCAAAGAAAAAAGATTTAGTAAAATCGGTCAAAAAACAATAAAGTTACGACTATGCATTGTCCATTTTGTCGTTCGTAAATTTCGGTGATTTCGGATTCGTAAAACGTTTTGAAAATATATTTAATCAACAGCTACCACCCATTTTTGGGGGGGTAGGTAAAAGTTTCATAAAGATACTGTGGTTAGATTCTGAGAAATCCGATTTGTGGATAAAACACAAAAAAAAAAATAACAATAATAATCTTAACAGAAACAATAAGCTTTCATATGTAATATGAAAGCTTAATAACTTTAACAGAAACAATAAGCTTTCATATGTAATATGAAAGCTTAAATATATGATAAACACTGATGATTTACGTAAACCAATACATCTAACGAATGGGAAAAACACTCCCCCACCCTGAGCCGACTAGCTCAGAATGTAACGACATACGAAATAAACAAATGTACATACCGATATTAATCTATATAAAATACACTATTTTGAAATATATAATTAAGCTAGAACTCCAAATTCAAACGTCTGAAAAAGACTAAATGACGAATTAGCAACCAAACATAAGAAAAACATAATACAAAAAATGCTAGTAAATAATCTTGTCCATCAATGAACTCCTTCTAAAAGAACAAGTTTGTTAATAGGTCGAATAAATTCAGAAGACCTGGTTTTAACCCTTGATGACCTTACCCTTCCGTCCCTTCCTACCTTGACCTCTTTTACTAATGCCATGGGCCAAAGTGATCGGGGTAAAGACTCATCCAGCAGCAATACTAAATCACCAATCCTTAAATCACGCGTGGTAGTTTGCCATTTATGACGAACCTGAAGAGATGGCAAATATAACTTTAACCATTTTTTCCAAAATAAATCAGCTAAATGCTGAACATATTTCCAGCGTCGATGATAAAAATCATTGACAGAGGTGACTGCTAGAGGTTTACAGGAACCACTATTAAGAAGTAAGATTTGGTTAGGAGTAAGAGCTTTAGGATCCGTGACATCATCACTTACTTTAGTAATTGGACGAGAATTCACAATACTTTCAATTTCCGTGAACAGTGTAACTAAAGAATCGTGAGAGAGATCCTTTGATAGTGACATTGAAGTGAACACACGACGAAAAACACCAATAAGGCTTTCCCAAGCGCCTCCGAAATTCGAAGCTTTTGGAGGATTAAAGACCCATTCAACATTTTCCAAACTGAAAAAAGATGAAAACCTTTTGTTAACATTCCAACTATTAACTGCAGATCTAAGTTCATTATTAGCGCCTATCAAATTCGAACCGTTATCTGAAATAATTTTGGAAGGCTTGCCCCTACGAGATTTAAACCTAACGTAAGCATTAATCAGACTATTTGTGTCGAGAGAGTCAAGTACTTCAATGTGAACCGCTCTAGAAACTAAACATGTAAAAATACAACCATAATTTTTTAAGTATTTCCTACCAAATTTCGCATAAAATGGTCCGAAACAATCAATGCCTACTCTACTAAAGGGGGGTTCACATGGTGTAACCCTATCCAGGGGTAATGGGGACATAACCTGTTCCATCGGTTTGGCAAATAGTTTTCTACATCTGAAACATTTCACATGACGAATGACAGATCTGCAACCAATAATCCAGTATTTTTCACGAATAATGGACATTAACCATTCTGTACCCACATGAAATTTCATATGATACCAGTTAACAATCAGTGTAGCTAAGACACCCTTTGGAATTATAGGTAAGGATGAATAACCCGGAATACGACCACCAACAGTCAATACACCAGAAGGGTTTAATTTTGGATTTAACCGTATAATATGTGACGACTTCTTTACATATTTACCTTTCCCAAGTGAGTCTACCTCTGACTCGTAGGAAATGTTCTGAAAAGTTTTAATGATCAAAATTTCAGCGTCCTGAAGACATGAAGCAGAAAGCTGACATGTGACTGTTCGCTTGAGAAGAAAATTTTTGGCTAGAGTAAGCCAAGCAACAGCTTTACACAGTCTTCGCCAATCAGAATAATATTGAGCTAATTTGACAACAGGATTTTCCGGAAGTGCGATAGTAGCATGAACACATGATTTCTTCAGTTCAGGATCATCGAGATTCAACTGATATCCTGGGATAACACTCCCTGGCCAATAACATCTATGAAGACTAAGAAAACTTGGACCTGAAAACCATTCTCGCGAGGAAGATAAATTAGATACCCCACGAGTAATAATATCTGCAGGATTTCCATCGCCATTAACGTGTCTCCATTGATGTGTATTAGTGAGTGACCTAATAGCACTGACCCGATTAGCAACAAACGTTTTAAACCGACCAGTGTCAGAATTGATATATTGTAAAACAATACTACTATCAACCCAGAAAGTTGACTCATTTAAAGAAAGCGTTAACTGATTTCTGAGGACCTCGTCAATCTTAACGGCTAAAACTGCGGCCTGTAATTCCAGTCTAGGAATAGTTATTGTCCTAATCGGGGTTACCCTACCTTTGGACAGAATTAATGCAGTGTGTATCTTACCGTCAGGATTAACACAACGCAAATATGAAACACATCCGTAAGCTGACTCACTAGAGTCTGAGAAATGATGAAGTTCAAATAAGGCGTTATTGAACTCTTTTGGTTTAATACACCTTCTGAAGGAAATAGCATCTAAAGAACGAAGATCAAGCAACCAGTTCGTCCACTTAGCGCATATATTAGAGGAAACTTCTTCGTCCCAAGACAAACTATTTTTAGTGGCATCTTGTAAGAGAATCCTGCCTCTAACGGTAAGCGGATTTATTAAACCTAAAGGATCATAAATGGATGCAACCATTTTCAACATGTTCCTACGTGTTAAAATTTCATTCTTCGAAGAGAAATTGCAGGAAAAGTAAAAGAAATCATCGTTGACGTTCCAGCGTATACCTAAAGTTTTAGTAATTGTATTTTCAAATATTTTGGATTCCTTAGCCCTATCGTCCATAGGTATCGCTTCATAGGTACTCTCTTCGTTCGTAATAAACTTTGTGAGATTGAAACCGCCTTTGGCCAATTGACGTTTAGAGCCCTCAATGACTAGAGAAAGTTCCTCAACGGTAGGAGTAGATCGAAGCATATCGTCGACATAAAAGGAATTCAAAATGGCGTCCTTAATGAGAGAGTCAACGAACGGATCATCGTGAACAGTACGACGTAAAGCGTACGTAGAACTCGACGCGCACCATACACCTCCAAAAACATGACCTGTCATACGATACGTGGTAATTTGACCCAAAGTATCAAACCAGAGAAACCGTAAACAATCACGCTGCTGAGGCGGAATGATGACTTGATAATACATGCACTCAACGTCAGCACAGACTGCGTAAGAATGTTCGCGAAAACGGAGTAAAACGTGCAATAATTTATTGACAAGATCGGGTCCTTGATAACATTTATCATTTAATGATTCGCCTTCAAATTTAGCGGCACAGTCGTATACAACACGAACCTTGTCGGGTTTCTTATCTGTTATAACAGCATGGTGAGGAAGATACCATGTAGGGCCGCTAAAAACTAAATTTGTAGGTTCAGCATAACCTGAATGCATCAACTTATTGATTTCTAGATCATACCTTTGATACGTGTTTTTCCTTGAAAGACTTTTCAATAAGTTATTCAAACGATGTTCAGCAATACATCTATTATCTGGAATGACAGAGTTAGACCTGAAAGGTATAGGAATTACATAATGACTGAATTCATTGAGAAAGGTCTCTTTGTCCCATAAATTTAAAACAAATTTATCGTCCACTGACAAACACGAATCGTTCAAGTCTTGAAGTTCTTCATTCCACAACAGATCAAGACTCTGCGGAGATTTTGAAGAAGTACTCGTACGATATGGGACGTGAGTAGAAGTAATGAAATTACTGATGGCCTTATGCGGTGTTACACTAGGAAGGTTTACTGACCCAGACACAGCCCAACCAAGTAAGTATTTACAAGCAAAGGGTTTCCCTTTTTTACCCGAAACAACATCCAAAGGTAACAAAGCTTCACTGTGATCTTGACCAATTAATACATCCACATTGACATCACCCCCAAGACATAAACCTGGAATATCTTGTAAATGTGGGTAAAGAGAAACATCAATTTTAGCATTATTCACGGGAATGTGGTCAATGACAGCCAAATTATACATCTGCAACGTATCTCCGTCAGATGGAGAAGAAAGTGATAGCCGTTTGACAACTTTCTTATCTTTCGTGCATACACCAGTAACAGTGTCTAAAGGAAACCTGGCCTTTATAACATCAAGTTTGCCGGCAAAATAATTTAACAAACGTTGCGTACAGAAACTGTCCGTTGCGCCAGAATCAACTAATGCATGCGTCTTGTAGCTGCCGTTTACAATGACAGGGACGAGTGGCAAGATAGACGAGTTGTGGTTCAACAAATTAACAGAAACCGGCAAGTATTGTGTGGATTCTTGATGAAGTAAATACGAATGCCTTTGTTTACATTTTGAACACTTATAATTACTTTTACAGGTATCAGCATGACCTCCAAGACAAAGATTACAAAGGTTGTGCGCTTCAACGAACGCTCGTCTAGAATCAACTGACAACCGTTTAAAAGTAGGACATTTCAACAAAACGTGTTCTTCCTTGCAAGATGGACACGACACGGAAGTGGCTGAACAATAAGACTTTTTATAGCTGGTACCAACAGGATCCGACTTAAACACATCTAATCCGTAGACAGGGTCATTTAAATGTTTTGCTTCCTTAAAAATGAAGTCGACGAAGTCAGGGAAATAGGGATATTCATTTGTTTTGTCTAATACATCAGCAGCAAGATTTCTCCATTTACCTTTAACAGATCGTATGTAAATTCTGTTCAATATATCTTTAAAAAATGATTGGGAACTCACCTCATTAAGTTTATGTAACTGAAGAAGGGTGCTATAAGCTTCCTGAAGAGAATCAGATAATTCCATCAAATCACGTGCTGTTCTTACAGCTTTACCCATTCTTAAAGATGAAATAATCTCTTCCGAAATAACATGAGGATTGCCGCAACGTTGTTCTAGAATATCAAGAGCTTCCGAATATCCTTCGGCTGAAGAAGACTTAGAGCAAGCAGAAATCAATTTAGCAGCTTTACCTGTACAGTATTGCTGAAGCAAGTTAAGTCTGGTTAAAGGGTCATCAGTAAAATTTTCAACAGATTGTTTGAATTGATTGATAAACTTATAATATTTACTAGGTGAGCCATCAAATATTTGGAGTTCTACCTTTGGCAATTGTAACAATTTTATTAATTCAGTTAAATTACTATCTAAACTAGCGGATTTATTAACAGACTGACTTAAAACATGTGTGCTATCACTAGCTGACTGTTCAGCAATCATAGCCTTCGGCTTCGTAGACTCATCATGCTTAATTGAACGCGGTTCTGACTCTTTAAGCAACGAAAATGATTCTAAAAATGTGTTTGCCTGATCTATAACAGAACAATACTTATTATGGATTTCTGATATATATGTATCAGATTCACTACACAATTCATTAAATTTATCAGGATCGTCGATTTCTAGTAAAGAATCTTCATAATGTTCACAAGCTACCATTAGCTCTCTATACAAATGTTTTAGCTTATCAAAACTTACTTTTGTGTCTTCTGGATTACGTTCAGACAAATGAGATTGTAATTTATGTAATTCGCGTGTAAATGGTATCTTCTTGTAAGTTCGCGATCGTCTTGATTCTTCCATGTTGTGTCTTGTAAAGATGGTTCTGTAGATGGATGGTGAAAGATTATAAAACAGGAGCAGGCTTGGTCATCAAATGTTGGACTAACAGGAACGTGGTAAACAGCATATTATGACAGACCTCAGTAGTGGTTAAGCTTTGAACTGTCTTTCCCGGGAGGGGGGTTGAAAATAAAAACGATGGTGTGTAGCTTGATACAGTTTATTTACAAATACTATAATCTCTCTCTCTCTCTCTCTCTTTCTCTCTCTTTCTCTCTCGTTCAAAGCTTTGGCACCATTAAAATTAAGACTCTCAGGAAAGTTAGAAATAGAGTGGTAGCTAAGATATCGATCGTTAAAAAATCGTCAAGTTAAAAACTTGACTATAATGTAGTATAAACAGTCTCCAAGTTAAAAACTTGGACCCGATCGCTTCAGTGTAAACGCTCATGTGTTTGCGTGTGTGAAAAACACTCACGTTTCAATGGTAACGCGTCTCACGTGATATACACATTAGTTGTTATGTAGACTTTATCAAACAGACACTTAAATGTAAAACACATAAAAGACAAATAGATCTATAAACATAATAATAAATATATGATAAACACTGATGATTTACGTAAACCAATACATCTAACGAATGGGAAAAACAGCTTTCAATTATCTCATTATTTTATGGTTACTTTTATTTTTTTCTAACACTATTTATTCAGTAAATAATGTACATGATATAAATATAATATATATAAATCTGGGATCTGAAAACAAGCCAAGGGCTTATATAAATTCATCTCCCTATTTACAACAATATAAATACAGTGTTTGGAATTATAATCATAAATTATATAACCGTTTAAATTACAAAAAAAAAATGTATATTCTCAATGTTGCAATATTATATAGGACATATCGTAGTTTAAGTACAAAGGGGGTTAATATACAGAAAGTAATGTATTGTAATATAATGTAATGTGATGTAATGTGGTGCAATTGTGGTTAGCGAAGCAATTATTTGATGATGTTGATAGTAGTGGGGAGGTGTGCGAACTTACTTAATATATTAACCATCATATATTTTGTTATAGAATCATGCTGAATAATTTATCAGTTATAGGTTACGATATATTATAGACAAACTATTTGGATTGATTAAGAATCTTATAAAATTACTTAAAAGAAAATTCAGTTCATCAACACTTTCAATTCATTTTCCAAGACATGCGCAGTGAAAGCATCAGCTTTATCAATGACAGAGGCAATGGTGACATGCAAGGTCGTAAATAATGGTACCGAACGAGGAAAAATGAATGTAACTTAGAATAAGTGGGGGAGTTTAAAAGTTGGGATGAGTTGTCTTTTGACTTGGGATGAATTGTCTTATGGTTTGGGATGAGTTGTCTTATGATTTGGGATGAGTTGTCTTTAAATGTGGGATGAGTTGTCTTTAAATGTGGGATGAGTTGTATTTTATTCATTGGGATGAGTTGTCTTTGGGATGAGTTGTCTGGACAAGTGGTATTCGAAAATAGCAGTTGAATATCTAACCCAATCTGTTTCACAGAAAATTACTACGAATTAACTCTGTAAAAGATGAGTGTCCACAGCACGTGCGTTGACTGCAGTCTGCGCCAGTCATTGGCTCAACGGCTCGTGCAATGTTTACTTTAACACCTAACTGCTTCGGGCAAAATGATGCATTTTACTCATTTTAATACCCATTTACACTAAATAGGAAATATTTTTTAACTCCAAATACTTCAAATGTCTTTATTTATTTTTCTTTTACCTCAAAAAAATGTTTGAGAATTTAATTTGTCGGAGTAAAAAAGTTAATATGCCGTACTTATTAAGCCTCGTCGATGTCATGCTTATCAGTGATTGTAGCGGCCAAGCAAATATTCACTGCGGGATCAGTTTGTATCTAACCATACCAAAATTGACATTTATTGACAACGTCAGAATAGTATAGGGGAGACCGGGGCACATTGAACCACTTTTTTCACATACATGTACATGGTTGTCCTCCTTCTGTATCAAATGTTTTTATTAGAAGGTCTCTTTACTTTATTGTATTGTTTGAAGACATATCATAGTTGCTATTGTGTATCAGATTCATTTAAATTAATCTATAACTTTTATTTAAAAAACACATTTTAATCCACTTGACCACAATTGTTCAATGTACCCCGCTGTACAAAATAGTCGGGGCAGGTTTAGCCACATAATGGGGCACATTGAACAATGGTAAACATTCCATGTTAAACATAGATCTGGATTTGGATCACAATTCTAGTCACTTGTTTCGTAGTGATCTAATGAATCTGCAAACAATCAGTGTTTAATTGAAAACAAATATCCACAGATTTAACATTCGTGCAACCATCGAAACAGGCAGGAGTCCGGACTCCCTAGGCTCCTACAAATCGTCGTAAAATGCACTTCAATTAGCAGTTTGATGGGATTACATTCAACTTTTGTAGTGAATCAAACAAAAATGTGTCCAATATTCTGTCTAAATTGGGAATTCATGATTTGCTGACAGGCGACTCGAGTCAGGGAGACTCATTGCCCCCCTGCATGTCACAGCCAACTGCTCCCATGAAGTTTTATTTCCTTTTATACGATAGGCCTACATACAATAGGCCTACAGAGTTGGATAAACTGATATTCTAAATCTATTGTTTATATTTTCAAAGATATTAGAAATTACCTGTATCAAATGATATATAGACTATAATTTACTGGGGTACAATGAACCAGTGGTTCAACGTACCCCATTGACAGTGGTTCAATTCAATCTGCCACAGCACAGTTTTGTAATCAAAATTTTAAAAAAATTCAAAATGTATCAAGCCCTTGTTATCTGTATTGTAGATTAGGCATACAAGAATTTCGTAGGATAAAAAAAATTATTAAATGTTATATAGTCTATAATGCACCCCATTAACAGCGGTTCAATCTGCCCCAGCACAGTTTCATGATAAACACTTTAAAAAATTCAATATGCCCTCTGTGTATCAAACCGCCTTTTATCACGATTATAGACAAGACATATATGAACCGATTTTAAGTACAAGAATTTCCTAGACTTAGCAGTAAACATGTTTAGAAAATGATAAGTCGTGCATTTTCACTTTTAAGTGCTCTTTTCAAAAAATCATTCATAAAAAAATAATTGACAGCATGTGGCTACTGCTTATTGATGGAAAAATAGGTTTAAGAAGTTATCTCACTTCTGTGTAGTTTTGGTTTGTCTAGTATTATTTATAAATGATTTATCCATGGTGGTTCAATGTACCCGTATGTTCAATGTGCCACCGTCTCCCCTACACAGCAACCACTTGAAATCTTAGGCTAGCCATCACTGTCATAGTTTTATACGGTATTTTTGAGGATGTAAGTACGAAATGCAATTGTTTGAACAAGAACAAGTTGCTGGGTTGTGATAAAAGTCTGCAAATAAATTAATAAAGACTGAATACATACATGAAACTCACGAAGCGAAGAAACCTTTGTTGCCAAGAGTTACCCCTCTTTTAGTCTCGGATAGCAGGCCGGAATTATTTCTATCACGCTAACACCCGTCTCTTCAAATACCACAGTAAGACTAATTTCCCGTTCTTTTAAAAAAATCTTCAAACGTAAAAATATTTTGTATCGATATCCGAATAACATTTTCTTTCATAATTCATTTACTAGCCACTCGAGAATCCAGTTTTTTACATATGAAGGAACGCCAGGACGGCCTAAATCTGTGTTGAGAATATTTTGGAAAATGGACGCATGATGATTTTCATGCGAATAGTAGTGGATTCGAGGATTCGACAGTAACAGTGTGTAGAAAACGATTGAATCGGACTCGGGGGCCCCTTTCCTTTGATAGAGGGGCCCTTTTTGGACGTGGGGCCCTTTTATCTGGCTTTAGGGCCCTACCGAACTAGAGTATATTTTCATTTTTCTCATCGGTTTTAGCATTTTTCTCATCGGTTTTAGCATTTTTCTCCCGTTTTATTTTTTAAAACTTCTTTTGATTTTTTTTTTTTTTTTTGCAAGGAGTCTGGCGCCTCAGCTGTAGAACGCCTTTGATTGTTGATAGGATGGGGGGGGGGGGGGTCATACGGTCTGCCATTGAGTCAATTAGCGTGGTTTCGAATCCCCGGTTGTACGTTGCAAGGAATAGGGTCGCCTGTCCAACCTCGTGGGTTTTCTCCGGGTACTCCGGTTTCCCCCCACTGCTAAAGACCCCCATTTTTATGGTGACACGACGACGGACATTAGCCAAGCTTAACTGATATACAAATGTACGAGACAAATTGCAATTGTAAAGTCATTTATTGATAATAAATAAGTATTACATATAAAATAACAACAGTAATATAAAAACAATAGATAATGGTACAAAATTAAAACACTGTAATATGTAATGAGGCATATTGATATTAATTAAATAAACATTCGGCTTCCCAAAGATGGGGTACAAACCCGCCATAGATTGGGAGCAGCACGCATGGTGAGATTGACTAAACCTGCGGTGAAGGACACAATTCCCCCCTCCCCTTCCAGATCTTACTACGCCAGTTAGTAAATTACAATGGTCGATTAGTCTATCCCGCCGAGATGATGTAAAGAAAATGATACTTTACTTTATAATGTGAAATTCAACTTATCGTTTACCGCGAAGTCATTTTCTCCTACTTACTTTAGGGGCGGATCCAGAGGGGGGGGGGGTACTGCTCAGCTACATAACAAAGATAATGCCCTGCATCAATGAAATTACGTCACAAAGTGATCCTACATAGGTATAAAATGATTTCTTTGTTTAAAAAGCTCAATTTGTATGTATGCCTATGTAATTTAGAGACGATGATGGCAGATTTCTGTGACAGAAATCTGGCAAACCCACTCCTGCAAAAATTCCTGGATCCGCCCCTGTACTTGATATGATAAATTCCCTTATATAATCTGAAAAATTCGAACGTTTTAAAATGTCAATTACATACACAATAAAGCCATGGGGTAAAATATGAGCTCTTAGGGGTTTGAAAGAACAGTTCGTTATTTAGGGTGACCACAAACACCCGAACCGATAAATTGTTATTTAATCCTGCAACGGTCCAGCTAGTTTGTTGGATTTAAACTTCAGTCTGTGTACCATCTATCCCAATGTTATTTTGAGAGACTTATGAAAGTTTGCCTTCAATGATGCTGAGGCCATTTGGAGTACATGTCTATCATTTTGGAAAGATAACTGAAACTTTGAGGACTGATCATACTCCTAATACCGCAAATGGCGAAGTCAAAAATAGAGTTAGTGAGACTTGGCGATCGTTTTTTTTTGTTCTGCTGGACCTCTTTAGGATTTAATAAACATTGTATAGGGTCTGTTTTATGTGGGTCACCCTATTTAATTATCTGATTCAGAGAACACCAGCCTATAACACCACTGAATATGTTAGTTCCAGTTCGACTGTCAAACCCAGTAATATTTAGATAAGGTATCTTTGTGCCTTTTCATGCATTGGAAATTAAGCTGTGGATACAGAGTTCCAACGTTGACAATCGTAGAGTGATTTGCTTGCTGAGACACGCTGTTTTACGAGTTTGATCCACACAGGCATTATTCGCAAAGCTCAAATGTAACGAGAGAAATGTAAAATACAGACACGTCAAAAAAAAGGAAGCTTTTCCCCGCAAAACATTTATCATTTGACAACATTGCATTTGACGTTTTACATTTAAGTCTTGCCTTAGAGGTACTTTGACTTTATCATCACCGGTATTAAGACTCTGCACACAAACCAGGATTAAAAAAACATTCATGTGCCATTGATGTATCATACTCCTGCGCAGTGTTTCGTTTGATTAGAACTAATCAACTTCACACTGCTATCTTGAGTGAACATTGTTGTGCTAAATTATTATTGGTCAGTAGTGCCATTACCAACCAATGACCTGCATTGTAACAAACAATATCGGGGTTAACCAGACCTCAAAATATGTTACCGCAATGTATCTAGTGACAATCGCGACTTGTTTACGTCATAACCCGCGAAATTTATTATGCTCGATTATCCAGTGCCAACATGTTTTCTTCGTCGGCCATTTTGAAAATTATGCCGAATGCGGGAAGAGAGGAGGGATTTGATTGGACGTTAAAAAGAGACACGCCCCGCCAAATTTCAAGAATATGACTTCTATCCAGCAATGGTAAGAGAGGGATTTCTCGCGCCATTGCTTTAGGAATATGTTGATGTATGTGAATTGATATTAAAATACGCGCAAACCGTTTCGGTGATTATGAAACTATTGTTCGGATTCGCAAATGGTTCAAGACGATTCCGGACATGAGTGTAGCTTTTATGTTTCAAAAGCTTTTTAACCCAAGCATGATCAGAATGCTTCGCACAATAAGATATTATAGGTTTTCCACTTCTCCGATCAATATTATCTTCCAGACCCTTTTGGATTAAAAAAATCCACACAGCCGGTGTCCCCATGTTCATAAGCGATGTATAATACTGATGCATCGAAGGGAATGCCGTGTTCAACTTATATTTGAATCGTCTTTAGGTCGCGATATTTTACAGCATAATACATCATATTATTATGTGGTCTACTGCCCTCGTCAATATGATCTGCCAGGCCCTTCTGGATTAAAAATTCCACACATCCGGTGTCACCCTTTTCATAAGCGATGTCTAGCAGCGATGCATCGAATGGAATGCCGTGTTCGAACAATATTTTAATCGACTTTAGGTCGCCATATTTTACAGCACAAGAAATCATACGTAGTCTTCTTTCCTCATCCATATTATCTGCCAGGACCTTCTGGATTACAAAATCCACATATCCGGAGTCCCCATGTTCATAAGCGATGTCTAATACCGATGCATCGAAGGGAATGCCGTGTTCGACTAATATTTTAATCGTCTTTACAGCGTAATCAATCATACGTTTTCTACTTCTCTGTTTGATATTATCTTTCACGGCATATTTTTTTTATCATCGGTGTAATATTATTCTGATCTATATTATCTTCTTGGATTAAGAAAAAACCATTGATGTATGTGAATTGATATTAAAATACGCGCCAACCGTTTCGGTGATTATGGAACTATTGTTCGGATTCGCAAATGGTTCAAAACGATTCCGGAGATGAGTGTAGCTTTTATGTTTCAAAAGCTTTTTAACCCAAGCATGATCATAATGCTTCACACAATAATATATTATAGGTTTTCCACTTCTCCGATCAATATTATCTCCCAGGCCTTTCTGAATTAAAAACTCTACATATCTAGTGTCCCCATGTTCATAAGCAATGTCTAATACTGATGTATCGAAGGGAATGCCGTGTTCAACTAACATTTTAATCGTCTTTAGGTCGCGATATTTTACAGCATAATACATCATCTGTGGTCTACTGCCCTCGTCAATATTATCTGCCAGGCCCTTCTGGATTAAAAATTCCACACATCCGGTGTCACCCTTCTCATAAGCGATGTCTAGTAGCGATGCATCGAAGGGAATGTCGTGCTTGAACAATATTTTAATCGACTTTAGGTCGCCATATTTTACAGCACAAGAAATCATACGTAGTCTTCTTCCCTCATCCATATTATCTGCCAGGACCTTCTGGATTAAAAAATCCACATATCCAGAGTCCCCATGTTCATAAGCGATGTCTAATACCGATGCATCGAAGGGAATGCCGTGTTCGACTAATATTTTAATCGTCTTTAGGTCGTGATATTTCATAGCGTAATCAATCATACGTGGTCTACTTCTCTGTTTAATATTATCTTTCACGGCATTTTTTTTTATCATCGGTGTAATATTATTTTGATCTATATTATCTTCCAGGCCTTTCTGAATTAAAAAATCTACATATGTAGTGTCCCCATGTTCATAAGCAATGTCTAATACTGATGCGTCGAAGGGAATGCCGTGTTCAACTAATATTTTAATCGTCTTTAGGTCGCGATATTTTACAGCGATATCTAGTAATACTGATGCATCCAAGGGAATGCCGTGTTCAACTAACATTTTAATCGTCTTCAGGTCGCGATATTTTACAGCATAATACATCATATGTGGTCTACTGCCCTCGTCAATATTATCTGCCAGGCCCTTCTGGATTAAAAATGCCACACATCCGGTGTCACCCTTCTCATAAGCGATGTCTAGCAGCGATGCATCGAAGGGTATGTCGTGTTCGAACAATATTTTAATCGACTTTAGGTCGCCATATTTTACAGCACAAGAAATCATACGTAGTCTTCTTCCCTCATCCATATTATCTGCAAGGCCCGTCTGGATTAAAAAACCCACATATCCAGAGTCCCCATGTTCATAAGCGATGTCTAATACCGATGCCTCGAAGGGAATGTCGTGTTTGAACAATATTTTAATCGACTTTAGGTCACCATATTTTACAGCACAAGAAATCATACGTAGTCTTCTTCCCTCATCCATGTTATCGGCCAGGCCCGTCTGGATTAAAAAATCCACAAATCCAGAGTCCCCATATTCATAAGCGATGTCTAATACCGCAGCATCAAAGTGAATACGATGCTTAAATAATATTTTAATCAACAGTAAGTTGCGATATTTCACAGCACATTGTAATAAAATCTTATAAGTTATGTCATCTGGATTCGGACTAAGATATCTCTTCATTAAAATATCCACCTGCGAGTCATTTTTCCCGTCAAGGATTTTATGTAAAAAAATATCCATGGGAGTGAAGTGTTCAAGTAATATCGCTTCGGCTGACAGTATTTTGGCAATCGCTTTGTTGTTAATATTGGTAGCAATAGTTAGTGCTGTCTGTCCGTTCTTGTTAGTGAGGGTAACATCTATACAACTTGACACAAGTAATTTAACAACTTCAATATTCCCAAATCGGACAGCCAGGTGAAGTGCAGACTCCTTTAACCGGTTCGTCTTATTTAATTGACACCGGTTGTTTATCAACAATCTGACAATGTCTAAATTACCTACTGCCACCATTAAAGGTGTGTTCCGAGTCTTGTCCCTGTGTTCTGTGTTGGCACAAGAATATTCATTATTCAGTAATAGATCTACACAATTTGTATGTTGATTCTTGATAGCTGCAAGTAGTGGAGTGTCACCGTATGAATCAGTATATTCAACGTTGGCCCCGCGTTTCAACAGCGACAGAATACTATGATAATCACCATCCTCACATGATCTCAACAGTGCTTTATTTGCACGGTTTCCCATACTGTACTGCTTGTGGTAAGTTTGTTTGATAAAATTACACAATCCGCGTCTGTACTATATGCCTATTGGTTTTTATCAGTTGTGGCCCCATATCTTTGTTGTACTCAGGGCAATCCAATGAACCGTCTGTCTGTTATTGTTCTGAATAAAAACAAACCCATTAAAACGTTAAAAATCAAAACCATAAGCCTGTATTACACTATACTCCAATTGCATCCAACATAAACCAACTTAGGTGTGGTTTAATGGTCCAGTGCGAGATGTTAAAGGAGCTAAATCGCTAACATTTGCGACCTAGAAATTGACACAAGTCAACTCATATAATACAGTAATATGAATGTATATACAAACTGATTTACATTCACCAGCTTCCGTTTTTACTTTACTTTCAAATCAGTTATGTTCAGCGAAATACGCCAACAGTCTCATTCGAATGCAAATATATAGCGCCTGGTTAATCCAGTCTACATATGCCGTTTGATTTGGTGCAATGTTTCTAGCCTCGCTCCTCGAGTCTCTTAGTAGAACTGGGGCTGAAACGCATTATGGTACACGATTCGTGTACCAATGCTAAATTGTTTATTTTGTCTTAAATATTGGATATCAGAAGCCCATCTTTTCTCGGTAAGATCACAGCATCAATGTTGATTTAAATTGACAAATAATTCATGTTTTCAAGGTTGAAGATTTTGGATGATATTGAGTTAGAGACTTAGCTACTTTAAATGTGGTATCCCCGGTGGGCTCTACTCCACTATGCGATATCAACGTATTCGGATTATCTTACCTCGGTCGTAGCTTGATTCTACGAACCAATCAAAAACAGTTTACTTGGTCACATTGCCTACGTTCACAACAATATGGGGATACCGAGGATGGAGATAGTTCGGGGCTATATCTTGCAAGAAACTAGTAAACAACTTAAAATACAGACTCTCTCAGGCATATATATGTTTTCACTGAAATATATTACGCGAGTACAGTATTGCATCTAGTATAAATAATGTGGTATCGGCAAGTTGTACGTACATTATTTGAAATATTAGTACACCAACACCAAAGGGTCACATCTGTACTTTAACCCACATACCACATTACATTACTACCCCACTACACTTTAGTATACTACTGACATGCAAATCAAAAATTATTAACCGTAGTCAGTAATTATTAACTATTATGTAGTATAACGTGATAATGTTTGTTTATAGAATTTAGTATACTACTTACGTGTGTCAGTGAATAGTGATATAAACCATCTACTGTGATCAGACGTATCATGTTTGTTCTTTTGAGTTTTGTAAATTACATACGTGCAGCCATTCTAAATGTATATATGTGATTTTGAAAATTACAATCTAGCCTACTGTAGCCAGGCGTGAGGTTTAAAATAGGGGTATTCCCCTTTCTATTTGACGTCAGGCAACTTGACATAACCTGCCTCTATTGATGTCATACGATTCAAATAACCTTCCCTGGTTTAGTTTAAACAATATTTTATTCATTAAACTGAATTTGATTGAACAACAAACAAAAACCTATATACGTTCTCTCCAAACACATAACATAGTTTATTGTTAAATGTTTACAATACAGTGTGTATATTGAATAGTTCATTCAGTGATTGTTAATATATCTATGACGAATAAAAGGGGTATGTATATGTTATTATATTTATACCAGGTAGGTAATAGCACCCATGGTAACCCGTTTATATATAATACAATTAAATGATTCGATTTTAACACATTTATATATAAAATACAATTTGGCTCTCTGTTTAATGCGTATTGTAGCACAAGTAAGAAATTTCCTCGATTCTGATTGGTCGAAAAGCGACCAATCAAAACGCAAGATTCACCCTGAAGCATGTTACAATGGACAATAAACTCCCTCTGAATTATCAAGGCGAATTACTACGTATAAATATTCCAGTGTATTTTTTTTCATTTTTGTGCTAGATGATCTTCCTCAACTCAAATCTTTATTGGCAAATATCTTCAAGAAATTCTGCACATATGACTATCACACCATTTTCAAACTTCATCTTTTTTGAAAACACATTTCTGAAATACAAAAAACAGTAGAAAATCAGTCATAAATTAATTAAAACCGTTTTCAGGTATCTAAATATATTCGTAACTAGGCAGTCACACTCACAGTATGGACAAATTTATTTTCTTTTTTGGTAGGATATAGCTTCACTCACCAATCAATGTTTACATAATCAGGTGGATTTCTTTTTTAAATCTCGGTTTGATCAAAGTCTGGCTAACATGATCTACCTAATAATAAGTCATTAGTCACAAGAAACCGCTTGAAAATACAATGAGGGAGTCGAAAATAGGGTATCCAGACAACTCATCGCAAAGACAACTCATCCCAAGTCAAAAGACAACTCATCCCACTATAAAAGACAATTCATCGCAACTTTAAAACATGGATAGAGAGAGACTCGGGTTATAACAACTCATCCCAACAAATATATTATAAGTGATATTTGTTTCAATACAGTTGCCATCTTTGAAGACCACTCAGACCAAAACCAATCGGATTTTGTAATCTTAATCAAATTGATATTGTTGTCTTAATCAAATTGATATTGTTGTATCTTAATCAAATTAATAAAATTGATATTGTTGTCTTAATCAAATTGATATTGTTGTCTTAATCAAATTAATATTGTTGTTTTAATCAAATTGATATTGTTGTAATAAATTGATGATTACTGTTATTTACCTCTATTACAAGCTAATTAAATTGGCGAAGCACTTCCAAGACAAATATTATAATGTTTATTAAAATGATTTCAGTACATGTAAGTGTCAAAGCTGGGGTATTGTATAAAAATACTGAAATCAAATATTTTAAATTAACTTTTTTTAATATACAAGGACTTTTTATTTTGTGTGTTAACCAATTGCATGTTTTTACCAACTTTCAACCCACGAAGTGTAAATACATGTTATTTAATTTAATCGACCTGTCCATAATATCATATAACATGTATTGGATGTTAAATATGTAAACGTCTGATAGCTGTATAGTTTGTGAATCAGTAGTTTGCCCAAGACAGGGGTCTGTTCAGTGTGACGGGTGTGAACGATGGCAGCATAGAACTTGTAATACTGGCAAGACTTTAATGTAAAGTAATGAGTAATGGAAGATTTCAAAAGTAATGAGTAATGAAAATGTAATTAATTACATTCCAAAAATCATGTAATGGTCAATTACATTTCAATTACTCTTCAATTACATATAAATATTTACATATGATAAACATCAAATTTGATAGCAACAAAGAAATAAATTAGGTGTATCTGACACAAATCCAATTCATTATTTTTTTTTTATAGATTTAAATCGGTTTTAACAAATTATAAGAAGGCATTTAACATTTTCTTTGATTACTTTTTATGCAGGATTCTTCTTTAGACATGTGACCTAAAAAGTGAATCTTTGAGAAAAAGATTACTTTAAGCAAAGATTAAGTGTTAATTTACAGTCAATCATTCAATCAATCAATCAGTTAGATTAAAAGACAATAGTTTTACTACACTTTAATCTTAATCTGAAATCACAAGGTAATAAGTGACAAACCAAAGAATGGCTTTCAATTATCTCATTATTTTATGGTTACTTAATATATTAACCATCATATATTTTGTTATAGAATCATGCTGAATAATTTATCAGTTATAGGCTACGATATATTATAGACAAACTATTTGGATTGATTAAGAATCTTATAAAAGTACTTAAAAGAAAATTCAGTTCATCAACACTTTCAATTCATTTTCCAAGAGATGCGCAGTGAAAGCATCAGATTTATCAATGACAGAGGCAATGGTGACATGCAAGGTCGTAAATAATGGTACCGAACGATGAAAAATGAATGTAACTTAGAATAAGTGGGGGAGTTTAAAAGTTGGGATGAGTTGTCTTTTGACTTGGGATGAATTGTCTTATGGTTTGGGATGAGTTGTCTTATGATTTGGGATGAGTTGTCTTTAAATGTGGGATGAGTTGTCTTTAAATGTGGGATGAGTTGTATTTTATTCATTGGGATGAGTTGTCTTTGGGATGAGTTGTCTGGACAAGTGGTATTCGAAAATAGCAGTTGAATATCTAACCCAATCTGTTTCACAGAAAATTACTACGAATTAACTCTGTAACAGATGAGCGTCCACAGCACGTGCGTTGACTGCAGACTGTGCCAGTCATTGGCTCAACGGTTCGTGCAATGTTTACTTAACACCTAACTGCTTCGGGCAAAATGATGCATTTTACTCATTTTAATACCCATTTACACTAAATAGGAAATATTTTTTAACTCAAAATACTTCAAACGTCTTTATTTATTTTTCTTTTACCTCAAAATAAAATGTTTGAGAATTTAATTTGTCTGAGTAAAAAAGTTAATATGCCGTATTTATTAAGCCTCATCGATGTCATGCTTATCAGTGATTGTAGCGGCGGTAGCGGCCAAGCGAATATCACTCGGCTAATCTCGACAGATTCCGTAAACTACATCTAGTCTCGGATGTATGACAGTAAGCGATATGTACCTACGCCCATACATTTGCGATGCGGCTACCGGTTTACTTTAACAAGGAAACTTGACGCTATTACACAAATTGGGAACCTATTCGGCTAGCGACCTATTCGACCTGCAACCTGTTCGTTGGAAAGAGTAAAGACAACAGTCTCTATTTATCAACCAATAAAATCCAACGTTATGTCTATCAAATGAAAGTAGAATATATTATTTTTTATCCATTCCTTCAGCTTAGAATAGAAGTGTAATTTCGTCATTATCTTACAGCTGGATCGGTCGAATAGGTCGCTAGCCAAATAGGGCGCCAACTTGTGTTTGGAATGGGCGCAGCCATGTTTCATCCGGGACCTTTAAAGTAGTTCCAATATGGCGGAATTCATCATACAGCCGAGTTTAGATTGTCCGAAATCTGCCAAGGTTTGCCGAGTGCAGTTTGTATCTAACCATGCCAAAATTGACATTTAATTTTGTTGACAACGTCAGAATAGTATACATAGCAACCACTTGAAATCTTAGGCTAGCCATCACTGTCATAGTTTTATACGGTATTTTTGAGGATGTAAGTACGAAATGCAATTGTTTGAACAAGAACAAGCTGCTGGGTTGTGATAAAAGTCTGCAAATAAAATAATAAAGACTGAAAACAAACATGAAACTCACAAAAGCGAAGAAACCTTTGTTGCCAAGAGTTACCCCTCTTTTAGTCTCGGATAGCAGGCCGGAATTATTTCTATCACGCTAACACCCGTCTCTTCAAATGCCACAGTAAGACTAATTTCCCGTTTTTTTAAAAAAAAATCTTCAAACGTTAAAATATTTTGTATCGATATCCGAATAACATTTTCTTTCATAATTCATTTACTAGCCACTCGAGAATCCAGAATTTTAAATTTGAAGGAAAGCCAGGACGGACTAAATCTGTGTTGAGAATATTTTGAAAAATGAACGCAAGCACGTGGGCACATAACGGCTTTTTAAAATAGGTGTAAAAATGTTTCCTAAATAGTTCCTAAGAAAATCCCTAGATATTTGAGCTACAATATCGATAAACACGTTCCTGTTACGTATTTTTACGTATTGATTGATGATTTTCATGCGAATAGTAGTGGATTCGACAGTAACAGTGTGTAGAAAACGATTGAATCGGACTCGGGTCCCCTTTCCTTTGATAGAGGGGTCCTTTTTCGGAAGTAGGGCCCTTTTATCTGGCTTTAGGGCCCTACCGAACTAGAGTATATTTTCATTTTTCTCATCGGTTTTAGCATTTTTCTCCCGTTTTATTTTTTAAAACTTCTTTTGATTTTTTTTTGCAAGGAGTCTTGCGCCTCCAGCGCCTCAGCTATAGAACGCCTTTGATTGTTGATAGGTTGGGGGGGGGGGAATAATACGGCCTGCCATTGAGTCAATTAGCGTGGTTTCGAATCCCCGGTTGTACGTGGGTTTTCTCCGGGTACTCCGGTTTCCCCCCACTGCTAAAGACCCCCATTTTTATGGTGACACGACGACGGACATTAGCCAAGCTTAACTGATATACAAATGTACGAGAATTTTAAATTTGAAGGAAAGCCAGGACGGCCTAAATCTGTGTTGAGAATATTTTGAAAAATGAACGCAAGCACGTGGGCACATAACGGCTTTTTAAAATAGGTGTAAAAATGTTTCCTAAATAGTTCCTAAGAAAATCCC
This sequence comes from Patella caerulea, assembly GCA_036850965.1. NCBI lineage: Eukaryota > Metazoa > Mollusca > Gastropoda > Patellidae > Patella > Patella caerulea. The sequence goes on from JAZGQO010000006.1 coordinate 11,647,387, forward strand.
TAGATATTTGAGCTACAATATCGATAAACACGTTCCTGTTACGTATTTTTACGTATTGATTGATGATTTTCATGCGAATAGTGGTGGATTCGACAGTAACAGTGTGTAGAAAACGATTGAATCGGACTCGGGTCCCCTTTCCTTTGATAGAGGGGTCCTTTTTCGGAAGTAGGGCCCTTTTATCTGGCTTTAGGGCCCTACCGAACTAGAGAATATTTTCATTTTTCTCATCGGTTTTAGCATTTTTCTCCCGTTTTATTTTTTAAAACTTCTTTTGATTTTTTTTGCAAGGAGTCTGGCGCCTCCAGCGCCTCAGCTATAGAACGCCTTTGATTGTTGATAGGTTGGGGGGGGGGATAATACGGCCTGCCATTGAGTCAATTAGCGTGGTTTCGAATCCCCGGTTGTACGTGGGTTTTCTCCGGGTACTCCGGTTTCCCCCCCACTGCTAAAGACCCCCATTTTTATGGTGACACGACGACGGACATTAGCCAAGCTTAACTGATATACAAATGTACGAGACAAATTGCAATTGTAAAGTCATTTATTGATAATAAATAAGTATTACATATAAAATAACAACAGTAATATAAAAACAATAGATAATGGTACAAAATTAAAACACTGTAATATGTAATGAGGCATATTGATATTAATTAAATAAACATTCGGCTTCCCAAAGATGGGGTACAAACCCGCCATAGATTGGGAGCAGCACGCATGGTGAGATTGACTAAACCTGCGGTGAAGGACACAATTCCCCCCTCCCCTTCCAGATCTTACTACGCCAGTTAGTAAATTACAATGGTCGATTAGTCTATCCCGCCGAGATGATGTAAAGAAAATGATACTTTACTTTATAATGTGAAATTCAACTTATCGTTTACCGCGAAGTCATTTTCTCCTACTTACTTTAGGGGCGGATCCAGAGGGGGGGGGTACTGCTCAGCTACATAACAAAGATAATGCCCTGCATCAATGAAATTACGTCACAAAGTGATCCTACATAGGTATAAAATGATTTCTTTGTTTAAAAAGCTCAATTTGTATGTATGCCTATGTAATTTAGAGACGATGATGGCAGATTTCTGTGACAGAAATCTGGCAAACCCACTCCTGCAAAAATTCCTGGATCCGCCCCTGTACTTGATATGATAAATTCCCTTATATAATCTGAAAAATTCGAACGTTTTAAAATGTCAATTACATACACAATAAAGCCATGGGGTAAAATATGAGCTCTTAGGGGTTTGAAAGAACAGTTCGTTATTTAGGGTGACCACAAACACCCGAACCGATAAATTGTTATTTAATCCTGCAACGGTCCAGCTAGTTTGTTGGATTTAAACTTCAGTCTGTGTACCATCTATCCCAATGTTATTTTGAGAGACTTATGAAAGTTTGCCTTCAATGATGCTGAGGCCATTTGGAGTACATGTCTGTCATTTTGGAAAGATAACTGAAACTTTGAGGACTGATCATACTCCTAATACCGCAAATGGCGAAGTCAAAAATAGAGTTAGTGAGACTTGGCGATCGTTTTTTTTTTTTTGTTCTGCTGGACCTCTTTAGGATTTAATAAACATTGTATAGGGTCTGTTTTATGTGGGTCACCCTATTTAATTATCTGATTCAGAGAACACCAGCCTATAACACCACTGAATATGTTAGTTCCAGTTCGACTGTCAAACCCAGTAATATTTAGATAAGGTATCTTTGTGCCTTTTCATGCATTGGAAATTAAGCTGTGGATACAGAGTTCCAACGTTGACAATCGTAGAGTGATTTGCTTGCTGAGACACGCTGTTTTACGAGTTTGATCCACACAGACATTATTCGCAAAGCTCAAATGTAACGAGAGAAATGTAAAATACAGACACGTCAAAAAAAAGGAAGCTTTTCCCCGCAAAACATTTATCATTTGACAACATTGCATTTGACGTTTTACATTTAAGTCTAGCCTTAGAGGTACTTTGACTTTATCATCACCGGTATTAAGACTCTGCACACAAACCAGGATTAAAAAAACATTCATGTGCCATTGATGTATGTGAATTGATATTAAAATACGCGCAAACCGTTTCGGTGATTATGAAACTATTGTTCGGATTCGCAAATGGTTCAAGACGATTCCGGACATGAGTGTAGCTTTTATGTTTCAAAAGCTTTTTAACCCAAGCATGATCAGAATGCTTCGCACAATAAGATATTATAGGTTTTCCACTTCTCCGATCAATATTATCTTCCAGACCCTTTTGGATTAAAAAATCCACACAGCCGGTGTCCCCATGTTCATAAGCGATGTCTAATACTGATGCATCGAAGGGAATGCCGTGTTCAACTAATATTTTAATCGTCTTTAGGTCGCGATATTTTACAGCATAATACATCATATGTGGTCTACTGCCCTCGTCAATATTATCTGCCAGGCCCTTTTGGATTAAAAATTCCACACATCCGGTGTCACCCTTCTCATAAGCGATGTCTAGCAGCGATGCATCGAAGGGAATGTCGTGTTTGAACAATATTTTAATCGACTTTAGGTCGCCATATTTTACAGCACAAGAAATCATACGTAGTCTTCTTCCCTCATCCATATTATCTGCAAGGCCCGTCTGGATTAGAAAATCCACATATCCAGAGTCCCCATGTTCATAAGCGATGTCTAATACCGATGCATCGAAGGGAATGCCGTGTTCGACTAATATTTTAATCGTCTTTAGGTCGTGATATTTCATAGCGTAATCAATCATACGTGGTCTACTTCTCTGTTTAATATTATCTTTCACGGCATTTTTTTTTATCATCGGTGTAATATTATTCTGATCTATATTATCTTCCAGGCCTTTCTGAATTAAAAAATCTACATATGTAGTGTCCCCATGTTCATAAGCAATGTCTAATACTGATGCGTCGAAGGGAATGCCGTGTTCAACTAATATTTTAATCGTCTTTAGGTCGCGATGTTTTACAGCGATGTCTAGTAATACTGATGCATCGAAGGGAATGCCGTGTTCAACTAACATTTTAATCGTCTTCAGGTCGCAATATTTTACAGCATAATACATCATATGTGGTCTACTGCCCTCGTCAATATTATCTGCCAGGCCCTTCTGGATTAAAAATGCCACACATCCGGTGTCACCCTTCTCATAAGCGATGTCTAGCAGCGATGCATCGAAGGGTATGTCGTGTTCGAACAATATTTTAATCGACTTTAGGTCGCCATATTTTACAGCACAGGAAATCATACGTAGTCTTCTTCCCTCATCCATATTATCTGCAAGGCCCGTCTGGATTAAAAAATCCACATATCCAGAGTCCCCATGTTCATAAGCGATGTCTAATACCGATGCCTCGAAGGGAATGTCGTGTTTGAACAATATTTTAATCGACTTTAGGTCACCATATTTTACAGCACAAGAAATCATACGTAGTCTTCTTCCCTCATCCATGTTATCGGCCAGGCCCGTCTGGATTAAAAAATCAACAAATCCAGTGTCCCCATATTCATAAGCGATGTCTAATACCGCAGCATCAAAGTGAATACGATGCTTAAATAATATTTTAATCAACAGTAAGTTGCGATATTTCACAGCACATTGTAATAAAATCTTATAAGTTATGTCATCTGGATTCGGACTACGATATCTCTTCATTAAAATATCCACCTGCGAGTCATTTTTCCCGTCAAGGATTTTATGTAAAAAAATATCCATGGGAGTGAAGTGTTCAAGTAATATCGCTTCGGCTGACAGTATTTTGGCAATCGCTTTGTTGTTAATATTGGTAGCAATAGTTAGTGCTATCTGTCCTTTCTTGTTAGTGAGGGTAACATCTATACAACTTGACACAAGTAATTTAACAACTTCAATATTCCCAATTCGGACAGCCAGGTGAAGTGCAGACTCTTTAAACCGGTTCGTCTTATTTAATTGACACCGGTTGTTTATCAACGATGTGACAATGTCTAAATTACCTACTGCCACCATTAAAGGTGTGTTCAGAGTCCTGTCTCTGTGTTCTGTGTTGACACAAGAATATTCATTATTCAGTAATAGATCTACACAATTTGTATGTTGATTCTTGATAGCTGTAAGTAGTGGAGTGTCACCATATGAATCAGTATATTCAACGTTGGCTCCGCGTTTCAGCAGCGACAGAATACTATGATAATCACCATCCTCACATGATCTCAACAGTGCTTTATTTGCACGGTTTCCCATACTGTACTGCTTGTGGTAAGTTTGTTTGATCAATTTACACAATCCGCGTCTGTACTATATGCCTATTGTTTTTTTTTTATCAGTTGTGGCCCCATATCTTTGTTGTACTCCGGGCAATCCAATGAACCGTCTGTCTGCTATTGTTCTGAATTAAAACAAACCCATTAAAACGTTAAAAATCAAAACCATAAGCCTGTATTACACTATACTCCAATTGCATCCAACATAAACCAACTTAGGTGTGGTTTAATGGTCCAGTGCGAGATGTTAAAGGAGCTAAATCGCTAACATTTGCGACTTAGAAATTGACACAAGTCAACTCATATAATACAGTAATATGAATGTATATACAAACTCATTTACATTCACCAGCTTCCGTTTTTACTTTACTTTCAAATCAGTTATGTTCGGCGAAATACGCCAACAGTCTCATTCGAATGCAAATATATAGCGTCTGGTTATTCCAGTCTACATATGCCGTTTGATTTGGTGCAATGTTTCTAGCCTCGCTCTTCGAGTCTCTTGGTAGAACTGGGGTTGAAACGCATTATGGTACACGATTCGTGTACCAATGGTAAAATGTTTATTTTGTCTTAAATATTGGATATCAGAAGCCCATCTTTTCTCGGTAAGATCACAGCATCAATGTTGATTTAAACTGACAAATAATTCATGTTTTCAAGGTTGAAGATTTTGGATGATATTGAGTTAGAGACTTAGCTAATTCAAATGTGGTATCCCCGGTGGGCTCTACTCCACTATGCGATATCAACGTATTCGGATTATCTTACCTCGGTCGTAGCTTGATTCTACGAACCAATCAAAAACAGTTTACTTGGTCACATTGCCTACGTTCACAACAATATGGGGATACCGAGGATGGAGATAGTTCGGGGCTATATCTTGCAAGAAACTATTAAACAACTTAAAATACAGACTCTCTCAGGCATATATATGTTTTCACTGAAATATATTACGCGAGTACAGTATTGCATCTAGTATAAATAATGTGGTATCGGCAAGTTGTACGTACATTATTTGAAATATTAGTACACCAACATCAAAGGGTCACATCTGTACTTTAACCCACATACCACATTACATTACTACCCCACTACACTTTAGTATACTACTGACATGCAGCCAGTTTAAATGCAAATCAAAAATTATTAACCGTAGTCAGTAATTATTAACTATTATGTAGTATAACGTGATAATGTTTGTTTATAGAATTTAGTATACTACTTACGTGTGTCAGTGAATAGTGATATAAACCATCTACTGTGATCAGACGTATCATGTTTGTTCTTTTGAGTTTTGTAAATTACATACGTGCAGCCATTCTAAATGTATATATGTGATTTTGAAAATTACAATCTAGCCTACTGTAGCCAGGCGTGAGGTTTAAAATAGGGGTATTCCCCTTTATATTTGACGTCAGGCAACTTGACATAACCTGCCTCTATTGATGTCATACGATTCAAATAACCTTCCCTGGTTTAGTTTAAACAATATTTTATTCATTAAACTGAATTTGATTGAACAACAAACAAAAACCTATATACGTTCTCTCCAAACACATAACATAGTTTATTGTTAAATGTTTACAATACAGTGTGTATATTGAATAGTTCATTCAGTGATTGTTAATATATCTATGACGAATAAAAGGGGTATGTATATGTTATTATATTTATACCAGGTAGGTAATAGCACCCATGGTAACCCGTTTATATATAATACAATTAAATGATTCGATTTTAACCCATTTATATATAAAATACAATTTGGCTCTCTGTTTAATGCGTATTGTAGCGCAAGTAAGAAATTTCCTCGATTCTGATTGGTCGAATGATTGGACCAATCAAAACGCAAGATTCACCCTTAAGCATGTTACAATGGACAATAAACCCCCTCTGAATTATCAAGGCGAATTACTGCGTATAAATATTCCAGTGTACTTTTTTTCATTTTTGTGCTAGATGATCTTCCTCAACTCAAATCTTTATTGGCAAATATCTTCAAGAAATTCTGCACATATGACTATCACACCATTTTCAAACTTCATCTTTTTTGAAAACACATTTCTGAAATACAAAAAACAGTAGAAAATCAGTCATAAATTAATTAAAACCGTTTTCAGGTATCTAAATATATTCGTAACTAGGCAGTCACACTCACAGTATGGACAAATTTATTTTCTTTTTTGGTAGGATATAGCTTCACTCACCAATCAATGTTTACATAATCAGGTGGATTTCTTTTTTAAATCTCGGTTTGATCAAAGTCTGGCTAACATGATCTACCTAATAATAAGTCATTAGTCACAACAAACCGCTTGAAAATACAATGAGGGAGTCGAAAATAGGGTATCCAGACAACTCATCCCAAAGACAACTCATCCCAAGTCAAAAGACAACTCATCCCACTATAAAAGACAATTCATCGCAACTTTAAAACATGGATAGAGAGACTCGGGTTATAACAACTCATCCCAACAAATATATTATAAGTGATATTTGTTTCAATACAGTTGCCATCTTTGAAGACCACTCAGACCAAATCCAATCGGATTTTGTAATCTTAATCAAATTGATATTGTTGTCTTAATCAAATTGATATTGTTGTATCTTAATCAAATTAATAAAATTGATATTGTTGTCTTAATCAAATTGATATTGTTGTCTAAATCAAATTGATATTGTTGTCTTAATCAAATTAATATTGTTGTTTTAATCAAATTGATATTGTTGTAATAAATTGATGATTACTGTTATTTACCTCTATTACAAGCTAATTAAATTGGCGAAGCACTTCCAAGACAAATATTATAATGTTTATTAAAATGATTTCAGTACATGTAAGTGTCAAAGCTGGGGTATTGTATAAAAATACTGAAATCAAATATTTTAAATTAACTTTTTTTAATATACAAGGACTTTTTATTTTGTGTGTTAACCAATTGCATGTTTTTACCAACTTTCAACCCACGAAGTGTAAATACATGTTATTTAATTTAATCGACCTGTCCATAATATCATATAACATGTATTGGATGTTAAATATGTAAACGTCTGATAGCTGTATAGTTTGTGAATCAGTAGTTTGCCCAAGACAGGGGTCTGTTCAGTGTGACGGGTGTGAACGATGGCAGCATAGAACTTGTAATACTGGCAAGACTTTAATGTAAAGTAATGAGTAATGGAAGATTTCAAAAGTAATGAGTAATGAAAATGTAATTAATTACATTCCAAAAATCATGTAATGGTCAATTACATTTCAATTACTCTTCAATTACATATAAATATTTACATATGATAAACATCAAATTTGATAGCAACAAAGAAATAAATTAGGTGTATCTGACACAAATCCAATTCATTATTTTTTTTTTATAGATTTAAATCGGTTTTAACAAATTATAAGAAGGCATTTAACATTTTCTTTGATTACTTTTTATGCAGGATTCTTCTTTAGACATGTGACCTAAAAAGTGAATCTTTGAGAAAAAGATTACTTTAAGCAAAGATTAAGTGTTAATTTACAGTCAATCATTCAATCAATCAATCAGTTAGATTAAAAGACAATAGTTTTACTACACTTTAATCTTAATCTGAAATCACAAGGTAATAAGTGACAAACCAAAGAATGGCTTTCAATTATCTCATTATTTTATGGTTACTTAATATATTAACCATCATATATTTTGTTATAGAATCATGCTGAATAATTTATCAGTTATAGGCTACGATATATTATAGACAAACTATTTGGATTGATTAAGAATCTTATAAAATTACTTAAAAGAAAATTCAGTTCATCAACACTTTCAATTCATTTTCCAAGAGATGCGCAGTGAAAGCATCAGATTTATCAATGACAGAGGCAATGGTGACATGCAAGGTCGTAAATAATGGTACCGAACGATGAAAAATGAATGTAACTTAGAATAAGTGGGGGAGTTTAAAAGTTGGGATGAGTTGTCTTTTGACTTGGGATGAATTGTCTTATGGTTTGGGATGAGTTGTCTTATGATTTGGGATGAGTTGTCTTTAAATGTGGGATGAGTTGTCTTTAAATGTGGGATGAGTTGTATTTTATTCATTGGGATGAGTTGTCTTTGGGATGAGTTGTCTGGACAAGTGGTATTCGAAAATAGCAGTTGAATATCTAACCCAATCTGTTTCACAGAAAATTACTACGAATTAACTCTGTAACAGATGAGCGTCCACAGCACGTGCGTTGACTGCAGACTGTGCCAGTCATTGGCTCAACGGTTCGTGCAATGTTTACTTAACACCTAACTGCTTCGGGCAAAATGGTGCATTTTACTCATTTTAATACCCATTTACAATAAATAGGAAATATTTTTTAACTCAAAATACTTCAAACGTCTTTATTTATTTTTCTTTTACCTCAAAAAAAAAATGTTTGAGAATTTAATTTGTCTGAGTAAAAAAGTTAATATGCCGTATTTATTAAGCCTCATCGATGTCATGCTTATCAGTGATTGTAGCGGCGGTAGCGGCCAAGCGAATATCACTCGGCTAATCTCGACAGATTCCGTAAACTACATCTAGTCTCGGATGTATGACAGTAAGCGATATGTACCTACGCCCATACATTTGCGATGCGGCTACCGGTTTACTTTAACAAGAAAACTTGACGCTATTACACAAATTGGGAACCTATTCGGCTAGCGACCTATTCGACCTGCAACCTGTTCGTTGGAAACCTATTTAGAGTAAAGACAACAGTCTCTATTTATCAACCAATAAAATCCAACGTTATGTCTATCAAATGAAAGTAGAATATATTATTTTTTATCCATTCCTTCAGCTTAGAATAGAAGTGTAATTTCGTCATTATCTTACAGCTGGATCGGTCGAATAGGTCGCTAGCCAAATAGGGCGCCAACTTGTGTTTGGAATGGGCGCAGCCATGTTTCAACCGGGACCTTTAAAGTAGTTCCAATATGGCGAAATTCATCATACAGCCGAGTTTAGATTGTCCGAAATCTGCCAAGGTTTGCCGAGTGCAGTTTGTATCTAACCATGCCAAAATTGACATTTAATTTTGTTGACAACGTCAGAATAGTATACATAGCAACCACTTGAAATCTTAGGCTAGCCATCACTGTCATAGTTTTATACGGTATTTTTGAGGATGTAAGTACGAAATGCAATTGTTTGAACAAGAACAAGCTGCTGGGTTGTGATAAAAGTCTGCAAATAAAATAATAAAGACTGAAAACAAACATGAAACTCACAAAAGCGAAGAAACCTTTGTTGCCAAGAGTTACCCCTCTTTTAGTCTCGGATAGCAGGCCGGAATTATTTCTATCACGCTAACACCCGTCTCTTCAAATGCCACAGTAAGACTAATTTCCCGTTCTTTTAAAAAAAATCTTCAAACGTTAAAATATTTTGTATCGATATCCGAATAACATTTTCTTTCATAATTCATTTACTAGCCACTCGAGAATCCAGAATTTTAAATTTGAAGGAAAGCCAGGACGGCCTAAATCTGTGTTGAGAATATTTTGAAAAATGAACGCAAGCACGTGGGCACATAACGGCTTTTTAAAATAGGTGTAAAAATGTTTCCTAAATAGTTCCTAAGAAAATCCCTAGATATTTGAGCTACAATATCGATAAACACGTTCCTGTTACGTATTTTTACGTATTGATTGATGATTTTCATGCGAATAGTAGTGGATTCGACAGTAACAGTGTGTAGAAAACGATTGAATCGGACTCGGGTCCCCTTTCCTTTGATAGAGGGGTCCTTTTTCGGAAGTAGGGCCCTTTTATCTGGCTTTAGGGCCCTACCGAACTAGAGTATATTTTCATTTTTCTCATCGGTTTTAGCATTTTTCTCCCGTTTTATTTTTTAAAACTTCTTTTGATTTTTTTTGCAAGGAGTCTGGCGCCTCCAGCGCCTCAGCTATAGAACGCCTTTGATTGTTGATAGGTTGGGGGGGGGGAATAATACGGCCTGCCATTGAGTCAATTAGCGTGGTTTCGAATCCCCGGTTGTACGTGGGTTTTCTCCGGGTACTCCGGTTTCCCCCCACTGCTAAAGACCCCCATTTTTATGGTGACACGACGACGGACATTAGCCAAGATTAACTGATATACAAATGTACGAGAATTTTAAATTTGAAGGAAAGCCAGGACGGCCTAAATCTGTGTTGAGAATATTTTGAAAAATGAACGCAAGCACGTGGGCACATAACGGCTTTTTAAAATAGGTGTAAAAATGTTTCCTAAATAGTTCCTAAGAAAATCCCTAGATATTTGAGCTACAATATCGATAAACACGTTCCTGTTACGTATTTTTACGTATTGATTGATGATTTTCATGCGAATAGTAGTGGATTCGACAGTAACAGTGTGTAGAAAACGATTGAATCGGACTCGGGTCCCCTTTCCTTTGATAGAGGGGTCCTTTTTCGGAAGTAGGGCCCTTTTATCTGGCTTTAGGGCCCTACCGAACTAGAGTATATTTTCATTTTTCTCATCGGTTTTAGCATTTTTCTCCCGTTTTATTTTTTAAAACTTCTTTTGATTTTTTTTTGCAAGGAGTCTGGCGCCTCCAGCGCCTCAGCTATAGAACGCCTTTGATTGTTGATAGGTTGGGGGGGGGGAATAATACGGCCTGCCATTGAGTCAATTAGCGTGGTTTCGAATCCCCGGTTGTACGTGGGTTTTCTCCGGGTACTCCGGTTTCCCCCCACTGCTAAAGACCCCCATTTTTATGGTGACACGACGACGGACATTAGCCAAGCTTAACTGATATACAAATGTACGAGACAAATTGCAATTGTAAAGTCATTTATTGATAATAAATAAGTATTACATATAAAATAACAACAGTAATATAAAACAATAGATAATGGTACAAAATTAAAACACTGTAGTATGTAATGAGGCATATTGATATTAATTAAATAAACATTCGGCTTCCCAAAGATGGGGTACAAACCCGCCATAGATAGGGAGCAGCACGCATGGTTAGATTGACTAAACCTGCGGTGAAGGACACAATTCCCCCCTCCCCTTCCAGATCTTACTACGCCAGTTAGTAAATTACAATGGTCGATTAGTCTATCCCGCCGAGATGATGTAAAGAAAATGATACTTTACTTTATAATGTGAAATTCAACTTATCGTTTACCGCGAAGTCATTTTCTCCTACTTACTTTAGGGGCGGATCCAGAGGGGGGGGGGGGGTACTGCTCAGCTACATAACAAAGATAATGCCCTGCATCAATGAAATTACGTCACAAAGTGATCCTACATAGGTATAAAATGATTTCTTTGTTTAAAAAGCTCAATTTGTATGTATGCCTATGTTATTTAGAGACGATGATGGCAGTTTCTGTGACAGAAATCTGGCAAACCCACTCCTGCAAAAATTCCTGGATCCGCCCCTGTACTTGATATGATAAATTCCCTTATATAATCTGAAAAATTCGAACGTTTTAAAATGTCAATTACATACACAATAAAGCCATGGGGTAAAATATGAGCTCTTAGGGGTTTGAAAGAACAGTTCGTTATTAAGGGTGACCCCAAACACCCGAACCGATAAATTGTTATTTAATCCTGCAACGGTCCAGCTAGTTTGTTGGATTTAAACTTCAGTCTGTGTACCATCTATCCCAATGTTATTTTGAGAGACTTATGAAAGTTTGCCTTCAATGATGCTGAGGCCATTTGGAGTACATGTCTATCATTTTGGAAAGATAACTGAAACTTTGAGGACTGATCATACTCCTAATACCGCAAATGGCGAAGTCAAAAATAGAGTTAGTGAGACTTGGCGATCGTTTTTTTTTTGTTCTGCTGGACCTCTTTAGGATTTAATAAACATTGTATAGGGTCTGTTTTATGTGGGTCACCCTATTTAATTATCTGATTCAGAGAACACCAGCCTATAACACCACTGAATATGTTAGTTCCAGTTCGACTGTCAAACCCAGTAATATTTAGATAAGGTATCTTTGTGCCTTTTCATGCATTGGAAATTAAGCTGTGGATACAGAGTTCCAACGTTGACAATCGTAGAGTGATTTGCTTGCTGAGACACGCTGTTTTACGAGTTTGATCCACACAGACATTATTCGCAAAGCTCAAATGTAACGAGAGAAATGTAAAATACAGACACGTCAAAAAAAAGGAAGCTTTTCCCCGCAAAACATTTATCATTTGACAACATTGCATTTGACGTTTTACATTTAAGTCTTGCCTTAGAGGTACTTTGACTTTATCATCACCGGTATTAAGACTCTGCACACAAACCAGGATTAAAAAAACATTCATGTGCCATTGATGTATGTGAATTGATATTAAAATACGCGCAAACCGTTTCGGTGATTATGAAACTATTGTTCGGATTCGCAAATGGTTCAAGACGATTCCGGAGATGAGTGTAGCTTTTATGTTTCAAAAGCTTTTTAACCCAAGCATGATCAGAATGCTTCGCACAATAAGATATTATAGGTTTTCCACTTCTCCGATCAATATTATCTTCCAGACCCTTTTGGATTAAAAAAATCCACACAGCCGGTGTCCCCATGTTCATAAGCGATGTATAATACTGATGCATCGAAGGGAATGCCGTGTTCAACTTATATTTGAATCGTCTTTAGGTCGCGATATTTTACAGCATAATACATCATATTATTATGTGGTCTACTGCCCTTGTCAATATGATCTGCCAGGCCCTTCTGGATTAAAAATTCCACACATCCGGTGTCACCCTTTTCATAAGCGATGTCTAGCAGCGATGCATCGAATGGAATGCCGTGTTCGAACAATATTTTAATCGACTTTAGGTCGCCATATTTTACAGCACAAGAAATCATACGTAGTCTTCTTTCCTCATCCATATTATCTGCCAGGACTTTCTGGATTACAAAATCCACATATCCGGAGTCCCCATGTTCATAAGCGATGTCTAATACCGATGCATCGAAGGGAATGCCGTGTTCGACTAATATTTTAATCGTCTTTACAGCGTAATCAATCATACGTTTTCTACTTCTCTGTTTGATATTATCTTTCACGGCATATTTTTTTTATCATCGGTGTAATATTATTCTGATCTATATTATCTTCTTGGATTAAGAAAAAACCATTGATGTATGTGAATTGATATTAAAATACGCGCCAACCGTTTCGGTGATTATGGAACTATTGTTCGGATTCTCAAATGGTTCAAAACGATTCCGGAGATGAGTGTAGCTTTTATGTTTCAAAAGCTTTTTAACCCAAGCATGATCATAATGCTTCACACAATAATATATTATAGGTTTTCCACTTCTCCGATCAATATTATCTCCCAGGCCTTTCTGAATTAAAAACTCTACATATCTAGTGTCCCCATGTTCATAAGCAATGTCTAATACTGATGTATCGAAGGGAATGCCGTGTTCAACTAATATTTTAATCGTCTTTAGGTCGCGATATTTTACAGCATAATACATCATCTGTGGTCTACTGCCCTCGTCAATATTATCTGCCAGGCCCTTCTGGATTAAAAATTCCACGCATCCGGTGTCACCCTTCTCATAAGCGATGTCTAGTAGCGATGCATCGAAGGGAATGTCGTGCTTGAACAATATTTTAATCGACTTTAGGTCGCCATATTTTACAGCACAAGAAATCATACGTAGTCTTCTTCCCTCATCCATATTATCTGCCAGGACCTTCTGGATTAAAACATCCACATATCCGGAGTCCCCATGTTCATAAGCGATGTCTAATACCGATGCATCGAAGGGAATGCCGTGTTCGACTAATATTTTAATCGTCTTTAGGTCGTGATATTTCATAGCGTAATCAATCATACGTGGTCTACTTCTCTGTTTAATATTATGTTTCACGGCATATTTTTTTATCATCGGTGTAATATTATTTTGATCTATATTATCTTCCAGGCCTTTCTGAATTAAAAAATCAACATATGTAGTGTCCCCATGTTCATAAGCAATGTCTAATACTGATGCATCGAAGGGAATGCCGTGTTCAACTAATATTTTAATCGTCTTTAGGTCGCGATATTTTACAGCGATGTCTAGTAATACTGATGCACCCAAGGGAATGCCGTGTTCAACTAACATTTTAATCGTCTTTAGGTCGCGATATTTTACAGCATAATACATCATATGTGGTCTACTGCCCTCGTCAATATTATCTGTCAGGCCCTTCTGGATTAAAAATTCCACACATCCGGTGTCACCCTTCTTATAAGCGATGTCTAGCAGCGATGCATCGAAGGGAATGCCGTGTTCGAACAATATTTTAATCGACTTTAGGTCGCCATATTTTACAGCATATTCTATCATAGATGTATTACTTCTCTGATCGACATTATCAGCCAGGCCCTTCTGGATTAAAAAATCCACATATCCATAGTCCCCATATTCATAAGCGATGTCTAATACCGAAGCATCAAAGAGAATACGATGCTTAAATAATATTTTAATCAACAGTAAGTTGCGATATTTCACAGCACATTGTAATAAAATCTTATAAGTTATGTCATCTGGATTCGGACTACGATATCTCTTCATTAAAATATCCACCTGCGAGTCATTTTTCCCGTCAAGGATTTTATGTAACAAAATATCCATGGGAATGAAGTGTTCAAGTAATATCGCTTCGGCTGACAGTATTTTGGCAACCGCTTTGTTGTTAATATTGGTAGCAATAGTTAGTGCTGTCTGTCCGTTCTTGTTAGTGAGGGTAACATCTATACAACTTGACACAAGTAATTTAACAACTTCAATATTCCCAAATCGGACAGCCAGGTGAAGTGCAGACTCCTTTAACTGGTTCGTCTTATTTAATTGACACCGGTTGTTTATCAACAATCTGACAATGTCTAAATTACCTACTGCCACCATTAAAGGTGTGTTCAGAGTCCTGTCTCTGTGTTCTGTGTTGACACAAGAATATTCATTATTCAGTAATAGATCTACACAATTTGTATGTTGATTCTTGATAGCTGTAAGTAGTGGAGTGTCACCATATGAATCAGTATATTCAACGTTGGCTCCGCGTTTCAGCAGCGACAGAATACTATGATAATCACCATCCTCACATGATCTCAACAGTGCTTTATTTGCACGGTTTCCCATACTGTACTGCTTGTGGTAAGTTTGTTTGATAATTTACACAATCCGCGTCTGTACTATATGCCTATTGGTTTTTTTATCAGTTGTGGCCCCATATAAAATAGTTTATTGTTAAATGGCCTGAAGTTTAAAATAGGGGTATTCGCCTCTCTATTTGACGTCAGGCAACTTGACATAACCTGCCTCTATTGATGTCATACGATTCAGATAACCTTTCCTGTTTTAGTTTAAACAATATTCTATTCATTAAACTGGATTTGATTGGACAGCAGACGAAAACCTATATACCTTCTCTCCAAACACATAAAATAGTTTATTGCTAAATGTTTATTGAATAGTGCCATTCAGTGATTGTGCATACAATGTATTGTTAATATATCTATGACGAATGAAATATAATAGATGTTATTATATTTATGGGAGTGGATATTCGCCATGCGTATGGCAAAGAGTTATTCGCCATTCGTTTACGTTATTTGCCATTCGTTTTTATTATTCGCCATTCTTTTTTTTTAAAATCGATTTTCTCTGGCCTATCACGATGTCTGGTCGAGTGGTAATGCCACAAAGCACTTAAACTAGTTTATCCTCATCCTACAAAATGAATATATATCATTTTCGTTGCAGTAAAAATGCGAAAATAAATACTACAACAAACTTCGTTTGGCAGAGTGCCATTGGAGGTCTATTTATAGCCTAGCGGTGACTACCCGAAAGAGTACCATACCTTATGACCTGTCTTTGAAAAGTTTAGTTTAAATAAGACAAAATAGTTTTATTCAAGTATATGCATTTGGAAATAAACATTTTTTGAAAATAAAAGGTTCGAGTAGATAAAAAAAAAACCCAAAACAAATGAAATCAAACATGCTGCTAAATAATGAAAAATAAAAACGAATCGTACAAAAAAGATGGGTGTAGAAAGAATAGATTGTGTACAATAAGATAATAATAAAATATTTCATTTTAGTAATTACTTGTCTGTCTTTGGCAATGTTTTATTTTATGTTGATATTCACTGCATACCCTGACGGACCACACGGAGACAGCGAAAGAGTGAGAGAGTCGGTCGCCATACGACCATTTGAAACTAACTAGGTCATTTCTGGACTAACATCGGGGCCCCGTTTCACGAAATTTTAACTAAAGATAAAATCCAAATTTTTTTTTTTTTTTTTTTTTTAAGTTTATTATCAAATATTATTATACCATTGAATACATACATACATTGTTACATACTACATATTTCAGATATTTTAGTAATATGGCATACATTTCGGATATTTATATTATATTACACATGCATACTAGATATTCATAATTCTTAAAGTATACTAGTACATATTTCAAAATATACATTTTATGTAAATATGTTATGAGGGGTATCTATTTTGAGTGGATTTGAACATATATATTCATTAATTCGTTTCAAAATAGATATTTTAGCAAAGTATAAGATATTTTGCGGTTGCTATAATATTACTTGTATATAAGAGGTTTTATTCTGTTTGTGTTTTCCATTTTTCATGGAGATGAGTGTTTGCAGATTCTAGTTCTAGGTTTTTAATGTTGTTTATGTATGATGTATATTCTTTTTTGTTAGGTATGGCGTTTTTTAGTTTACATTTATATATGTAGAATTTTGTTAATATTATTATGTGGTTTAGAAGTGTGACTGATAGTGTTGGCAATTGATTATAATTTTGATCATCTTGTTTGTAAACCCCAAGGTGTATATCGATTGGTTTTGGTTTAAAGTCGATGTTATAGCTTTTTAATATAGTGATGGTTTCTTGCCAGATATTTTGCGAATGGGTACATAGGTAGAATAGGTGGTTAACATCTCCAATACATGAATAACAAAAACTACATAGAGTTGATTCTGTTAGCGAGAATTGGCATAAACGTGTGTTTGTGTAGATAATATTGTGAATATATTTATATATAAAACAACGCAATTTAGTGTTATAACATGTAGTTTTCGTTATTTGAAATATTTTTTTTGTATCTTCTTTGTCTAGTTCGATGTTAAGTAGTCGTTCCCATTTTTCAATTGATGTCGGTTTTTGAAGTTTATTTAAGATTAATGTGTTATAGACATCTTTACTTTTTATTTTTGATAGGTCTTTATTATAAATTTTTTCAATTATTTTTTTTAAATAATCATATAGATTAGGTTTTGGAGTTTCTAGGACATTTATGATTTGTTGATTGTTTTCTAATATATTTTTAGATACAGATTTAATTGATGACTTTAGGCTTCTGATAATTAAATTATTTGCATTAGTTCTTGTATTTATAATATCTGTGACAAATATTAGATCGTTATTCTTAAATAATGTATTATTATATATTGAAGATTTGTTAATTTTAACGTGTTTGTTATTCCATATGACCTGATTATTAAATGGTATCAGGTAATCAATATGTGTTGTAAATATGTCGTGCCAAATCGTGCCAGATTTGTTTATAAAATGGAGAAGATATTGGAATATTTTTGTCGTAGTTACACATTGGCAGTATTTCGCCGTTATATTTTTCCAAGATGTATCGAAAGGGTATTTTCCATGTTTTATCATCTGACGTTGTTAGTTTTTTAATCCAAAATATACTTCGGCATTTTAGAAATTCGTTAAAGTCTATCATGTTTAGGCCACCGTTTTCAACATTTTGTGTTATAACATTTCTTTTAATTTTGTCGCTACCGTTCCAGAGAAATTTGTAGATTAATGTATTAATTTGGTTCTTAATTGTTTCTGGAGTTTCTATTGACATTATGGGAAAGATTATTTTTGATAGGCAGAATGTTTTAATGATTTGTATTTTGCCAATGAGGCTTAGATTTCGCTTTTTCCAAATATTTAATATCTTTATAATTTCATCAATTTTTATCTGGAAGTTTTTTTGTGTTGATAAAAGTTGATTGTTCGAGAAAAAAATGCCACAAATTTTAATTTCGTCTGAGAAATGTGAAAAGCCACTATTGTTTAAATTGTGTGCGGTGTTGTTATTTGAAAAGTTCAGGTTCATAATTTCGGATTTTAATATGTTTATTTCTAAACCAGATATTTTACTGTAAAGTTTTATTATTTCGAATAAATGTCTTGCTGATTTAAAGTCTTTAAGTAAAGCTGTCAAGTCATCTGCAAATGCGGTTAATTTTATTTCTGCTTTTGCGAATATTATTCCTTTTATTTCTTTATTTAAACGTATATTGTGAAGTAGAATTTCTATAACTAAAATGAATAAATTGCTAGACATTGGGTCTCCTTGTCTCACTCCTCTTTTAATATGAAATGTGGGTGTTGTAAAGCCGTTATTTATGATGTAGCCAGTTATGTCCGAATATAGAGTCTCTATCCATCGTATATAATTATTTTTAAAGCCAAAAATACTTAAAGTGCGCATCATAAATTTATGTGATATACTGTCGAATGCTTTTTGAAAATCTAAAGCTAATAATAATCCTGTAATTCGTTTTTGGTTTGCTAAATGAATGCTGTCATCTATAATGCGGATATTTTCTTGTATATGCCGACCAGGGACAAATGCAGTTTGATTTGGATGTATAAGGTGGTTTAGGAAAGGTTTGGTACGATTAGAGAGAACTTTACTTAATGTTTTTACATCGATATTTGTTAAAGTTATCGGTCTCCAATTTACCAAATTCGTTTTGTCTTTATTGGGTTTAGGTAATAGTTTAATTAATGACTGTCTTTGAGAGGTAGATAGTTTATTGTTTTCGAAACTGTATTTAAATGATGCTAAAACATATTTATTTATATTTGGCCAGAAAGTTTCGTAGAACTCAATACTTAGACCATCATTTCCAGGAGATTTATTCTTTTTAAAACATGATATTGCGTTTTTACATTCGTCATTACTTATGTCATATTCTAATGTTTCTGCCTGGCCAATATCTAGTTTTGGAAGATATTCGTAGTCAAATGTATCATAACTATTTATGTTAGATGATTGACATTTCTCAGAATATAGATTTTCATAAAAGGACCGAACTTCATTCAAAATACATTGTCTGTCTGTAATTGATGTATTTCCGTTTATAGTTAGTCTATTGATAGTTGTTTTTTGACTTCTATGTTTTTCTAAATTTAGAAAGTAATTTGTATTTTTTTCGCCAAATTCATAGCAGTTTATTTTAGTTCTTAATTGAATACCTTCTACTTCATGAGTCAATATTTTGTTAAGATTGTTTTTCACGTTATTATATTCGTTGTAGGTATCCAAGCAATTTGAATTATTATTTAATTTAGATTCTAGTGTTTCTAGTTCAGATTTTAGTTTAATTTTTAGTGAGTGTCTAATTTTGGCCTTTTCTTTACTGTATTTAATGGATGCTGTTTTAATCTTAAATTTAATGTAGTCCCAGAGGCCATTTTTGTCTTCTTGGTTGAAGTATTCGTTTTCCCATTCTAAGATGGAATCAAGTATTAATTTTTTGTAAGTTTTGTCATTGGATAGCGATGAATTGTATATCCATAGTCCTGGTCCCTTAGACAATGCATTAGTGTTTATATTTAAATTAATTCCGGAGTGGTCACTGAAAGGACATGGTGTTGTGTTGCATTTTTGTATATTATCTTGCCAATAGTCCGAAATAAGCCAAAAATCAATTCTACTCTGTATTAGTGGATTTTTTTGACGCCATGTATAACAACGTTTCGTTTGGTTTCTTATTCGATAGATATCTACTAAAGTTAGATCATCTATTAGGTCTCGTATGGCTTGTAATCCTTTCTTTTTGATTTTATAGTTACCACCGATACGGTCTAGTTTGTGGTCAAGAACATTGTTGAAATCACCTCCTATAATTATAGATGTATATTGGTCCGTGTCATTGATGTATTTATTTAGTATATCTTGAATCTTTTTGTAGTATAATTCCTGGTCGTGATCTGAATTTGGACTGTATGTATTGAACAGAATGTATTTTTTATTTTCGATTTCTACTGTCAAAATATTAAAATATCCGTTTTGGTCTGAGTAGTGATTTGATGTAGTAATATTGTTATCATTTTTAATTAGTATGGCAGTACCGGCTGAGTTGCTTCGTGAGTGGGAGAGGAACATTTCGGATCCCCATTCCATTGTCCAGTTCGATTCATCTAGGATAGTACTATGAGTTTCTTGTAGAAAAATTATGTCATAGTTTAGATCTTTAAGCCAATGAAAAACGTTTTTGCGTTTGGTCGAGTCTCTTAAACCTCTTATATTATTTGATAGAATATTTAGAGTCATCTATATGTATATTTATACAAATTTGTGTCTTTCTGAAAATGATAGTTACGTTTTGCAATATTAACCGCGTGAAAATATATTTTTTTAATGTATATGTATAGTATATAGTTTTTTATGTTTAACATGTACCATAAATTTTTGTAATCTTTTATGTGTATAGTTTGTATAAATGTATATTTTATTTCGCATAGTGTATATACATTAACAGTGGAAATCGTTAAATGTGTTTTATCAGAGATGTATCGATTGCTAATGTATGTATCAATGGTATGCATGTCTTGCGGGATTACGCATTTGGAGTGACCAAGTGTTAGATACATTTAACACTTGTTTAATCGCGATGTGTAAAACAGAAATTATTTACAATATTTACAAATTGGATTTGTTTTTAATACAAAATATGAAAGAATACATTTTAGTAATTGCATAATGAAGGTAGTTGGGAAAGAAATACAGAGGCTGTTTATTGCTGTTTTGGGGGTAATTAGCGAGTTTAAATCATAGACTTTAGTCTACATATTATGTGGTCATAAACAGTGACTGCCCTTGACATAAGTACTCATGCGTTAAAAACGTTCGCCAAAACAAGAAATATTTTGGATATCTTTTAGTCAATTGGAGTTTTTTTCTTATTTTTTCCACTTGTTTATGTGTAAAGTGCAGAATTTCTTTTGCCATATTTTGTAACCAAATCTGATTTCTATTTGCCAAATAGAGCAGACGATAACCATTGGCGATTGTCTTGGGAGGTCACTGTTTATGTATTTATGCGCATACACGCATAAGAGGACATTTATCGATATATTATGTTTTACGTCCATTTCCACAGATGTGAAATCATGGATATAATGTTCTGGTGAAAATCAACTAGCACTCAGCTGTTAAACCTAAAGCATTGTGAAGTGGGTTATTTCTAGCATAAGAGGGCCAATCCGGATAATATTTTGGAGAATAGAACTTCCTAATTTTGTGCTGCAATCGCTTAAAATTCGTTACGTTAGAGCCGAGCAACTAAAACCAATCTATGTAATACGTTTTTAGACCACCTAACCCTGTCAGTCTTTATCTGGAAGTGAAGACCGGTGTCCAAGGCTGTATTTTGCGGTGTCTTGATAAAACCAAACTTTTCTTTTATAAAAATAATGTATAGGTGTAATTCAGTTTTCGTTATCAAGTACAGCACATGGACCATTCACTGTATGGACCACTAAAGAGACGGGAATCGATTATCAGGTCAACAAAAGAAAAATTGTCTCGAAATTAATCTTAAAATGGTTATGTGTTCGGATAAGCGGTTTTCACGTTCAAGTCCCAAACGACTCTATATTTTGAGCTGAACTGTCGATACGTATAACGTACACCATTCCTCTATATTTTGGCGCTTAAATTTCATACATACTTGGACTTTTATTTTTGAAAATTTGTTCGAATCGGGATAGTCCCTTTAACCCTTGTGGGTGCACGTGGTGAGAATCACATAGTAGGTAACAAGGGGTCCGTATGGACCCCAGTTGTAATTCAAAGTTTTTACGTACAGATGTATTTGAATTTAAAAGCAGTGGTTAAGTTTTTAGTTGCATTTATATTTGACAACTGTAAAACAACTAAATTATTATACAAAAACATTTTTGTGACATTTTGAACAGATTTAATAATACTCACAAAATTGCTACTTTGTGTACTATGTTATAACGAGGTTTAATGGCGATTCACGCTTGATACAAAAACCATAGATTTTTTGGAATTCATCATTTAATTTTTGGTATTTGTAACATGCAGATGTTGAAAGAGAGAATAGTCTGGCATACGCAATATGGTATCAGGCAGCAAACACAATAGCAAAATTCCTACTGCGAGTTGTAAGTTTGGGGTCCGATTAGACCCCTTGTGCCCTACAAGCGTTGGGCCTGTACCGATCTATTCGTTATGTCTAAAAATATATTGGAGACAAAGTCACTAAATTTCAGAAAGCAGTGCCCAGTAGTTATTACAAAACACTATAAAACAAGTGCATGGGGTCCACAGAGACCCCACGTGCACCGACAAGGGTTAAGGGCTAGATTGGTGGAAGATCCGAGCGTAACTTTGTTCAATATAATTATAAACAGGGGGTTTGATAAGATATAAACTTTAAAGGAAGATTGGTTATTTTGCTTAGGGTCATACACTAGAGTGTAGTAAAAGTTTTAAAGTTCAAATTGTATTGGCTAAAGTAGATTATATAGGTTAAATTATAAAATGATACATAACATGTAGCCGAGTCTCTAAAGTTATTTGAGTATTATTTCTTGTTTTGGGCTGCAGATAGTTTATGCTGTATATCATCATAAAGATCTATTTTAACTTTTACTTTGTTCACTGCTTTTGCATATATTTGTCCGTTAAAGTACCATGCTTTTTCGCAGATATCTGTATCCTTGGCTCTATTCATCAAAGTAAGGTTTTTCTTCGTGATATCGTCGTGGCATGTTATACCCTTTTCAGATAATTGGTTTTTTTTCATCATAATTTTACGTTTAATATCGGTGTTAGATAGTTTCACTAATGTTATGACTGGTTTATTTCTGTCTCTGGCTGGAAGTGGGTGAATGGCTTGAATTTCTTCGGATTTTATTGAAATGTCGACACACCTTTGTATAGACTGTATGAATGCTTGTTTATTATCAAGGTCGGAGTCGTTTTGTAAACCTAGTACACGAATATTGTTTTTGCGTGAGTATTGCTCATTGTAGTTGGCCATCCGTATCGCTTCGTCTGTTCTTAACTTTTCATGCTCGTTTATCGACCTAATTTCGGCTAATTCTAGAGTTAGTTTTTTATTTTCTTCTTTTAAATTTACATTGTCTTTTAAAGTTTGGTCCAGTTTTTCTTGTATCGAGCTAAATTCCTCACGAAATGTTTGTAAAAACGATGAAGTAATGTCACTTACTATAGATTTTAAGTCCTCTTTTGTAAGCATACAGTTTTTCATTTCAGTCAATTTGCTTTTGAGTTCAGGGGCATCTTCTATATTTATACTTATGTCTCCTTCAGATTGCGATGAATTTTCTCTACCTCTTTTTGTTGGTGGTTTTTTCGTGGCTCCTCTTGTATTTAACGACATTGTTATCTATTGCTGTGCAAACTTTTTTAGTTCACTGGCTGCTTGATTTGTTGTTATTACATGTCACTCATTAATGATGTCATGTATACTTGTCAACATAAATATAATATTAATTACCTTCTAAGTGTTTTTAAAACATTTTGATTGTGTTTATATGTTATTAACGATGGTTTAAAACAGTATCCATGTAGAGTTTTAACTGTTTAAATCATTTTTCATTCAACTTTTAAAGATTTTCTGCTTACACATTTCGCGTGATGTTCTCATGCGGCCATCTTGCTCCTCCTCCAATTTTAAATCCAAATTTTAGTAGATACTTCAATTTTGATTGGCTAAGAACTAAAATCAATCTAATATTGTCCAATCAAATTACTAAAATTTGGATCTTACCTTAGTTAAAATTTCGTGAAATATGCCCCAGGCCCGTAGCCAGCTTGCTGCCATTGCTGGCTTCGGAAGGGCAGTGAAGTTTTTAGGAGGGGCACATGTTACATTCTACAGTAGGTATTTTAGAGTTATGGTTGGCAAATCTTCTTTCGGGGGGGGGGGGGGTGCTGCCTAACATGGTTCAATTTTATCTTAATAATTCACTTGTGCATAGAGGTCTTTAGACTTGGGAGGACCCGGAGAAAACCCACGAGATTAGACACGCGGCCTTACTCCTTGATATTCGCCGTATACCCTGATCGACTACACAGACAGGGAGAGTCTGTTCGAAATACCTCTATTCAAAACAAACTAGGTCATTTCTGGACTCTAACATATGGTTTAGTTTTATTTTAATAATTCACTTACGCATAGGGGTCATTAGTCGTGGGAGGACTCATAGAAAACTCACGAGATTGGAAAAACGGTCGACGTGTACAAGCACAGAATCAAATCCACGCTTGCTACTTGACTACATAACCAGGCGTGGATCCAGAGGGGGGGGGGTCCAGGGGGTCCGGACCCCCCCCCCCCCCCTGCTCAGGCTTGAAAATTTTTTATGCGATTTTATTGGCGATTTAGACCTGTAATTTTGGAATTTACCTTCCGGAAATACGTCAGAATGAACCAAATCAAATCTAATTTACCAATTTTTTCTGGGGGAGAGCCCCCAAACCCCCCGTTAATTGGTTGAGCACAATTAGTTAAGCAATTATCAAACCTAGAGTCCCCACCCACCCCCCTCCAAAAAATCCTGGATCCGCACCTGATAAAACCTGATACAAAGTGCATGCGCAACCCCCTTCCCGCAAACCAACCTTATGCACTTTAGTGTACGAAATAGGGTGGGTGGGCACGGTAGCTCAGTCAGTAAGACGTTGACTCGCTAATCTAGTGATTCCGGCCGAAAATGTTTATCTGGAGTAGTTGTAAATGAATCATGTGTATGACAATAAAATAAACGATAGGGAAAGAGAGGGTAGTGTGCCTGTCCAACCTCTTCGGTTTTCTCCGGGTCCTCCGATATCTAGCCACAGCTAAAGACCCCCTACTCGGAAGCGTATTATTGATATAAAATTGGACCATGTGTTAGTCCCAAAATGACCTACATTGTGTCAAGTGGACTTTAAACACACTCTCTCTCTCTCTTGGTAGGGAATGAAATATAGGAATGGAAAATAAAATATATAAACTACAGGTCGCAGATAAAACATGCGGTTTGCAACGAAATATATGGATAGACTACTCCGTGTGGTAGGCGGACGGGCAGATCAAATAGAACAATTTCAATAAGCCTCTATTGCTTTCGCTCGTCAGGAATGGAATTAGACTCAGTTTGTATTTTATATACTTTGTGATAAACAAAAGTACAAAGAAATGCGTTTTCAATGTTTCTGGATTAGCAAAGATACAAAATTTTACAGAGTACGGAACTTTTCACTTGTGTTCTACTTCCATGTACACACGCTGTCGGTTTCTCTGTCTTCGCTTTGCTGTGAACGAAGGCTTTCATTTACACGTTGAAGCTTCAAATAACAAATAACAATTAAAAATGTATTCTAGGCATGCAGTTTCAATAAAAGCACAAACAATCTGCAAGGATTTTAAGTTTATTATATAAAACGAATGGCGAATAGCCATCCTTATGGGTCTGGGTTATTCGCCATGCGCATGGCGAATATCCACTCCCGGTAGGTAATAGCACCCATGGTAACCCGTTTATATATAATACATGTACAATTAAATGATTCGGTTTAAGTTCATCGGGTCCAAGCTGAACAAGAGCATCGGTAGGCCTACAGCTGCAATATACGTCCACATGCACCAAAATACATACAGTATAAGGAATAAATGTGCAAAATTCCAAGGAGATGCAGTCAGAATTGCAGTCTGTAACACAAAATTGGGCGTGGCTGACTCCCGGGGCTTCGATATGGAACAATACAAATAGGCACAACTCTATGATAGATCATGCCGAATTGGATCTGTAGATATTTTATAGACAAAATATCAAAGTGGGCATGACACCGACCAAGCGGGGAGGATCGCATGCACCTAAATCAATAGTCGCCGCCCTTATAGGCTGTGATTTAGCCACGAAAATCATCTCATCTTGTCTCAGCAAATTCGTGCTAAATATTTGACGCTTTGCTGCACAAGTAAACAATTATTAAGTCTTCACTGTAGTACAAATTTCTTTTGCGATGTTTTGCACAATCAGACCAGCACTCGAATTACGCCTCGGACTATATTTGTCAAGTGTAGCCATAATGTGGTGAAGAAATAAAATTCTAAGCCAATCAGAAACCACAAAAACTTAATCAACGTATTTGGGTCACGGGTCAATAGCTATAAATAGACCAGGGAATACCTTTTACGTTGGTTTGTTTACAGTTGTTAGAGAGAATTTCTGTGCAAATATGTCTGGATTATGGGACAATAGCATCAGTTAATGTTGAGAAAAAGACAAAAATAATAATACCATCTGAGCTTACTGTTACAACAGAATATGAATAATGATTTACCTCACAACTACCTCTGTACATGCACCAAGTATACTTGTTTCTTAAAAAAAAAAACCAAAAAAAAAAACAAAACAATATAGACATAAATAAGTATACATTTATTATACGTCCACATTCATATTGTGAACGTATTATGCCGTCGCCCCTGTCTGGGTGGGTGTGTGCATGTATTTATGTATGTATGTGTGTCTGCGGGTCGCCTACAGGGCGCAATTCTTCATGGATTTTCTTCAAACTTTGTATACTTATTCCTTATACCCTAAGGAAGATCCCTATTTGTTTGGTGCCACGCTCATTTCTAGTATTTGTTTATTTGTCGTCTACAGGCAACATTTCTTAACTTATAATCTTGAAACTTTGCATACATATTCTTTGTACCCAAAGGAACATCCCTATCGTTTGGGGTGCATGCTCACCCCCAGGGGAAGAGCCACGCCCATTTTCTTTTCGCGTGTCTTTGTGTCGCCTACAGGACGCAATTCTTACTGAATTTTCTTCAAGCTTTGTATATTTACTCTTTACACCCTAAGGATGACCCCTATCGTTTGGGGTGCATGCCCAACTCCCAGGGACAAAGCCACGCCCATTTTCTTTTTGTGTTTTGCCTAATGGCCACTATTCTTAATCGATCATATGGAAACTTAATATACTTATTCCTTATACCCTAATGATGATCCCTTTTGTTTTGGGAGCATGCCCGACCCCCTGTGACAGCAACACCCATTTCTTGTATTTTTTTGTCTGCCATCTACAGGCTGCATTACTTAACGTATCATCTTGAAACTTTGCATACTTATTCTTGGTACCTTAAGGAAGACCCCTATTGTTTTTGGTGCATGCCCGACCCCCAGGGACAGTGCCACGCCCATTTTCTTTTTGTGTGTCTGTGTGTCACCTACAGGCCACAATTCTTAATCGATCGTCTTGAAAACTTTTTTATACTTAGTCCTTATACCCTAAGGCTGACCACTATTATTTTTGGTGCATGCCGGACCCCCTGGGACTGAGCCACGCCCAAGGTTTTTGTGTCTGTGTTCACCTACAGGATGTAATTCTTAATAGATCCTTTTAAAACTTTGCATACCTATTCCTTATACCATAAGGATGACCCCTATTGTTTTTGGTGAAAGCTACAATTCTAAATGGATTATCTTGATGTTGAGGCACGACCCTCAACGCTAAACAAACCAAACGCCTAGCCTTCTTGACAAAGTATAATATCAATCAAAGCAGGAATGTGGACGTATATTTTAGCGTTATGTTTTAAAGAAAGAAACACGGTAATAAAAAAATAAGAAATTAATGCAATTTTATATACTTCCTCATATAGTATTCAACAACAACACTCGATGGCATCAGATCTCTCCGATATTAAAGTAGCTAAGTCTCTAACTCAATATCATTTAAAAACTTCGACAATGAAAACACAAATTATTTGTCAGTTTAATTCAACATTGATGTTCTGATCTTACCGGGAAAAGATGGGCTTCTGATATCCAATATTTATGACAAAATAAAAAAAAAATATCAGTGGTACACGAATCGTGTACCTTAATCCGTTCCAGGCCCATTTTTAACAAGGGACTTGGGGAGTGAGACTAGACAGTGGTGCATGGAGAGCATACACAATAATGTAGACTGGAATAACCAGACGCTAGAGATTGGCTTGCTATTGAGACTTCAGGCGTATTTCGCCGATGCCGAACATAAGTGTTTTGAAATTCAGCGTAAAGACGGGAATGAATGAATGAATGTAAATCAGTTTATATACATTCATATAAGATTATTTTATGCGTTGCGATCCATTTGCGTAAATTTCTAGGCCCCAAATATTAGCGATTTGGATTAAAACGGTTCAGCGATACTTTGATTTAATCAAATATGGAAGACCGAGATTTAGCTTCGATCAACCAGTACGGTGGTTGATATTGTTGCACACGTCTGTCAAACCTTCAAAGGCTAATATCCTCGCTTGCCACATACGCTCACACCAGGGATCGAAACCGGCCAGCTAGAAGTCGAGGCGCGGCACTCTAGACCACTAGGCCACCCCAAGCCCCCTAATTTTAAGGAGCTAAATCGCTAACATTTGGGACCTAGAAATTGACAGAAGTGGGTCGCAACGCATATAAAACTGTAGTATGAATGCATATAAACTGATTTACATTTAATGGTTTCTGTTAAAACTTTAATTTCAAATCAGTTATGTTCCGCGAAATAAGTCAGTAGTGTCAATCGAATGCAAATTTCTAGAGTCTGGTTATTCCAGTCTACATACGCCGTTTGATTTGGTGCAATGTGTCTAGCCTCGTTGCCCGAGCCTCTTGCTAGAACTGGGTCTGAAACGCATTATGGTACTCGATCCGTGTACCAATGGTAAAATGTTTCATCTTTTTCCGGTACGATCACGGCATCAATGTTGATTCAAATTGACAAATAATTCGTGTTTTCAAAGTTGAAGATTTTGGATGATATTGAGTTAGAGACTTAGCTACTTTAAATTAGGTGTGTTATATACCATCGTGATTATGAACCATTCATTTTGGACGTTTAATTATCCCCACACGCGTGCGTTTGCGACATTTTCTCTATTTATGAATAAATGACAGTCACATTTTTAAGGCCTATTGTTTTTTATTTATAATGTTGTATTGTTGTTAGCCCAAACCCCCTCTGGATCCGCCCCTGACTATTTTCTTCTCATCTCAAACATGGAATTGCTTCCAAACGGTTTCTTTGATATTAAATAAAATTTGCTATAAAGAACCGTATCAAATTGTTCCCATTTAGAAGAAATTGTGAGGAAAATTAAAACCTTCAACCCCTTTGATTGTGTACAGATTTACAATGGTAAATTTAATTCATAACTATATGTATTTGGTTTTGTTTGTTTTTCATTCAAGTTTAAAGTTAGTCGATGATGTCACTACAAGAAACTGGTAACTGGTTTTCTAATTCCTGTCAAGCCAGGCTGCCATAGTCAGTGCGCACGTTGTTTGATAATCGAGAAAATACGGGTGGAGTTATGGCCTGTCAGTAAAATGATCCACTCGACAAATCTCGACAGATATCGGTACCTACATCTAGTCTCGGCTGTATGACAGTAAGTGATATGTACCTACGCCCATACATTTGCGATGCGGCTACCGGTTTACTTTAACAGGAAAACTTGACGCTATTACAAACAAACAAGACACCATGGGCGCAGCCATGTTACATCCGGGACCTTTAAAGTGGTTCCAAGACACAATGGACGCAGCCATGTTTTATCCGGGACCTTTAAAGTAGTTCCAATAGGGCGGAATTCATCATACAGCCGAGACTAGATGTAGGTTCCGGAATCTGTCGAGATTTGCCGAGTGTAAAATGATCGCCAATTCTTATAGACGGTGAAGATACAATTTATGCCTATTTCTTGTCCAAACTATAAACAGTGACAATTCCGTTCAAAACAAAGTACAGTGTAATTTGACTGATATTTTCAACATTTTCCTTTTTATCATCTATTTTTGAATTATTATAGCAAAAATGACCAACTCTTTTTAAAACTCGTAACTAGAGTATCTTTAATACATTAAAAGTTTTATAATGGGGTATACTTTATTCAAAATAAAACAAACAATTTTGAACAATACCGTAACTCAAGATTGATAATGCTTTGCGAACTTGGGGCCTTGAATGTTCTTTTCATTTCTTATTAACTACAGTAGTAACAAGACACAAACAATCCGTAGAATTACACCGCTGATTAAATTCCAGATTCAATCAGGTTTATTTTTTTATACTTCAGATAATGATATTAATTCCAACAGAGCCAGGAACTTTTTATTTGTTGTAAGGGTTTATCTGTATAATCAGATACCTGACATCATTGATCAAAGTGTTTAAAGGCTCAATACCACTTCTTGAATAATATATCCCAATCTTTATTCTGGTTAACAAATTGTATTATTTTACAATATTCCAGTTAATTGATGATACAAATTCCATCTTAACACACCTAATTTAAAAAATTGGAAAAATTCAACTAAATGATTTGAAAAGGTTAACGTAAACCTTTTTAATGTGACTTGCATTTTAAAATATTTTTGAACCTTCTGAACAAGTAAAATAGGATGTAATGGATAATTTTCACAACAGGTATCACATTTAAACATCTAGTACTTAGAATAAGTCTATAATTTATTTTCTGGGGCTACCAAGCCAGCAAGAGTGTTACTCTACCTTTAACTTTTCATCTATGTGGACTGGAGTCGACGGAGGGACCATAAATTGCAGCAAAGGGTTATACTCACGTTTGGTGTAGTCCCCAGTTGAGATAATGCGAAAATCGTGTTTATATCATCTATTAAAGAGCAGATATGTGAACTACAACAGTAACAAAACGAAAATCAACTATGCCACACTGGGGTTGACGGAAGGGCCACGGCGCCCCCCCCCCCCAACGAATCCGCGCCTTAAATGAATTGAAATCTATATTCTAATCAAATTGACACCGCATGATTATATTTTATCAGTTTTTACTGGTTTATACATTATTAGTATTACTAAGCTATTTGTAAATTGTAAAATACATTCACAAATATGTAAATATTGATAACTTTTTTATATATTGTCAATCAAAATCTGAATATGCTTTGTGCTATGTAGCCATTCATGTGAAATAAACTATGATTATTGCTATTTACTTTTGCACGGCAGTGTCTTCTCTGAATTCATCTATACAATCAAAGTTTAGTAATATCACTTCTGTGTCCATGTATCGAGACTTGTGCAGCTATGGAAAAGGCAGAAAACTTCAAACAAAACAAACAATTCATTTTACTTTTATGGGTAAAATGCTTTGAATTATTGTTAAAACCTCCTGATTAAAAATCTTTCTACCTCAGTTTAATAGTCAATAAAGAACAATGATCTATTAAATATCTTTCCCCGAGATTGTGGTCCGTTCTTATACCCATATAAACAGAAAAAACAATGACATTACTTCTGGCGAGTTTCATAGATGAACGAAAGGGGTACTTTGTAATGTTAAATTCAACTTGTGTCCGCATGCCTTTATCTTTTTATCGTTTAGCACGAAAGAAAGAAGTACATGGGTTCCAATGGCTAATGGGTTCTTGTTTCGTTCATTTATTTCAACGTACGTGATATGATGGAAGTCCGCAATATAATTTGAAAGATTGTAACGTTTTAAAATGTCACTAACATCCGCAATACAGCAATGTAGTTAAATACACCAGAATTATCATCAAATTCAATGAGAGAATTACATGTGGCTGACATCTGCGAGTGCGAGTTATAAATAGACAATTTTTCCCTTATTTTTTTTCTCCCCTCTTCCTGCAATTTTGGGTTGACTTTTTGGTCTAGAATTGGAGAAAAGGCATCAAATTTTCAATTTCATAGCAGTTTTGGGTAATACTGAGGATATTACAGCGGAGGGATAGGGGGTGTCAAATGTCTTTCTGCGGAGCAATCATTGTGTCAGAAGTGAGATTTTCACCCCAATCAACTTAAAATCCCCGTAGCAAAAAATCTAAACGGTCAACCCCCTACAAATTTATGATGAGGAGATTGCCAAATGTGGCCCCCAGTGTGCCTAAAAAGATTGGAAGCAACGGAATGTTGAGAAAAAAACTACAGCCTGTGATGTTACAGGCATTTAACATTGAAGTCAATGGGCAAATAATTACTAGTCTGAGACCAGTTGAGGAATGGTAAAAAGAGTTACCTCCCTTTCAGCAGGACGCAAATGTAATATTTCTCAGAAACTGTAGCAACTATATACACGCTTACTCCGACCACAAATTTTTCATACAAATCCACATTAAAGCCAACAATTACGAAATAGGAAAGCAGAAATATTTCCAATATCCCTTGCAGGTTAGTTTGTTTACGTTTCAGAAGTAAGGAAATCACGTGATATTTGACCCCCAGGGGTCAAGGTAAGTATACACTAATCGATCCGTTCATGGCAGATGTGAATGTTGGCAAGAGATGTTTGGCAAGAACGGGTTATTGGGTGAGTTTCTTAATGATTCAGTAAATTGTTTTGGTGAAAACAAAACTCGGTTTGTTTGTTTTTTTAAAACATCGTTTTTACTTCACCCTCGACATCGTTTGGATTAGGCTACTTGCTGGATTTATAGTTCTGGCGTGGATCAGTGCGAACGCCAGATCAATGTCAATTATTCATACATTGCATTCTGAGTTCTTCGGCTTACCGAGTGTTGAAAAAGTGTAAACAGCATTGGAACACGATTTACGATAATGAAAAATAAAAGGGGTTTAAAGACCAACTTTTATGGTCCAACTGGTGGATATTTTGCCCTCACGGCAGACCAATATTTAATTCTAACTGCCAATGGCTCTCTTATGTGAACGCTAAGGTGTACATGGGACCTGTTTTCTTTTTGTGGCTAAGCGGGCGAGACACTGGCTCGCTAGCCTTGAGGTCGGGTGTTCGATCCCTGCATTGGTCGAGAACGTTCATCAAGATTTCCCGGCGTGGTTTCACTTGTCAGTGATGAAGGGTGGAGGACTTGACAAGGACAGTCGCCTAGTTGTTCGGATGGACATGAACGTAAAGATCCCTTGGCAGTTGGAATTCGATATAAGAGATGGCCGTAGCGCCGCTGCCCTGGTAAATTTCCCCTCATAGCCACAGTGTATGGCATATATTCCCGTCTTCATTATCCCTGTATAGGAGCAGAACAGTAGGACATTAAACCTATTTCATTTCATGTTTTTTCTGTACCATCGGTGGGGGGGGGGGCTAGTAGAGTAGAGTGCCGCGCTTCGACCTCTAGCTGGCCGGTCACCTCTGGCTTGCGGCTGTGGTTTCGAGCCCTGGTGTGAGCGTATGTGGCATGGAGATAGGGGCGCCTTCTCAACCTCGTGGGTTTCCCCCGGGCACTCCGGTTTCCTCCCACTGCTAAAGACCCCTACGCGCAAGCGAATTATTGAAATAAAATGAAACCATACGTTAGTCCCGAAATGACCTAGTTTGTGTTGAGTGGACGCTAAACCCCATTTCTTTCTCTCCCCCTCCCCCATTTTCTATACCAGGCCGTACGCCGTACCTAACTGACAAGGGGTGAACCACGCAAGACAAATCGGATCCTGTACGTCCCGGTTAGCGAGCAAGTGGGTTTCTCACCGAGCCACTGCGTCTCGTGACTTGCCCACAGATGATTAACGAATATGAAATGAAAATGGGGATTAACGCCCTACTGTTTTGCTCCGACTGGGATAATGACGTATGCCATACAGTTTGCCATGGGGACAATTTTGCCCGGACAGCGGCGCTACGGTGTACTTTTATATCGAATTCCAACTGCCTATGTGTAGGCCTACACGCGACCCCGATTTTGTGTCCAATCTGAACGACTAGACAGCTGTCCTTGTCGACCCTTCGGTCCTGCACCTGTGACAAGGAGAAACCACGCCGAAAGATCCCGATGAACTTTCTCGGCCAACACCGGGGTCGATGTTGATTAATGAAATAAAATATATATTCCTTGTCGGTAAAATAGAGGTGTGCATTATTTTGAATAATGGTACGACGGCGTCATCCCTGTATTATAATTTTAGGATTGATTGGAGACTACTTAAAACGTATCTACCTGTCAGCAAGTAGAGACAGTGGCAACATTCTGAAGCGCCCGTGAAATACTTGATTTTCTGCTGTTTCTTTCTTGTTTCAATAAGAAGTACTCATTATTATACGTCACTGACACGGGTATTATTATTATTTTTGTTAAAAAACATGTTGGATAAAGTGCAGCATAATTATATAATACCAGGGAATTCTTTTAATGTAGATACACGTACCAATATTGGCACAATACGCTCATTAAAGTTACATTATGGATGATAAGATAAAGAGATGGCAGTTCTCACTATAATAGTTAAAATCATTGATATAAACAGCATATTCTCGATTATCCACTTGATTGATTTAATTATCAACGGCCATTAAGCGGCATATAGGATTTCAATCCGCCAACATCGAAGGCTAGCCTTGACATGAAGAGATTATTATGGTCTGGATATGTTAATTAATGTATAATTGATTATTTAGATAACATTTCAGGCCTAAAGAAAGACCTGTAATAAACAGATTTTGCTCTTGCATAATGCTATTTTAACCATTTGAACATCGAAGGTGACGACTTTTGGCGAGACTTTCGTACGTATAAGGTCGTATCCCTGGATTCGCATGAGTCCATTTTGATCCAATTTTGACGATCTTTGTTTCGTTCGATCACATACCACGTTCCTGACCCTTTCTGGTACGAATATTTGTCATTATCCAATTTTTATAACACTTGAAATATATGTTTCCATACCAAATTCTTTCAGTTCATCTCAATATTGACATGTATTAGATTGTAATTTCACGGTTCATGACCCGTTATTATACACAATATCGCCGTGTTTAGCGTTTTTATACGCCCACATTGAAATGTGGTCGTGTCATCACCCCCGTCCTTCCATCCGTCAGTCCGTCCGCTCGGCGTCCACAATTGCTCTAGAGGCTAAAGTTAAAGGGGAAGACCAACGATTTTCAACAAGGTTTCCATAAATCTATAGAGGCCAAACTTATCATCCGACTGACTTCAGATTAATACACGGAGTTTAGGTGTTGAAACCAACAAGTATTTTGATTTTCAATGAATTTTGATAACTGAACAGCTAAATCCATGATATTAAATGTTTCGTATACTAATTGTTAGCATGGGGCAAAACTATATAAACAGCAAACAAATTGTAATGATTTTCTGATAATTACATAATGAGTTGTTACTCTTAATCAGAATTGTGTATTACTAATGTTTAATTACCGAAAAAAGTAAAAATATGCGACAACCCTTGTTGACTGCCCGGACGATTTAGCTGCTGTGGTCATATGTTTCGTTGCCTGGCAACCTATCTTTACTCTTTACAAGTCAGAATATCTATTGAATATTTGTTTATATTCCAAAGATCCATTTTCCTTCCGATACACGAACCGTAACCTCACGACATTAACAAACGTTGATTAGGGCTACGTTGTTAGATTTATTGCGACAAATAGATATATTTATTTTAACATACAAATACTATCATCCACAAACTATTCGCGTTCATTTTTTTCATAGCATGGGAAAAACAGCTATGGCCCACCCGTTTATTTTATTGTAAGGCAATTTAAGCAATTATATGACGCCCCAAATTAGAGGCCCAAGAAAAGAAAGAAAAAACACGTAAAACCTAAGTAAACAAAACCCTTTACCATACCACACGATTAAAGTATATTGTAAGGCATAGTATTCACTCGTATGTTTTAGCGGTTATGATGATTTGTAAAAAGATAAATCAATAATCCCAAATGTGTTTACTAAAAAATATCATAGGCTTATTTGAAATTAAATTTGAATATCATAAATTTATTATTATTTCTTAATGAAGACTTACGTTAATAAAACAACACAAATAAGAGAAATTTTAAGGGCCAAAGCTATTTTATCATGGGGCAATATCATTTTAAAATTGAGTAAGATAGTAAGATAGATAGAAACTTTGGCATTTTCAAAGTTTAATTGAAAGGGTCTATAGGGATGACATTTAGCTAAGCATAGGAATAATAATAATAATAATCAATGTCCATTTCATGAGCGCCAAATCCATCCATAAGCATGCTCAAGGCGCTTTTAACAGCAATAAACTATATACATGTCAGTTCAAAAATGTTTTAGTCTACAAAGATTGTTTGAACAAGTGAATTTTTAATTGGGATTTAAAACTTGTAACATTGGTTATTTGGCGCATTACTTTAGACAAAGTTGTTACATAAGTACTTTTAAAATTCGACACAAATTTACAGCCTAGATTAGCCGTTCAAGTCACAAATATATGTTTGTGACAATTCTCAATACTTTCTGTTATCCAAAATACCATAAAACTAGGAAATTCAAACGATTTCATTTGTCAATACACATGTGCCAGCATGAAACCATCCCCATTGTAACCGTTAGTTAGTTCAACCTGTCAACAGTTTTCAGGTTCGAAGCGTATTTGCTTACAAACTACGCGCCAGCAATGGAAATGGGTACTGCACGGGCGCAAGCAATTTTAACTAAAATCTCTTAAAATTGCAGGGGTGGGACTCTACGTCAGGAGATCCCGATGAACTTCTGGGCCAAAACTGAGATCGATCATGGCACCTCTTGTTTATCAAACCAACTTCTTAGTCACTTTATTCACCGAGCTACCGCGACTACAATAACTCTTGGAGTTGATGTTTGATGCAGACCACAATCAATCTTTCCCAAGATGTTTTGATCCTTAACATATAAGTTGAAGTGTGTCCTCTCGAGAGTTCACAATTATGCGAAATGTAAGAGCATCTCTTGAGGGCAGATGTACACCAAAATCCAAATCATCCGAGTTATTTAGAAATATATTTTAAGTTCCATCAACATGCATTGTGACATCTACACTGAAACTTACAATATATATTAACACGCATTGTGGCATCTAGACTTGGGGTGGGGATGGTCGAATGGTTTGCACGTGCCCGCTATATGATTAATTCTGCCATTGAGTCAACCGGCGTGATTTCGAATCTCCGTTTGTACGTGACAAGGAGTAGGGTCGTCTGTCCAGCCTCGTGGGTCTTCTCCGGGTCCTCCGGTTTCCCCCTACTGCCAAAGAGCCCTACGCACAAGCGAATTATTGAAATAAAATTAAACCATAAGTTAGTCCCGAAATGACCTAGTTGGTGTCGAGTGGGCGTTTAACCCCATTTCCCTCTCGTCTAGACTGCCTACGAACAAATGTGAACAGGCGCCGTCTTGAAAACGACAGCCATTTTGAAAATTCGGTTGGCTAATGTGATTTTCATAATAGAACTGATTATTTTTTCCACTTAACCTCATTTGTTCGCTGAAAATGAATAAAATTCTGTAAATATTGGTCGAAGTGCAGCCATCCACGGTTGTAAATTCAGATTTTGTAAAATATAGTGGGAGAATTGTATTCAGTATTTGCAAATTACCGACTTACATTTTAATAATACTTTCGCATTATCTGACCAAACAATATCTTGTCTCTTGTTTGATGGTAACAATCCATTAGATGGGCACTTAACAGGTTACTGGTGTTGTCGTTAGACATACGCTTCTCAATATGATCGATTTAAAACGTAAGTTAAAACGCATAATTCTTTATTTTCAGGGAAATTTATCAGTGACTGAATTCCTCAGGAATGTAACCAAGCGAGAGCCATCTATGAATACTGAAGAATTGTGTTAACAATATCGATGTAGTTTGCTAGATCGTTTGTGATCAACAGCCCTTGTCTATCATCCCGTATCATATGTTGTCGTGGTTTGACCCTCTATCATATGCATCCCTGGTTTGTTTTCTTTTCAAGAGTCGTAATCTCTCCCCCCCTCCGGGATCAATGTAAGATATGGTGGTCTGGGCGACTGGGGGTGTGCACTAGAGACTATTATGGTGGATGATTTTCTTGAGTAGATTTTATTGTTGAAAGACGATATGCTGTGGTGTTTTACACGCTGTGATTTTTATGCCATTTTCCTCTGTACCAGTTTGATTTTACAGTTCCGCCCAGTTTCGTCACCGTAATAAAAAGTAATTCAACATGGCGGAACAGACAGACAAGGAGGTATGTAGCATTTGTTTAAATGACTTTCATCAGCCTGTCATACTCGACTGTCAACATTCGTTCTGTTTCACCTGTTTTAAAGACTACGTGAACAAATTCTCAATTAATGAAGAGCTTCTGTGTCCATTGTGTCGCTGTATAATAAAAGACCGTGACGGTGGCGTACAACAATTTAGACCCAACCGAAAAACTGAAGACAATTCTGGGCGTAATATTCCACAATGTGATGTATGTAGTGAAGACACATCTCAATTTTATTGTAAAGACTGTGATCAATATCTATGCCAATCTTGCAAAGCGACCCATGATAAGTTAAAATCGTGTAAAGATCATTTTGTTTGTCGATATGACGAAAAACAAATCTGCCAACTACCAAAAGAACCAAAAGATTTCTGTCCTAACCACGTGGACAAAACGGTGGACATTTATTGTAAAGATTGTAGGCTAGCAGTTTGTTTGAAATGTTTCGTGGCCAATCATAACGGACACAAATGTCTAGATTTACAAAAGGAAAAGGTTAGACAAAGCATCAGAGAAGACTTAAGGGCACTTAATGACGATTTGGAGAGACAAATTATTAATTTTCAGAAAGACTATGATACTTTAAGTAGGAAATTAATTGAAGTCAAAATAAGTACAAAGAATGAATGTGTAAAAGTAGATGTACAGGTTGAGAAAATTTGCTCAGAATTTCGTAAAGTTGGAGAAAATATTAAAACCAGTTTGCAGAAAAATGGTGAACAAGAAGAATCAAACATCAGGAAATTGATGGAGGACATTATAAGTCTAACGAGAGATTTAGAAGATAGTATTAAATACTCAGTAAATGTTTTAGGAGATTCATCTATTCTTCAAGTTTTACAGAGATTACATAAAGTTCGTCAAGAGAAAGGTGTAAGCTGTAGAAAAATGGATTTACCTAATGTAAGATTTCCAACCTTTGAAGCAGCAAATATAGATCTAAATTCGTTAACTAATCTACTCGGTAAAATTTCAAATTGTCATCCGCATATGATTGGTGAAATTGCAAGTTGCGCTCAAAATATGTTTGAAGATACTTTTCCTCTGAATAACGTTTTTCGTGCTTGGTATTATGGTAAACGACATGTAGTGTCAGGTTTTACATGGAGCATTGGCGCGTATAAATTGTCCAAATCATTACGTGTTAGATTGAAACTGGCTGACACCGATGATAAACGTATTACGTCATGTAAAGCTGACGTCACTTTTAAAGTTATGAATATATTAACTGATGGAAAGTCTGCCATTACAAAATGCATTGGGACGGTTGAACCTATTCGGCTGTCAGAGTGTTATACTGATGTTATTGACTGGGCATATTTCAGTAATCCTGCCAGTGGATTTATTGATGATAATAACAACTTTATAATTCAAGGACGCATTAATAACGTAACCGACATTAAGTGGCATTAATTATCAGGATAATCTTATTCTTGGGATACTATGGGGTGGGTGGCCGAATGGTTAACATGAGCGCGCTATCCTGAGGTCTGTCATTCTTGAGTCAACTTGTGGTTTCGATTACCTCGTTGTACGTAACTAGGAATTATAGAAATAAAATTGAACAATCACACGAGCGCCAATTCTGGGGGTCCATGGCTGCCAATCGAACCCTCTTTCGCAATAATTCCATTACTGGAACTTATGCCTTAATTATATTTGAATACTTTATAACGGTGATACTCGAATTATCTCAATTCCCCTAAAAAAAAGTGACAATTGATTGAAATGCTGATTTGAGATTGTAAGGTATGCCTCGATTATATAAGAAAACATCCGAACGAATCAAGGCTGCTGAAACATATTCTTTGTGTTTAATTGGGTCATAATTCTAATCACATGACTGGAAGAACTGTGACATGACTCAATTCTGTGCCACTTGATTGCAATTTCAAGGGCTGTTGCAAGGGACATAACCCCCATTAGCGGTCATAATATCAACACATCGGGTTACACTGACAAATGTAATTCAATGATTTACTTGACTTGTTTTGAATCGGCATACGATCGTATTTGGAGTCAATCATGTAGGTATAGATAGTATCAGCTAGAAATGTATCTTTAATGTCCATTTATATATAATAACTTACATTGTACCCGTTTTAGTAAATATGATCTGTAATTTATATAATAATCTGCATTGTATTTGACTTATGTTTAATGTCAGCCGCCCGCCACTTTATATATATTATATTATAATAATTTAATTTCTTTCTGACTGCTATATTTAATATCAGCCACCTACGTATAATAATTTAGTGTGTTTCTAACTGTTATGTTTAATGTAAGTAGCAAATGTATATATAACATAATAATATTATAATAATTTAATTTGTTTCTGACTGCTTAATGTTAGTAGCCAATGTATATAATATATTATAATTATTTAATTTGTATCTGACTTCTATATTTAATTTAAGCCGCCAATTTATATATCATAATTTAATTTGTATCTGACTGCACTATTTAATGTCAGCCGCCAATTTATATATCGATGTCAGAGTTCTGAAAGGTCTTAAG
The DNA here is from genome assembly GCA_036850965.1 of Patella caerulea. NCBI lineage: Eukaryota > Metazoa > Mollusca > Gastropoda > Patellidae > Patella > Patella caerulea. Next base: position 11,688,290 of record JAZGQO010000006.1, read on the forward strand.
TCTCAAAAATTGTCGGATTTAGTTTTTTTTTTTTGAGATATGAGAGGAAAACCTATTCCAATCTTAATAACTCAATAAGGATTTTAACATTTTAATAGCAATGTTTTTATGAAAGCTACGACCTTAGATTTCTGAAACTTTGCATAGAGAAGCCTCTAAATGTGATTAGTCATCATATGCAAAAAAAGCTATTTGGATCATAAGTGGCACTTACAACCTTCCAGAACTATGGCATCGATATAATTATAATAATTTATATATTGTAACATAATCAGATAATAACTGTGGATTGAACTTCTTTAATTCGGTATGACGATAAATAACCTTAGACTATACTACATGTTTACAAACAATACATAAAATAATATTATTGTGATCTTTCCGGCCGTCGTCTAAATCCACGTCTGGCTACATGGTTCTGTGTTGAGCTTCCAAACCCAACTCAACTAACTGAACTCACGGCACTCTCTGTATCAGAAACCTAAACCAATTTATAAGCGAGGTATAAAGTATACGTATACATATTATTGATATTGAATAAAAAGAATTATGACAACAGCTGAATACTAATAATAAATTAAAGGTCGTCGGGTTCTTCGACATGACCAATTCAATGTGGCCGTAGCTTATTCTACAATAATCATATTGATGCTTTTAACAGCAGTTAGGTCAAAAGGACAGCAGAGATTTCACACTTTGTAACAATATAATTGTTTCTGATTGCTATGTTTAATGGTAGAAGCCAGTGTATATTATATATTATTTAATTTGTTTCTGACTGTTATGTTTAATGTTAGTAGCCAATATATATATATGATATATTGTAATAATTTATTTTATGCATAATGATCTGCATTGTTTCTGACTGTGATATTTAATATTAGCCGCCAACTTATGTATAATACTCTGCATTTTATCTGACTGTTATATATTAACGTCAACCGTCAATCCATATCTATACTGTATTTGACTGTTATGTTTTAAAATAGCATTATGCAAGAGCAAAGTCTGCTTATTACTGGTCTTTCTTTAGGCCTGAGATGTTATCTAAATAATCAATTAGACATTAATTAACATATCAAGACCATAATAAACTCTTGATGTCAAGGCTAGCCTTCGATGTTGGTGGATTAAATTCTTATATGCCGCTTAATGGCCGTTGATAATTAAATCAATCAAGTGGATAATTGAGACTATGCTGTTTATATTAATTATTTGAATAATGATGACCGAGGCTATGTGAATATTTCAAACGCCTTTTTCTCGGCTAATAGTGAATCAATTAGACTGAAATTTTCAGCAAATTATCTTTACACTATCTAGTTTTTAACTATTATAGTGAGAACTGCCATCTCTTTGTCTTATCTCCCATATCTTCTCTCCCATAATGTAACTTTATTCTCAACAACAAATTTATATATTAATCTGCATTGTATCTGACTGTTATATTAAATGCATGCCGTTATTATAGATTTCAACTACAAAGACACTCTTGTAGATTGGAACTTTCCCCTTTACTAATGATTTTCTACTGTTTACTCTAGATCTTTTATTAGACAAGAGCAGGATGAGACGAAAACCCGAGTTCCCGTGTATACATTGATATATCCCCCAACAGTTAGATTTCGATAAAAGTAGGCCATGGTGCCGCTGCCCGGGCACAATTTCCCTCCTAGCATGCTGTAGTGACACTATTATAGTGATAACAGAGAGTCATACTGTATCTTCATAGTCCAGTCGGAACAGAACAGTAGCACGTTAAACCCCCCTTTCTTTTCATTTCATACTACACGCACCAGTTGACTCAGGTGGCTACACTGTAATGTTGATTCTTTTTCTTCTAAAGATACATTGTGTATTGTTTTTCAATAATACATGGAAAGGGTGTATATTGAACATTTTAGGCGATTCCTTTAATTACTACCGTTGTAACGATGGTTCAAAATCACAGCCATCAGATGGCCTAGATAGTTGATATGTCGTCGGCGTGTGAATAAATGTCTAATTAATGATTTATATAACATTTTAGGCCAAAAGAAAGCTGTGCGATTTAGCGCATACATTATGCATCTTGAACTATTGGAAGAAAGTATGGAAAGGTGTTTTTGTTATAAGATTTAAGACTCATAATTTATCTTATGAACAAAGGCTATATTATTTCAGACTTTTGTATACCCATTCTGCCAACTAGATCCCATATATTTAAACAGGGACAAGCGGTGGATCATTACGACACAACTATGCATTTCACACAGCCCGAACTAGAGATTCCCCCAGTAACAAATAACTTGTGGCGATATAAATAATTATACCCTGTTTGTAAGTCTGCACCAGAAACTACAATTCACCTTTTATTTGTACATTAAAGATTTACTTATTTATTCTCCGATTAATGCGTTGTGTTCTTCTGTTCTCCAAAACCAAAATTCATCTCGGCATTCCATCAGGGGTGGATTAGGGGAATTGGATTGTTGGATGACTGAACGGTGCGTGCGCACTTTATCATAAGGTCTGTCATGGAGACAACGGGTTTGGTTTCGATTACCCGGTTGTAGGTGTCAAAGAGTAGAGTCGCCTACTTTGTATGGAGTGGGCGTTAACCTCCCATCCCCTCTCTCTCTCTCTCGCTCTCTGGTCAGCAGATGGTTGAGGCGCTTCCGTAGATTTAAGTGGTTCGGATTAAAGAAAGTTATCGAGGCTTTACCTTTGGAGGCAGATCACACTTAATTTCTCTATTTTTCAGTCCAAAGACAATTCGGAGAAAAGTTATAAAATAATAATACACGTGGTTATGATTACACAGTGACGCTCTTGAGGCGCTGATCAATCGGCCGGTTTTAAGGGCGTCCACACATTTTTTATACGCCCGCAATTTTACTATCTGTATAATCCATCGACGCAAGGAAAGATAACTTAATATATTACTTTAGAAAATGAAATAGGGTTTAACGTCCTACTCTTCTGCTCCGACTGGGCTAATGAAGACGGGCATACACCATTCAGTGTGCTATGTGGGGAATCTTGCCCGGGCAGGGTTTAATGTCAACTCGACACAAACTAGATCATTTCGGGACTGACAAATGGTTCAATTTTATTTCAATAATTGGCTTTAGGTGTCTTTAGCAGTGGAGGAGAGAGAGATGGGGCTTAAAGCCCACTCGACACAAACTAGGTCATTTCGGGACTAACATATGGTTTAATTTTATTTCAATAATTCGCTTGCGCGTAGGGGTCTTCAGCAGTGGGAGGACACCGGGGTATCCGAAGAAACCCCACGAGGTGGGAGCAGAGGACCCAGAGAAAACCCACGAGTCTGGACAGACGACCCTATTCCTTGTAACGTACAACCGTGGGTATCGAAACAACGCCAGTTGACTCAATGGCAGACCTAATGATATAGCGCGTCCATTTTTCATTTCATATAAACAAAGTCATATGTTGGTGTTTGTTTACGTTTTAATAATTTATTTATACACAGTATTCATTTATTACAACAGAACAAGAACAACTAATAATAATAATAACCACAGGAAATGGCGCAAGGTGCAAGAAATGTAACTTCACTTGACCGCGGGGCTTCGGGCGATATGGTTCACAAGACGAGAACACGTGTGTTCCGATTGATATCATTGAGAGGGGGAGAGAGACAGAGACAGAGAGAGAGAGAGTCGGGGTAATGACAACTTTCTGCTAATGTTGACAAAATTTAAAACATGTAAATACTAACACATTGTCATGTAATAACACATGTAAATACTCTGCAAAACGGGCTTTAGATCACACAGCTTAAGATTGAGTAGTGACCAGGCCCCGAGTTCACAAAGCATTCTCAGACTTTTAAGTTCAACTAAAATATAGCCCGTTATAAACTTTTGTTGTTTTAATGTATTAAAAACACGAATAATAAACTATATAGGCCTACAATGTTGTGTGTTTCTGGACCAAAAATGTTTCTCGTAAGCAGTGAATGAAAGTTGAGTAAATTCTTCACTTAAAGGGACAATAACATTCTTGCTGGCCTGGTATCTCCAGAAAATAAATAATACCCTTATTCTAAGTACTAGATGTTTAAGTGTCCTACCTGTTGTGTAAATTATGCTTTACAACCTATTTTACTTGTCCAGAGGGTTCAAAAATATTTTAAAATCCAAGTCACATTTGAAAAGGTTTACGTTAGACTTTTAAAATCAATTGGTTGAATTTTTCAAATTTTTTAAAATAAGTGTGTTAAGATGAAATTTATATCATCAATTAATTGGAATATTCTAAAATAATACGATTTGTTGACCAGAGTGAAGATTGGGACATATTTTTCAGTTACAACAAGAGTGTTATTGGGGCTTTAAGTCTGAGAATCTTTGTGTGAACTGGGAGCCTGGATGACGGACAAGTGATTTAATTATTGTTGCTCTGAGATAAGGTCAAAGGCCTAGTATAGAACCCGTGGAACTATATCGGTATTGTCAATGATCGAAAAGGCGCGATTAAATAATAGTAAACATCTATTGAAACAAACAGTACATCGTTTACACATGCACGGTGTCTGATTTAGTTTTAAGCTACAAGGAAATCAACATCTGAAATTTAATAATCAAAAGATTTATTCTGAAACTGTCACGTATGTGTTAATTTATAACAATGAGTACTGCCTCTGAAAACTCGAACCCACGATAATTTAATATCCGTCTGAAATGCTAAATGTCATAAAAATGGCAATAAACGAAAGCTAAACCCAGATTCTAATATTGCCATTTCTAAGTTTGATTCATTTTAATATTCAGTTCTTACGGGCCTTGAGATATAAATAGCAATACGAATCATATAAAAGATGCATACCAAACAGACACTAAACTAGTTGACCGACCAGGCGCGGATCCAGAGGGGGGGGGGATCCAGACCCCCCCCCCCCCCCCCTGCTCAGGCTTGAAAATTTTTGTATGCGATTTTATGGCGATTTAGACCTGTAATTTTGGAATTTACCTTCCGGAAATACGTCAGAATGAACCAAACTGAATCTAATTTACCACACGAATCGGTTGAGCGCAATTAGTTAAGCAATTATCAAACCTAGACCCCCCCCCCCCTGCAAAAAATCCTGGATCCGCGCCTGCCGACATTTTAAGTCCTAAATCGACGACTTTAGTGGAAAACGCAAAGTATATTGCGATAATTTCGTTAAGTATTTATTATGCTTCCGTTTAATAAAATTAAAAAAGTTTCTTTACTCTTTGTGTGTAGGGCCGATCTGAAAGCGAGTAGAACCGCATTACAAAACAGTATATTCATTTTTCGACATGGCGGCAATTTACTGCAGAGATCTATTCTCGAAGTATGAAGCAGACGAACTCTGCGCGTAGAATAATAAAATATGTTAAGTTTAAAATTTTAAACTTAATGTGGAACGAACAGATTTTGAATAGAGCATTCACTCAGTCTTTTAATTAGAACAGCCAAGGATAAGAAAGATAAGGAGAACAGAAAATCAATTTAGCCTGGCCCATTGAATCACCTACATATAATATGATATGATAAACATAATTAATTCTGACAGATTTGTTAGGACAATTTGTTTACTTGACGGTGAAAGGGATTGAGACTTTTTATTTACTTTATATATTGTCATATTTCAAACTTAGGTGACTGCCATAAGCTTAGGATTCAATTTGTGCAGGCGGTTGAGGCTTGTACATTATTTTAGATATGGTCATATTTCAAACTTAGGTGTCTGTCACTCATCAGCTAAGGAAATAATCTGTTCAGTTGATGAAGAAAGCGGTGGAGGCTTATTGTTGACTTTAGGTTAATATAATGTAAACTTTTGTGGATTAATCGTAATAAAATGAGTAGATGGAATTGTCCAGATCTACTAGGATGTTGGGAAACAGGACGATAATGATTTAGTTTACTTATAAAAATGGAAATATTCATCTATCGCAGTCGTGTGACTGATCGAGGCTTAACTCCATGACAATAATATTATCTATAAACAAAATCATCCAGGAAGATAATGATTTAGTCTACTTATAAAAATGGAAATATTCATCTATCGTAAAAGTCGTGTCACTGATCGAGACTTAACTTCATGACGATAATATTATTTATAGACAAAATCATCCAGTCGTATTAACTTCTTATCTTAACATGAGACTTATAGAGAAAAATGTACATTATAAAATAGTTAACATATAATATTGGCTTACAGAGGAAATTATCAGCATATATTTGAATATAAATATGACATTTGGATTTGATAATTAATTAAAACGGTGAGGTGTTTATAGAACATGTATTTATTGGCAAGATATAATGTGTTGCTTCAATTATCCAGATTAACAGAAATCTTTATAGCTGTACCAGTATCAAAATAACATCTGTATTAGCATCAGAAAAAACAACCAGTATCTTTGTCCGGGTCCAAATCCTAAAATATAAATTAGAGTAGAGTAGAAAGTTGACATGCAAGGATTTTAATTATCTATTGTTTCGAACAAAATGAACAGGCACCGCATTATCTTCAGTATTAGTGGATTGTTCGCTGCTCATCAAGAAAGACGGTACTTTACACTTAAGAGACTACGGGGCAGTTTATTTTACATTTGGAAACAATTCCCGCCGAGTCACAAAAACCAAATATTTATATCGTTAGGTAATGTCCACACACCTGATATACTTCAGACGGCCAGAAATGTTCACCTGTGAAGAGCATGCTAAGATCTGAGTCAGAGTATTTGTTTGACACTGGCTGTGCAATATGGCTATGTATAATGGACATAACCCGCAGTGAAACCACGTGGTGGATTTTACATTTGAGGGATGGACAAAACTGGTTACATTTCAGTCATCAAGTACCCGCAACTGAAATGACTAACCCTAAAACACGTGTATGCCGACAAGGACCTCATTTTATGGGATGATACGCCTTTCTTTGTCACAGTAAAGAAGTGGGCTGTGGCAGAGAGATAGCCTTGACGATGAAGCGCGACCTGAAAGGCCACCAAGAGCAACCATTATTACCCGGGTGCATGTTGGCTGATCGACGATTGACCGATCGACATATTGCCAGTGCTGTGGGCTTCTCTCATGAGAGGATTGACTGTTTAAAGAAATAGCGTACGTCGTTCTCATTATTGTAGCTTCGAAGGGTACAGTTTTAAATTTCGCAGATGTTTAAATCTATTTAAATCTCGGCCATCCGATGGTTTGGAGTGCTGATTACAAATTTGTCATGTTAATTAATGTCTTAGCAATAGTATAATTTATATAACATTTGAAGCTAAATGAAAGACCCACAATAGGAAATGAAATGGAATGGGGTGTAAGGTCCTACTGTTCTGCTCTGACTGGGATAATGAAAACAGGACGTACAAATAAGAAGATTTAGGCGTTACATAATTCATCTTTAAGTATTTTATCATAAATGTGTCACATACCGTAAGGACTTTTACCGTGAATCAACTTCCTCATCTTGTTCTCGTACAACAATGGCAGACCGATGTGAACCACATACTGATTTTACTGCTCCAACTTGACTTTGGGATTCTGTAGACTTGGAGTCTGGGAGGACATCGTGCACATGTACTAGTTCTTCCATGCTTTCTTTGTGAGACGTTTCACTTTTTGTGTGTTTGCTGGAGACGCTTGATGAAGATGTTTTGGACATTGATTTTGACATCGAACCTATTGATTTCACTGTGGTTGAAGTTTTGTCGGTAGTTGAAGATTTCGGTTTGGCGGGTGAGCTGCTCGTTTTGGTGACTGCCTCCGTGGATTTACGCGTCTTAGAGGACTTGCCGGCGGCCGACGTTCTACTTTTCGGACCCGCAGACGCTTGGGAACCTCTTAACTCAGTTACAACAAAAGTCTGTGATTCAGTATCTGAAGGACCAGTTTCTTCTCCGCTGAGTTCTTCTAATTCATTCAGGGTCACTACAGCGCCGCTTCCCATTTTATCACTGCCTACAATCGCTGTGATGGCTCCCTTGGCTGTTTTATCACGAATGTCTGGACAGATAAGACTCCTGTATGATTGGCGGGGTTCCGTTTCCGGTGGATTATGATGACTGGCTCTCGTTTTCATCGTTATGGCGGAAAGCGCTGGCGAAATCAAATCTTCGCTGACGTCTAAGGGTTTTGTGCCTACTATGGGTTTCAAGATTACTTCATTCAAGGATTCCGCTTCATTGAGACTTTTATCGGAAGGAATTGTCATATGTTCTACCTGAGTCAGTGCTTGTGCTTTCCCCGTCTCTGTTATTATTGACGACAACACATTCTTAACCATTATGTCGACTGTCATCGAGGATGCTGCACACAAAGACGAACTACTATTTAATTTATCTATGTTCATTAAAGCCATTCTACGAGTGACTTCCTCCATAACATTTTTGTCGAGTTTCCCAGCTTCAACCCTTTCTTTAAACTCAGACAAACATTCTACAATAAAGTCATTTAACATTGCTTCATTCATTGAATCAAAGGAGCTTTTCGGGCATGGACCGACTCTTTCCGCGAGGTCTTCAGCTAATGCTAAAAGATTTTCTCGGCTTATTCTGTTCTTTCTGACATTGTCAACAGTTCGCGAAAGCACTTCTGTAAACATCACCACCACTAAGTGTGAGCTTTTGGACGAAACGATTGAAAGACTCGTCGTTTTATCAAGATGTTCGACACCCTCGGCTTGCATACTAGTTAGTGCATCGTGGATAGATTGAAGGACTAGCTGCTCCACATTATCAGAAGTAAGATCCGCCATGGAAATATTTGTTGCCAGATTGAGATCGGAAACTTTCGCAAGGGCTTCAGTCATATCCTCAGTAACTTCCTTCATCACATCAGCTATGGCAAGTAAGTCATCTTTAGTTGGTGTAGCACAGGGTCCTCCAGCTGCTCGGCATTTAATCATCTGTGTTATTTTCTCCATTTGGACCAGGATATTGTTATCGATGGATGTCATAGGATTAAATTTGTCTGGATCAGTTTTCCGGTGATCGACTGCTAATTCTGACTTGAGGTTTATAACAGTTTCATTTAGCGTATCTAAAACGCATTCTCGAAGCTTCCTGTCATCCTCGGGTGATTTGTCTAGCTTCTTAAAGGATAATTTTTTGATCAGACTTTTGCTTCCAGATGTTTTCATTGCTTGTGATTTGACATCGTCTGTGATCTTATTGATAACATAACTAATGACCCGCCTCACAAGGATAAAGGATTCGACTCTGAATAGGGAGTTCTCGTCATCTATTGGTAACTCCAGCTGTTCTCGTGGTGCCTCGTTAATGTATGTGAGCACGGACAACATGGCCGCTTGAACAAACTCAAGTAACACGTTGGCGTCTATTGAGGACATAATTTTACTGAGGATACAAAGTTCTGGTGACGTGGAACGCGGATTTAAAGTCAATTGTGAAAAGAGAACTGCCACTGGTGAGAAAAAAGACGAGTCTTCCCTTCTCTGCTCTATATCAGTTTTTAACAGATTCAGTCGTTCATTTAAATGATCATCAGTCACTCCGACATGACTTGTTTTTAAGACATACGTCAGAAATTCACAAACTGACGCGGACGTAATATCACCGTTTTTAAAGTTTTTAATTAAGTGGTCTATGACTGACAGCATGAAATCCACAACCCGACTACTAAAACAAGCTTCGTCCATCTTAGTACCACTTGCCAATGAGGCTTCCGAGTCAACACCTTCAACACAGTTAGCGATTTCACGGGCAGCCTTGCTTAAGCATCCCATCAAATGTTGATCGAGGTCGCCTTCGATATGCTTTATCTCAGGTGAACGTCCAGAGGATTCCCCTAAACCATGAAGCTCCTCTCGCACCATATCTTCTATTTCTATTATTGCAATTTGCTCCCCTGGCAGCTTCTCTTTGATTTCCGATGCCACTGTATGGACTATATGATTGATGGTTTCGTCAATTAATTCACCGATAATTAGCGTATTCTTATGGTCTATTTCTTGAAATTCTGGTACCTTGTCATCGACTGTCGGATCGACGTAACTGTGGAAGATAGATGCGAAGATTCTCTTTGTATCCCTGTAAGTAATTTTATTACGTTTGCTCTGATGTAATATGTGTTCTAAGACGTCCATGGGTTTTGTTTCTCCAAATTGTTGATTCTGATTATAAATTGTTGGGTATTTATTAGCCAGATGAAACAAGGATGTTGCTATGGAAGTTAAAATAACTGCCGGTATTTGATTGCTATAGACGTCCCTTGTAATCCTATCCATGGTTGCTAGAACGATATTTACAGCTAGTTTAGATTGGGACGATGCTGGGGTATGAATCGAGCTATAGCCGCTCTTAGAATTACTTCTCAGTCTCTCTCTCCTGACGAAATAATCCGCTAACGCTTTAAAAACAACCTTCCTGAAATCATTTTTGTTTACGTCTTTTCTTATCGCGAATGTCAATTCCTTAACACCGATTGGGGTATCTTTACTTGAAGGCGATTTTGTTTTATTAGATGCCTGTCTTTGAGCCAGATATTTCTTCCCGGCATCTAGTAAAACTTTCCCAACTTCCTGTACTTCTGACTCGGCCAACCTATCGGCTTCTACATCACCAGCTAGCGTTGTTAAATTGATCGTTAAGTTAGCGTCATTCACCTGGTTTAACCCAAGAACAAGCTTCGGCAATATTTCCTTCACAAAGTCCTTAATCGCTTCTCTATTGAATTTGTTAACTATGTAATAAGACGAGATAATTGCAGACAATGTGCCGTCTACTTTCAATTTCTTTTCATTCAGATCTTGGATAATTTTCTCTAACGACGGTCTGATATCCGACTCACGGATACCCGCTGATTCATCTACACTTGCTGCTACCACATTTGATCCAATTTTAATCAAATCTGCCTCTGATAATGTTTTATTCTTGATGTCGTCTACAACTTGGCATAAAGTATCGGAGATAAAGTCATCTAAACCGAGATTATCATTAATATTGCCTCCCTTTCCACCCAATTCTACGCCAACTCTTTCAAGCGTATCCATGACATTACCGTAAATGTCGTCATCCAGGGGATTTGTTGATCTGTGTTGGCGCGAACTAACCAAACACTTGGTTATGGCTGTCAGATCTCCATTTTGGACGGTCCCACTCTTTATATCCTTCAACAATTTATGCAAAGTAAACTGGATAAGCTCATTTGCGACACGACAGGAAGACGTTTTCTTCAGATCCTTTTGTATTTCAAAACCTTCCAACTCCCCAGGATCCCCCTCGTCGTGATCTTTAAGGATCCCGAAGCAATGGGTGGCTATTATTTCAAGATCTTCTCGAGATAGGCGCGCATGATTCAGATCGTCCAAAAGTCGAAGAAGAAGTGTTTCCACCGCACTAACATCTTGTCGTACCGATTCAGAAATCTCTGAATCTCTTCGGAAAAACTCTGGTGGCAGAGGCGATGGTACTGGGGTGAGAACGTGTTCTGATACCGGTTTAAGAGATCCATGTGTCCCTGGAGCCAACAGACCACTGCTGTTACCACCAGCACTATTTGGTATAATGTTATCATCATTGTTAAATCGAACAGATCTTCTTCTCCCTGTAGAAATAGAAAAGCTAGTATAAATACCTGGTCAATGTTTCTTTATTGGCCTATTAATGTATTTCAAATGTGAATGACATGACCCCTTTTTATTCCACGTGAAACACCTATTATCTCAGTCCAATAAAGTATATGTTATAAGTGTTACTAGAAAAGCAGAAAGCTCCGTACAATTACATTGCTTCGTCAGGTTAAGCTGAAGTTGATATGTTTACTTCTTTTAGTTTGACTGGAAATCATAATAGGTTGTAAATCAACACTGACTTTATCTATAAACGTAACATTTTCCATTTATACAGATTTCACTCCCACAAAATTAATCATCCCATAAAATCCCGTGGTGACCGAATTAATAAAATGTAGCCTCTTCAATTTGATAAGGACATTTACTTTATATCCAAACCTGTCAGAATTGAGATGGGAATAAGTCGCTACATTTAAGAACGAACGCAGCAATCTCACGATAGATTAAAGGACAATATAGGTGTCAGCAATTATCACATATGTGATAGAACTGATTAAACAGATGCAAAATAATTTTTAGTACAGAGATCATTGTTACGATAGACGCGTATCAACGATTTGAAGAAATCGATGTGCCGCAAAATATCGATTGTGACATTACCCGATAATAGGTGACACGATTATTGTCCTTTAACACCAATGTCCATCTTCTTAACCCCACTTTTCAGTTCTGCTGAGGATGAGCCTAGAAATGTCACCTGTTGCTGTACTTAGTATTGGACTGGCACTAGATAATTCAAACTGCTGATATCATGTTTATTAAGACAAAAGTAGTAGTTGAATAAGGGTCAGGATTTTTCGTTTGAATTAAATGCTCACCTTCACTGGACCGTGAAAATGTCAGCTCAACCTCATTTTCACCCATACCATCTCCATCCAAATCCCCGAGCTCACCTGTTGATAGAAAGAGAGACAATAAGGTTTTATTCCCATTCAACACACCCTATGTGATTTCGGAACTGGTATATTCATTTTAATATTAGGAGGCAAAATCGACCAACCTGGGACCTGTGACTGAAACACGTCACTTAGCTCATTAATAAACCTTAAGATCTAAAATACACACCTTATTTCCAAATTGACAATTTGAGGATGGCGTAGTACCTAAGGTTAAACATCAAGCAAACTTTGCTGTGGGACCTTAAGTTAAAGATCCAGTAGGATTTGAGGATAGTGTGGTACCCTAGCTTTAAGATCAAGTGGGACTTGGGGTGGGACATAAAGTTAAAGATCAAGTAATATTTGGGGATGGATGGGAGCTTCGCTTAAAGATCAAGTCGGACTTGTGGTACGGCATTAAGTAGGATTGGGGATGGCGTGGGGTTAAAGATAAAGTAGGACTTGGTGTGGGCCATATAAGTTAAAGATCAAGTAGATTTTGGAGATGGGATGGGAGCTTAGGTTAAAAATCAGGTTAGACTTGGGGTGGTCCATAAAGTTAAAGATCAAGTAGGATTTGAGGATGGCGTGGAAGCTTAGGTTAAAGATCAAGTAGGACTTAAGGTGGGACATTAACTTATGGGTCAATTAAAATATGAGGATGGCATGGTACCTTATGTTAAATATCAAGTGTAGTAAGATTGGCAGAATTTTTGCCCTTTAAATTATACTAATATCTCTTTAATTATTGCTTCTACATATTATTGAGAAGACATATAGCAGACACTCAAGTTGGACGAGTTTTAGGTTTATATATATATATATAAAAACCCGCTTAAATTTGATAATCATTCAATTCTGGGATAAAAACAAAAGAGAGAGAGAGAGAGAGAGAGATGCCGTTGAGGTTGAAGAGGCACCAAGAAAATACACAACATGAAAGGGTGTCCTAACCAAAATAGAGGGGTGCGGTGGTACCTTGATTAAAATCAAATAGTAATTGGATTGTGGTGGAGCCCTAAATTAAAGATCAAGTAGGATTTGAAATAGGATTGGTGGAAGGTTGGCAGCGTTAAGTTAAGAATTTACTCAACTTTCAATCACTGTTTATGAGACATTAAAACAACAAACGTTTATTAAGGGCTATTGTGAAGTTAAAATAAGGCCAACAATTTTGAGTAAATTCTTAACTGAAGTCTAAAACAGATTTGTGAACTTGAGGCCTGGGCGACACTGCGTGTTCCTGACTTTATATCATTTACCTTCGTAGTAACGATTAGCTGTGTTGTAACCCGGAAACATGTCCTGTAACAAAATACAAGACACGTTGTTAAAATAATGAACTGTCACGCTATATAAAATAAAATGCATGTTGTTAATGTAATAACATCAACGCTATAATAAAATACAAAACACATTATTAATGTAATAACATCAACGTTTTAATAAAATACAACACACATTGGTAATGAAATAACATTCACGTTTTAATAAAATACAAGACACGCTGTTAACGTAATAACCCCAACGTTTTGATAAAACACAAGACACATTGTTAATGTAATAACATCAACGTTTTAACAAAATACAAGACACGTTAATGTAATCACATCAACGTTTTAATAATATACAAGACACATGGTTAATGTAATAACATCAACGTTTTAATAATATACATGACACGTTGTTAATGTAATGACATCAACGTTTAAAATAAAATACAAGACACGTTGTTAATGTAATCACACCAACGTTTTTAATAAAATACAAGTCACATTGTTAATGTAATAACATCAACGTTTTAACAAAATACAAGACACATTGTTAATGTAATGACATCAACGTTTTCATAAAATACAAGACACGCTGATAATGTAATAAACATCAAAGCTAAAATAAACTACCCCACACATGATTATTCTGTGGAAAATCTGGAAATGCAATATTATTACTATAAAACAGATTGTGATAAATAATGAAACAGTAGGATTGGTGTTTGGAAAACAGCATATAGACCAGGGATGACTTGGTAATATTGGATACAATTAATTTTAAGCTCCTGAATGGATTTTGACCGGTGCCATATCGACTAGAATGCGAATTGCTGTCACGATTGTACACAGGTGGCATATTTTCGAACACTGCCTGGACGTACTTAATAAAAAGTTATTATACTGCATGTACTCAAAGAATAGCGTGTATCCGAAACGCTGCTTGATTATATTCATTCCGACTCGAGTCTATTTCATATATTTATTCAGGATATATACATGCGTATTTGAGAAAAAATTATATGCGTTGTTCATCACCGGTCTGCCAAAACCTAGAGAATTTTTAATGTCAACTTCCACCTATTTTGTTTGGTTAATTGTCGGTTGTAGAGTATTAAAAAGCAAAAGCGGCAATCTAAATAAAGAAAACTGCAGAATTTTTAAGAAAAAGCAACTAATGTGAACACTGACAGCTACAGATTAAAACATAGGCGCAGTATGGTAAGCGAAGGAGTCTACTTGTCCGTCTCCCCAGTACGCCCATCAATACGCCCTTGTTAGTTAAAATTCCACTTAAATTTCTGAATCAAGCTTTAAAACCAATAATTCAAATAATATCAGTAATTTTTTAAAAACAATTCCGTGGAGCACTTCCTAATTTACATTAAAAATTGTGAATTTCATTTAAACTTCTCATTAATTCTCAATCAAGAATCCCGGCTAATTTTAGATGTTTTAAAAGATAGCTTGTCCTGTATGGTGTTTATGTAACTAGTAGTAAAATCACTCGGCAAACCTCGGCAGATTCCGGTAAGTAATAGGTGCCTACACCTATACAATCACGATGCGGCCATTGGTTGACTTATCGAAAAACCTTTCTGCTTCTAGAAAGTTATAAAAATTGCATTGTTCGAAGAGTTTTCGAGACGTTGCAAAGTCGTCTTTTGTTAAAAGAAAATCAAATAAACTTAAAAGAAAAACAGCTCAGACATTGAAGGCTATGTTTGACAAAACAGTCTTCACGGGCATCTTCATGGGTGCCGCCATTTGTAATCCTTGTAGGAGTATTGGAATCTGCTGCTGAGGTTTGCCGAGTGTAGTTCTGCAACACGCATCGACAGGAAATGCGACAGACGACGAACAGACGTGCTGACAATTTACGTTCACATTATATGCGTGCGCATAAAAAGTACGAGAGCTTGACTAACTAGGCTTTTGAATAGCACATACAATTTACGTCTTAAACAAAAAGACAGACGTGAAAAGCGATCGCCCATATACCTTTCTTCCTTACATTAATCACTTCTATATTTTAAACTATCTGTCATTGAGTCAACTGGCAGGGTTTCGATTCCCTGGTTGTACGTGACAAGGAGTTGGGTCGCCTGTCTAACCTCGTGAGTTTTCTCCGGGTCCTCCGGTTTAATTCCACTGCTAAAGACACCTTCGCGCAAGCGAATTATTGAAATAAAATTGAACCATGACTGTCTGTGTGCCTGTCTGCCCCCCCCCCCTCTCTCTCTCTATCTCTCTCTCTCTCTCTCTCTCACTTCCATTTAAGAAATGAAAGTAGACAAATTAAACTCTGTTCGATTCTGTCCGTAAACACAACCAAGGAAGTGACGCATGTTAATGAAAATATATTTTGGTTAAATGTTGATTCCGGTTGATTTGAACTCCTAACATATGGTTCAATTCTATTTCATTAGTTTGACCTGCGCGTAGCACTTTAGTAGTGGGCGGAATCCGAAGGACGTGGAGAAAACCCACGAGATTGGAAAGGCGACCATTCTCATCGTCACGTACAAGCGGGAAATCGAAACCTCGCCACTTGACTCAATGACAGACTGTATGATGCAACGTGCACGCGTTACCCTCTTCACCCCACTTAATTCTAAACGTTTATGGCCTATTGAATAGAATCGGGTGAAAGTGGGAAACATAAGGAAGAAAGGTTGTAGATTAGACATGGTGAAAATAAGCAGAGATCTAAAAAGGTGCGGTTTGTGAAGCAATACGCTTACATATTTGACTTTGGTAACTACAGATTGAACAATATCAGCAGCAAACTGATTTAAATTATCCTCATCTGACGATAACTGAAAAATAAGGGGCATAACTCTTATCACACTCGTTGTTTTGTTCCTACACTAATTTTATTGTGAGTTTGTAAATAAAAGAGCATTTCAAATCCTACAAAATTCATAAAAGTTGACCAAACCTTCTTTTCCTCATTAACGTGACAAACAAGACAAAGTACCTCGGCTTGAAATGTCAGGAAGTCTTCATTAGTTTCTAACCACGACAATCTGATTAAAACACAGATCCCATTTCGTTTCGTTTTTTATTGTTCAAAATTTCGTTTTTTATTGTTCAAGGTTTCGTTTAACTTGTCTTTACTACACTAGGAGCTTGAAGAGTTTGATCATTGGCGTGATCTGAACAATGTGAGACAATAGCCAAAAAAAAAAATGTTTTGTTACGGCGACTTCTTGACCTTTGAATGTACTGAACTGTGGGTAAACCACTAGAAACCTCAACGCTGATTGATTAATCAATGTCTGACTTCATAGGGTCAAAAGTCGCTCGTTTGACCCCTGGCCCCTGCAATGTAGGCCTTCGGATGTACAAAAAAAAAACCCTAAAACAAAAACGAAATGAAATATCGATCTGTATTTTAATCAGATTGCTAACCACGACTAACAATGCCATGGACTAATTTTAATTAGAAATGTTCTCCTGTCAGAAGGCAACACCAGGGTCCGTATTCAAAGGTTTTCTAAAAGTTCAGTAAAAATACTTAATTTTTCCACTTAACCAAGTGTCTTACCTTAAATCGGTATTCAAAGGTTGTATTTTACACATACTTGGCTATGTGAAAACTTAACTGCACACTTAAATTATGGAATACTCACATTCGCCAAAAAGCATGATTTTTTTTTATTTATGGAATACCCTCCACTGCCAAAAATCACGATTTACTGACATTGCCAGCTAGTTATGCCCCCTTAAGAGCATCGCTGTATTCTATTAAATTCTTAGTTTACATCACCAGGAAAATGTTTGTCGAAATATTATATTGTAACCCATGAAAATAGTATGATTATAATTTAAGATAAATTATGATAGTGTGCATCCTTTGCCGAAACAGCTGTTGTCATAGACTTTTTTTAAAAAAAAAATAAATAAATAAAATCCATTCAAATAGATTACAATAAATAGTGGTAGTATAATGATGGATATTGTAAGCTTTAATTTATTTTAACAATATAAAGCGAATAGAAAACAACATATTATTAGCAATACACAATGGCCCTTGCCTTCTAAGTTAGACTGGACAAATTATACAGTGTTGTTTGTAAATCTATCATTTGAGAAATTCATAGATACTGTGTAAGTACCTACACTTTAGATTTTGACAGGTCTGGCATTGACGCTACATTGTGTGTACGAAATATTCATGCTTCATTACAGGGAATATTTTACTTTTTTACATTTGATTAGCAGTTTCCAGTAAAATTGTGTAAGAATGCTAATCAATTGTATAATTGAGTAGTAAAATTTACCAATTGATTAGCAGTTTTTAGTATGTAATAGAATTCTTATTTCACATGATTAGGCCTATAACTGTGAGAGAATATTCTACGAAACGTCGCCTAAAATACACAAGTAACTGTTTTCCATAAGTATGTGTTTTGTTGTTACTCTATCCAGTTACTAAATGCCATTTAAAGATCATAGGCCTATATAGTATATGTGACAATAACAATACCCATATTATTTGTATTACCAAACGGTTGTTTATATTTATATATAAAATAAAAATAAAAGTATGTGACCACATGTTATTCTTTGTACGAAACCTGGACATTCTTTATTTACTTCATACTCTAGTCAGATCTTTTCTGGGTCATATTTCCTAACCCAATGTCGAATTTGAAGACAGAACATATATCCTGTGTTTGAATTTCGCGGCATACCCTCGATCATCCGGTAATTATATTTTGTAGTGTTTTGTCATCTCTATCATCAAAACCTTTACGTCTATAAATAGCAGCCGGCAACATGTGCTGCTCTCGTGGACCGTTGCAGGGGCACGCAAAGAGTCTTGGTGATATAGACAATAAAATTGCGAGATTTGAGATTTGTTTTGATGTGTTTTACGATACTGAATGGTTTTAAAGTAAAAATTAATTTTCCAAACTTTGATTCGCGTTGAAGCATGGTTTTATGCTAATAATGCTAATCAAATATGAATTTGATTCGCAAAATCGGACGTTTGAGTCTCAAATTGCGATACGAACCCGGTTAAAATATTCCCTGCTTCATTATATTTTACCTAAATAAATACTACCGATTATGTATATATGGGAATGAGTTGTAAAAAATAGATCATGCCTTGCTTCTAGCGGTAGTATAAATAATTTCCGAAATCTATAAAGCCAAGTCTCCACAAATGAATTGAACTACATTTTATGACAGGCGTGGAAACATACAAACATAACATGATATCGGGAAAAGATATCCTTAACTACATTGGTGGCAATAACCTTATACTATATGGCACTACAACATCAAAGTTGACGACGAAAAAATAAATTGGAGGTCAGCTACGCTCGGCGACATTGTCTTTGTTTTAATCTGAATTCCCTATGTTTTAAAATCGCCATTACGGGACTGCTTCTACAGCATTAAAAGAAGTCATTATCATCTTACTTATCTTTAAGGTACCTCCCGTAGGTCACTTAAAGTTAAGTGGATATTTCTCACTTAAACTGGCCTTTGAATACCACTTGAAGACTAACACTTAAAAGTTAAGGCAGCTTAACTTTAAGGGAAAATTTGATACTTAACAGTGCCTTTGAATACCACTTGCCCTTAACTGACAGGAAGTTACGTATATTTAAGTGAAAGCTAGTAGTTAAGTGACTATCTTAGACTTAAGATATCCTTTGAATACGGACCCTGGTAACTGATGATTTTCTTATTTTGTGAAAACAAAGAAAAACTTAATGAATGAATATTAAACTCCGGCTTTTCTGTGGCATACTAGGCAAATGAAGGAAGTTGCTAGGTTGTGGCATGGGCGTAACTGCTTACAGAATCAAAAGTTTGGAATATATAGTACAACAACAGGAAGCACATACCCTCATAATAACACATTTGGCCCTAACTCAATTTTGATAAAAAAAAAAGTGAGTTACTTGGTTTTGACTTTTGACGGGAGTGTTGCTTTAATTGTAAAATTGTTTTAGATCAATAGTTAAATTGTTCTATTTTATTGTTGTTGTTATCGTGTTCAAACACAAAAACGGGTATAAGGTGTTTTTATTGACTTGCATATAACTTTCTGGCATATCTTATACGATAAACAGAAGCAAACGACACCGGGAAGAGGTGGGATGGGTTGTTTTGTAGCCACATACCATATAAGGGTAGAGGGTATAACCATTTGAACCTTTAATTTTATCTCATCAGGTGTAATGCGACTACTTACCATTTTAGTGAACTCGCTATTTTCTACAGAATAGTCACACATTCGTAAAAAATCCAACGAACTCGTTCCTGTATAACACATAGAATAAAATCATGGAATTAACACTGGTCACAAAGAAACACATAGTTAAAAACACGTCACATTTTGTATAGCACAATAGCATGTCATATTTCTACAAGAGTCACATATTGTTTTTAAGAAAGTCCAACGAACTCGGGGGTTGGGATGTCCTAGTGGTCTAGAGTGCCGCGCTTCGACCTCTAGCTGGCCGGTCACCTCTGGCTTGCGGCTGTGGTTTCGAGCCCTGGTGTGAGCGTATGTGACATGGAGATAGGGGCGCCTTCTGAACCTCGTGGGTTTCCTCCGGACACTCCGGTTTCCTAACACTGCTAAAGACCCCTACGCGCAAGCGAATTATTGAAATAAAATGAAACCATATGTTAGTCCCAGAATGACCTAGTTTGTGTCGGATGGGCGTTAAACCCCATTTCTCTCTCTCTCTCTCTCTCTCTCTCTCTCTCTCTCTCCAACGAACTCGTCCATGTAAAACAAGTAGCAAAAATAATAAAATTAACTCTCGTGCAACAAAACACACAGTGAATTAACACGTCGCTTGACGTCAATCTGTTTTATTTTGTATAACACATTAATATATTGTTAATAAACAAATACTAACTTGGTTGTGAATCGTCCGGGCCATTTGCTAAATCCAATAATCTAACAACTTCATCAAACTGCCAAACACTGTTATACGGCGAGTTTCTACTCTGACGACTTCGGCCTGGAATACAATAAAATTGAATGATGCTATAAACGTTCACAGCAGCACTGATTTGATATTATAAATGTTCACAGCAACACTGATTTGATATTATGCGTCATGGTACACTGTATTGATATTTTACGTCATGTTACACTGTTTATCAGTAACACTGATTTGATACTATATGCTATAATCTTACACTGTATACCAGTAACACTGACTTGATACTTTAAGTCATGTTACATTGTATATTATTATTAGTAGCACTGATTTGATATTACACGTCATGTTAAACTGTATATTGGTAACAATAATTTGATATTATGTACGTTATATTACACTGTATATCAGTAACATTATGCTTCACTGTTTATCAGTAATACTGATTTGATATTATACACGTTACACTGTATTAATAACACTCATTTGATATAATATTGTACGGCATGTTATATTGTATACACGTTACACAACACATGAGCGACATAACGTTTACTGATTCAATAATAGAACCAGAAATTGGTGCACTATTGTAAATTTAAATATACAGCTCTGGCTCACATCCTGTGGAAATAATCGATATCAGTTTTAAGAAATGTCTGACCTGGAGAACGTTTAAAGGAAATAAAAAGAAATCGGCTTTAATGTCCAACTGTTCTGCTTCGACGACGCTAATGAAGACTGATATACGCCATACGGTGATCTTTTACATGCATGCCAATGTGTACATTGTACCTCGGTTAGCGTCCCTTCCGAAAGACTACACGTTGTCCCTTGCCAGGACCTCTGTCCTAAACTTTCTCGGCCAATGTAGGATATCGAAGACGAAACCTCCATGTTAGAGAGACAGCGTCCTACCCACTGAACCACAGTTTTAATGTCATATTTCTAGTTTTTGGCAGTGTAAGTGTGTGTGTGTGTGTGTGGGGGGGGGGTACATCATAAGGTCTGCCATTGAGTCAACTGCAGTGGTTTCGATTCTCTGGTTGTACGTGACAAGGGGTAGGGTCACCTATTGTTTATTGAACCATATATTAACCAGAAATGACGTAGTTTGCATCGAGTGGATGATGCCCCTCATCTCTCTCTCCCACCCCCTCTCTCTCTGTCCCCCCTCTCTCCGTTTCTTTGTTCTATCAATTTATAATCCACAAGAAATGAGTCAGTTATCAAACTTACAGACAGGCACTAATAATTGTCTAACTTACATAATATCAAGTGTAATGGCCCAGAAAATAAATAAATGTTTATGACACGGTGATATACTCCATATAATGATGCTATTACAGAATATTAACCAGATTCAAATGTACTAAACTTGGGATGTCTGTCTGCAGTTAGCTCCGCTAGAGGACAGACACTAAGCTCGTTGAGCGACATTTTAAGTCCTCGCGAAAACATTTATTATACTTCGAGAATTTTTATTGAGAATTTATTCTACTTGCATTTAATAAAATTGAAAAGTTTATGTATTCTTTGTGTGTTTAACATATTATTTGGATATGGCGACCATTTACGTCATTACTCTATAGGGTGGGTTCGGATTATGATTGGTCGACAACCTATCAACAAACCTGCCATATTCCAGGATACAGAAAAGTCTACTAAATCTTATTTGGTAATGATTGGTAACAAAAAAATATACAATTATACGTGTTCAAATTAATCTGAGAGATATTCCATATTTTCTGCCAGTGCCTCGCACGGAAACACATTATAATAGCTATTAGGTTAATTCCGGTGCCAATAATTGCGACTTTTTTGTAAGCTCGATTCAAATTTCCAACCACATTCGAACACAGCCAAAGCGAATCGTATACATCAAAAACGATAATTGTTATTAAACTCCATTAGTATAATTGTGTCGACAATTGCATGAAATTGTTTCAACTCTGTGTAATGAGAAAACGGTGGAAACAATTCCGACTGTAGATTATATATTAGAGTACATTTTTTTTTATGAAACATTAATGGACTCTTAAGTGGGATCCTGGTGTTAATGTTCCAACAATCACACCAGCATGATATAAACTTACAACGGTACTTCACAGCCTACAGGGTATAAGGGTTACGTGCATCTGAAATGGAATAAGCTTAAACGTCCTACTTTTCTGAACAAACACCCAGACTAATGAAGACGTACATATCCCGTTCATCGGCGTTTACACCAATGATTCATCGAATTCTAACTATTGACTAATCAAGGGTTTATAATGCATCAACGTATGCAAGGCAATCCGGTCGACTATACCTTGCCAGGACTGTTCCTTTCCAGGCCCTGCATCTCCAGGCACGTTTGTTTCTCCGCTAAGATACAGAGGCACTTTAAATCCCACACGGGCATCTTGGCAATGAGAATACACAGTGCATCATTAACTGTCCAAAAAGAACGGGACGCACATCTTTCAACGAAAGGTGTCTTATATACAATAATCATACACAATGCATCACTAACTACATAAAAAGAACTGGACACACATTGCAACGGTCTAATCCTTGCAATAGACCCACCGGTGCCTACCTGTGTACTCCTTGACATGCGCATGGAAGAACTCTCGATTTTTGAAATTCAATACTCGGAGCACTCGGAACAACTCCTTTGGGTAATTATTTTCCTTGGTAGCTACCCAGCAAAGGGCATTGTGTCTTTATTAAAGAAACGAGATCGAATAGGTCTCCTAATTGATCTCACGTCTCCATCCCCAGCTGGAATACACCTACCTACATGTGTCATGTTTGGCTAGTGTCTTAAAAATAAAAACCCCTCGTCTGCGATATCGCCTAGGGTAGAAGGGGACGTAAAACCATATGAACGAGCAAATTGGAATTCAATGATGAGTGGGCGAAAACGCAGCTTTTCGGACAAAAATCCTCTCTTTAGCGTATGCACGTCTCCATTAGTCCAGGTTGTGCTATAAAATTAAGCCCCATTTTATCTTTGGGTTTTTTTTTTTTTTGTATAATTTTTATGACGTTGTATTATGAACTGTACTCTTAATCTTATAATCCTGTTATGTTCCAAATATGTAAAGTTCCCCGGGCATCGTCGTCGTGTCATCTACAGCATGGTTTATGATTGGAAATAAGAAGACTTCATTTACAAAATAAACACATTTGTTTGACATTACAGCTCTGTTTAACGAGCCACTCTGCTGCTACACGACGAGAATAGAAGGAAAAAGAAATTTTAGATCCGGATGATATTAATGAGACCATGTAGAAGGAGAAATCCCTTAGGTTATAGAATAACGTGTTATGAATTGCTCAGAATTCCATTCATTCATGGATTGTGTCTCTCGTATTAGTGGTGCAATACGTGGGAGCCGCGGCTGCTAAGTGGGTAAGACGCTGGCTCACAAGCCTGAAAGTCGCACGTTCGATCCCCGCATTTGCCGAAAAAGTTCATCGGGATTTTCCGATGTGGCTTCTACTTGTCATTGGTTCAGGACGGAAGGTCGGACAAGGACAGCTGTCTAGTCGTTCGGATTAGTAGTTATAATTCGATATAAGAGTAGGCGCATAATGTCGCTGCCCGGGCAAGATGTCAATCATAGCACGTCTTCATTAGTTCAGTGCGGAGCAGAACAGTAAGACATTTTATAAAACTCAATCTCATACGTGGTATCGCACGTAGTTGACCGTAATTACGTTGAAATGGGTTCATAATATTGACAAAAGACCCCATTTGGGCGAAGGCTTAAAAATAGTTGACCCTAGTTAGCCGTACTCTGAACGTACTTAAAACATGTCAGAGACAGAGAGAGAAGAGAGAGAGAGAGAGAGATGGGGTTTAACGTCCACTCGACACAAACTAGGTCATTTCGGGACTAACATAAGGTTTTAATTTTATTTCAATAATTCGCTTGCGCCTAACGGTCTTTAGCTGGGGGAGAAACCATAGTGCCCGGGGGAAACCCACGAAGTTGAGAAGGCACCCCTATCTCCATGCCACATACGCATACGCTCACACCAGGGATCGAAACCACAGCAGCAAGCTAAAGGTGACCGGCCAGCTAGAGGTCAAAGTCAAAGCGTAGCACTCTAGACCACTAGGCTATCCCAATCCCCTACTTCAAACATACTCCAACCCTATTAACTGTCCCTAGTTGACCCTAGTGTGCCATGTTACTACTTTCAACCACGGTAAACATTACACGATTTAACATAACAGCTCTGTTTGACAACATACTCTGTTGCTACACGACAAGATAAGAATAAAATGAAATTTTAGATCCGTACGATATTAATGAGACATGTAGTAGGAGAAATCCCCCTTGGGCTATAGAATAACGTGTGATGAATTGTACAGATTGTAGTTTATTTGCACGCAGTTCACCGCGGTGCTATTGCGGTCAACGGGGTTGAAGTAGGTTTAAAATTTGCAGTAGACACTATTGTGACCGGGGTTTAAACATAGTTGAGCTTAGTTAAGCGTACTCATATATAACAGTACGGTGAACGTACTTCAACGTACCTCAGATGTTGTCCCTAGTGAGCGTCGTGTTAAGCGTACAGTGCAATGTTACCACGGGCAACTGTGTTCAAACTATGGTTACAGTAATGTCTTGGCATTCATGAAAACGGTACAAATTTCAACAATACGTTTATCTAAAGCAAACTACCGTCAACTATACCCTTAACCCCCACTACGGTCAACTACATGCGTGACCGTAAGGTGTGACCGAAAGGTGTGAATGAAATAAAATGGAGTTTAAAACAAAACGTTATAATTCATGAAACAAGGTGTGCTTTGGCGGACATTTTGTCAGGACAGACTCTTTTTTGCCTATTCGTCGCCGGGGTCCATTCCGCCAAAGTGCCCATGTGGACTCGGTTATTCATTTTACCCGCTCTGTAACACTGACACACCACACTGAAATTTCTAGATGGATGGAGCCATACTCTACACAATAACAACTTGACCCGTGTATAGTTTACCCAATAACTTAACCCTATAACCAGTGTATAGTTTACCCAATAACTTGACCCTATAACCAGTGTATAGTTTACCCAATAACTTGACCCTATAACCATAGTTAGCCTACACAATAACAACTTGACCCGTGTATAGTTTACCCAATAACTTGACCCTAATAACATCTTGACCCGTGGTATAGTTTACCCAATAACTTGGTCCTATAACCATAGTCTACACAATAACAACTTGACCCGTGTATAGTTTACCCAATAACTTGACCCTAATAACATCTTGACCCGTGTATAGTTTACCCAATAACTTGACCCTATAACCATAGTCTACACAATAACAACTTGACCCGTGTATAGTTTACACAATAACTTGACCCTATAACCATAGTATACATAATAACATCTTGACCAGTGTATAGTTTACCCAATAACTTGACCCTTGCATAATCATATTATGTGTGTGTTTGGGTAAACTATACACGGGTGAAATTGTTATTGGGTAAACTATACACTGGTCTATCATATAACTTGACCTTTGTATAGTCTACTGAAAACATCTTAACTCGTGCATTACCATTTAGTGTACCCAATAACAACTTAACACATGTATAATCCTTTAGTCTACCCAATAGCAACGTCATCCGTGCATGACCATTTAGTCTAATCAATAACAGTTGGGATAACCGTATGGTCTACCCAATAACAACGTGATTCATGAACAAGCCTTTAGTCTACCCAATAACAACGTGGTTCATGTATTACGATTAATTAGTCTATCCAATAACAATGTGATCCCAACATAACTAAACATGTATAACCATTTAGTTTACCCAATAACAGTTGGGATAACAGTAAAGTTTACCAAATAACATTTGGGAATACCGTATAGTCTACCCAATAACAGCTTGACTCGTGTATTTAGTCTACCCAACAACAACATGGATTAACCATTTAATCTACCCAACACAACTTAACAAATAACCATTTATTTTACCCAAGAACAGTAGGGATAACCGTACAGACTCGTACAGTTTACCCAATAACATTTGGGATAACTGTATAGTCTACCCAATAACAACTTGACAGCTGTATGTACTAAAACCATTTAGTCTATCCCAAAAACAACATGGATAATCCCCTAATTTTTACAGATACAATGTATGACAAATTGTTTACCTGTCAGTTGAAATAGTAATCAGACAGTCGTCATTAAGAAGATGTTACGTAACTAATAGTAACTGCAGGAGGACTGCACCACACATAATTACACTAAAGACATCTACGAACAAGACACATTACGCAGAAATGTAACTACAGAATGTTGCTTAGTGCTTCCAATGTCTGCGGGTTTGTTGTATGGTTTGTGTTTATCCTGCACTTTGGTCTGCTATATTTAAGGGCTAATTGCGAACACCAAAGGGCTTTTTTTTGTCCGCTATATTAAGAGGGTGATTACGAACACCGAGGTTATTTTTTTTCTCGCATATTCCATGACTATTGTTCGGACAAAACAAGCAGCACTTCTCACAACGCTTTTAAATCACAATATACCACGATCATTGGTGTTGGCAAATCGCAGACAAATACTCCTTGATATGCACAGACCTTATAACCATTAATGATTAACAGAATAATCATGATGATATATCATAACGGCATCAATGCGAATTATATTGATCAGGGCAAACAAAATACGCTAGTCATGCTGAATGAATGGAATGAAATGGGGTTTAACGTCCTACTGTTCTAAACCTAACCTGGGCTAATGGAAGACGGGCATACGCCATACAGTGTGCCATGAGGGAAATTTTACCCGGGCAGCGGCGCTATGTCCTACTCTTATATCGAATTCTATCTGCTAAGGGATCTTTTACGTGCACGCCAATGTGTACACGGGACTTCGGCTTTTCGTACCATTCGAACGACTAGACAGGGATCGAACACCCGACCTCCAGACTAGCGAGCCAACGCCTTAACCACTTTGCGAAGTGATTCCCCACTAGTCATGCAATTTAGCATGCAAGATAGACCATTCTAGCAAAGTCATAGCACATATTCAGTCATGATGACTATATACATAATATATAAATTTCATATGAACTTTAAACCAAAGTAATTTCAGACATATTTCTTACGTCATCACTTGTTCTCGTTGACCTAAGTAACCATAGCAACACAGATCTGTTAGACCAAGGCAAGACGTAACAATCAGAAAGAAATTATTTTCTCTCTCTTTAATAACCACAGAGGTCCAATCGGATTGATGTCCTTGGTGACTCTTAATAATAAACTTAGATATGTTCAATCGATAGGGATTCCGTCTAAACATCCTAAATCAAAGCTAGCCATCGAGTTATTAACTTTGAACGAAAAAAACAATTTAGTATTTGATATCTGAACTTCCAACTCTTTATTCAATTGCGCACGAGATGCTTCCTTCCTCTCGTCTAAGAGAAGGGTGGGGGTGGGGTGGTTTGTCCGAATGGTTAGCACGTCCGTGCTGTATCATAAAGCCTGTCATTGATTCAACTGGCGTGGTTTCGAATGCCTGGTTGTACGTGACAAGGAGTGGGGTCGCCTGTCCAACCTCATGTGTTTTTTCTGGATCCTCCAGTTTCCTCCCACCGCTAAAGACCCCTACGCGCAAGCGAATTATTGAAATAAAATTAAACCAAATGTAAGTCCCGAAATGACCTAATTTGTGTCGAGTGGACGTTAAACGCCATTTCTCTCTCTTTTTTGTCGAAGAGAAGACAAATAAGTTTTCACCAAGGTTAAACACAGAGGAGTGAATTTAAGTATTAATATACCCATAATTAATTTAATCAATTATTAAATGGTTAATACGTGTTATGCCTGTTATTTCGTTGGTAATGATTTTGACTGCATAGACACATGCAGAGCTAACTCTTAGTAGATTGCATCTTAGTAGATTGTAAATATCTCAAACCATCTTAGCAGATTGTGTGTATGTCAAATCATGTCATATATGGCATGATACAGATGAATTGTCAGAACAAAGGGTTTATTAGAGAAGATTATGATGTGGGTTCTATGTTTGAACATCCTGCCAGAATACTAAGTATTAGTTCTCTCGGCTGTTTTAAAGAGACAATAATTAACCTCGTCTAGGCATATTGCTGAAAGTGATAGTGGGTTAAACTGAAATTTCCCAAATAAAACTGTTGCTCTAACACCCACTACACATGAAGTTGGGAAAGCGAGACGAGGAAGAAGCAGCTAGACACATAGACTGATAGAACTGGTAGAGACACACTAGACAACTATAGGTGTAAGGGCAGAGAAAATAGAGAGAGAGGTGTAATTTAGAGACTAACATGTGGAAAAAACCCACGAGGTTGTAAGGCGATCCTACTTGTTGTCCCGTACAACCGGGGATTCGAAACCACGCCAATTGACTCAATTGCAGGCTTTATGACACAGCGCGCTCTTGCTAAGTGCTAACCCCCTGAGAGAAGATAGACAGTTAGACGTATTAAATATTATATAGCATGAGTCATAAAAGCATTCGAAAGATCAGTGAATCCGAACACTGATTGTAAGATTCCACTGCTCTGCCCTGTCTGGATCTGAAATGATGCCAGTTTCTATTATTTCCAATTGAAAACAGATGAAATCTAAACTAATAACGGGTAGTGGGATTCACAAAACCCCGAAAACGCATTTCTGATATATTATACACGTATCACTGTTGTGAGTATAACGGCAAGAAATGTCAATCGCAGTTCAGTAAGTTGTCGTACCCATTAGCCTTGGGATAATTTCGTCGTGGTGCCAGTTGGGTTGCTAACTACATCTGATTAGTGATAATTAGTATTAGTCTACCGACAGACTTCAACCTTGGCAAGAAAGGTTTAAGTTCCCCCTAAAGACCATCCGAATAAACTGTTTCGCGTACAATACAGAGGGGAAGAAATGGGGTTTTACGTCCACTCGACACAAACTAGGTCATTTCGAGACAAACATATGGTTTAATTTTATTTCAATACATAGCGTGTGCGTAGGGCCTTGGGGTTTTTAGCAGTGGCAGGAAACCTGAGGACCCGGAGAAAACCAAAGAATGAATAGGCGACCCTACCATGGTCACTTACAATCGTGAATTTGAAACCACGCCATTGACTAAATGACAATCGTTATTAAACAGCGTCACGTGCTAACCATTCAGCCCCCACCCCGTTTCGTACAATAAAACTGTAGCTAAGTCACATGTACACGTACTAGTATTTTCATTAACCCGTAAGGGGTCGTGGGAAAAATAATACAAGCCGTAATTCTTATAACACACCATGCCTAGAGCACGTCACCCATCGATTAAAATAGTTCATCAGATCGCTAGATTGGACGTAGAGCGGCATCTATTTTAATTACCGTAATGTGAATCTCAGGGATAATAATCCGGACAGTTAGATATTAATTATTTAACGTTTATTAATTAATTTTATTCTATAGAGTTCATCTTTGATTCATAATCATAGATCGTGGTATAACCCCGATCAACAAAAGTACTTGTACACGCATATTTTATATAGCACATGGTGATAATCAAATCACAACCTGAGACCGGAAACCTTATGATTCAATTACCAAAGGAATTGAAATGGAGTCTAACTTCCTATCTTTGCTGGGGGTTTGGGTGATCTAGTGGTTTATAACAAGAGCGCGTGAAATCCCACGTTATGTTATTGAGCCAAGTCGTGAAAATTTCTGTCTCGCTCCCTACGTTTCCTACGCTAACCGCACTGTGGGTATGAGGGAAACACGGTAATCTCCACCTTATACTCTTCGTTGAATTCTAGGTGCCAGGGGTTCTTTTACGAGCACTGCACCATATAGTCATTTCAATGTAATAACAAATTGTCATTTATATTGCCATACATTATTTGTTTTTAAAATTAACGTTCGGCGCCAATTGTAACAATTTCAACAATTCCGAATTTCACCAATTCCCAGACAGGCCTGGGGTATGGCAGAAAATGTTCCAAATGAAATTAATTAGACCAAATCAAGAATGACTCACTCTATCCAGATTTCCTTTGAAAATTTAGAATAATATTCTAAAAATAGAAAAGCTAGGCGGGCAACACTTTCTCTTGCTCGTCCCATTTCTTTTTTTTTTCTGGCTAAAGGTCTAAATATGAAAATGGTCTTGCCTATACTCAGGAGGCGTGATAATACCAGACTTGTGTAACATCAACATGATTTACATCTAGTCTAGTCGCTCAATAAACCTCTTCCAATATCTACATCACATAAAGACAGGGTGAAATTTTAATTATTGCCGTTCCCATAAATTGGCTACAAAGATATGTTTTCTTCAGGTTATTTGTCTGATGAGAACACAGTTATAATATATGTGAAAGGTGGTTACAATAACGGCAACAACAGCATGATCTGGATTCTGGTAGTACCAAACATAAACATGGAAGACGATGGTTGTTCGTGCTGGTCAAAGGCCATCGTTAGTCATTGACAAATGAATATTCGTTCGATCGTTCTTTACTGAAGGAGTAACGTCCGCTTCCACCTTGGGTGATATTACAGATAAGTTTTTACTCTGAAACTTGCCAGAGAAGCCATATAAATAGGCTTAATCTAGCGTACGTAGGAGACCCGGGTCGAATAGGATGCCTTTGGGTTAAGAGACAATGTCTTTTGCAGGGTAGCGACCAATATTATTTCATCCAACGGAGTTACTCCTTATAAAGTGAATACACACACGGCTATAGTTACGCCTGTTGATAAAGCTCGTAGTCCTTCTTCCTGTTTGCACCAACTACGAATGATACGTCACTCTTTATTTATTAAGATCTGCAATCTGAACATAAATGGTACGATTTTGCTGGAAGCAACAAATAGTTTTGTTTCTTGGTGTAGTCTCCAATCAACGGTTATTTAACCTCGTGGGTTCTCCCCAGGTCCTCCCACTGCTAGATCCCTACGCACGAGCGAATTTTTAAAATAAAATTGTACAATATGTTAATCCGGAAATAACCTAGTTTGTTTCGAGTTCATGTTACCCCCACCCCCCTCTCTCAATTAAAGGGACAATAACATACTTGCTGGCGTGGTACCTCCAGAAAATAAATAATACCCTTATTCTAAGGACTAGATGTTTAAGTGTCCTACCTGTTGTGTAAATTATCCATTACAACCTATTTTACTTGTCCAGGGGGTTCGAAAATATTTTAAATCCAAGTCACATTTGAAAAGGTTTACGTTAGACTTTTCAAATCAATTAGTGGAATTTTTCCAATTTTTTAAAATAGATGTGTTAAGATGAAATTTATATCATCATTTAATTGCAATATTCTAAAATAATACGATTTGTCGACCAGAATGAAGATTGGGACATATTATTCAGTTACAACAAGAGTGCTATTGGGGCTTGAAACTGAACCATATTTTAGTCCCGAAATTATCTTGTTATGTCGAGTGGACGTTAATCTCTCAACTTCAACAACAACATCCTCTAAGCAAAATCAAAACCTCTTTTCGTATGTCTGGTATTACATTTATATCCTTATTTTACGGATAAAGATACAAAATGAAGCGAATATATAGCGTTAAATGGAGTCTGTGTAATACTTTAAAAATCCAACAAACATTTTGTTTCCGAAATTAAACTTACAATTCTGCATGCATCCCATTCCTTCTTACTGGTTTAGAAATAATAAACAATCAATCGACACCTGACATTTGTAAAACTAACAACATTACCAAGTCCACGAGATTGCAAATGAAAGCATGACTATGGCACCGAGGGAGGTAATTTTGTTGCAATCAGACCGAGCTATAACCAAGTGATGTTAAAGGGGGATATTACCAAAATGACCAGGGATAAGAAATTCAGTTAAGCAAACTGTCTGGCCGTGATTGCCATTAGCCGACAAACTCTCTGGTTAAAGCTAAACATGACTTCTAGTTCATTGACACCTTGTTCTTTCTGGTACAAAAAGTTGACCACATACCGCTTTTCAGGCGCGGATCCAGAGGGGGGGGGGGGGGGTCCAGGGTGTCCGGCCCCCCCCCCCCCCGCTGCTCATGCTTGAAATTTTTTTATGCGATTTTATTGGCTATTTAGACCTGTAATTTTGGAATTTACCTTCCGGAAATACGTCAGAATGAACCAAATTGAATCTAATTTACCAAATTAATCGGTTGAGCGCAATTAGTTAAGCAATTATCAAACCTAGACCCCCCCCCCCCTGCAAAAAATCCTGGGTCCGCGCCTGGCTTTTATTTTTTACCACTCTCCATTTACGTTTAATGGAGAATTCGCAATTATCTGATTACCAAAATGGCGCCTCTCAGACAATCTATTCATTAGAAAGACATCACATTCGGAAGTCTGAAATTGGCGAGCGAACCGTTAAATACCAAAGTTGGCGATTCTACTAAAATGTTCTGAGACATCTTCATTGATATTCATATTTAGCTAAATATCCTACGATCACGTGATAAGTTCTACTCCAACCAAGGAAAGGGTGTAAATCAATGGTAATAACATTGTTCTATTTATTGTCGATAGGTTATTCAATATTATTGGATATTTATTATGGCGATTACGGTATATCGGCTAATTATATCATTGATAACATTGTTCTGTTTATTGTCAATAGGTTATTTAATATCATTGGGTCTTTATTAGCGATAGAGTTTTAGGACTAGCCTCGATCATTATTACTGAAGTCGGTACCATAAAATCATAGTCTCAATTATCCAATCGTTTTTTTTTTTTATTTCATGACCATCGAGGTCTTTCCATGTCTAATTAATAGTTTATATAAAATTTCAGACCTAAGGAAAGACCCACAACCAGACGATTTATTGTATGTTTAATAAACGCGTGTGTTCGGGTCCTCATCCAACAGATAAATACTTATTTTACTTATTGAGCTGTTTATGCCTCAAAAAATATTTCAAATAATTTCTCGGAATTTTCTGTACAACGTATCTTGACCAAATCAAATAGCGCCCTGAAAATGGCGTTTTAATCTGTTAAGAAATCAACATAGAACATAGTCTCTTATCATCCAAACAAATATTCTACGAATATTAGTCTGGATGGGTCCTCAAAATTTGACAGAAAGTCGGTCATTGTCTGGATTATCCAGTCTTTTAAGTTACCACGTACTGAATCTATCAAAACTTCTCGCTTGTCAACAATGACACTCTCTAAAATTTTGTTTTAAAGGTTTTAATTGAAATGGTAATAATAGATGTGCCAAGTGTATTGTGGGATATATTTTATCCTCGCTTTATAGAATCTTGCAAAATCGACCCGGCTTCATAATATCTATCACTTACCGAGACTTTAGCCAAAAGGTTCCATTGTTCATGCGTAACCGGGAGTTTTGTTTTTTATGTGGTAGATTATCCAGTAATTTTCGTCAATAATTGAGAACCGACCCAGACCCTCCGTGCGTTGAAGACTGGGGGTTCTGGGTGACCGAGACTACATAGAACAGAGCATTAACGTTAACCTCTATTTAATTCCAGTATGTGCAATTCTGACTCTTTGTACCCATCTGTCCTTACTATAATGCAATTGGACAACCTTGTGATATTGTAGCAATGATTATACAGCGATTATTGTATGAACGAATCCGTATACCAAGTCCCCAATGTCCTTATAATACACTTAAACAATCACATGATAATCTAGGACTGATAGTGATACGGTGACTGTAGCGAGAGAGAGAGAGAGAGAGAGAGAGAGAGGTTAAACGTCCACTCGACAAAAACTAGGCCATTTCGAGACTAACATATGATTTAATTATTATTTCAATAATTCGCTTGTGCGTAGGTGTCTTTAGCAGTGGGAGGAAACCGGAGTAACCGGAGAAAAACCACGAGGTTGGACAGGCGACCCAACTCTTTGCCACGTACAACCGGGGATTCGAAACCACGCCAGTTGACTCAATGACAGGCCGTATGATACAACGCTAACCATTTGGCCAGTAAGACGATTAGTCAAGTACCGCGATGTTTTCTTCCATTTAAGATGTTAATTTAATAAGATCATGGTATATCGGTCTATTAACGTCATTCAATCTCTTCTCTTTACATCCATAAACATCATTTTCATCCACTTATAAAAGCTGTCGTGAATAAAGAATGATGTAAAACAATACCGATGGAAATGTGGCGCCAATATTGACGTCATATTGTATTACAATATAAATCTAAGTCAATCAAACTCGACCTTTAGTCTCTTAGCGGACACTAACTAAAGGTATCCACACACATTGTGTGTCGTAACTGTTTACAGGCGGACCCGACTGGCGTGGACGGGAAGGGTGCTCTAGAACATTGAGCCTGTTCGAAAGTGTTTATTGTCCTGCTTTTAGACGGGGTAACATCGCAATTAAAATCCGATGGACGTACCACGAATGAAATTGTCGTAGTTCGATTACACCAAGGACGTAAGTGTTACAATGAGACATAGTCGAGCATCGTAAGCCCTACGACTGGGTCAGTTTTTGGTATACAGGTCCTGAGATCGTTGTAAGTCTTGGTGTTTTTTTCCGGGACATGTGAAAAATAAGTTTGGTTTATATATAAAATGTTTGTTTTATGTATAATAAATGGTTTTGTATACAATGGATGTGTTTGTATATAATAATGTGATTGTGTATAATAAATGTGTTTGTATATATAACAAATGTGTTTGTATATATAACAAATGTGTTTGTGTATAACAAATGTGTTTGTGTATAACAAATGTGTTTGTGTATAACAAATGTGTTTGTGTATAACAAATGTGTTTGTATATGAATGGTTTTGTGTATTATAAATATGTTTGTGTATAACAAATGTGTTTGTGTATAACAAATGTGTTTGTTTATAACAAAATGTATTTGTATCATAAATGTTTTTGTGTATCATAAATGTTTTGTGTATAACTAA
Organism: Patella caerulea; assembly: GCA_036850965.1. Classification (NCBI taxonomy): domain Eukaryota; kingdom Metazoa; phylum Mollusca; class Gastropoda; family Patellidae; genus Patella; species Patella caerulea. The sequence goes on from JAZGQO010000006.1 coordinate 11,723,868, forward strand.
ATGTTTTTGTGTATAACTAAATGTGTTTGTGCATAACAAATGTGTTTGTGCATAACAAATGTGGTTGTGCACAACAAATCAGTTTGTATATGAATGAATGGGTTTGTGTGTCATAAATAAATATGTTTGTGTATAATAAATGTGTTTGTGAATATCAGAGGTCATTGTGTATAATAAATGTGTGTATACAATGAATGTGTTGGTGTTTAATGACTGTTTGTATATAATGAATAATAAACGTGTTTGTTAATAATAAATGTAATTGTGCATACTGAATGTGTTTGTGTATAATAATCGTGCTTGTTAATAATAAATGTAATTGTGCATAATGAATGTGTTTGTGTATAATAATCGTGCTTGTTAATAATAAATGTAATTGTGCATAATGAATGTGTCTGTGTATAATCATCGTGCTTGTGAATATTAACTAGCTTTGTGGGCAGTGAGTGTTCTTATGTATAACGAATATGTTGTGCATAAAAAACGTGTTTGTATGTGGAAAAAAAAAATGTTTGCGTAGTGTAAATAAATGTCTTTGTCAATAATACATTATAGTTGTGTATACTGTAATTAATATGTTTGGATATGATGAATGTGTGTGTGTAATAAAAACAATGTGTGTTAATAATGCATAATGTTTGTGTATAGTGTATAATGAATGCTCATACTTAAAATGTTTGTGTATGATTGATGTGTATAATTGATGTGTTTGTGTATGATTGATGTGTGCATGATGAATGTGTTTGTATATAATGAATAAGGTTTAACATTCCGCCATGTTTTGATTTGATGCAGTCAGCTAGAGATTTCAATAATTATTCATTGTTCTTATTAATGTTCGGGTTGACATTTTGTACGTTGAACTTATAGTAAAACATCATTGAGATATGAAACTAACTAAAAATACACCGTAGAATGAGAAGTTACTGAATCCAGAAATGATGAATAATGTCGTTTTATTCAATTAGTTTTCGAGAATCATTGTAGATCAATTTATTTCCAAGTACAGTGATCTCTAAGACTTTCATGCATTTAATTGGTGAAAATGTCTGCATGTAGCCGAAATAAACCACGCCAATTAGGAGTCGCGTATCATCAAAAGTATAGGCAGCCAGTTGAATCCCACAAATAACTAGACCCATGTCAAATTGCCAATAATATAATAAGGAATCAATACGCGCCAACCTCGACGCATTAGACTGATATTGATTTGGGAATTATTCAACTTTCAGTAGATTTAAGCTTCTTATTTAATAGCGGAATCAAGGCTGTTTCAGAGATTGGAATAAATACTAATTTGGATTTTGCAAGTCAGTTCTAGGACAATATCCGAAAATAAACTCGAAATGTTCCGACCAAACATACGCGTTTTCACTTGTCCGTTTAGAATTTGACCCGGTAAATGTTCTTGTACGTGCTCTTTAACGTCTACACGGGACCACGGATTTTTTTCCCATCCAATCAACTAGAAAAGTAGGCATCTGGCGGGTACCACGCTAACAATTCGCAAGGAACATTCTCAACCTACACCAGGTTAAAGATACGTTAAACATGCATTATGCAAGAGCTGTCTTTCTTTAAGCCTGAAATGTTATCTAAATATCAATTAGACATTAATTAACTTATCCAGATGTCAAGGCTAGCCTTGGATGTTGGCGAATTAAAATCCTATATGCCGCTTAATGGCCGTTGATAATTAAATCAATCAAGTCGATAATCAAGACTATGCTGTTTATATTAATGATTTGAGTATTGATGACCGAGGCTATGTGAATATTTCAAACGCGTTTTTCTCGGCTAATAATAGTGGACTAATTTGACTGAAATTTTCAGCAAATTACCTTTTCACTATCTAGTTTTTAACTATTTATAGTGAGAACTGCCATCCCTTTATCTATCTCCCATAACGTATCTTTACTTTAAGCAGGGAGAAACCCCAACTCACCTATAGTCTTCTTCATCAAAGAGATAACTAACGGATAAAACAAGTACAGGGCTGAAAGTTCTCATCATAATAATTAAAAACTAGATAACGTATAGGGAATTCAATTTGTTGAAAATTTCAGCCAAATTGATCTATCTGAACTGGGGTTTTAGCGATTTCATTTTAGACCTAGCTTCGATCATCATTAATATATTCTCGATTATCCATTTCATGTTTACATCGTGAATGAAAGTTGGGCAGTAAATGGGATCCAAATCCAGTAAATATCGCAGGCTATCCATTATGGTCTGGATATGTTAATTAATGTCTAATTAATAATTTAGACAACATTTCAGTCCTAAAGAAAGACCTGTAATATGCAGAGTTAGCTTTTGCATAATGTATGTTTAGGGAGTCAGTACTTTACCCATTGAGCCTCGCTCACTTGAAATATGACAGGCCTCTTTCATCTACAATTGCCAATCACAGCAGCATAATAATATGTTATTTAATGATCGGGTTCGAAAAGAAGAATTACATATAGATTTGAATTTATCGTGGGGGGTGTAATTACTCTGTTACAAAGAGATCAATCGAGACGCAATGATCTGTATCCAACTAAAATATCAATAATGGATACTTTGTACACGACACCTTTTGATCTTGTAGCCTGTAATCAAGATTACAATCTCGGTGACATAGATAAACAGACATGACAAAAAAAAAAAGACCCCGAGCATTTGTTCTCGCGGTAAAAGAACACTCAGAAGTTCAACTTCCGATGTAATTCTGATACACGCACTGTTAAAATATTGTTGCAATAACAATGCACAACACAGGTTGATTGTAGTGAACGTGACCAACAAAAAGACCTACACCATACGAGTCTATTGAACATTCAAGTTGATGTAACTATAAACATTAAAGGGTGTTTGGGATTAACTACACTCTGGCGAATTTGCACCAAAAAAAGTAAACATTAATGGCGAAGCAATCCTAAAACATTGTCAATTTTACCAGGCTAAATTGTGTGTATACTCAAGTAAAACCCATCATTACAGTGACGACAGTGTTGTTTAGACACCCAATGTCGCACGCAATGTCTTAATTAAGTATTCTTTATTCAAATGACGTGTAGAAATGAATAAGCTACTTTATGCAACTAAATTGTAAGATTTATATTTTTATAAACGTGTGTTATTGCTGAATATCAGTAACATTTGCGTGAGCTATCTGAATAGAATCAGATATTAGCCGACCATCTATATGTGAGCTGGATAGGACTAACCAAACTTATTACCAAGTTAATCACAAGTTTGCTTACCCTTTGCAACATGCCTGTTTCTACACCGTATTGGGTGTAATAATTAGTTTCGGAAACCACAGCTGTTTGCTGAATACCGCGCTGGTACACTACCCAGAAGGTTCAGATCCCAGGTGTCTATCACGCGATGTGGGTGTTGGTGTGGGCATGAAAGCGTTAGATACAAGGATTAGTAAAGCTGAATATTTCAAGCAAATTTCTTCTGCTGTATTTAACGGACATTTCTAGACTATCTGACAATGCCACTGGGCCTGTTACAATGGATACTATGCCCGAAAATATGTCATAATACTAACAAATGTTGTTTTAACAAACGGAACTTTCACAGAGAAGCTAAACATTTGATCAAAAAACACATAACAGTAATACCGACATGAATCTATGATTGAAGTAAGTTAGAACACAACATCTACTTATAATCCTGAATTGCCTCCGAGCAAAATAGGAACTCATTTCGTCCGCCGAGTTTCGATCTTACAACAAAAAGGGGTATTAATTTTGGGATACGTCTTAATTGATTTGCGTATCTCAAAATCAAACATCCAAGATTGTAACATGAAAATTTTTTTACCAAAATTCTGACACCCAATCCGATTAAAATATAGATCTATATTTCGTTTCGTTTTGTTTATGCTTTCGATGATCTTTACTAAATGAACAATTGGTCAGCGGTCATACGAGCGGCTTTTGACTATATGGCGTCAGACATTGATTATTTAATCAGCGTTGATGTTTCTAGTGGGTTGGGTTACCCACAGCTCCATGCAACTCATGCCAAAGACGCGACGTAACAGACCGTTTCACTGACTAATCCCCCACATCTTCCAGAACGTGGATTACAGTACAACCCATTCAGATCCTAGCGTGGTTAAGACAAGTCAAACAAAATTTAGAACTATTAAAAAAAACCCAAACGAATAAGATGGTGTTACATCATGATTTTCCTAAATCTGTTCTTTAGACAGTAACCTAGATAATTAAATTAGATACCATCTTGACCTACAGGGATAAAATCGAGATATTCTTCAGCAGCTGAGTAACATCTTAAAACACAATGAAACTGAAAGATGGTGACAGGATGAATACATTTTAAAAAATGGTAGGAATTTAGAAGGCAATAAGTTACGTTCGGGTTGATCGATTCAGATAATTTTTGCCTAATTTGCTTTTACGTGTATGGTCAGAAAGTCCATGTTTGCCTTTTAGTCTTGAATATTGTGCCTTTAACGAACACATTCACACTGAAGCCTAATCATAGACTCTTTTGCGTTAAAAGCCTGCAAATTTAATAAACGGAAAGTAACGTCTGAATAGCAGGTAGACTGTCAATTACCGACAGTGACAATTTGCGGGAAGTGGACTAAAATGAAAGATTTTAAGTAGAATTTTATAGTAGAGCGTTACTAGAGAAAGTGTTTACCAATTACTAATGCGGTCATGTCTTATTTTGAAGGCCACCATCACGGGACGAAGGTCAATCAATACAATGAACAAACATGTCGACGGGTCACGTGATTCCCGATGACCAAACAGACATGACAGTCGCCTTGATTACCAAGATTAATGAAACACAAAACGAATTAGATTTGTCTAGACAAATATTCCAATCAAATAGCAGAAAAGTGAAACACACAGTTATTCAAATTATTAAATATTTATACCGAGGAAATCGCCAATAATAAACAACGAAACTTATCATATTGATTCATCATTAGAAAAAAATATAGGCCACAGTTAATAGTAACTGCAGATTAGGCCACACATAGCCGTCAAAAAGACATCCGTGGACAAGACACAAATTAAAGTAATATCAAACTAACGATCGTAATCCTCAACCGCTCTGCACAGTCCCGATCCAAAATGGGGGGGGGGGGCTCAGCCTCGACTTGACACAAACTATTTGATTTCGGGACTATTTGACTAACATATGGTTTAATTTTATTTCAATCATTGTAGGACAACCCGACCTACTCCTTGTCACGTAAAACCGTGGAAGGTAAACCACGCCAGTTACCTTAATGAAAGACCTTATGATACAGCGCGCACGCGCTAACCATTCCCCCCCCCCACACCGTCCAACATCAAAACATACCCTGACTCCAAACCGACGCAAAGCACGAAAAAGTTTGATCGCATATAATAACGTAATATTAATTCATATAAATTTTAACCAATTTACAATTCAATCGGTTCTGTTTCTACTACATTTTATAATCAGCTATGTACGACGAAATTGGCTAAGAGTAGAAATTAAATAATAACAGTCTTTGGCGTCTGGTTATCACCGGTTGTAGTCTCTTACGTTATATGTTTATCCTCGTTCATCGAGTTGCTTACAATTGGCGATCGAAAACATTCTAACACGCGATTTGTGTGTCAATTTTAAATTGTTCATGTTGTCTTAAATAATGGATAACGCTCACAACATATTTTTAGCCTCGTTCATCGAGTCGCTTACAATTGGCGATCGAAAACATTTTACACGCGGTTGTGTGTCAATTTTAAAATGTTCATTTTGTATAAATATTGGATATCAGAAGATCACTATTTCATAACATCAATGTTGATTTAATTTGACCAAAACGTCGTGTTTGCAATGTCGAAAACTGTCAGTGTCTGGGTGATATTGAGTTAGAGTATTAAGACTTGCCTCCTTTATATACTCACTGTTACACAATTTTAGTGATAACAGATATCAGTTTCGTAAATATATGGTTTATTTACATTCCGATCAGAATATAACACATCTACATAATTACAACAGCAATACATGTACTTGTACTATATACAGAAACTCATCAGGGTTATATATAACTATATTAACTCTTACAATCACTCTCTCTGCCATGGTAGTGGCTGAACTCGGGTGAGTCCATACGCCGATCTCTGCGTCTCCCTGTCCGACTCTAGCCCCCTGTCTCGTCGTCAAAGCGAACTCCTCGTAATATGCCTATGGACAACATATAAGCCCATGGGTCATACATACAACTGTCTCTTTTATTTCGTCATGGCATGCTTACTGACCTGGGGCCTATTTCGCGAAATTTTAACAAAGATAAGAACCCAATTTTATTAATTTGATTGGATAATATTAGATTGATTTTAGTGCTTAGCCAATCAACATTGAAGTATCTACTAAAATATGGATTTTATCTTAAGTTAAAATTTCGTGAAACAGGGCCCAGTGCGTATTCCTTTGAAGTAAAGCACAGATCACATGTAGTTTGTAAATGACGTATGGGATTAATTACATGCTTAATTAGATCATAGCCATTCCGTGCCCTATACAGAATTGAAAAGTCAGTATCATATATTAATTATTATCAAAAAGTAGCTGCAGTTCTAAGCACCTAAATGACCCGTTCAATTTGATGATAGTTATAGAGTACTTTGTCATATAAGTTAACAAGAACGGAGTAGAAAAACAAGAATAAATGAAAATATGACCTTTAATGGAATGACGTCATTACAAGAAGTATACAATTTCTTGTAACCCATCCGTAGAGGGTATTCTTAGACGACCCGATTGATATCGTAAGGCAGCGATACAGATCCAATGTCAAACGTTAATCAATGGAAAGAACGCGAAAACGAAAAACCCATCTGTAATCAATCAAAATATGACAGGGGATTTATAATGTCTGATACTTCGAAATATATCTACATAAAGGAACCGTATATTTTCATTATTTATCTCGGTAGCATCAGAAACAGATTTAGAGAACTATAGACTTGGGATTATCTACCGGTTGCTGTATTAGATTGTCTAATTATGGTATATTTATGTGGAGTTCTCAGGCAAGTTTTCTAGTTTATTATCGCTGACCACCAGATTGGTTGCCATTGTTAATAAAACATTTGAATAAATAACCGAATTGCGAATGATCTAAGTCTGTACTTTATGAGTATTTATTGAATTGAAATATAACATTTAATCCACTTTCTATTTACAGGGGCAATGTTGCGGTAAATTAATCTTGCATTCCGATTCTAGTGCAAACATTCGCTTTTCCTGATTTCAGCTAGTTTATATAAATGAAAGCAAAAATGTGTGTGTGTGTGTGTGTGGGGGGGGGGTATGTGTGCGCGCCCACTATGCCGCGACGCCACTACCATGATCCCGTGAATGTTTGAGATCATCGCATTTGAGTCTCGGACGAATTGGACACTAGTGAATCATCGCGTTCCACCCCTACATTTGCGGTCTCAAAATAACCAACATGACCCATTTAATGTTTTAGTCCATCGCATCTGGACCCGGGAGAGTTTGGGCCCCTGGCAAAGCGGGTATCCTGATAGTAGTAATTATTTTCTACAAGTCAAGATCTCAGCTTAATCGTTACAGCGCCCAAATGTCAAAATGAAACTAGGAGTCCAGGGGAAAAACGATCTAAGTCACATTTTTGTCTTTTCGCGTAAAATGCGAAACAGACTTCTGGCCGAAAAGGCTGTACAGAACAACGTGTGAGTTTAATTACAACTTTAAAATGATGTTTAACACGAATCATAATTACCAGTACATTTGCCAAATAAAGGGTCCGATGGACTTGTATTTTTCCGGGAGGCCAGTTCAGAAGGGCCTTGGTTTGATGTGACTCCGGTCGTTTTTACCTGAAATTGACGGTTCCACTACCAGATGGCGCCATTAACTTGGGTTCGTTGAAAAAAGTGATTTAGGTCGTTTTTACCCTAGGCTCTTCAAATATTTCCAAAGATACTCTAATACCAATTCCAGACAAACTTCCAGGCATACATGAAATATGAAATATGGACCGTGGTATCCAAGCATTCATTTTTTAAAGTCAACATGGCGTACAAGTAAATGAAATGAAATCAGGTATAACGTACTGGTGTCTTCATCGACTGGGCTAATGAAAAAGGCATACTACATGCTATGAGGGCAATTATTCCTGGGTAGTGGCGACACAACCTACTATTATTTCGAATTACTTTACACACACGACAATATGTACACAGGACCTAAATATATGTCGATCATGTCTACTCGCTAGCACAAAATGACGGTATCTACTTCTGATAACTTTATATAAATACAAACCGTTCCAGAAAGTTTTATTCCGCATTATAAATGAATTAATTGTAAGAGACAAATTCCTTTTTTAATCAGGCGGTTAATGGAGATATAGTGGGAAATGTGCGTGTGATTAGGGCTGTACAAACCAAGAAATCGATGCACCAGTAAATGCGCGAATAATACATGGTAATTACAGATATACAGATTATAAAACAGTGTCCCGGATCTACAATATTTATGCTATGTTTACACTATTCGTATTGTACGTTAAACTTGGTTATCGGATCCAATTGAGACAAAAGTTGCTAAGTAGAAATACTGTCACTCCCAACTTAACCAATTGACTGACACTAGAAGTCGGACAAGATTAAAACCGTGACCTAACTTTTACGGAAAAACAAAACTCGACAGAATAAACATATTACAAAATAGTGTCTAAGGTCTACAATATTTATGGTATGTCTAATTGTCTACACTATTCGTATTTTACGTTAAACTTGGAAATCGGATCCAATTGGACAAAAGTTGACAAATAGAAATAATGTCATCGACTCCCAACAAAACCAATTGACTTCTAGTAAGTCAGCCGGACAATCATTAAAACAGTGACCTTTTACAGAAAAACAAACCTCGACAGTGTAAACCGGGCCTGAATGATTGAAGGAATCACAGTAAGTCAGTATGTTGAGTCCAGACGTCAAATACATCCTTATACCGGCTTTATGGGGGGTCACTGTATTCGTTTGGATGACTAAATAACCTTTATTTCGATGTTATGTTGCGGAATAAACGTCTGTTTTCTCATCTGGACATGACTCCGATCCGATCAGACAAGTGGAAGATGAATGGCCAGTAATTACAGACGACCCGAGACAAAGCCGTACAAGTCGGTGATAAGAAGGCAAGAAATCGTTTAGTTTTAGATAACAACAGAATAGAGATTATAGTAAATAGGAGATTAGTTTACGAGTTGGAATTTAACCCAAAAAGGGTTATATGGATCTGCCTTTTTTTTATTTGTTAATAGTAATGCTAACAGTCGAAAAACTCAAATAAGTGATCTGTCATGGGTGCAATTTCGCGGTCCACACCTCAGAATCGCGCCTCTTGTAAAGCTCCGGTAAATATAACGTTCGCAACTACGACCCCACCCTCTGTGGTAAGTTCTGGTAATAAATAAGGTTTACATCCCAGAACCCCACTATAAGCTCTGGTAATAAATATCGTCTACAACCTTATATGGTAAGTTCTAAAAAAATAACGTTCACACCTCAGATCCCTGTCTTGTGAGATTGGTTCTGCTAATAAATAACGTCCACTCCTCAGAATCGCACCTTCTGTGGTAATGCTCTGGTAATAAATAACGTCCACACCCTAGAATTCCACCTTCTGTGGCAAAACTCTGCTAATAAATAACGTCCACACGCCAGAACAAACCCTTGTGTGATAGGTTCTGGTAATAAATAACATCCACTCATCAGAATCGCACCTTCTGTGGTAAAGCTCTGAAATAACGTTAAATACCCAGACGCACCACCTCCTGCGTAAGCTCTGGTAATAAATAAAGGTTACAACTCGGATGTGTACTTGCTGTGGTAAGCTCTGGTAACGTTCACACCTCTGGTCACCAGTTCACAAAGCATTCGCAGACTTTTAACGTTAAGAATTTACTCAACTGTCAATAACGTTTTAATATGGGAAATATCTTTGATCCAGAAACACAAAACTATAGTTTCGTATCGATGTACTTGTTACATTAAAAAAGTTTTATAAAGGGCTGTGCTTAACATAAGTCCGAGAATGCTTGGCGAACTTCGGGCCAAGCCCCAGAGGGTGAAGCAAAAGTCCCTGGATTTTTTTATCTACAGATCGAAATTAACTAATATGATATATTGCTTAACAATGTCTCCATACGAACTAACGGAATAAAATCAATACAAGTCTCTATAGTAATAATTCCCGATCACACACTTCAGTTATTTTACATTTATTTATCAATTAATATTGTATAATATCTCCCTATCACTCCAAATATAACCCGAATAACATACGGTGGCTCAGCGATCATGGTGCTGTTTCACTTGAGAAAATTCGGCTCGCTGTTTCTAGATTTGGGGCCTTATTCAAGAAATTTTAACTAAGATAAAATCCAAAATTTAGTTATGGATAATATTAGATTGATTTTAGTGCTTAGCCAATCAAAACTGAAGTATCTACTAAAATTTGGATTTTATCTTTTAAAGATTTCGTGAATCAGGGCCCGGGTTTTATATTGTGAATGGCGCAGGAAGAAAATGCATGTGGTATTTCGGCTGATACGGGCACCTTTCCTCGCGTGCACGAAAAAGAACCTTTGGCAGTTGGAATTGGTTGAAGGGTAGCTAGAAACGCCACTGTCCGTGCAAAATCTTCCTTATAGCATGATGTATGCCTATCTTCATTGGCCGTTTAATACGGAAAATTGGGACTCCAAACACCATGTCATTTCATTTCAATTGACATCTTTGTTGTAAACTTGCGTAATCAACTTCCAGCGAGCCAGACTATATTGATGTTACATTTGATTTATTGTTCCAACCGATTTTATCTTTCCTCATAAAATATCCCCCAAGCAGATGTAACATGTTGTAAAACAACTAATCAAAACCAATTCAATCTAAAAAATACATTTTATTTTCAAGATAAAATGTCCCTTGAATGGCATACATCTGTAAATATCGATATCGCTTTTGTAAGGCAAAAAACCTTTTTTCAAACTCAAACGGCATGGCAGAATATGTTATCAATAGGCTTTCAAACGCCTACTTTACTTCACCAGCGGCTAACGATGACCGAGGAACATAAGTCTTGTAATGAGCTATGAGGGAAATTTTGACTGGACAATAACGTTTCTACATGTACAACGTCTTCGCCACATTACAACCACCAAGCAGTACTTTACGTACATGCCAACTGTTACACGAGAACTCGGATGTCCGTCCCCTCGTCGTCTAGGCTAGTCTAGCACTATATATAACGACAAGAGGACAACATGCTTTCCAGGTTCGAACTAGAATAGAACCATGGTTAGTCACCCGACAGCCTCAAATTTATTCTTTTTTCTTCAGAAATAAAAGTACCAGAATATCACAAGCACAAACCAAGGAAGACCATCAGAGTCATCAACACCAAAAGACAGTGAAATCACATGCTTTTCTTATATATAAAACTAGAAAGTATCACTCGACCTCGCCTCCGAATTCTAAAACCCAACCCACAATCTCGCCAACGACCATGTGCTCTAACATCATTGATATCTCTGCGATCTTGACGAAAATTGAGCCTGGTCTTAACACAGTCAATATTGCAGATAGATTTCTTCCATCCCAACATGTTGCTATGTCTTGTAGTACCCAACTTCGGACTTAAGTCATTCGGTCATACACTGCACCTAGTGCCACGCCTATGAAATCCATTGCCATTGACAACGAAGAATCTCTTGGTCCTTTTAAGAAGAAGTTAAGTTAAAGACTCATTAATTGTGTTTTTATCTTGTCACAAGTGGTGAGCCAAATGCCCCTTGAGCATCTGTGTAGACGAATCTGTGTAGACAGATCTGTGTACAGTATAAGGACTCGCTATAATTATTATATTATCGCTATGAGTCCAATTTCTTACACACACAGCTGCATTGGTCCCATGGGACACTTTCTGGGGAGGACTAGGGACCGGTGATTCCGGGTCAGATAAACCACGTGGGACAGTGTGGTACACGTGGATGGGGCTGGGAACTGGATTAAGAAAACAAGTGTTGAAAAATAAACTTAATTTGCTGCATTTTGAGGTATATTCTTGGTGACTAACACAGCGTATTGAAAACAATTGTATTAGAACATAAGATTCAAACTTCAATCAAAGTACCAACCTAAGTCAGACTATTTCAAAGAAAAACAGTCACTAATAAAACGTTTTAGCAGAAATTTTTAGCTAAAAATCAAATAAGTTGCGAACCCCAGGGTGACTGTCATATTTTCAAAACTAAATCAGAATATCCACCCTCCATAGTACTTTGGATCCCGTACTCAACCCAGAATATGGAGGGGTACATTTCACCCACTGTGCCCTCTCCAATAGATCCGGTAATTGGTGGTCCTATTCCCAAAACCTGGCTAAGAAATGACTCTAAATGGTGTTCTCTAATACTTGTAGCTTATGCAAAAATTTGGCACGTATTAATCCTACAAATTCAGTAAAGTAGCTAAGTCTCTTATTCAATATCATTCAAAGTCTTCGACATTGAAAACACAAATTATTTGTCAATTCAAATCCCTTCTTAGAGGGAAAAATGGGCTTCTGATATCCGATGTTTAACACAAAAGAAATATTTTACCATTGGTAGGCCTACTTGAATCGTGAACTAGAGACAACATCCACAGTGTGTCAGTATCATAATTTTTGTACCAGGTAAGATTATATCTAACAATGTACGAGAACGGAATATTTGGATGTTGACGTCAAATGACATGATTTCATCTGATGTATAAAATAAAATTACCTTTTTTACACTGTTCCAAATAGAAATATCGTCTTCCGTCGGATCAGCTAGATATCCCAAAATATATAAACTGTTTAAAAATATCGTCTACCAGCTAACCAATTAGATATTCCAAAATATAAAAAAAAAACAGTTTTAAAATATCGTCTTCAGACTAATCGATTAGCCCAGATATTTCAATATATAAAAACTGTTTTAAAATAACGCAATAGGATGTATTATCTATCCTGTTTCATATAGCGGAGTTGGTCCGTGACACGTCCACCAGAAAACCATACGTACGTATATAGAACGGTAGACCTATCAGGTAATTACAACACGTACGTCCGGTTAGCAGCTCCAAACACTGAGTATCTTTTAATTGTCAGGGATCGTTAATAGGTACGAATTATCCTGATTGAACCCTGTAACTATAGTCAAATAGGAATACTCTTGGTTGATGTATGTAACTATAAATAAGTACGAATTATCCTGATTGATATCTGGAATAATAAACACAATTCTGGTCGGGTTATTATTACTGGAGACTGCAGTGACTGGTTACACGTTAACCAATAGCTAGATGACATACATACCAGCGTAAACACCGCTAGTCAATAACTGATGATGGACATGTAGGAATATACAGCAATACAAACGGTAGTTAGTAATTAATGTCCATACAATTACAAGTTACCTAAGTCTGTCAAGGTATCTGACATCAATCAGAAAATGTTAATCATCAACAATATCGAAATACATTCATTACTTGACCGAATACAAAAACAAAGCCTGAAACCTCTTCCACATTCCCATTAATAATCCTCCAAGATCTTCATTTACCAACTAGACAGAAACCCGAGTTCAATATTCTCATCACAGCTGCAATGTAGTCGACTCCCAAGAAACTGTAGACTTTGTCAGTTTTTAAAAAAGAATTGCTGAACCATTATCAGCTTACCTCCTTCAGATTTGACTTAGAAACATCAAGTGACTTTAGATGTAATAGCCTTTAATAGTCAGTACTGTCAACCTTATATGTTATCTGGCTATTCCCAGCCGACACACACATCAACTTTCTAGAAGCCCCGGTTTTATTAGAAACGATACATTTATCGTTGATTGTCTAGCTGGAATAACACAGTATCACCGGTAAAGGTTATTAAATGTTCGTTGATCGTCAAGCACGGTTTAATATTATCTAATGTATAATTAATGCTACTCTTTAAACTGGATGTTACTGCACGACTGAACACTGTTAACTTCCAGGAAGAACTAATTTTCTTCAAACAAATATCTTCAATGATTGTCAACCGTGTTTATTCCGCTGTAATTGGATCGGAAAGGCTTCAAAAAGCACGCAATGTTACCGACAATCGAGTAACCGCGATTCTTTGCACAGCTAGGAACTCGTGAAACATTCAGGAAGTTACAGCAAGAAACAGTATTGTCGTTGATGTTCCTAAGATGAACAAACTTGCCAATAGTATACTATAGTTATTACGATTCCTCCTCACTTTTAAAAGAAAACATAGAAAATGGTATTCTGTGAGAATCAATATTTCCTCTGGTTATTAACCGTGTAAACATGATTCGTTATCTCATCCAGTTTAACAAACAGAAAACGTTATCGAGATTCCTTCTACTGGTTCACGTAAGCTTCCTGGAATTTCTTGGTGCTATTAGAATCGGTTAATTGTTTAATTATCAGGCATGCAAACAATGTTCTGATTATACGCACTTGTCTAAATGAACGTGGACAACAGAAGGCCCTACAAAGCAGTTCAATATACTTGCCGTGTAACTAATTGATCGGGTAATCAATCAGAAGATCAAACGACCCAGGTAACGTATTACAGGTAATTAGGTAGTATTGTTTATATATCACTCAGGTATAAACTTCTATTCCAAATTAAAAGCATAGTTCAGAGTTTGTAATTACTTTCCGTTGGCTGTGATTTATCATTTAATTAATCAGGGTTTTTAATCCAGAAATTTCACTCGTAGAAGACTACAGGTTCCTGGTTGTCTGTCATAAATCAATAAACAAATCAGTTGATTGTCGATTGACCACAGAGCCTTCCACACATATTGTTTGCGATTGGTGAAAATACATAAATAAGTATACCACAGAAAAGGTTATTCGGCAAGTTTTTTGGGTATCGTCCTTGGTGGAACTCGACGTAAAACTCCAAAAACCAACGAATAAAAATGTTTTTCCAATGTTAAATGTCACCACACACTCGATTGTTTTAACTGAAATTGGAATACGCTACTTCAAAGGGTTAATGTGTTCAAGCATACACTAAAATCCAAGTATTGAAAAGGCCGATATTTATACACAGTGATAAATCAAAATGCAATGGTAATGGACGACAAACAATAATAGTAACGACGGAGAAATATGTAAATATTTTCACGTATTGTGCCACACAAGAGACTAAATCTTCTAAAACCAATTTATAAACCCTGCCCACACAGACACTTGCGATAGATATAGCAGCAACCGGTAATGCGGTTAATAGCAACAATAGGCTGCACAATATTCTTCACGTTTCCTCACAAAAAAAGAAAGAAAATTGTAATCTAATTTAGAGACTTATAAATTATAGCCAGCGAATCTTGAAGAAGCATGAGTTGAATATTGGCTGTGTATCACCTCCTGTATGGATAAGCTACCCGTTTATGATAGATTGCTTGTATTAATCCATACTATTGCCACTGAGATCTCATCAGTCATCTAGATCCGTTACTTCAATATACCAGCTTACAGATTCCTTTCACTGAACACAGCAATCAGCAAGTTGCGGTCTGTCCCATTTCTAATTTAGACATAATACTCACAGAGAGCCCGCAACCGCTGATAAACGAATCAATGAGGACATCGTCTTGATCAACCGCGATCGTTTTTAACACAATCAGGCATTGAAATATTATCCAGACTTATAGAAGCAATACTTTACTTAATTCTAGTTCCACATCGTTATTTCACCAGCGCGGTTCTACGTTGACGATGATCTACTTGTTTTAAAGAAAAACAGATTACGAATAAACTTATATCAGCCAGGTCGTTTTAACTAACTTTTAGATTGAATTACACAACGTGCTTGGACTATCGTGGCAGTAATCGGAAGTAAACTTCGCTTAATCTACTACCGTTAGCCACCAAAATAGTTTCAGCTCAAACGCGTTTCATTTTGTTCTGCATTTTAAGCAAACAAATAGAATTGATTAATTCTCATCGACAATAGGCAGGCGCGGATCCAGAGGGGGGCGCACCCGGCGCACGCCCCCTCTATTTTTTGAGGCGGCGAACATTTTTTAGCTCCATATATTCTCGCGAGAAAGAAGAACAAAAATAGTTTATGTTGAAAATAGTAATTTACAGTACTAGTATGAAATTAGTCCTTGTGGGCATTTTTTCCACTCAAAAATCGCGGACCGGGCTTCGCACTCCCAAGTGGGTGCGGCACGCCCCCTCTTTCTGAAAATCCTGGATCCGCCTCTGATAGGCGAATATTGTGGCTTTTTATTTTATCTATCTGGGAAAACGACTATTCGGATGACTGCTTTTTCTATTAATTCCGTTTACGACTAAAATGACTCATGTTTTGTTTAAAAGGGCTCGCAGTTTATACTATGAAATAAATAAGAATAAATCACCATACTCTTGTAACCATGGATATGTATAATGGTATTCAAATGTATATATATTGAACGAACTACATATAATAACTGTTTGAAACTGAATTAGTCCAGCTGATAAAACACAGATGGGGTGTCGATGCAGAAACGCAGTACGGACTGTGGTTTTTCGTACCATCCGAACGACTAGACTAAACATTATTCTTGTTATGCCAAGGTGAAACCGTGCCTGATAATCACATAAATAAAGGAAGTTTCTTGGCCACCACCGATTGGTGGATGGCTGAATTGTTAGCACGTGCGTGACGTATCATAAGGTCTGTCATTGAGTCAACTGGTGTGGTTTCGAATCCCCGGTTGTACGTGACAAGGAGTACGGTCGCCTGTCCAACCTCGTGGGTTTACTCCCACTGCTAAAGACCCCTACGCGCAAGCGAATTATTGAAATAGAATTTAACCATATGTTAGTTCCGAAATGAACTAGTTTGTGTCGAGTGGACGTTAAACCCCATGTCTCTCTCTCTCTCTCACTCTCTCTCTCCCTCTCTCTCTCTCTCTCATAAAATTGTGACAAATTTATTCCAGGGGCTAGTTGCTCAAAACTAAGTTATTTTAACGATCCGTTAAACTCAAATCGTTATCTTGCTAACTAGTTAAAGGTCCGTTAAATTCCTGTTGCTCTATTGCTGGAAAGTAAATTTCTGTATTCGTTAGCTAACTAACTGATTAATCTTAGTCCAAGAGAAGAAATGAAATGAGGTTTAACGTCCTACTGCTTTGCTCCTAAACTGGGCTAATAAAGATGGACAAGAGGAGAATTTGTTCATTGGCTGAATTTTAAATTTTCAAATTCAATGTACATGTAAAACAACTCAATAGAAGTTAGTATTAACAAGAAACTGGAGACAGTGGGGAAAAGTGTACAGCCTGTTCACAAAACTTGATTAAAGACAAAAAGATAACTGTAGAATTTACTACAGAACTCTATAAAAGCGTCATAAAATACTTTATTTTTTCCTGTAGAAATTTAGCATAAATATTTCCTACAAACACCCAAAATTCTATAGATTAGAAATAGACTAATATAGAATTTCATCCTGTAGAAAATGGAATAGTCCCAGTTGCCCAACCCTCTAGAATGTTCTATAGAAAATTACACTCGTAATCTATGACTTGTTGCCGACTAATGCCATCGTTAAACAGATAACGGAGTGCAACACCTCTGTTAATATAACGGCAAGTTTACGACATGCTAAACTTAACGGGATTTCAGCAACAAACTGTCTTTCCATTAAAGATAACGATCCATTAACTCCGTGTCAAAGTTAACGGGGCTTTAAAGAGCGAGCCCCGGTTCAATTACTAAATGCCATTGAAACAATTTACAACACAGTTCGGTATGTAAACCGGCCGCGCATCGTCATCTTTTACAAATGATCATAGTGAAAAGTGAAATCGGGGGTTCCGAGGTTAGACAGCATATCCGGCTTCTTGTACCTATATTAATTTAAGTATTCACGAAAAGGGCCCTTGAATCCGCGTCTAATAAATAGCACAGACCGGGCTAACTGAACATGTCAAAAAGAAATGAAATAATTTGGAGTTTAACGTCCTACTGTTCTGCACCGTCTGGGCTATTGAAGACCGGGATACACCATACAGTGATATAATATGACGGACATTTTGCCCGAACAGTGGCGCTACGACTCACTCTTATAATTTTATCGATCTTTTACGTGCACGGCAATGTGTTCACGGGAATTCGTTTTTTGGTCACATCTGAACGACTATACGTCCCTTACCACTGACAACGCGATTCCACGCATTAAATTCGTAAATGGATTTTCTCGGCCAACGCAAGGATCGAACACGTGAAGTTTCAAAAGAGCAGTAGAGAAATATTTTCAAAAACTGGTAATCTATTAGAATCTCGGTGAACTATAAACACTGAGCGTGATGATAATATGTTACACCAGTGCTTTAACGTCGTGTCACTCTTTTAACAGCTTCAAGATAATTAATCATGAAAGATAGAAGGGTGACAATGGAATCGTTCTTCATTTATCACATTAAAACTAGAAAACCTGTTAACTTTGATGGTACGAACATCTTCCAATTAACTATGGCTTAACTTCAACGAAATATGTGTGAAAACTAGAAATCTATTTGCCGACGATTCATATAGTTTTTCAGTCTTAAAAATGCATTATATAAGAGCTAAATCTGCCAAAGCGGAATTAATTGCAAGACCGTTTTTCTGTATGGAAAGAGAAAAAATCGAGTATATAACAATTTTTTCATCTCCTTTCAAGCAATTTTCACATGCCAAGACAAGAAAAAATTCACATGTCAACAGTAAAAAAATTCACGTCAAGACGGAAAAAATCACATGTCAAGACGAAGAATACAAAAACAATGGAAACTCGGCAGTGATGACAATCCAGATTAAGTAAAATTGAAAATGAATTTATTTGGGGGTTTCCGTGTACCTTTCATCACATTCAAACCACCAAAGGTTCTTTTAGGTAGACGCCACCTCGGGTTTTAGGTATATCTTGCCTGTCGGACTTGAAATTACCGAGCCTCATTCAAAGCATGAAGAGGGGACAATTCCTGACCCAACGGACGAAAAATGATAACTGATGTTTTAGACAGAGAAAGTAAAGATATCTGTATTCCGAGAGGAATCGCCCGAAGCATGATCGGCTCATCGACATTTCTATTCATGCACTGATTAGTTATTTCCATTGATTTCAGTGGCACGGTTTTATTTGGTTCCCGGTTTGGTTCAGTTCCTCGTGCGCATGACGCAGGTGAAAAATCGTCCGTTAAGTACCAACGTATCTAATTTCGTCATTTGTATTCATTAAAGGGACATTACGGGAGATTATATAAAGAGCTGGCGGCTCTCGCCATGTAAAGGTAAATATATAACGTAACAAGAATATGCTTAAAAGTTCAGTCAAATTGCTCAACTCTGAACCGAGATGTTAGCGATTGTATTTTAGGCCCAGTCTCGATCATCATTACTAAAGTCGGTACATTAAAAAACAAAGTATTGTTTATCCATTTTGACATTAAATCATCCATCACAAAATGTATTCAAATCCAGCAAATATCGCAGGCTAGCCTTGACATCGAGAATTAATTATTGACTGGATAAGTTAATTAATGTCTAGTTAATAATTTAGAAAACATTTTAGACCTAAAGAAAGACCTACAAAAGGCTGATTTAGTTCTTGCATAATTTATGTTTAATTAAACATTCTGCAAGATTTTATTATTAGTATAATCAATCACCGATTGTATAATAATTTATGTATTATATTTCCCATTTACTATTATTAGTTCTGCATTGGTCAATTTGGTAGTGTAGGGCTTTTATCTCAAATGTCGTCAAGGTTATGAAGTGAAATGAAATGGAGTTTAACGTCCTACTGTTCTGATCCGACTGGGCTATATGAACACGGAACTAAAAACAAATACCGTACCTAGTCCCATCGGATTTCTGCGACACCGAGTCATTAAAATAGCATTATGCAAGAACAAAATCTGCTTATTACAGGTCTTTCTTTAGGCCTGAAATGCTATCTAAATAATCAATTAGACATTAATTAACATATCCAGACCATAATAAACTCTTGATGTCAAGGCTAGCCTTCGATGTTGGCGGATTAAAATCGTATATGACGCTTAATGGCCGTTGATAATTAAATCAACCAAGTGGATAATCGAGACTATGCTGTTTATATTAATGATTTGAGTAATGATGACCGAGGCTATGTGAATATTTCAAACGCTTTTTTCTCGGCTAATAGTGGATCAATTTGACTGAAATTGTCAGCAAATTACCTTTAAACTATTTAGTTTTTAACTATTACAGTGAGAACTGCCATCTCTTCTCTTATCTCCCGAAATGTAACTTCAATGAAAGTTTGTATTCGACTTTTATTTCATTTATTTATGCATAAAGAAAAAGGGCAATCAAAGATTTTACAATGGCAAAGGGTGGGCGTGGTTTCGATTCCCCGGTAGTACGTGACAAGGAGTAAGGTCGCCTGTCCAACCTTGTGGGTTTTCTCCGGGTCATCCGGTTTCCTCCCACTGCTAAAAACCGCCAGCGAATTATTGAAATAAAATTGAACCATATGTTAATCACGAAATGACCTAGTTTGTGTCGAGTGGACGTTAAACCCCATTTCTCTCTCTTTCTCTCCGTGGCAAAGTGGCATCATTTGTGGTGAAAGCAGTAAGCATACCCTGCCTTACGTGCGATACCAGCCATTACCAAATGAACAAGTGTTCTGGGGTACCTCCACTTTAATAAGAGTACTATGTTTATGGTTAAATGCGTTCCATTATGTACATTTCCTGCGAAAATCAATTTTCATTAAAACCGCATAATGAATAAATTGATTGACGTGCCTTGGCGTGATTGTAACACGTCGAATAAAATAACTTTAGTGAATACTGGATAGAAAAAGAAAACATCCTGTTGAGAACATTTTATATTTATTGAATCGACAGCAAAATAAATTTTTACAAACAGGATATTATATTTTTGCAGCATTTGGTGATCCAACTTTTAAACTAATTTCATAATCTGATAATATTAGCTGACACGCATGTCGATGGAAGCATAAAAGATTGGATAGGAGCAATAAAGACCCATCATTTTTGTTCAACAAGCAAATAATCGTAATAAATTTCATAAACTGGTAATGTCACATTTTCAGTGGCAAGGTCTGGAATTCGATTGCGTTTTCTTTCTTGCGGCGGGGGGGGGGACCGAATGATCGGCACGTGTGCGCTGTATTAAAAGGCCTGCCATTGAGTCAACTGTCGTAAGTTTAATTTTCCGGTTGTACGTGACAAGGATTGGCGTCTTATGTCGAACCTCGTGGGTTTTCTCCGGATCCTCCGGTCTCCTCCACTGCTAAACACTCCTCCGCGCAAATTTAACTATGTGTTAGTCCCTAACTGAGCTAGTTTGTGTTGCGTGACTCTGTGTGTGTGTCTCTCTCTTTCTTTCCTATGTATGATGCTATATTTTTATAGATTATCATGTCTTTACCGCATGAAACTGAAACTCTTCATAAAAAAAACCCCAAACTATTTTATTATTACATCAGAACAAAGGTATTAATCAAGCGGCCGATATTCCTTTCAGCTAGTCTGACATTTCTAACTTAATGGCGTAGATACTGATTGTCAATACAGTTTATTGCCATCTCAATTAGAATCGTGACAGTTGTCCGACATACTCCTTAAATTTCAGAACATAATGTCATGTATCTGGAAATAATCGGTTAGCTAATCCCAAAGGTCAAGCCTCGTTAGAACAGGGAAAGAACAAGAAGGAGCTCAACGCTAATCCTCTTTGGTTTAAGTCAAAATAAAGTATCGAATAAGGTTAATCCGCTGTGTTATGTCGGTTGGGACACGTCAATTTGATTTTCTTTCCTTCGTCAACATCTGTAAAATTTCCTTCTTATTAATTATTCGGGAAAAAGATTTATTTAGAAACCAGAATACTCGTTTGGGATGGCCTAATGATGTATTGTGTCGCACTTCGACTTCTAGCAGGCCGGTTATCTCAAGCTTGCTTGGGGTCCTGCTGGGTTTACTCCGGTTTCCTCCCACAGGAAATACCGATATGGGGGTTGGTTGAGAGAAAAAAGAGAGAGAGAGAGAGAGAGAGAGAGAGAGAGAGAGCGTTTAACGTCCTCTCGAAACAAACTAGGTCATTTCGGGACTAGCATATAGGTCAATTTTATTACAGTAATTCGTTTTCGTGTAGAAGTCTTTAGCATTCACCAGTTGACTCAGTGCTCAGTGACAGACTTTATGATACAACGCGCACGCGCTAACCCCACCCCCATGGCTTTTCGCCGTGACCAAGTCACAGGCCTTTCTTACACACGCATTAGTATTTACATCCGCCATCATCCTCGGCTTTGCTCAGTTGTATTAAAACACACTTTCATTTTGTATCAGTCGCGAGGGTGGAAAATTTGGAGGAGCGGCCATACGTCGGTCGAATAACATCTCCTCATTTAAATCCGACGGCATCGGTTTAACGCCATACTTTTCTGTGTAGGTCATATTGTAATGGACGAGGGATGTATTTTGTCCTGAGATAAGTGTTTCCGCCTACCTTTCATCGAATTCGAACTGTCATGGATCGGTGTTTACATTATGAGACTCCAGTTTAGTTTGTCGTACCATCCGAGTAACTAGGTGTTTTATGCATGTAGTATAGCTTTATCACTACGGGCTTTTAAAGTGGACAAAATAAAAATTCGAGAATGACGTCTGTACAAAAAACAACACCACTGACTTGGCCATTGTTTTGGAAACCTCATAAGTCGTGCATTGCTCCAACCACATGATCAGCTGTTACTGTGACCTCGCGTTCGAAGATTTATCAAAAGATACACGTATAAGAATAGTTAATGGTAATAAAGAAATACCATCATGTCTGGTGATAAATAATTCTATTTGAAGTATAAAATACCTCTTTATCTTACCCACCAGATCCACCGCAATGTAAACTGTTTACACCGACAGTTCTATTCCAGAAACACACTGTGTTTGTGTAATTAATGGGAGGCTAGAAAATACGTCCAAATACCTTCAACTTCAAAGATGGCGATAAATAAAAAATATACATTATGTTGGCCACGGTGTTTCAGGCTTCAAACAAGACGCATTAGTCCAATACCAAATTAATCAGTAAAGTTACAAATTGATCGGTTCCAGAAAAAAAGAGTTAGGATTGATCCGTTCCAGAGTTTCCTACGTTTTATCAATAACATTTCCTATAAAAAACAATCTGGAGGAGAAAAAAATAAGATAAAAATCGAAGAAATAGTTTTTACAGAATGACTCAATCAGGGATAATAAATGAGTAATGATTAGTGAAAATGATATGCACGTCATTTACACCATGACATAATACACCTGTTCAGATCCGTTCCGAGAAAGAGAACGTGGTGCATTCTGTGTCGTTCTCGGAAGACGTCGCGCACTTTCACGTTCATAAAAATACACATTTTTGAGCAAAGGCGACGGTCGTGAAAGTTGAGTAGAGCAAAAAGTGCACTGTTTAAAAGTGTCGATTCGTTCTACCATGTTTCTTTTACTTCACCAGGGGTGGGTGGGATTGCCTAGTGGTCTAAAGTGTCACGCTTCGACCTCTAGCTGGCCGGTCACCTCTGGCATGCGGCTGTGGTTTCGAGCCCTGGTGTGAGCGTATGTGGCATGGAGATAGGGGCGCCTTCTCAACCTCGTGGGTTTCCCCCGGGCACTCCGGTTTCCTCTCACTGCTAAAGACCCCTACGCTCAAGCGAATTATTGAAATAAAATGTGTCGAGTTAAACCCCAATTTTCTCTCTCTTTTACTTCACCAGCGAAACCGTGCCTAACAAAGGCTTGTAGTGGTATGTTTATTTGAAAGGCGCGGTTCGGTACAATTACCACCACGGAATTCACTTACTTCAGAAGGTCCAAGACGGTTTCAAGAGCGAGTTCGTCTGTCGCGTGGGGAAAGTCATCGATAACTGATGACGTAGCATGCAAAAGTGAATCACCTCGTTCCCGGAACGCATATGAACCTCGACCATGGTAATATGACACAACTATGACGTAAAACCGTGATTAACCATGAAGTTAAAATGTGACGTCAAGGTCTGATCTACCACGACTTGATCCCATGATTTACCATGACACCAAAATATGACGTATAACGATGATTAACCATGACGCTAAACTAAGTAAGACCTAAAACGGTGATTTACCTTGACGTGATGACGTGATTTACCATGACGCCAAGTTAAATCTGATCTATAACAACTTCAAGCTGTGATTAACCATTGATGTTTAGTCAACCTGTGATTTACTATGACGTCAAACTGTAATTTACCATAACGTAATAATATCGACCAGGATGCCAACATGATTTACCATGAGCTAATCATGGCGCTATCCCTTTATTTTCAATGATGTCGACCGGTGATTTATCGGTAAACGTTTTTTTCCATCCACCGGAGCCTGGTCTTATGACGTCACAAGGATTAGGATAAGGGCTGTGGCCTGCAGATTTCGCCACAGTCTCGAGATGTAGAGAGGGCTAGCCCTAACCCTAACCCTGGGCCAAACCTAACCCTTATCCTAACCCACAATCCACATATGACGTCATAAGACCAGGCTCCGGTGGATGGTAGAAAACGTTTACCTGATTTATCACAGCGTTGACGTGTAGTTCGCCGTGACGTGAACCAGATATATCATGACGTGATCAATACGGTTTGCTAATATTAACCGGTATTATATCATGACGTCATAATGGATTTAATCATACATTTTGCATTAAAAGGTTACGTTGATAAAACAGCGTAAAATGCATGTTATCAAAAATATAATAAACTAGGAGTCTTAAAAACTAAATGTCGATATAAAAATAAAGGTTGTGTAAAATTATTGATCAGTTTAAATTTTTCATTAGACATGGAGTGTAAGTATTGACATAACTAAACAAAACAACATAAATGTCAAAACGATCATAAATGTCAAAATGATCAGCAACAAATGTTGAATATTGGGAATATTTTCTATCAACGCCTCGCTCGAAATGTATTGTTAAATTTATAATATTATGACCGTAAGCTTTAAATTTTAAACATACATTAAATATTAATAACGTATCCAATGTGATATTTAGTGGATTTTAATACCATTAGTGATGGATAATTTAACATGAAAATGGATAATCGAGACTCTGCTTATTATCTTACCAACGTTAGTAGTGACATCCGAGGCTAACCTACATTTGAATCGATAATATGTCGGTTCAGAGCGAAACAAAATGACTGAAATTTTCAGCATATTTTCTTTTCATTATCTATTTGTTAACTTTTATAGTGAGATCTGTTAGTTTTTTTTATATAATCTTACCTAGTGCCCATTTAATAACGTTTGGGGTATATTCGCTTTTTCTTGACGTCCGTATCATTATGGTGCAGCTGCCCCTTACCGTTAGTCCCCGGATCCATTCACTAGATCTGATGTGTACGTTTGTTGTTCGGCTGTGGTTTCGAGCCCTGGTGTGAGCGTATGTGGCATGCAGATAGGGGCGCCTTCTCAACCTCGTGGGTTTCCCCCGGGCACTCCGGTTTCCTCGAACTGCTAAAGACCCCTACGCGCAAGCGAATTATTGAAATAAAATTAAACCATATGTTAGTCCCGAAATGACCTAGTTTGTGTTGAGTGGACGTTAAACCCCATTTCTCTCTCTCTCTCTCTCTCTCTCTCTCTCTCTCGTTTGTTGTTTGTGGTTTCTGTGTATATTGTGTCCTGTCCGTAGTTTTGTCTTGTATAATTGTTTGTGTGTGGTGCAGTCGTCTGCATTTACTATTAATTTTAACTCATTTTTGTCTTTTGCAAATAAAATTCTAAAACAAAATCTTAAATTATTAACAGAAACAAAGAAACGTGTTGGAAGTACATCTGAATAAGAAAATATTTCCTATTCAATGTAAATTGGTTTACAAAATAGTACGCGTAGGCGTAAAATAAGTAAAAGACATTATGTCTGCCCGGATCAGTTTGTGTTACAACGCACGTGCTATGGAGGCCGTGTGATGTGGCGTCACATGTAGACATATAAGGTCAGTCATCCTTTACACAGTTAATGGAAAGTTTTCGCTTTTCCACTGTGGAATGTCACACCATGCTATCAGCGAAACGCCAGGTCGCGTTCTAATTTTCAGTAATAATGATAGACAAGAAGAAACCTGTCTACAATAATAAAATTCACAAGGAAGCGTACGTAAAAAAATAGCTATAGAGAAAATTAGAGAATATCTGTCTATGACGCAAGCTTCCCCTCAACTGTACTGTATATCGTACAATATGCTGTTCTGTGTGCGTTTTATAAAAGTATTCCAAGTGGCGCGGTTCTGATCCAGGGAATGGACGTGACGAGGAATGCGGTCGCCTGTTTTCGACGTGTCGTTGGTTTCCTCATTTAACAGGCGTAGGCGAATTTTTCAAGTTTGTAATTTGTTGGGGCATTTTTTCGTGTTGTGTTCGCGTTTGCCGACGACATTGTGCATTTGGTGGTCGCCGTACTGTCGCAGCAACCGAGTAAGGACGCCATACCGGTCTGACGGGGTTATTAATAAAGTTGATAATTGTGTCGCCCTTTTTCAAAACGAAAAAATATGTCGATCCACCCGACCGGAAGGGTGGATGCGGCATGGGCGTAATGGAGCGCCATCTCTACATACTGGAGACCACATTGTAACGCGAACTTACCTTTATCGGGAGACCATCTTTGCATTTGTCCTGTAACAATTTTTCTTGCCAGTCTCTGGGCACAGGCCATCTCATGGTCAATATGGTTTTTGACTCGTTTTTGCTTTATCTGATTCTGTTTAACTTTTTAAATAAAAAAAAAAACAACAACATAAATATGAGTTATTTTTATAAAACGTGTATAGTGGTTTAGTTTTATCACTAACCTAGCATTGGTTGGTCCTCGTTATCGCTTAGGAACCACAGTGGCTGATTGAGTAAGACGTTGGTTCGCGTGTTCGATCCCTGCATTGGCCGAGCAGGTTTATCGGGAATTTTTGGCGTGGTTTCTCCGGGTCAGTTGTACACGGAGCTTGGGAGGAAAAAACGAGGACCCGTGTACATTGGCGTGCACGTAAAAGATCCCTTGGCAGTTGAAATTCGATATAAGAGTTCGCTGACCGGGCAAAATTTCCCTCATAGCCCCGGGCTGAACAGTAGGTCGTTAAACCCCTCTTCATTTCAATGTCGTTGATGATCAATGTCATCCAGTCCCTTTGTCATATCGATGACGGTGACTGTCGTTTTATCATCCTTCTAGTGTGGGTTGTGGCGACTGTCCTGTTGTCGTTTTGTTATCAGTGTCATGTTGTCATACTGTTGTTTATGGTGACCATCACATTACAGTTGATTGTGGCTTTGATGGGAACTACCCTATTGTCGTTGATGGCGACCGCGATATAGCATCGATAACTCAATGACAGACCTTATGATACAACGTACACACTTTAAAACCATTTGCTCATACCCTCCCCCCATCACCACCACCACCGCTGTCGCTGAGCTATCCCCGTCGTATTGACTATAACTACTGCATTATTGTACAGTGAACATTGTCCTCTGCCATTAAAGTTCGAGTTGCGTTATTGTGAGTTGTCTTATTGAGAATTGTCTGTATACGTTATCTGACAAGGTAACCTAGACTATTGGGGGGGTGGGGGGGGCTATGATTATGATACCTACCCATCTGTCTATGGAACAGTTTGTTCGCAGTTTTTTCTCTGTGAAGTATTCGTCTTTCAGTTCTCTGTCTTACTCTTTCCCTCACTATTCTCTCATTTTCTAGTTTATCGAGCTCATTTTCTTTTCTATTTCCCCAACTCATTAAATTCTACAAATGCAAATCATAAAGGGAATTTAGCTAGCTCTAAAATAAAGAATTATCAATAACAGCGTTCCCCAACTCATCTAATTCTACAAATGAAAAACATAAAGTCAATTTAGCCAATCTGATTAAAATACAGATCTTTTTTTCGATTCGTTTTTTTATTCTGTCGATGGCCTTTACAACATGAAGATCTGAGCGGTTGTAGTGGAAGGTCGCGTCAGAGATTACACGAGAAGATTTTGACCCTCCTATGCAGCAATTCGGCGTTACCCAAATTCCGTGCGCCTCACACCAAAATTTTGCCGTAACAGACCGTTTTATTGGTTAATCTCTCACATCATCTAAAACGCGGGTTATATAACAACTCTTCTAGAAACTAGTGTAGTAAAGACAGGTAAAACGAAATCTTAACCTATAAAAAAAACCGAAATAGGATCTGTGTTTTGATCAGTCTGGCAATAACTCTGAAATAAAGAATTGTCGACAAGTCATATTTGAAAAGGTTTACGTTAACCTTTTCAAATCATGTAGTTGAATTCAAATTAGGTGTGTTAAGATGAAATTTGTATCATCAATTAATTGGAATATTGTGAAATAATACAATTTGTTGACCAGAATAAAGATTGGGACATATTATTCAATTACAACAAGAGTGTTATTGGGGCTTAAGTAAAAAAAAATGTTATCCGCCACTGGGACATTTTAATTTCAGTAAGTCAATGTTTTGATTTTCATAATAAGATGAGGCCACAGCTATTTTGAATTATCAAAATAAATTTACAACGGTTTTCTGGTACGTTCTATTTAACTTAATACAAAATAAGAAAGCTTGTCTCGCGAACTTCGGGAACTCTGAATCGATTCCAATTTAAAGAACTCGTCACGGTAACCATAACCAGCTAGCTGAAGTTAAAATCAATTTTACGAGATATAATAAGTTCTCCTCGTGATCACGACAAACCATGAGAATTGAGTTATTCTACCTGTCTGGTCTGTAGAAGAATTTTCTGTCGTTTTTTTTCTTCTATTAGTCGTTGATCTATCTCTCGGTCTTTTATTAGACATTTCCTTATTAGTTCCTGGTTTTTCTTTTCCACCTGCGGTATAAACAAATTTATAATATATAGGACGAGCGAGAATGGCACGGATTTTAAAATATTTTGCCAAGGCAGTGCGGTTTTCACCTATGCTATACATACTCTTCGGCAAATTTCAAATGTCAGCTGGGCTTTTAATGGACAATAATGGTGTCAGTCATTATCACAATGACATAATATGTGATGTTATAGAACTTGTCAATCACGTGCCAAATATAATTGTAACATAGAGAAATGAAAATGGAATGAAGTGGGGTTTAACGTCCTTCTGTTTTGCTCTGAACCGGGCTAATGCAGACGGGCATACGCCACACTGTGTGCTATGAGGGAAATTTGCCCTTCGCCCAGACCATTGCTGCGAAAGATGCGTAGTGAAGGTTTCAAGAAATGGAAGTGGCGAAAACAAAAGGACGAGTGATAACAAATCGTTGATACAGAGAACTTGCATAATGCGTTTTTCACACTTACTATACAGGCGCTAGATCATCTGGGACTAACTTTTATTATCTAAGAGGGATGGAACCGATCGATAGTGCATGCAGCATAGAAATATATAAATAGACTAGAATGGCCGTCACGTGACCCGCGACATGTAAATAGGTTCGCCATTTTTGTGCATTGATTATTGACGTCGCGTGCGGTGAACTCAATGAATCCAGCTTCGTTTCTCGTTACGCTTGAAGGAAAGAAAGGTCGAAAAACAACCCATTGCCATACATATTCACGGATTTTGCAGTACCAGTTTGTAAAATTAATATCTTCATTCTCTAATTTAATGCCATAATGGAATGACTCGCGAGGCAGTCCATAGCATACTAGGCTAGGCCTACATTAGTACATAGAGATGCCATGTCAAAATGAACCTATTTTCCATCTAGGCCTACAAATTAAAGACACTTTTTTTGTTTGAAATTATGTAATCTCGATGATCGACAAGCAACAATAATAAGGCCGCTAAGTCTCGCGTAATCTGCTCTAGGACTAGGGGTGACATGCAGTATGCAAGGCATTGAACGTGAATCAATGACGAGTTCGCGGTACCAATTACTTTTGTTTTGCAAAAGAAAAATAACAGATATTTTGGTTTGTTTATTAAGGTATGTAAATCCATTATTTAAACATATCCTAATAAAATATTTCACATTAATCTCGAAATAGTAGGCTCTAACTAAGCCTTGGTTTCACAGTAGTTTTTTGCGATAGGTAGCGGTCTAAGTCTAAGTTAGATTTGTTTACAAACAAACCCCATTACCAGTACATTATTCCTCCGCCTGTACATTCAGTGCTTCGAGGAATTTAAATTTTAATGTCTTGGTTGTTATATAAAGATAAAACAATTATTCCCACGGGTTATAATTCTAAGTACCGGTAAAATGCAAAAATTTATAGTAAGCCTACATGTGTTTTAAAATAAAAGAAAAAAAAAAAACTATCGCGAGCTCCCTTGAATTTTTCGACAAGTTACTATTTGTAAGTGTTTTATTTCAGCAGATTGATGAATTATAATATGATGGTGATGAGTTTCAAGTTTTTAGCGCAGAGTCGAGGATGGGCTAAAAATGTCCGTAACGTGGAAGGTGTTCTGATTCAAGTAGTACTACTAGTGTAGGTAATTTGTCAAATAACGAATATGGGCGAATATTAAAATATTTAATTTTACTTAGGCCTATATTCAGTATAATTTAGTACCTGTTTGCATTTGATGGTTTTACTTGACATACCTATCTCACGGCATTTTCCGAAGATTTATAAAAATAAAATAATACTAGGGGCCATGGGCCCATGAAGATTTTGCATTTTGTGAAGATTGGTAAAGTTTAAATATAGGCCTACCATAAATATTTTTAAAAAATGACCAGCTATCTCAAAAGTCTCGATAAGCAGGCTAAATATCCCCCGGCATTTTGTGAGGATTTGTAAAGTTAAAATAATATAGGCCCACTAGGCCTCATGAAATAGGCCTACCTATTTCTGAAAACTGTGAGCAGCTGTCAAAAACAAAAAAGCCACAATATGCAGGCAGAATACTCACAGTATTTTATGAAGATTTGAAAACTAAATATAAAAAAATACTAGGCCTTGTGATATAAAGGAAAAGGTGAGCATTTCACAATGTGCAGGCAGGATATCTCACAGCAGTTTGTGAAATTAAGACAATACTACTCATCATGATATAGGCCAACCTATTTCTAAAAAAAAACAGTGATAAACTATCAAAAAAAATTAAATAAGGACACACAATATGTGGAGTATTTAAATTGTTTGGCAGCACATTTGTCTGATATTTATTACATTTTCTTCCTGGGGTGAATGAAAAGGGAAAAACAGTTGTGACAGGTTATACCATAATGTTAATTAAATAGAACTTGGTTTTCTGTTAAAGATTGATACGGTTCTATTTGTGTCAGAATTCTAACACAAGTTAGCCATACTTAGCAAAACCCACTTGACCACTTACCTTAGTAGTAATTACATCATGACACTGTTATATACCTCTAACTAACATGATTCCTTTCCCTGTATTTATTTTACAGTGCTATCATGTAATTATCTAACATGATTGGGGGTCACCTCTGGCTTGCGGCTGTGGTTTCGAGCCCAGGTGTGAGCGTATGTGGCATGGAGATAGGGGTGCCTTCTCAACCTCGTGGGTTTCCTCCGGGCACTCCAGTTTCCTCCCACTGCTAAAGACCCCTACGCGCAAGCGGATTATTGAAATAAAATTTTTAAAAAAACATGTTAGTCCCGAAATGACCTTGTTGTGTCGAGTGGACGTTAAACCCCATTTCTCTCTCTCAACATGATTGGGGAACCTGGCTAAGTGAGTAAGATGCTGTCTTGCTAGCCGATAGGTCACAGGTTAGATCTTGTTGGCCAAGAAAGTTCGCCATTTTCTGTTGTGATTTCCCCTTGTCAGTGGTACAGGACGGAGGGCCTGACTAGGATAGCTGTCTCTGTCTAGTCGTTTGAATGGGACGGAAAACCGACGTCCAGTGTAAGTATTGGCATTTACGTAAAAGATTGATTTCGCAGTTATAATTTTATATTAGAGTAGGCTGTAGCAAAATTTCCATCATAGCACAATGTTTGGCGTAAGCTGGTAGTCTTCACTAACAGGGGTCACACGGTGGCTAAGTGGGTAAGACACTGGGTCGCTAGCCTGGAGGTTGGGTATTCGATCCCTTCATTGGCTGAGAATATTGATTCAGATTTTCCGGCATGTTTCCCTTGTCAGTGATGCAGGACGGACGGCCTGACAAGGACAGCTGTCTAGTCGCCTGGATGGGACGATAAACCGAGGTCCTGTATACACATTGGCGTGCACGTAAAAGATCCCTTGACAGATGGAATTCGATATAAGAGTAGGCCGTAGTGCTGCTGCCCGGGCAAAATGTCCCTCATAGCACACTTCATTAGCCAAATTCGGATGTAAAACTATTTCATTTCGCTTACTAACAAAGAAATTTTGAGTTTGAATCCGGTGTTCATCGAGAAAATTTCCTGGCTTCATCTTTTGTCAGTGGTGCAGGAAGAAATGTTTCACACATTTGGTAATTTACATGATCAAAGAGAAACTTTACCAAATACATGGCAAAAGTAAAGTATGACATTTCATTGCCAATGGTTGGATAAATTTAACTTATCAATGCATTTATGTAGCCCAGTACGGTAGTAATAATAATATACATTTGTTGGTGTATGTTTAAAATTAAAAGGCACATAGGCCTACATGTACACATAAATTCAATAGAGTTTCATTGTAAAATGTTCGATTTACATGTACGCACATGCAAGTCTTTCATACATTTAAAGGCAAAAAGAAATGCTATTTCAATTAAAGGAAAATTCTGATAGACAAATTAAAGAAATACCCCACATAACTTGTCAGAGAATTTCAGCTCAATATATTTTGCCATTTGAAAGGGGTTATGTAACCTATTTATGAAATTCGATTTTAATATTTCATGGTAAATGTGGCCAAATGTGAAAATACCTTATATGAATAAAACTCTAGTGTCCCAAAAATATTTTGAAAATTGTGATCTGGGTATAAAAGTTAAAATAAATGATTTTATGCCATCATAAAGGGGGTGCAAGTCAAATTCAATTCAAAAGTGAAAATTTTTGCAGTTTACTGAATACATGTACACATGAGAGCTATATGTGTAATAGAAATTGACTTTTACACAAATATCAGGTTTATTTCATTGAGTGAGGAAAATTCATAATTTCATGAGTAGATAAATAGTCTCAATACCAATTACATTCTCCCAATATTCAGTCAGAAAGAAATGTTTCACAATAATCCAGTGATTTCATTTAATATATTTATTGATTTTTTTTTCAAAACAAAGAAATATGTAATTAATTTACAGTTGAGATTTAAATGTATTCAAATTCTTTACAAGAAATATGCATTTCAAAGTCATTCAGGCACTCACATAAAAAGCCTGCTTATCGTTCAATGAAAACTGTTTTAAAATTAGGATTTATGAATGAATTAATTGAGCAGTGACGATGGTTATTTAAGCATTATTCACATTGTCCTTCCATCATGTTAGAAATTTATCGGTTTAAAAATTCCTGTGGTCATCAAATGAAAATTCTTCATAGAAGTAGAACTTTTAGTAGAAGTCAATACAGTGGCTGCTATATTGGTGGGCTGAAAAAAAAAATACATATTAATTTATCATTAGTATGTTTAAACATTTAAAATTAAAGGAAGTCTGGAATAAATTTACAAAGTAGGTTCGTTGACAACAGCCAATCAATCAGTCATCACTCCCTCAGTCTCAGTGAAATTCCAAACAAAGGAAGCTTCGTCGTCAGTCCAGGAAAGCCTATCTTATCGTGAATTTGAACTAGGCCTAGTAGATCTACGGGTGCCAGTGGACTTCAGTACATACTACAAGTACGGTCCATGGTAGTGTATTTTACTAGTATTACTACGGTACTACTAAAGACTAGGCCTAGTGAGTAGTTAGTGTAGGCCTATCTAATAAATAAATACTTTTATAAAATTAAAAGTATAACTCTCAGGTTGTTTAACGTCTAAAAATAGTAATAGGCTACGAATGAATAGTAAGCAGTGGGCTAGGTCAACATGAATCAGTGCTCTAGTCATGCATTGTGAGTGTCACATAATAATAGGCCGGCAACTAAAGATAAACACAGTGTACGACAACACTGCTTGTCGTCTCTCACGGGACTGCAAAAAGTGCAAGTCCACGCTGTCGCTTAACGCTTGAATGAACATTTTGTCTTTTAAAAATATAATCACTATTGAATTTCTTACCTGTGGAAGTTTATTCCATTTAATTTTGATGTGGGGTTCTGATAATTTGAGCAGTTTATGACAAAACACTGCGTCCCTTTGGTTGACACAGAAAACGTGAAAGTTCTGTTATCCTTCGCACAATCCGAAGACGCCATTTTGTTGCGCAGGATAAATGTACAAAGATGGCCGACCTCTGCGCATGTCGTGAAAGCGGCTTTTGATTGGCCGTGGCCATTCTAGTCTATTTATATATTTCTATGGCATGCAGGGTAAAGAATGGCGCTAAGACTGGTGTGGCGGAAACTGTCTTTTGATTGGATCGTTGAACCAAGCTACGATCAAGGACAGATAATTTGAATTCGCGAAAACCCTTGGATGGACCAAGAGGTTAGTGGGGGAGTAGATCGGAATGATGCCAGTGCGGATACCGAGAATGGCACTAGACGGGACCTCGAAGCCACTGGACGGACACTTTTCATTGTCCACCATCCTGTATAATTCATAACGAGACACCACGATGGAAAATCCTAATGAATGTTCTCGTCCAGTATCAAGACCGATCCAGGGTCACCTATTTATAGAGCCATGTTCGCTAAGTCAACGTGTTTACCGGCATCACAGTGACATGCGACATCTGGTGTTTTGACACAACCTTATTAAAGTTTGGAACACAATTTCGAATAAAAAAATATTAAACTTTGGCAGGTATATTGAATTTTAAATATCATCACTCAGTTCGTTCTTTGTGCACATTATTATCGGGACTAATGATACATTATGGCAAAAGCTTTATCTGTCTTGGTTAGTCTTTTTCTTTGGGGTTTCATATGTATAAATTCTAAATTTTGCATTTATTCACAGAGTACGCCCATATCCGATTTTTTTTTATTTTATCATGGTTCCAAAACTACACAAAATCACTTCTCTTGAAATAAGTCATCAAATTATCGAAGCGAGATAAAAGGAAGCCATGTTGGAATTTATTTACGGATAACACGCGTGGTGTCTGGAAAATAATTTAATGCGTAAATGTGTGATTATCTCCCTTATTTAACACTTTATTTGAGATCGAAGTCAGGATTAGTATTACACTAGGCCACAAATACATGCATTATGACATCATTTTTGACTTCGTGACCTACCATATTGTTCATAAGAAGGGGACCTGATTTCCCCAACTTCCCTGCAACACCCAGACTACATCCCGAACTGCTAGCGCTATCAATAATTGCAATTGTTAGTCAATCAATAACTATTTAGTCTATCAATAATGGAAATGAAATGAAATGGGGTTTAACGTCCTATTGTTATGCTCCTATCTAGGTTAATGGGAACGGATATACGCCATACAAAGTGTTATGAGGGAAATTTTGCCCGGGCAGCGGCGCTACGGCCTACTCTTATATCTTATTCCATGTGCCAAGGGATTTTTATGTGCACGCCAATGTGCACATGGAACCTCGGTTTTTCGTCCCATCCGAACGACCAGACAGCAGTCCTTGTCAGACCACCCGTCCTGCATCGATGACAAGGAGAAACCACGCCGAAAAATCTGGATAAACTTTCTCGGACAAAGCAGAGATCGGACACCCGACTTCCATGCTAGCGAGACAGCGTCTTACCCACTTAGCCACGTGATCCCCCTATCAATAATAAGTGTAAATATTAGTGTGCTATCAAAAATTAGTGCAGATTTTCATGTCAGTTTGCTTGGAAGAAAACCAAGGGGTATTTTACGTGGAGTCAAATGTGTACACGTGATTTCGATTTTTCGTCCCATCCGAAGACTAGACAACTGTTCTTGTCAGTCACCTTACCCCCACCATGCAATCCCATCCTACAGCACTAGCAAGGGGCAAGCCACACGGGAAAATCCAGATGAAATTTCTTGGCTAACACCTGGAAAATTATATAAAGATTAAGCCGCAACGTTGTGAAAATTCCCCTCATCGCACTCTGCATGGCGTATTCCAGACTTCGTTAGTATATGTGATACAGACGACCAGATCCCCCGCTTGCTTTGGTCCTTCTGCTGGATATACCGTCAACCCATGGCGCCTACAAGACCTGCAACTCGATCTGGGTCAGCTCCACATCCCGGTTCTAACCAGATAATATTATTGGAACTTTCTTTACTTTCTTGCCATAAAGACAAGATAATGATTGACCTTTACAATGATGATATCAGTATCGTTTATCTAATAAAACAAGTCTTCCAAATTACACTCGTAAAGACATTTTTTTTTAAAACTATGATAAACGACCGGGCTGACATTTAACTTGAAGGTGAGC
The DNA here is from genome assembly GCA_036850965.1 of Patella caerulea. Classification (NCBI taxonomy): domain Eukaryota; kingdom Metazoa; phylum Mollusca; class Gastropoda; family Patellidae; genus Patella; species Patella caerulea. The sequence goes on from JAZGQO010000006.1 coordinate 11,760,440, forward strand.
TGATCTATATTAGATCTTTGCTCAATAAAACATAAAAAAATGTAAGTTATAAGACAAGCACATGACATTTGTAGATAAAAAGGTCTAACACTTTTCTTTGTACATCATATCAGTGTGGATTGTGAAGACCAGTAGGCTAAATACCTTTCTAATATCTGGATTAAAGGAGAGTTGAGCACTGAGGGACTGGGGGGTCTTGGTTTGGAACGCTTGCTCGCTATTCTGGAGGTCATTCAGTTCAGATCCCCCATACGCCGCCCACTTCCTCTGTCCATTGAACCATTCCAACACGATACTGCCTCAAATTCACTTGGATAGCAGTGAACTGGGCCAAACTTTCAACAAATTCTCGGTAGTTCAATTCTGGAGAACGACAGATCGGAGACGGCTCTGCACATAATTAGCACATAGGGGATGCTCGATTCACAGTCCAGAACGTCCCGAATCGACAGAATTACAATCGAGTGACGCGAAATTCAGTCCTGTCACAGTTCTGCCAGTCCCGACAGCTGAGATGGAGTGAGTAGAATCGTGACGTATTCCTAGGTAAAAAATATGTTTCAGCTGTCATGATTGGTTGAGATATTTTTTATACAGTCGACACATGCGTTGTAATACGAAATCCTCCTTTTCACTCTATTGACACCAGTTTTGGAATTCAATTCCGGAACTGTGAATCGAGCATCCCTCTCATGTCATATATAGATTGTGGGTTAGCGTTAGGGTAAGGGCTAGGATCTGCAGATTTCGTCAGTCTCGAAATGTAAACAGGGCTAGCTTTAATCATGACACTGCGACAAGACTAACACTTACCCTAACCAATAATCCACATATGACGTCATAATGTGCAGGGCCGTCTCCGATCTAGCGTTCGAGCTCCTTCATTCAATTCACAGATCCTCCCACCCTACGCCACCCACTTGCTCTAAATTTTAGTGGGCTATGGCGTTTCTAAATCGTTTGCCCTTATAATATTGTGTTAATGACGGCCGGCAGAACAAGAGTGAAGGTGGCCTAATGGAGTCTAATTAGCCTAATTATTACACGTTTTAATGTAATGGTTTTATAATCATGATAATGGGGTAAATGGAAGACTCAAGTAATTCGATAAATCATATTCCAATATAACCGTGAAAGTGTCCAAATCTTAAAGTGACACACGGGGGTCTTATGAGAGTAAGTATGCCCAAAGTCGCATACAACAACCTTATCGACCTGCAGCTAATCAGTGACCGTATTAACTTTTAAACAATGTTTATTCAGAAACTGAGGGACTGGGGGACAGTCGAAGCTGAAATTTCGTATATTGGGACAGCTAGGACCGGGAAGTAACTTAGGCATGGTGACGATGGACTACAACTTCCGGTTTCGGAATGCTACGCCGGGCCAACCGCTAGAATTATACTAAAATCAAAATAATTAACTTCAAACAAACCAATATATTTGGTATCTTGCCGTGGATTAAGTTATATTGCCTTAAATTCAAATGACGATCAGCGGCTTTAATTTCATCGACAAAGGAAACAACTGAAATGTGTTATAATTGGGTCTAAAAAGAGTAGGCTACGCACATCTTTTTTAAGGGGTGCAATTAAGATGTGTAAACTATACACTACAGCTGGCGTTTTTCATCGTGCACATTGTGTGGCGTTAGCCCGTCTTCATTAGTTCAGTCGGAGTAAAATAGTAGGATGTTAAACCCCATTTCATCTCACACGAATATAGTGTAACAGATTTCACCATTAAAGGCGTGGTTCCTCCTTGTCAGTGATGGAGTCGGATGCTTTTCGATAGAATCAACACAATTGCAACGATCAAAACTACGATTTCAATCGTAGCCCGAATCGTGATAATGGAGGGAAACTAGCATAAACCATTGGAGCTACCCTTTAAGACGACAATCCGAATAGATGGAAACAACCTTATTTCTTTTAAACTGTGCAATAATGGCTAGAATAGCATGACATGTACATGTTATTACCTCTATTTTATGATTGAGTAAAATATGCAATCTTCTGTTTTCAGAATATCTTTTTCTGTCTTCTAGCGCCAGTTGCTTCTCACTCTGCTCTACTATCAATTTCGCCATTTTCTCAATTTCTTTATTCGTTATCTCTTCACTTCTACAATAATCATAATATAATATTTTCAAACAATTCATAAAGATGCGGGTTCGACCCCTGCGATGGCAACGAATGCCCCCACCCACCCATTCCCGGGCAGTCGGGAAACAGTAGGACGTTAAACCCCATTTCATTTCATAAAGATACAATATTATATAAGTGCGAAATCCGTCTTTATTTTCGCTTCACGTGTTATACGGGTTATAAATGATCTATTTATTCCAACGAAAAGCGTGCAATCGACTCACTACAGCATCGGATGGCTGAGATTTAAAAGGATTAAAGAACCTTCGAAATACAAAAACATAACGATGGATAAACGAAATTTTGCCGCGATTGTCAATCACGGTTGCTGAAATAATAAACAATCTATGCTATATCTTAAAACAATCATAACCTCGCTCCGAATAAATTAATATGAATGGCATTTTCAATATATTCGTTTTTCATTATTTATTTTATATTATTAGCAAGAACGGCCAACTCTTTATCTAAATCTTACTTAATTTAATTAACATATTTTTTTGAAAAATACAAACGATTCAATTTGGTTAGATAGTGGAAGGCCTGAAAAGGACAGTGTTAAGTTGATCGGCTATGACAAAAATCAAAACCGAAGTCCCGTGACGTGTACACATAAAAGACACCCTGACACTGAGAATTAGAATTCGATATAAGAGTAGGCCGTGGTGCTGCTATCTGGGCAAACATTACCACACGGCGCATTGTATCGGCGCAGAAATGTGGGAACTTAAACCCAATTTCATTTCAAAATGGCTTACATGACGACCAGAGGCTTCAATATCAGATTGAACATTTTTACTCAGACAGTAATTTCGTGAATAACATAATAATATGGTTCAAATGTTGTTTAAATAATTCTCTTTTGCGTACTGGTCTTTAGCAGTGGTAGGAAACTGGACAACCCGTAGAAAACACCACAATTTTGGGCAGTCGACCCTCCTTTGTCTCATTATACAAGGTCTAATTGAAACCAGACAACTTGACTCAATGACAGACCTTGTGACTTTTTCAAAGAAACAAGTTTAACCAACTGCCCCCCCCCCTCACACGGTGTGACAACCACCCACATATAGAAGGGGTCGCAAAGGCAGAAACATGGCACTGTAGCTTTAATTAACTTCCATAATATGTTAAAACAAGGTCTAACCTCTTCTTCCATTTCTCGCTTATTTCTTTCTGTTTTTCTTTTACTTTCAGGAATCGTTGGCTAGGTGGCACTTCCGCTTCCATGCGCATCTGTTGTCGTAGACGACGTGATACTTCTAGTTGAGCTAACTACAGAATTCAATTTAAAATAAAACCATTACATAATACATTAAATATACTGATGTAGCGCAACTTGGACTTGGTTTAGTGAGTAACACACACGCTTATATTAAAGCGAGAATTTCATATTTTGTAAGAAAGACAATTTTTTTTATCATTTCGATGTCTTTTGCTCAGTAGGTTGTTAACTCACTATTATACGATCTTAGACATTATTTCCCACACTTAAAATTCTTTTACACCGGAAATAATAAGACAATTTCCTCCCTTGTTTTTGGACCCCCCCCCCTCTAATGCAACAGCTATCTCCAAACGTTTGAATTTTCAATTGAAAATGTCATTTTTGTCAATTTCTCAACTGACAAGTGAATTATGGGATTAATAGGATTATTCTTTAACAAGGTAGGACTGTGTATAGATAGGCTACCGGTACCATCAATTTCAAGGCTTTATCTTAATACATTTCTAAAATATAACTTAAAAATATGAAATTGTATCTTTAACCAAGAAACCGTGGCGAAGAACAGGGCGCTTGGCAAGAAACTGCCTTTACCCGTTCGGATGGGATGAAAATCCGCGGTAACGTGTACAAATGAGCTCACACGTAGCAGAACTCTTGACAGTTGGGCGTCAATAGCTGCCCGGCCCCCAATTCACAAAGCATTCTCAGGCTTTAGGTTAAGAATTTAATCAAAATTGTTGGCCTTATTGTAACTAAAAAAACATTTTATAAAACATTTTGTTTGTTTTAATGTATGAGATACATCAATAAGCAACTGTGTACAAAGTTTTGTCTTGCCAGATTAATGATGAGATATTCCTCCTGAACAGTGACTGGATGTTGGGCACTTCTTAACTTAAATCATTCGTGTGTAGCATACTGTATGACGTATTGGCCCAGTTGATGTTGAATAGTAGGACGCTAAACCCCATTTCATTCATTCATTCATTCATTCATTAAAAATCATTAGTATTGACATGTCTCCTTTAAAAGGAAATGCAGGCCTACATAGAATTTGAACGAGAGCGATACGATTTTTAAAATACAAATAACAATAACCACTATATTCACCTATTTCATCGATTGAAAAAAATAAAAATAAGAAAAATATTCCAATTTGAATGTCTGCTGATTAATTCGGTAACTTCTATGTGATATTAGTTCAGTAGTAGGCCTATTAATACCAGAGGATTCGTTATTTACATGATTCTGAGCGGATGTAATAGTGATCTGAAAAGGCCATGTTCTACTTTTCGTCGGATTCCAGGGGTTAACTCTTTTACAAGCACATGTGGTGTGCACATTGAAGACAGAGGTATGGGTTTTAACGTCCACACGATACAAACTACCTCATTTTGGGACTAACGCATGGTTCAATTTCATTTCAATAATTCGCTTGGTTGTAGGGAGGACCCGGAGAAAAACCACTATAGGTTGGGACAGGCGACCCTACACTCTATGTCACGTACAATCGAAAACACGTCAGTTGACTCAATGACAGACCTTTGGATACAAGACACACGTGCTAACCATCCGACCATCCAATCCCCCTATCCAGCATTAAAAGAAGTCTTACCTCTTCCTTTCGGTCCTGAATTACGTCTAATAAACAAAGTCGTCTTAAATAACTTCTATATTTATTGAACTCTTTCAGGGTGCAGATAACTTTTCCTGACTTTGTAATAAAGCCGTTTCTAACTAGATGTCGCCTCATGGCCGGAATATCAAAATGAGATTTGAGATGTGGATCATGAAGTGGATGATATTCGGTAGAACTAGACATCCCATTAGGATCAGATAAATCAAAATCTATACACTGTTCATTCCGATATTTCTACAATAAAAAAAAACAAAACATGATCATTTATTGTTTATGTTCTAAACAATAACAGTTTCTATTTGCTATGTATGGTGGCTGATTGGTATCATGTCATAAGGCGACGATCCGACACCCCACGTCATTTTTTAACCCGACACTGCGACACCACGACAACCCGACATCATGACATTTAAACCTGACAATACGACATTTTACCCCGACACCACGACATTAAAAATGAATGGCGGCATCTCGACATTGTCATTACGACATGATACCAATCAGCCACTATAGTTTTCAATGAGTAACAATTAATTTCTGGTACGCTAACATAGGCGTAAAAAAATACTAAAAAGAAAACTGGGGCTGAAGTCTTTAGTCTGTGTCATATCACTCAAATCATTGGTTGAAAAGGGAAGGAATTTAGGCACGCATGAACTCCCTGTTTCATTAGTCTGTTCGTGAGTTTGAAACGGTCTAGAAAGAAATATTTTAATTTTAATTCCAGAAAATGGATCTCTTCACTGAAACTGAAGTGAACCTCGAGGTGAAGATCTGCTCTGCTCTGCTGAATCTAAGGATTAGGTGGTATAAATCAAGCAGATCTATAACCAATTCAACAAGTGGAATAAATGGATGTCAGTACATTAGATCTATAGATCAAGGTTTTATTAAATGAAAAATTAGAAATGTAATAATACTTACAGGATCGGAAACCGGTGTCGTGTGCAGCGTAAGGCGACCCCTTGGTGTCCGATACATAGGTAGTTTTGTATCTAACGGCAATGATGACCATGACGGAAGATTGTCACCGGCTGGTAGACATTGTCTTACATCTATAGATGGGTAAACACGAGGTAAAGTTAAACGATCCATCTCTTCTTTTAACAAATTATCACCGGATCTTGAGAAAATATAAAAACGTCCACCATGTTTCTTTTTTGTGGTATCTTGGTGATGGTTATTATGACGTCAGAGTTTCTATGACGAAGTATCTTAAACCAATGAGATCACTTCTATTATGACGTCAATTTTCTTTTTAGGCATGAAAGGGAGGGGAATCTGATGTTTCGGGCAGACGGTTAAAAGTGAAAACAAAAATATTATTTCATCTATAGTTGGCAAAATAGAGTGCCCGAAGTTTATTTATTTTTATTTTTTTTTTTTTAAAAAAACCCACTCTAATTGTTTGGGATTACTCTACTTAGTGCGCGTGTGCGCTCCGTCTCTTGGCCTCATCTCATGCAGACGACTGGCACCGCCGTGTGAAATACTAAAGTTTTTAGGACATTTCAGGTCGGCCTGCTGAACTATCCCCCACCCCGAAATTCATTGAGCGCGTATACGGCAACACGTACCATTACCTATCTCTAGACAGGCAGATTGTATTACATGAAACACCCTTTTCGGGTAACATGACTGTAAAGTGTAGGCTACATTTAGGTATTCATGGTTAGAAATGGATGAAAGATATACATAAAAAGTGGATGAAAAATACATAAAATGGGTGAAATACATAGAAAGTGGATGAAAATTACATAGAAAGTGGATGAAAATTACATAGGAAGTGGATGAAATGTACCTTTATAGTATACATTAAAGGGACAATAACACTCTTGGTGGCTTGGCAGCTCGAGAAAATAAATAATAGCCTTATTCTAAGTACTAGATGTTTAACTTTAAGCGTCCTACCTGTGGTGTAAATTATCTATTAACAACCTATTTTACTTGTCCAGAAGGTTCGAAAATATTTTAAAATCCAAGTCACATTTGAAAAGGTTTACGTTAGACTTTTCAATTCAATTAGTTGAGTTTTTCCAATTTTTTAAATAAGGTGTGCAATTTGTTGACCAGAATGAAGATTGGAACATGTTATTCAGTTTCAACAAGAGTGGTATTGGCGCTTTAAAATGGAGTGTGTACAAAATATAAACCAGTTTTATGATGTCTTTGAATTGTTCGGGTTTTTTGGGGAGGTTTTTGCCAGGTTAGACACGTTTTCGAAAGAAAATAGATACTTTTGGAATGCCCCATTAATAATTGTCATGCGGAATTCCTCAGCTCATGGCGATTGCACTCAATGAGAAAATGATAGGCCTACTCATTTTCAGGGGGTTAAGTGGGTAAGACTTCGGTGTTCGATCCTTGCATTGACTGGGAAAGTTCATCCAGATTTTTCCCGTCTTCATTAGCCTAGTTCGGAGCCAAACAGTATTAAGGACATTAAACCCCATTTCATTTCGATATACATGTTCAATTTGTTGTGCAGGGCAGATAGTGAAAACCGCAGAGGTTCGGGTATGTTCTTCCTCTCTCTATTTCAAGGGAATGTGTGTTTGTCTGCAGGAGGAAATGGTTCATAATTTAATTGTCTAGCGATAATTTTATACATTGTCGGCTGTTTACTTTCGAGTGTAATGCTGCAAGCAGAAAGGAGGTGAGCCAGTTGCAACATTCATCATAATTTTGACAAATAACTACGGGCATTACATTATCGGACACATGTTTTTCATAGACGTATCCGCCCAAGATTTAAGATTCCTCGTAAATCAAAAAATAATTGAATAAGATAACGAATTAAATAAGACATCTCAGGTGAGGCGTTGATAGAAAATATTCCCCATTATTCAAATTGCATTTTTACCGTAGCAACAAACGTGTTTTCAAAATGTGTTTATCGGTTTGGGTGTCAAATGCGGGACGTGGGGAGCCATGACGTAGCTAGATAATGGGAGACAACCACTTTTTAACACAGCAGTGGTTGATCTTTGAATCCATCAGAGCTGTAACTACATGCAATGGTGTTATTATGTCCTCCTGTTTTGCACCGACTAGACTAACGGAGACGGGTCTATACATTGGCAATATTTAGAACCAAGCTGTACAGCTCTACACAGGGCTTTTGCTTTTCGTCCTATGGTATACCTCGCCAAAGGTTTCAAAATAGTGGTCTGACCATAATTACGTACAGAGTTATCCAGCTTGAACAAATACACCGAATGCAGCGAGTGTGCAGAGGGCGTGACGGGTTGTTTTCATTGAAGACAAGGAGATAGCTTAAAATCCTAGAAAATTTCGCAATAGTTTGATCTTATTTCTTGAGTTTTTGGTTAATTTATAACTATCGACAACTGAATAATTACACCATGGACAAGGCCGCAGAAGGTTTGTACTCTGAAACGTGAATATCTTGTCTTATTTTTGATGTAGATAGTGTGAATTTTTACTTCTCTCAAGTTCTATAAATAATAATAATACATTTTGATTTAATAACCCGAAGCGAAACGTCAAATAATGGTGATTTCCATCCTGGTTGTCATTGACCTAGATGTAATAAAAAACAAATCTAGTAAATTCTAACTGTCTTCTAATATATTTATACGAAACTGCATGTTGTTAGAAATAAAAAGGCCTTATACTTATAATACACACTTTTACTTTAGTGCATTTACGATTTTGGTCGATAGGACCTATTCTATTTCTGTGAATAGCCTACACTGAATAGCCTATAAATAGGCTAACGACAGTCAATAATGATTGTGGATTTTAGTTAGTAGTTAGTTAGTAGGCCTACACATATTTTGTTATGTTATGTCATATGGCAATCTAATCCGTCGCCCTTCACAATTTACCAACTGTCAAAAATAATGATGAAGCCAGACAATGTTCGTCACCCAAAAATGAAGTAAAGCTACCATTGATATGCACGTAAAATTACCCAATAACTTCAAAATAACACCCAATGCAACTCGAAAATTAAGACTCTGGAACCACTAAATAACAATTTACATGTACTTGAAAAAACATCTACTTTTTTGCCAAGATCTGAGCTTTGGCACTCGTGTGATTGATTTGAAGGGACATAATTCAAGTAGGGTATTATGTGGCTTGTGTTGATAAGAAAAAAATGTCTCTTTTATTTTGGAGCAATCTATCACATTATTACATTAATCGATCAGGGTTTTTTTTTTCAGCGTCAAATTTACTTAAAGGAGCTAAATCACTAACATTTGGGACATAGAAATCGACACAAAATTAAATCAGTTTTGGAATGCCCCATAATATTGTAATATGAATGTATATAAACTGATTTCCATTCAATGGTTTCGGTTTTTACTCTAATTTCAAATTAGTTATGTTCGGCGAAATAAGCCAGCATTCTCAATCGAATGCAAATTTCTAGCATCTGGTTATTCCAGTCAACATACACTGTTTGATTTGGTGCAATTTGTCTAGCCCCGTCTCTCAAGTCTCTTGTTACAAATGGGACTGAAACGCATTATGGTACACAAATCGTGTACAGTGTACACTGTGAATTGATATTGTTGACTTGGCAACATACCAACTTTTATAAATGAACCTATATGACGCTAGCAGATCAAAGTAGGGCTTCAACTTCAAAACTTTCCCCAGCCAACATTTTTCTCACCGAGAGAGTTGTGCTATTTTTTTTTTTAAATAATAAGAAGCCAAAAACTATCGATTTGCTTTAATTGGATCATAGACACCATTTTATATTAGTTTATTAAAACTGCAGTACGGCAAAAGTGAATTAAGTGTTACGTTACTAAGGTATTAAAACTGTGACTTGGATAATGCACACCACTTTTGTCCAGGTTTGTTCATTCAACTGAGGTAGGTGTTAATAAAGTCACCCTTTTACACCAGTAGGGAAATTTTTTACAGTCAGTTACACACCTGCTAATTAATGATTAATGTATATCTTCCAACCATTTTCTATACATTTCTTTTACAAAAATGATATCTGGCTTGGAGTTAGGGGTGCTTTATCAATTGTTGGTTTACTCTGGGTACTCTGTTTCCCTCTCACAGGAAAGACACATGCGGTAACAAGATATTGAAAATAATACTTGTCTGCAATATCACTTTCGATAGAAGCGGACGTTGAACACTAAGAACAACGACAGACTAATGTTCACTTACATATTCATATATGTCATTTAATGGCAAAAATTGTCGTTACCAAAAGGCCCAGATTCTTAAAGTCAACGTTATTAGCTTAAAGATACATTAGTTAAGAGTTTTATAAAGAGTTGTCAATTCTTGGGATAATACATGTAATTCAGAAATAAATGATAAAAAAAAGAAAATGTTGAAAATTTGAGTCAAATTACTTTGTTCCAATCTAATTAAAATATAGATCTATATTTCGTTTCGTTTTTTATACTTTCTATGGCCCATACGATTACATCATGTGTACCTACTTCAAGAATACACATGATGGCAAATGGCCGCCATTTAAAATACTACGCCCGCCTCTTAGAGACGATAACTTAACTCGCTATAAATTGTAAAAAAATTTACTTCGGCTAGAATTAAAAAACACCTAAGATTAACATTTGCTAAAAATTTCTAAAAAACAACCTAAATTTATGGAAATGGGGCCAAATCAAATCAGGCAAATTACATCAAATAGTCCATGTTAAACGTATAGCAAAAATTTTAAACTAACGCCAGCACGCGCGTTTCTAGACAACGCCATAGCGGGTCATAGCAACCGGTGAGTATAAATTGGAAATCCCCAATGACGTAGATATTATAAATTGGAAAGCCGAGTCTGTCTTAAAATAAGTAGTACCGTCAGTAAACAAGATGGAAGCCATCTGCTGTCGTGTTTGATCATGGAGTAGGCAAGCACAGGTGTGTCGTATGTCTATGGCCTACACTCATGTAGATCTAACAAGTTATAGTGGGAGCTCACGTTCTATGACGCCAGGTATCAAGCACGGGACATTTGACCCGATAACGTCAGTCATTCGATTAACCAATTAGCGACCGCCATGCTTTTTAAAATCTACTTTTGTTTTGATTTATATCCGCTGGTGTTAGTAGAGACGTCACTGGCTGGTAATATCTACCCACAGTTCCACGTATGAAAAGGTCAAACGGTCGATTCGACAGACCATTTGATTGGCCGACCCCTCATTTCAGGCAGAACACAAGATAAATAACAAGTCTTCCAGATCCAAGAGTAGTGAAGACAAGTAAAAACGAAATTTTGAACTATAAAAAACGAAACGAAATTGGATCTGTGTTTTAAACAGATTGACTTTGTTCTGAAAGTAATTGTCACTGTTGGAAGTTTGGACTAGAAAAATGCATCAATTGTGTCTGCACCGTCTATGAGAATTGACAGACAATAGATCCACAAACATATTCTCAATTATCAAGTAACAAGCTCAATGGCTATGGTAGCCTCACTTGGCATGCCTTTCATCACCAGTTTATGTTAGTGACATCAGCAACTAACGATAAACGATAGCTTTGTCTGCCATTTATTGATTTAATTTTAAATGGACGACTGTTTAATTAAATCCAAACTGTATCCAAGCCATCCATGGGTCTATAGAGTTAACTTTTAGCTTGTCAGGTAAATAAAGGTCCAATTAAGTATTGTTTAATGGTCGTGAGCAAAACATTAAGTAATATATTGTAACAACAATTGTTTTTACAATATATTACACAATGTCGTAAGCTCGAGACTATTAAACATCTTAAAATACTGGCACTCTGCTTGAGCTTTTACAGTGAAATACGTCACACTAGTCCAATATTTCACTGGTACAAATAAAGTACTATTGGCAAGTTGCCCGTACGATTATTTTAAATATTGGCACGCCAACATCAAAGGGTGAGGTCACATCTTTATTTTTATAATTTCTTTAACATCTGAAGCCTAAAGAAAGACTTGTGCATAAAGTATGCTTAACAATGTAACATGATTTAACAATTATGTTTTCAGCAACCCAACAGCCACCAAGCTATAATGACGCTACTACAGATGGACAACAGCAAGGCTATTCACAGAAATACCCACCACAGGGACAGTATCCCCCACAGCAGGGACAGTATCCCCCACAGCAGGGACAGTATCCACCACAGCAGGGACAGTATTCTCAACAGTATCCAGCTGGTCAAGTAGGGTATCCACCACAATATACCCCATATGGCCACCCTGGATACACTAATGTTGTGGTAAGTTGCTTCACATTTCTCTGTTTGGTTCACATAAAATGTGAAATGAAATAAAATGGGATTTAACATCCTGTGTTCCTGTTTGGAATATGGCTAATGTGGACAGGCATACGCCATAGAGTGTGCTATGATGATGGAATTTTGCCTAGTACGACTGACTCTTATGTCGAATTCCAACTGGCAAGGGATGTTTTACATGCATGCAATGTGTACATAAGACCTCGTTTTTTCATCCCATCCAAACGACTAGACAGTTGTTCTTGTCAGACCCTCCATCCTGCATCACTGACAAGTGGAAACCATGTCAGAAAATCTCGACCAATGCATGGATCGAACTCCCTACCTCCAGGCTAGCAAGCCAGTGTTTGACCCACTTAGCCACTGTGACCCCCCCCCCCACATACAATGTAGATTACAGTTATATTTACCAGTCTCGTGTGGCTGGCAGGGAAATTGACATGATACCGGTACTAAACCTATGCTACATGTATCTGTGTACATGTAACATTACCAGGAACTCCATTCGATAACAGACACTAAACTATTTGACTGACATTAAGTCCTAAAGTTTTCGATTTCAACCAAAAACACTAATCAATTAGTTAAAATAGCATTATGCAAGAGCAAAATCTGCTTATTACAGGTCTTTCTTTAAGCCTGAAATGTTGTCTAAATAATCAATTAGACATTAATTAACATATCCAGACCATAATAAACTCTTAATGGCAAGGCTAGCCTTCGATGTTGGTGGATTAATTTCATATATGCCGCTTAATGGCCGTTGATAATTAAATCAATCAATTGGATAATCGAGACTATGCTGTTTATATTAATGATTTGAGTAATGATGACCGAGGCTATGTGAATATTTCAAACGCTTTTTTCTCGGCTAATAGTGGATCAATTTGACTGAAATTTTCAGCAAATTACCTTTACACTATCTAGTTTTTATACGCCCACATTTTCATGTGGACGTATTATGTCGTCGCCCCTGTCCGTGACGTCCGTCCGTCCGTCCACAATTTGTTTGTGGACTCTCTACAGGTCACAATTCTTATCCGATTTTGACGAAACTTGAAATATAGGTTTATCCCAAAAAGATCTCGGCTGCTTTCGATATTGGCATGTATCGGATCAAAACTTCATGGATTATGGCCCCTGATTGTACGAAAAATCACGTTTTTAGTTTGTGGACCCTATAGAGGTCACAATTTTGAACCGATTTTGATGAAACTTGACATGCATGTTTGTAACCCAAAGATCTTGGTTCCTTTCGATATTTGCGGCTATCGGAATGTAATTTCCTGAATTATGGCCCCTGATTGTCCGAAAAATCACCCTTTTTAGCTTGTGGTCCCTCTGGAGGTCACAATTATTATTCGATTTAAAAAACCGTTTGATTATATCACCGTTACACCCTAAGGAAGGTTGAGTTCGAATTTCGGGAAAATCGGACGAAAATTGCCATACAAAATGGCCGCCGTTTGTACGCGAATACTGTTAAAAAATGGTATATCCAGGTTGTGGACCCTGTGGAGGTCACAATTTTGATTCGATTTTGATGAAACTTGAAATTCATGGTTATAACCCAAAGATCTTGCTTCCTTTCGATATTTGCGCATATCGGATCGTAACTTCCTGAATTATGGCCCCTGATTATACGCAAAATCGCCTTTTTTTAGCTTGGAGGTCACAATTATTATTCGATTTAAAAAAACGTTTGATTATATTACCGTCACACCCTAAGGAAGGTTGAGTTCGAATTTCGGGAAAATCGGACGAAAATTGCCATACAAAATGGCCGCCGTTTGTATGCGAATACTGTTAAAAAATGGTATATCAAGGTTGTGCACCCTGTGGAGGTCACAATTTTGATTCGATTTTGATGAAATTTGAAATTCATGGTTGTAACCCAAAGATCTTGCTTCCTTTCGATATTTGCGCATATCGGATCGTAACTTCCTGAATTATGGCCCCTGATTATACGCAAAATCGCCTTTTTTTTAGCTTGGAGGTCACAATTATTATCCGATTTAAAAAAACGTTTGATTATATTACCGTTACACCGTAAGGAAGGTTGAGTTCGAATTTCGGGAAAATCAGACCAAAATTGCCATACAAAATTGCCGCCGTTTGTACGCGAATACTGTTAAAAAATGGTATATCAAGGTTGTGGACCCTGTAAAGGTCACAATTTTAATTCGATTTTGATGAAACTTGAAATTCATCGTTATATCCCAAAGATCTTGGTTCTTTTCAATATTTGCGCATATCGGATCGTAACTTCCTGAATTATGGTCCCTGGTTATACGCAAAATCCCCCTTTCTTTAGCTTGTGGTCCCTCTGGAGGTCACAATTATTATCCAATTTAAAAAAACGTTTGATTATATCACCGTTACACTGTAAGGAAGGTTGAGTTTGAATTTCGGGTAAATCGGACCAAAATTGACAGACAAAATGGCCGCCATTTGTATGCGAATACTGTTAAAAAAATGATATATCATGGTTGTGGACCCTGTATAGGTCACAATTTTAATTCGATTTTGATGAGGAAGGTTGAGTTCTAATTTTGTGAAAATCGTACCAAAATTGCCAGACGAAATGGTCGCCGTTTGTACGCGAATAGTGTAAAAATATGGTATATCATGGTTGTGGACTCGCTACAGGTCACAATTCTTATCCGATTTTGATGAAAAGTCACATTTCTAGGTTGTGTACCGTCACACCATAATCATTGTCGGTTTCGAGTTTCATTAATATCAGACTGGAACTGACCAACTAAATGGCTGCTCCCAATACAGTATGAAATACAGGACTTAAAGATGTAGGAAAAATCACTTTCGGTATTGCTTGTTCTCTTTCCATCTCTCGAAAATGTGGGCGTATCCTGCCTGGCAGTGCCAGCCTATCTTTAACTATTATAGTTAGAACTGCCATCTCTTTATCTTATCTCCCATAATGTAACTTTAGTTAAGAGGATTCATTCCCGTTCGATTTAATCTGTAAATATGTTTTGTAGGTTTCCCAGCCTCCACCAGCAATGGCTGTTACTGGACCACCACCACAAGACCACATGTGTGCTGCCGTTTTCGTCACTTTGTGTTGCTTTTGGCCAACTGGTATAATTGCTATCATCAAGGCTATGGATGTAAGTATGGAAACCCCACCAGTAGAAAAAAATTGAAATGCCCGTCGCCCACCACGCGAGTCCAATCAGACTGGAGAGTTCAATATGAACGAACTAGTCACTGATAACCAGTTCTTCATAGCCATTCTTATCTCTGGTTATACAAGTTTCTCAAAAATAAAAGTCTTTGTGAATTGTATGTATGAAATATATGCACCAAAATATGGAACAACAGTGTATTTACCGTGTTTCAAAATTTCAACACAAAATATTGAGTCGTTTGGGCTTAACTGTACACGTTACCTTTTTAAGATTTCGGGTCAGATTTTTCGTTAGTTGACCTGATTATCGCTTCCATATCAATTCCTTTAAAAAATCTATGCAATGAATGACCCATGTGCTGTACTTGATAATGAAAGGTAAATTTCACCTACACGTCGTTATTTTTATAAAATAAAAGTCTGGTTTTATCCAGACGCAGTATAATACTGCTTGGAACAACAGTCTCCATTTCCAGATGAAGCATCACATGACGGGTTTAAGTTGTTTAAAAGCATATCAAACACTTTGAGTTAGTTGCTCGGCCAGGAGGTAGCAGATTTTAACACAAAATTAAAGTTTCATTCTCCAAAATATTATCGGGATCGGTCCTTTAGAATACAGAAACTGATTCTATACAACAATTAGTAATATTTTTCTAGCTTTACTGGTTCTTCTTGGGGTCACATTCAGAGGTCGCAGTGGATCAATTTCAAGTTGCGTAAAAATACGCAGACATTCCAAAATTTCGTGTTTTTGCCGTCTACATCTGCGTGACTTTGAGCAGCATACTCAATAGAATCGAGTCAAGTCGTTTTGTGAACAAACCTATTATAAAGCGTCCTTATTTCATTGATAGGCATACTGTATTTAATCTAATGACGACTGGAGGTTAACGGCATTGGCATTAGATCTATGGTTGACGACGCAACGATTTCTATCTTTCACTTCGACAGGAAGTAAAGAGAAGACTATCACTATGAAAGCAAACATTTGATTGGCTGAATGTAAACAGGATACCGTACTGTGTCCTAGACAATCCAAAGTCTTGTATGACATGCGCTTTATTGCTTCCAATGCCGCAAAATAGGGGTGTCCCAGGAAAATAAAAATCTACGGAGACTACGTGCAGTAGAAGTGTGTAAAAGAAGCGTGAAACGCATAAATTGTACAAACTACGACGTAGAATAATCTAGTTTTATTCTCACGTCGGGAAATTTTCTGCGTGTAAATTACACAGCGTCCGTGTAAATTACACAGCGTCCGTCAATATTTGTGTTTATTTTGAAAAAAATGCGTGAAATACGCGGATTTTTGCGTGACTGCGTGTTCAATGGCTCATGCCATCAATCAAATAGCATAATGAGATCATACCATCCCACAGGAATCTGACCTTCTATCCGTATATATACAGCATACCATACCGAACTAGATAATACATGTATATACCAGTAATAAAGAAAGAACAGGAATGCAATGCCTGTTGAAGCCTCAATTTTACCTGCTCTCGCTTAGGCTCATAGGCAATCAAACCAATGGGTCCAATCCAATGTCTCATGCTATCATTCAAATAGTATAATGAAGTCTAACAGCTTGTGCTATCAATTAAACTAGCAGAGTGGAAGGGGGACACTGACACTGTATATAAAAAACAACTTCTAAACCAAATTAATTCATTTAGAAGTATGCTTTCAACATTCTCCACAAGAGTGTAACCATCGAAGACAAATAACGAATATGGTTATTGAATTTTTTTGGTTGTTTGTTTCAGGCCCGAAATGCTTTGGAAAGAGGTGATCTGATGACAGCCCAGAATTCTGCTAGGTCAGCTAAGCAGATGGTGACTATTAGTGTTATTGTTGGCATCATTTCCATCATTGTCGTGGGTATTTTGGTCGGGGTGTATGTGGGCGTCATTCTGGCACAAATTAACGACAGCAACAGCTATTACGATTAAATTAGCTGTTATTGTGTAACTCCTGTCGACCAAGATATTTACTAGAAATTAACCCAGTACATAATTCTATTAATTACAGATAGATTTCTAAGGCTTCTTTTGATTGGTTGGTTATCTTCTAATGATTGGTTTGCTTGACAGAACATTATCACAATTTGACAAAAACCAATCAAGACAAACTTTAGAAATAAATTATTTTAGCAACATAAAAAACATTTAGTGTTTGACCATATTTTAATATAGCAACGGTCCCATCTTTAAATTTCTAATTTGTGAAATTTTCAATTAGCCTGATTTTAATATTAAAATCTCTGATCGTCACATTTACCCTCGAAAAGTACAATATTGTGAATTGTGATAGTTGAATCTCAAAAAAGAGGAATATCAGTTAAAAAATCTACATTACTATGATGTAGTCATCAAGTCAAAAACAAAGAAATTATCTAACCTAATTAAAATACAGGCATCTTAGGTTTAGTATGGAAGAATCACATGACGATCAGCAATTTTAATAAAGATTCAAATTATAGTTAAAGAAATAATATACTATACATGTAAGGGCGTATCCAGAGAGGGAGGGGGCCCTGTAAGCTGCGTAAAAGTTTTTGTAAGTAAAACAACACTATTTATAGAAACGTGTCAAGGTCGTGTGATTTATCCTTTATCATCAGATGGTGGAGGAGGGTGGCTGGGATGGCCTAGTGGTCTAGAGTGACCCGCTTCGACCTCTAGCTGGCCAGTCACCTCTGGCTTGCGGCTGTGCTTTCGAGCCCTGGTGTGAGCGTATGTGGCATGGAGATAGGGGGGCCTTCTCAACCTCGTGGGTTTCCTCCAGGCACTCAGGTTTCCTCCCACTGCTAAAGACCCCTACCTACGCGCAAGCGAATTATTGAAATAAAATTAACCATATGTTAGTTCCAAAATGACCTAGTTTGTGTTGAGTGGATGTTAAACCCCATTTCTCTCTCCCTCTCTCAGATGTTGGAATGGGATGGGCATTTTAAGCGCAAGACAATGATACAGACATATGTGATATTACAATATTACGGCTTTACATCAATGATATTGATGTTAGATTTCTCTCTTTAAGTACGTATGTATGTCAAACCTCCTCCTGCAAGAATTTCTGGATCCACCCCTGACATGATGTTTACGATCACTGTTGATCACACAATATTTTATTACAAAGTTTTTATGTTTCAACGATATTTCATAATTAATTATCAATCTGATTAATGCACAGGTCTCAAATTTGTTTTTATACTTTCGATGGTTTGTGCTTCATATACAGCTGACAGGTTTATGTCTGAGGTTATTAAATGAAATCGTGTTTAACGTCCTACTTTTCTGGCCCGATTGAGAAGACAGTTCTGAGGTTTATTTAACTTTCGATTTTTTGTGACTAGGATTTTTTTCGATCCTGGTGTCGGCCGAGAAAGTTTCTCAGGATTTTCGCAATCTGGTTTCTACTTGTCAGTGGTGTAGGAGGGAGAACCTAGTTGTTCTGATAGGGCGATAAATAAAGATCCCATGTATCTTCCAGAATTCTGGTTGGTTCTATACACTATACAGTGTTGTGAAAACCATTAGACAGAATTGTAAATTGTAAAATAGCTAAACAAATTAGGAACTGTGCCTTCACTGCAATATCACTCTCAGATTTTAACTCCCCACAAATGAATGAATTAGGAACCGCTCCTTGCTGCTACATCACAATCAGCGGAAACAAACGTTAACCCACCCATGACCGAAACAAATTAGGAATTGTGTTTTAATCAGATTGAATTATTCGTTGGATGCCTTGAAAAACTGTAAAATGTCCACATTAAACTTGTACAAGTTTGTAATTTGCATAATTTTTATATGTCGTGTTCCATGTAAATTACAAACTTAAATAATTATATAAATCTTTACAACTTTTAAAATTATTATTAACAAGAAATAAAAAAAATATTGTCTAATTTGTTCTTACAAAGCTAAGCTCTGGTTATTCTAAGTGTAGAAATACTGGTACATATTATTTTGTGAAATATATATTTTAAATTGTAGAATGACTATCAAAGGTTGTCATTATGTGTACATTTTGTTTATGTTAATCAATATTTGAATGTAATTATATAATATTGAATAGTACTTCTAATTGTCATAATATTTTTAATGATGTTTGGCTTCACAGGCTACAACATGTTCGATAGAAGGCTTGAACTTGCTTTAACTATGTACATCTTTATCAAGGCCTTCACATTCTTGTTTTTACTATGTACATCTTATTAAGGCTATACATTCTCTATCAAATACCAATTATGTGGTGAAAGTTTTTGTGATGGTGTCTTTATGCTATTAACAGTAAACAGATCACATTAGTTCGAAAGGAGATTTAAAAAACTCCTTTTTAGTAATAGACCTTTCAAAATTAGAATCTCTGTATTTTTTTTGTATTTTTTTTGCTTGGACTAGCAGGCAATGCTCAATGTTCCTCTTAAAAATTGTTCAGCTTGATTTATATATATTTACTTTTAAATTTATATATTTTAAAATTTTCACTAATAGGATATTATTACTTCGATTAAAATTAAAGGGATTTTTTGTTTTTAACTTTACAATATATTTAAAATTTACACTAATAGGGATATTGTGGTATATGTAATGAAAGTTCATTTTTCTTTTTAAATTTACAATATATAAGGTGTTGTGACTGTTTAATTTAAAGGGGCTTAACGTTTGATTTAGTTTTTGTTCGAATATTTCTTTCCCTGACTTTTAATGATTCTTGCCCTGTTTTTAAAATCTGTAAAAATTTTAAAAATTCCATTTATCTCTCTCTCTCTCTCTCTCTCTCTTTCTCTCTCTTTTTAAAGGAACTGTAATCTCAACTAATCTTTCACAGAAAAGCTGAGGTTCACCTAGAAATCCTCCTATGTTCAGAGCTGGATTAACCATTAAGCAAAATAAACACATGGTATTGGACATCAGGGAAGTAGCGGGCACAACAGAAGGTCTGCTTTGTTAAGATTCCAAATTTAAAATATTTAATTCTAAAATTTTCATTGTTTTGATCTTTTATTACTCTTTTGTCGTAAATAATGACATGTATAAAATCCCAGAAAAACCCTTATCCACAAGCTTGATGGTTTTTTATTGTTCATTATTGTTTACATTGTGAATTAATTATATATGGTGGCTACAAAATCTTCAAAGTGCTTAGGGCATCTGTAGGTCTTATTTTGGTCCTGTCTATGTCCTATGTAAATATTAACAGTTAAAGAGGTGCAAAACGCTGCTGCCGTGGCAAAATTCTCCAACATTTAGCGCATGAACGATAGAAATGAAAATATTTGTCGATATAACTAAAGCACTATTCTATGGGAAATTCTTAGAAACATTTTTTAAAATCCAAAATTATTTTTGAGATTTAAATTAAGAAATGCTTTTATACTTCTATTTTATATTTATTTGAAGAACATGGATTCCGTGAACAGTAATAATGGGGGTTGAGGGTGAAGTTACTGTATCACTAATACTAATAATATGATATATATTAAACAAACACAACCTGAGCTCATCTGTGGATTTGATGTCTTATTGAATATTTTACTTTGTTTTTAATATACTTGTCAATAAATTATATATATATATACTTTAGTTGTCTAATTACTGGGGGGTAGGGATGGCCTAGTGGTCTAGAGTGCCAGGCTTTGACCTCTAGCTGGCCGGTCACCTCTGGCTTGCGGCTGTGGTTTCAAGCCCTGGTGTGAGCGTATGGAGATAGGGGTGCCTTCTCAACCTAGTGGGTTTCCTCCGGTTTCCTCCCACTGCTAAAGACCCGTATGCACAAGTGAATTATTGAAATAAAATGAAACCATGTTAGTCCCAAAATGACCTAATTTGTGTCAAGTGGACGTTAAACCTCATTTCTCTCTCTCTCTAATTACCGAGTGGAGTGGGGGGGGGGGATTGTCTAACCTGTGCACCAGGATGTTTTGTATAAGAGCTTTAGATTCACCAGCAGATGAAGATGGACATACACCTTGCATAGTGCTATGAGGCAAATTTTACTTCAGCTGAGGTGCTATGGCCTACTCTTATTTCAAATTCCAACTGCCAAGGTATCTTCATGGCATTGCCAATTTGTATGTATGATCTCCAATATTTGTCCACTTCCTGTATTGGCCGCTTTTCACTGCACAGCGACTGGAAAATCCAGAAAAACTTTCTTGGCAAACATCTGCTTGCAATCAGATTGTAAATTTGAATTTTAGAATGATACTGGGGCCTTTGTGATATTCCAGGAATGAGGGGGGGGGGCATATGTAAATGATGAAATAGCATATAATATAGGATTCGTACACAGATATTTCCAGTAGTGCCCGTGTTATGATCTGGAGCCAATTAAATCAGACGATGAGTTGGACAACAGCCTTTGGCAACGGTGGTGTCTGTGAAGTTATGACAAGTACATGTGATATGTAGCCTTGTTTTTCAGATGGTATCATATATGAGATGAGATACACACTAGGTCATTTCAGGACTAAAACATTTACAATTTAATCTCAATAATCACCTTGCACAAAGAAGTCTTTAGCAACATACGAAAACAGATGAGGTTAGGCATATGACCGTACACCCTTTTCTAGTAGAAGTGTGGCATCCTGAACCACGCCACTTTACTTAAAATGACAGACCTTATGATCTAAAGCAAATGTTAGTCCTCTGAACCATTCCCACTCCATACCCACTGCCTGTATTAAAAGCTGAGGTATGCCCATGGTTCGATCTATTTGATAAGGCTTTATTCAAGTTTGGTCAAAGACACACGAGATGTAAACAGGGCTAGTGCTAATCCCTACCCTAACCTTAACCCTGGACATAGCCCTAATGCTTTGCATAACATACAATAGCAATATTATATACCAGAAAACACTGGAAAATACCGAAAAACACCATGTTATACTTAATACCGGAAAACACCCTAAATAGGTAGTCCAGAGCCCGATCCTCTGTGTGCGTGGGATGGGATTAGATTTTTCTGTTAGGGTTAGGCTTAGTTTTTTTTGTGTGTTTTCCGGAGGACCAGGCTCTGAGTTGCCTTTTTAGGGTGTTTTCTGGTATTTAGTGTGTTTTCCTGTATTTAGTGTTTAACCGGTATTTAGTATAACATGTTCTTTTCCGGTACATAGTATAGCGCACCTACAATCTCGCCAACAATCATGTGCAAAAAACCTTATTTACATCTCAGCAAACTTAACGAAAATTGACTTGGCCTTAACAAATAGATCTAGCCGTACAACCATACTAGAGACGGTCAAGGCTCTGATGGGCCCTAGGCAGTTTGGTCAGCCCATAAAATTTTGGACGACCTTTTTAAAGTTTGATTTTATTTCATGCACTAATTGGCTGTTGCTGTGCTCCTCTTAGCATCAATTGATTGTCACCAACCGAATGACATGGTAATGTTTGACAGTTGTAGTACTTTACATTATTTCTCTTGCAGCTGTCTTAGTTTTTTATCTTGGGCCCTGGGCAGCTGCCCGGCCCTGGGCAACTGCCTACCCTGCCTATGGGGTAATCCGCCTCTAACCCATACACATGTAAACGAGTAACCACAGAAAAAACAACTCCACGTTAGCCCAACATCGGCTGAATTGCATTGACTTAAATTCATAACCCAGGCAATAACAATTCAACGAATTTTAGTGAATATATTTTATTAACCATATTAATATTCAAGTTGAAAGACCATAAGTATTATAATAAATTAAAATAAAAACAATAATATAAATGCAGTACAGGTTTAAACAATAATAATTCATTATAATCATATCATCAATGCAGAACACATTATAACAATAATAATTCATCATATCATAAATTCCATATACATCTTTTAACTTTAAACTTAAACAATAACAAACCCTTAACAATAATTCAAGTACACATACATGTAAATAAACCAATATTGCATGCATCTGTTAATATATAATATACAATAGATTACTCACCTATACATATGGTAATTATACATGTATCGTATTACAAATTTGGTACCAGTGTAACCACAGATATCCTCCCATGGTCTCATACTGAATAACAACTTTGGGTGTTTTAAGGAATTATTAGTTATATAGAGGGATTACTCATGTTTTCCTTTTGTGTTTGTCACTTTCATTTCTTGAAATCTCCATAACGCATCTATTGTAGCAATAATCGCTGTGTTAAAATTGTATTTAGAATGTGTTAACCAGTTGTATAACACACTGAGACCAAAATTGTCCATTAACATATTGAGACCAATATTGTCCTTTAACTTATTATCTACATTATATTTTAGTCACCTTCTATATGGGTGGGTGATGTCATGGACCGTATATACACCGTCCATGGTGATGCATTCTAATACATTGTACTTCTTAGTGTTGAATGTCCGCTTACAGATATATAGTGTAGGTGACTATATCATCTACCTATCAGACTGTCTAAAGCTGTGGTTACACCCAACTGGTACCAAATTGATATTTATAGCAAGGTTCCTACAGCCAGTCAATAGCCCAGACAGATAATCAGTGAAATAAAGAGACCAGCATTAGACTGGCAACCTACATTGTACAGTAACATGTTCTCACAAACATCATACAGATTTCAAAACTTGAAAACGAGTCTCAATTTGTGCAATGAACATTTTCATTTGTTTTATTAAATGTCTATCATAGTTCTCTTTGACTTGGGTAAAAATAACGTTGATTTATTGATTTGTTAATCTGTCTACACATATATCTAAAATTCTAGGTCCACAGAGAAAATGCTGAGATACTGAGCCTTAGTTATTTAGTGGTATACTGTCAACAGTTTTCAGTCAAACAGGTGCGGATCCAGGATTTTTTGCAGGGGGGTGTCTAGGTTTGATAATTGCTTAACTAATTGCGCTCAACCGATAATTTGGTAAATTAGATTCAATTTGGTTCATTCTGATGTATTTCCGGAAGGTAAATTCCAAAATAACAGGTCTAAATCGCCAATAAAAACGCATAAAAAAATTTTCAAGTCTGAGCGGGGGGACCCCCCCCCTCTGGATCCGCGCCTGTCAAAAGCGGAACAAAACTTAAAGATGTATTATTTAAGAGCTAAATCAATTTATAGTAGGTCATTCTGTTGGCTTTAAAGTATCATTTAGACATTTATTCACATGACAATAAACTTATATTTAACTCTTTAGCTTTTGAATGGCCGAGATTTAAATGGATTTGAAATTTGAACACTCGCAAGATTAAAAAATTAATCGATAAAAAAGACATTTGAGACTTAATCTTGGCAGTCACATAATAAACAAACTTCAAAGAGTCATAACATTGTCCAGAATAAATTAATTTGAATGAAATTTTCAATATATTCATGTATGGATGACAGGCAGCTCCTGATCTAAATCTTACATAATGCATCTTTAATATACAAACTGACTTCAGCATAATATCATTTTGAAACAAACTCCCACCACTCACCAAAATATCAAATCCAATCAATTGAATTCAATGATATACTTGTATTTTTACTCATATCAAAGAAGTGGAGCCCTTTTAAATGATCGAAAAACACACTGCAACAATTTGAGACAAAGTATTGTGAGTGAATAAAAGTAAATAAACATAAATATTCAGATCTAAAAACAATAAAAATAAAAAAACAAAGCAATGCATCCAAACAAATAAAGGAATCCAATAAAAGAATGTTTCTAAAAAAGGAATGGATCCAATAAAGTAATGTTTCAAACTTAAGAAAGGTATGTTTCTAATCAAAGGAATGTTTTTCATAAAAGGAACATTTCCAATAAAGGAATGTTTGCAATAAAGGAATGTGTCCAATGCAAGAATGTTTCTAAAAAAGGAATATTTCCAATAAAGAAATGTTTCTATTAAAGGAATGTTTCTAAAAAAAATGGGTAATACAATCTAAAGATTGAGAAACATAAAAAAAACTTTTTTAATCAATAATTGCAAAAGGAGTGGAATTGCATATGAAAGGAAGCATAACCAAATATTAGCTAAAATGGCAAGGCGATAATTTTTCAAATTTTTGGGTGGGTAATATTACATATCAAGGTAGGCGTATAGAAGGTATATCACAATAAATAAATTATAACTTAACTACCTAATCAATCAAGCCTAGCTATTATCAACAATAATTGGGTTGCACGGTATAGTAGTTATACACACATTACAATATATTCATTTTGGAATTTTGAATATTATTTACCATGTCTTGTTGTCCACTTGGACATACATGTACTCCTGGCCGGACAATTTAGGACATTTGGAAAACAGCGTCGGACATATTCGGAATATAAAGGCAAAATACAATCAAGTATTAATAAATAAATATATTTTAATTTCTTACTTTTCTGGCCCAACCAGGTCTAACAAAGACACAGTGAAGTATTACTACAATGTTGTTATTATAATATTATTCACCTCTTGCTTATATCAAAGGAAGCCCTATAAATATACACTAAGCTACGCCCACATCTTAACATAAGCTGTACGATGAATAAAAAAAAAGGAGAGGGGTTTAATATAGACTATGCCTGCTCCCCAATCCCTATTCAGATACAAATCTGAATAAAAATATTGCTTATATAAAACGAAAAGAATAAAAGGCTTTTTTGGTCAACTTGCCAAATTGATTTGAATTTAGTAGTGCTGTCATGTGCCACCATAGTCTATATCAAAGTACTTTGGTGAGTTCGTTAAATGCTCTGGTGAGTTGTAAACAATTTTTGTGACTAGACAAAATTGAAAAAAAAAAAACCCTTGTGATCACCTGATCAAATCGTCAAATGATTTGGCGATTTGTGGTAATCACTTTGGAAATTTGGGGTTGATAAATTCGTTGATTAGGGTAAACAATTTGAATTATAAAACTAGATGTTAAAGATAAAAGTTTGATAGAATTCAAATCGCTTTGGCAAATAAGTGGTCGATAAGAACATGTAAGTGATACACAGATATGCTTGCTATTGTTTTGTTTAAAGGCAGATTGTATTTCTATCATTATTATTATTATCGACAAACGCAATCTTCAGACAAAGATATATAGTAGCCTCATGCTTCCAGTCTTCTGTAGACCCCAATTAATCGTTGACAATTTGTACATTTGTGTTTGACATCGCTTAAACTATTTATACAGAATGGTAGAATACAACACCCACACCACAACCTGAAGTTAAAGGATATTATATAGAAAATAGAGACATACACCAAATAAAATAGGTTGCCAGACAAAGAAATATACATCCACAGCAGCTATAAGTTGTCAGAGCAGTCAACCAGGCAAGATAAAAACACCGCAAATAAAAGGAAATATCTGAACACAAAGACCAAAAAAAAAAAAGGTGAGAGAGAGAAATAGGGTTTATCATGCACTCGACACAAGCTAGGTCATTTTGGGACTAACATATGGTTTAATTTTATTTCAATAATTCCCTTGTGCGTAGGATCCGGAGAAAAACCCACGAGGTTGGACAGGCGAAACCATGCCAGTTGACAAATGGCAGGCTTTATGATACAGTGCGCACATCCCCCCCCCCAAAAACAAGGAAAAAAAGGTATATCTGATGTACCTAAAGATGTTTTGAAAGGGCTAAAGGTCCATATTTCTTACTAAATAAAGTGGGCGTGGAGTGGAGAGAGAGAAATGGGGTTGAGCGTCCAATTAACATAATCTAGGTCATTTCGGGGCTAAGATATGGTTCAATTTTATTCCAATAATTTGCTTGTGAGTAGGGGTTCTTTAGCCATGGGAGGAAACCGGAGGACACAAAGAAAACCCACAAGGCCGGACAGGTTACTAAATAAAAGTAAAATATTTAAACACAAACACCCCAAAAGAAAGTTAGACCTGTTGTTCCTAAAAATATTTTCAAAGAGCTAAAGGTCAAAATTTATTACTAGATGGAGTTGATCTGGTGTGTTATTTCCATTAAAGGTCAAAACAAAGGTCAAAATAAAGGTCAAAATAAAGTGTTGAATTGAGTTGGATGCTATTGAACAGAATAAGCAAATCTCTTCTACAATTAATTTAAAGTAATGTCTTTAAAGGCAAATGAAAGTCTTCCTGTTTAGTAATGTTAGGAGCCACACTGACTCAGTAAGACACTGGCTCGCTTTGAACTATTACATGTATATAAACTTATGGTAAATTTGACCAAATTTCTAAAATGAAAATTGTTTGAAATAGGTTGGGTAACTTTTCATTTTCATTCAACTTAAGGCATTAGATTTTTCTAGAAACATGGCTCAGGAGAGTGAATTTCTGATGGCCTTTACTAGGGAGGTCAAGATAAATTTTGACCTGTATTATTATGAAAATGATTGTGTTAGTCATTTTGTTCTCATTTACTTGAACATTTCAATGACAAATATATTGAAATCTGTTTTACACATTAATAATGTTTAGTTGTTTACCTCTCTCTCTTACCAGATTAATCAGACACAATATAATTTAGTTGCTAGTTTTAGTCGAATAGGTACATGTACTTCATGTATAATTTATAATAGGACAAGCTGATGAAACCATGTTAAGTTTATCAAACAGTAATTCACAAGAAATAATATACTGCTAATATGTCAGTTTAAATTAACTACATATACATAACGTTTAAATGGCATCAGATTAAAGATACACACCCGTGTACAAACTGGGTGATTTGATGATATATATTTGGACTAAAACATATTCAAACTAATTAATTCATCATAATTTTTCTTCAGATCCTTCTCATAATATTGTAATTGCCAAGGAATACCCCTGTTTTTCAGGGAATCCAGTATTTTTCTAGTAAGATTAGATATTTCTACATTCCATACATGTATATACCAAAATTGCCATACTTTTATTGGAATATATAACCACCTGATAAACATTTTTCTGGGAACCTATCTTTAATCTATAATAATATTGATTTTTTCTCTCTCATGCTTTCATAACATTTAAATAGCCTACACAATGGTTAAGCTATAATCATATAGTTTAATGCAAACTAGGTCATTTTGGGACTAACATATGGTTCACTTTTATTTCAGTAACCTGCTTGTGCAGGGGTCTTTATTTGCAGTGGGAGGAAACCCCATTTCTCTTTCTCTCTCTCTCTCAGTTTATTTTCTTAATGTACATGTATGGAGTTATTATGTAAATGGTATTAAAGAACTATGTATGATCATATTAATGACAATCCTACACACCCACTCTACTGTATCATAATTGATTATAAAGGGAGGAGATTTGAATTTAAGCTTCTTACGGGCTAGGCTGCATTTATATAACTAGATATCATTGATTTATACATAAAAATATCCACATATCAACAAACAGCAAACTTCATTGTTATACATAATACAGGTTGCCATGGGTAACCTCTAAAAATAAAAATATGGTAGGCATAAAAACTATGCTACTCAGAGAGAGAGAGAGAGAGAGAAAGACAGAGAGAGAGAAAGGGAGAGAGGTATTTTTGGGACTACCACATGGTTCAGTTTTACTCAAAAATTTCCCTTGTGCGTACATTGAAGGGGGCTTTAGCTGAGGGAAGAAACCAGGGGACCTAGAGAAAACCGACTCCTTGGTACAGGGAATCAAAATCACACCATTTGACTCAATGACAGACTCTATGATCTGATATGAATGTGTTATTAAACCAGCAACGCTACCCACAAAATTCACTGATAAAACCAATGAATCTGTTGAGGATAGGCCAATGACAAAAAACCTACATAGTCGTGTAGATCAATGCACATGTAACATAGGTCTACATAAACCAAAGCCTCAAGAATAGGGGAACATACTGTAAATGATAACTACAAATACAATCCAAATTTTGAGAAAACCGGTCAATAACTGAACTGACTGGACTGATAGGTGGATGGACAGAGGTGATGACAATATTCAACCACATTAATCATTAATATGATGGTGCATAAAATTCAGGTCTATATTTCAATATAATATAATGAACTGAGATTTCTGATAAATATTATTTAAATAATATCATGGTAAATATTTTGATATATATGTATCATAATAAGTTAATAGAATACCCTGAAACCAATATATAATATATATTATTATGAATCAAATTAATTATTACACGTACATGTACAGACAATAAGCTAATACATGTACATGTATAACAGTACAACAGAAAATAACATAACATAACAATACCGGTACATGTAACAGACAATAAGCTAATGTAACAACACAATAAGCTAAATGTAACAAGACAATAAGCTAATGTAGCAAGACAATAAGCCAATGTAACAAGACAATAAGCTAATGTAACAAGACAATAAGCATCTTAGACGTTCACATCCAAACGACTCAATATTTTTAGAGATGAAATTTTGAGACAAGGTAAATACACCATGCCTCTATATTTTGGCACTTAAATTTCACACATACTCGGAAATCTATTTTTAAAACTCAGTTCAAATCGGGAGAGTACCTTCAAGGCCACCTCCAAACTTTGTCAAGGGGAGATGTAGAAAAGGTAAAGGCACATGATTGTTGATGAGATTGAGGGTTACGATTAGCACTAGCCCTGTTTACACCTTGTAACCTTTGGCCAAATCTGGAGGTGGCCTTAAGATTTAGATCTAATCCTCATATACTACAGTTGATTTGGAGATGTGAAAGATGCACCCATTATAATCATTCTAGTTCGATATACATGTATGTGTCTCTTAATCCAGGTCTTTCACATCAAATAAAGACGAGAATGACAACGCTGTCTGGATCACTTATTCAATTGCTTTTGGTGTTAAAGGTTTAACAATTTTTTCCATTTCAATTGACCAAATATTATCAGAAACATTTGAACCTTGTGATAATCGAGGTTTTTGAGTAATCTCTCTTATTAAGGTTTTTCTGTATGACACTTGAGGAGTTTTAGATAGAAACATGCACTAAGCCAAATTAGAAACAAATATGCAAGTAGCACAAAAATAAACACGTAGAATGTAAAATAATTTTCAATAATTTGTATTTCTTTTTCACATTTAAACTAACATTTTAACCACTTGTGTACCGTAAATTGTAAATTATAATTATATTGAAATTTATAAATGACGAAAGTATTTGACATTAAATAGTACATGCCAAAGATTTTTTTTCTCGAATTGCTGCTAATATACATAATAACAACAATTAAAAATCTAGAACACACACTTACATGTATGGAAGAACAATTTGAATTACTGATTTGAATGGGAAACATTCCAAAAGGTATTCTCTAGTGTTTTCAAGAAAGCGAAATACTACCTAAGTAATCATTCTTCAAATGAGTATGTGTTATAGTAGGCCTTAATTGCTCTACTTAATTATTTGAAAGCATAATTATTGCCCAAAGAAATAAGTAATTATTATTCCATAAGTATGTGTTATAGTAGGCCTTAATTGTTCTATTCAGTTACTTAATTTCATGAAAGGATACTTAATTGTTGCCCAAACAAATAAGTAAATATTCTTCCATAAGCAGATGTTAGAAATTATTCTCCAATTCTTGTTGATTACAATAACAGGAAAAAAGGAAAGAATCTAAATGTATAGACATACAAGGTAAATTGATGATAATGTGACTTGTTAACTGAGTCTACGGTAGATGCCAAGAGTTGTTCCACACAAGTTACATCTATGTTTTACGTCTTGTAAATCAGGAATACAGAATGGTATCGGACAACATGGCCAACAACTGTAGAATTAAATTAAAATTTTTAAAAAACAATTGGATCAAAATCATCATAATGGTATTAATCATAATGTATTGATGAATGCATCTTTAATTATTTAGAAATTCTAACAATCCAGCCTCATCGAATCGTATGTGCACATAGCTGATCATGGGCTCAGTAACGCATCGCACGACAGTGTGAACCTAGCATAAACAAAAGTTATTTCTAACGTCAAACAAATCAACAATTGAAGCATCCAAATATATTAGAGAATTGTGTAAGCTTGGATGAAAGCAAAAGTAGGAATATGCATTATGCAAGTTGCTGAAATTTGACTATAAATGACGATATTATATCAATGTATGAATACAATTATGCAATTACAACATAGGTTTTGTTTATGCAGAGTTTCAGCTAGTACATAATTATTGAATAGAATAAGCATAAACCAACGTTTCTGTTGTTGAAAAGACAACGATCTGTCCATTTCAAAATGGATTAAGAATCCTACTAGGCATGCATACCGTGCATATGTAAGATTCACAAAACAGAGTGGTTTAACTACATGTACATGTACCTGCAAAGATTGTGGGGCGTGTTTTTATTTTTTAAAGATCGATGTCGTTAGTCGTTAGTATTGTTAAGTCTATAAAATTGTACATTGTGTTAATGTCTTCAATTACTAAATGCCAATCAAAGAAAACATCAATAATTGTATATATAATGTTTTCCTTCTATACATGTATCTGAGAAATGGACGTTTTTCTGATATGCAAATTGATTGACAAGTCTGGAAATAAGGCACCACGTCACAGACAATGCCAGGCACAGATTCAGGCCTTGTCAGGCACAAAACCGAGCCTGTTGATTGATCTTTTTTATGAAAATGAACGTGGATAGTGGATAATAAAATAATGTTTGAATTACTCTGCTGGATACATTAATTTCTGCTGGCTATCTCTTTTTGATCTTACGTTTAATTTATAGTCATGATATTTGGATCAGCTGCCTACATGCACATCTTTAATAATAGAGAATCAATGCTTGAAAATTCAAAATGTCAATAACAAAATGAGTCCATTGTCCTTCGTGGAATTTGTATGGGTAACCCAGTAAAGATCAAATTCGAAGCATACAGTATGTCTGCATTGCAAATATTGGACTATAATCAAGACTGGATATCAGACACCTGTCACAGACATTACCAGACACAGATTATAACACAACATACGTTATAATATACACATTGTGTGATAATTCATGTCTGCCATCTCAATCTGACTAAAACACAGATCTTATTTCGTTTCATTTTTTATAGTCCAAAATTTCGGTTTACTTGTCTTTACTACACTAGGATCTGGAAGAGTTGTTATCAATGATGCGTTCTGGATGGTGTGAGGATTTAGCCAATGAATCGGTCTGTTACGCCGAGCTTTACGTGTGTTTTGCATGGAACTGTGGGTATTCACTAGTAACATTAGAGAGGTTTCGCAAGTTAACAGTTACACTTACATTTGCATTTAGATAAGCGAAAGTGTAACTGTACATTATGACGTTTCGCTAAATTCACATTTACATTTACACTTAGTAGCTGGTGACACAAACTTGGTTCAAGATCTGGTTGTTGAAGATGAGATTGGTAAAGCACGCACAGTTATGGAGGCTGCTATCCGTCAGCCACACTTTTATGATGTGCGCTTCACGTCACACGTCACAAAAACTGACGACGTTTAACCGTCTAAATGTAAATGTAAGTGTAAATGTAAAGTTGCGAAACCTCTCTATTAATACTGATTGATTAATCAAGTAAAGTTGCAAAACCTCTCTATTAATCAATTGATTAATCAAGTAAAGTTGCGAAACCTCTCTATTAATACTGATTGATTAATCAAATGTCTGAGGTCATAGGATCAAAAGCAACCTATCGCTACAACCATTCAGATCTTTATGGGTAGGCCATCGAAAGTATAAAAACAGGAAATGATATATAGATCTGTATTTTAATCAGATTGACACAGTCTGTGCTGGGAACTTATTTTCAGACATGGCTACAAAGCTTGCAAAGTGACAAAATATTTGTTAATATGTAGATGATGAAAGTCTTTCTTGTACCAGGGTTCAATTAAAGCGGTATCGCATCGCAAAAAGCGACTCATATCGCCGTAAAAGCGATAGAATTATTTTATTCATTTGCCAAAAATTGTTTTCAAACTTGTGAAGTGCGATTCATTATATTTTGGATGAATGTGGAGTATAATTATAAATGCAGGACTAACTTCACTTGTTTAATATTCCAAGTTGTGGTCGTGATTAATTTGAAACAGTTTTTATTTAAATATCTTCGATAACTAGAAGACAATGCAGACTCTGTTTTTAATCACACGTGTTTATAAAATACGTTACTAAAAATAGAATAAAACGATGCAGTCTTGTATGATTGGCTAACTTAACTGAAAACTAAAAGTAGACATCTCGCAAGACACGTGAAACGTGCCGTTTTTGACGAATGTCTGACAAAAATGTTATGCTGATGGCATATTCTCGGGTTGATATTTTAAAGGCGGAGGGGAGAATGTTTTTTAAATAGAGAAATAAACAAGCAACGCCGCGCCTACAAATATTTCGATTGGAATGGTGTAATTTAAAGTACTGTACAGTACATGTAGTTTTGATTTAGACGATCGGGGATAGACGGTAACTAGTAACTGAAATTTTTTTTGGAGATGTCAATTTTTTATTAACTTCATCCATACATAAGTCGATGGGGGGTGTACAATGGAGGCCAGACATTGGCGGAAAAAAGTATCCACTTATACCCCGAGAAATCTGAATTGGAAATATTTGTAGGCTACGTTTTACTGCTCCTCAAATATGAGCAAATGCTATTCAAATTTTGAATTGATTAGCCAAAATGTGAATCTGTCACAAAAATTTGCTACTCATTGGTTTTAGACTAAATTGAACCCTGTCTTGTACCGTACTCAACACTATGTGCAACATTTGATTATTAAGGGTGTTGAATAGTCTAAGACACATACTAACTTTTCAACACAAAGCTTATTAAGGCTTTGCACACTTGTTCCATGTTTACAATAACAATAGGCTGTTTCCTCACAGTCCTCAATCAGTGGGATTAGTGTGATCGAGCTCTCTCTTCCGTTGATCAAACCGAAAGGTCCTCAACAAATACCTATGAGGGACCGGGTATCATTCAGATTTAATGAAAAAAGGTAAGAAACTGAGCTTACCCTCTATAATCTAATACACATATTCAGTTAATAGGTTGATGTCCAGAAAGTGTTAAATATCATCAAGATTCATAAATTAACGCCAGTTTGTGCTACCATTTAGTTATCAAAACTAAACTAAATGGTCATAAACTAGATGACTGATGTCAAAACTAAACAGCGTTTATTAAGCCTAACCGTAGCACAAACTGGGTATTAATTTATGGATCTTGATGGTATTTAACACATTCTGGACATCAACCTATTAACTGAATATGTTTATTAGATTAAACATTTGTAGATGGTAAGCTCAGTTTCTTTCCTTTCTTCATAAAATCTGAATGATACCCGGTCCCTAAGTGTATCAAGCCTGGAAATAAGGCACCTGCCACTGACTATGTCAGACACAAAACCTCTGGCGTCTGTCATTTTGTCTGGCACTGATTTGTCTTTTTTATTGATATTATTA
The DNA here is from genome assembly GCA_036850965.1 of Patella caerulea. Classification (NCBI taxonomy): domain Eukaryota; kingdom Metazoa; phylum Mollusca; class Gastropoda; family Patellidae; genus Patella; species Patella caerulea. Next base: position 11,795,201 of record JAZGQO010000006.1, read on the forward strand.
ATACATGTTTGGCTCTAAGTTGAAAATGTCAGGTATTATTTCATTAGTGCTAGACATTTTGATAGGTACATCTAAAACCATTCCAGGCCTGCTAATTATATACATATACTTCAACTTACCCAAATAAACAGAGAAGACCTGATGTTAACCAAGTTAAAGCTCCAGACTCGTAATCTAAATAGGTGGTAATATGAGCATTACAGAACGGACAATAGACCGTCTGTCTATCGGGTCCCCATCGATTAGTTGGTATAACTATTATTGGAGCACCAGTAACCACTGCCTGATAACCTAAAATACATGAGATCACACTCTGTAAAATCAAATCTAATAAAAGAAAAATACATGTATAGTAACAAACCCCTGCCTGTATAATAAGATAGGGAAAAAAGTTTGACCACTCAATCAACACAGACCATGTGAAGCGAGAGAAAGAGAAACGGGCTTTATTATACGCTAGATTCTAATTAAGTCATCATGCAACTAACACAGTTCAATCTTATTTCAATAAATCGCATATGGAATCTTTAGCAAAGGCAGGACACTGAGGTTGGACAGACGACTCTACTCCTCCTCAGGCACAAGCGGGAAATCAAAATTATGCCACACATCTAACGCACACATTAAACCAGAATGTACCCTACTCCTTTAACTGCGAATAAGGCTAAGTTAAGTTCAATTGGTGCCCCATCACCTACCATTATCTGGTTGTACTGGGTAGTTAGCACTGGTCGGATATTGATAACCAGACGCAGTGCCCTTTGGAGGTTCATATTTTGGTGGAGGCTCATCTGGATAGGGACTACCTCCTGATTCTTGGTAAGAGGGAGGCTCCCCATTGGGCGCTGGTGGTGGACCTGTGGCAGACATCTTTAATACTTCCCTCAAAGAATCTGTAAGAAAAAAATTATTTTAATATGATAGGTTTATGATAGGAACGGAAAGAGTTAAAAGTTGTTTCCATAGAAGGGCAATTCAACGCTAACGGACGTGCATTTTGAACTCGTCGTATTTTGAATACTTCTAATATTATCTAACCATGGATAGTTAACTGTGTGGGTTTTATATAGCATTAAAGACATATGTTTTAAGTATCAATTGACATATGATTTAATTTGTCCATAAACACGAGAAATCAATATTGGCTCCTCAAAGTATAGGTAATGGTTTTAAACCATTAGACTGTAAAAGTGAACTGTATAAAAACTTGTTCTTCCCCAAAACGATAATAGATTGGAACCACCTCGAAGATAGTGTCGTGCATGCTAAGACAATAGGCTGTTTCCGCACAGTCTTCAATCAGCAGAATTAGTGTGACCGAGCTCTCTCTCCCGTTGATCATGTGGAAAGGCTCAACGTACCTACATGTATCCAGATCCAGATATGAAGTTCATGCAGCTTGAGCTTGAACAAAATGACACTATTAAATTACTATTACTAGTATTATCAGATTTGTGTACGCTAAATGTTTTGACATATTATATAGCTATTTTGACACATCAAGTTGTATATTTCAACCGATATACCCTGAGTGTAGACACCGACAGTGTCGTAAATCAACGTTCAAAATTAAATATGACGCTAAAAAAAAAAAAAAAAAAAAAAAAGATTAAAAAAAAACTTTTTGTTGTCGTCTCGACCCGGAAATTAAATTGTTTTTCGCTGATGAAAATGAAATATATTAACGAATATAATTAAATAATGTACATAAGAATACCTCACAAATGTAACCAAAACGTGTCTCGAAAAAAACAAACGGTAAACTTAGATCAGAAATCAACAAAATACATTCAATGTTATGCATCCAAATCACCAATCAATATACGAAGTACAAATTCCGGTTATATTAAAATTAAGTCCGCTGGAAATAAAGTTCTTAGTAAATTTTAAAATTTCATGTTTCTTGCATGATATTTGTTAGATTCAGACCTCATTCAAATCTAAAGTTATATTTTCAGATTGATTTTATAACTTCGTTGAATAATCCATAGATTTTGTCAAAAATCCGATGCTGTTTATATTCATACGCGGTACTAAAGGGGAGGACACTCTGCTTTTATTTTGATGTAACGTCATGTGATGTTGAAGTATTGAGTAATTTTGTATTTTGTGACAAGTGGTAGATATTTGTTATGCAGGCCATTATTTTAATTACATTCAAATAGTTTTACAGATAAATTGTACAGTTTTGTTGGTGAATTTTAAAGTAAATATTGATTTCTTTTTTGTGTTATGCGGTACATAAACATTCGAATTATGAAGTATTGAGGAAAGTTTCAGTTTCCTCCCCAATGGACCCCATCCATATTTGTTCAACTTGTCTTTTGTATATCTGTTCACTACTCAGATGTACCGGTACAGTAATAAACACCCAGGTTATAACTACCGGCGGTCTAGATCACAGGAGCATTGATCTTTTAAAGACCGTTTCCACTACAAGATTGTGATGATCATATACCTGATGTCAAGGGGGGTTGGGATGGCCTTAGGCTTTAGCGGACTAGTCTAGAGTGTTGTGCCTCTACCTCTAGCTGGCAGGTCACCCCTCTCTTGCGGTTGTGGTTTCCTTCCCATGGTGTGAGTGTATGTGGCTTGGAGATAGGGACACCTTCTCAACCCCATGGTTATTTATACATATAATTCAGGTACTCTGATTTCCTCCCACAGGAAAAATCTGTGGTTTTACTTTGGGTACTCCGGTTTCCTCCCACAGGAAAGACCCATGCGCTAAGATAACAAAAATGGATCAAAATAAGACAACTTGCCTGCGACATCACCTACGGTTGAAGCAGACGTTACACACTAGTAACAACAACAACATGTAGACTGATAGCATAATTCATATCATTGGTTCTTGGGGAAAAGGTGGGATCAAAGGTTGTGATTATGTTATTATTTATTGAGTAATGTTTTATTTTGTAGATAATAATTGAAGATGTCGAGTCGAGGAGGTTACGGATCAACTAGTAAAGAATACCATGATGACCCAGGTTATAGAGAGTATCAGGATACGCCTTCCTCTAGTTATCAGGGAGGTGTGTATCATCATAAACTACATTTATAACTCTTGATATATATGTAATTATGTCTTCTGGCTGTCATTTATTGGGGGTCATTAAGAAAAGAGATCGTATGTCGTTTCATTTTTATAGTTCAAAATTTTGTTTTACTTGTCTTTACTAATACTACACTATGATCTGGAAGAGTTGTTATCATTGACGTGTTCTGAATGATGTGAGGCATTAGCCAATGAAACTGTTATGGCGTCTTCTTGGCCTTATAATGCAGGGGACCGTGGGTAAACCACTAGAAAGACTGATTGATTAATCAACACCATGGGGTCACATGCACTCTCACTATGACTTATCAGATCTTCATTTAGTGTAGGCCATCAAAAGCGCAGAAAACCGGAATGAATTATAGAACTGTATAGTTTAATCAGATTGGTGTCATACTAGTTGGCTGGCTAGGATGCTAGACTGTAGATTCGAATATCTGTGACATGAATTCTGGTGTGTGCCTACTCATTCAAGGATTATGTTTGCAAAGCTGTTAAATAAAACAGCAGTAAGAATAGAATCTAAGCTAATAAAAGTAGTTAGTGATCTTAATAACCAAAAGCCTTCAATATTGCTACTTTGCAATTACAGCAAGATTCATCGTGAAATGTCTGTGATTTTAATGTATTTATGTCTATTTCAGGAAGATCATCTGATATATCAGATTCCATTGATCTCATTAAAAACAATATATTTAAAATAAATAGCGGAGGTATGTATTGTTTGTTCTAATCATTCTGTAATCAAGTGGCTTTGTTTTCGATTCCAACCAGGGGTCGCGTTGGTTTAGTGGGTAAGACGCTGGCTCACTAGTCTGGAGGTCGAGTATTCGATCCAAACATTGGTCGAGAAAGTTCATTCTGATTTTCCGACGTGGTTCCCCCTTGTCATTGATGCGGGACGCAGACGCTGACAAGAACAGCTGTGGCGTTTGGATGGGATGAAAACCCACGGTCCTGTGTACACATTGGTGTGTACATAAATGATCCCTTAGCAGTTGGAATTCGATGTAAAAGTAGGCTGTAGTGAAGCTTTCTGGGCAAAATTTCCTTCATAGCACACTGTATGTCGTATGCCCATCTTCATTGGCCCAGTTGTTGATCAGAACAGTAGGATGTTTAACTCCATTACATTTCATTTCTAATTTCAATCCTACAGTTATACATTGGTTTTCTTCTGTTGCTTACTTGGCCTTATCGAATAAGTCTAACCATGGGTGTACCTCAGCTTTTAATACAGGCCATTCATTGATGTGGGGTGGAAATGGTTCAGAGGTCTAAGTAGCTTTAGATTTGAAGTATGTCATTGTGAGTCAAGTGGCATGATTTGTTATATGTTACAAGACATATGAATATAAACATACTGAAGTAAAAATGTCTTATACTAGTAACCACATCGGTGAAATGTGTAAAAAAACAGTTCGTCTAAATACTAAATACTGAATACAAAGAAGCAAATGAGGAAGTGTAAACTGTCAGCTGACTCATTATTTAAATTTAACGCATCAATAATATTTTGCATTATTTTTTTCCAGCAAATAGTATTGAAAAAGCCATGAAAAATATAGGAACAGATCGAGACAGTGTTCAACTCAGAGATAAAATGTATGTTATTCTATTTATGAGTTTTTGTTTATTTAAAATCTGCCTATTGTAGGTCTTTATTAATTTATCCAGAACATAATCAGCTCTCGATGTCAAGGCTACCCTGCGGTATTTGCTGGATTAAAGTTCAATTTTCTGCATAATTTTCCTTCGTGATTTAACAATTAAATGGATAATCGAGACTACTGGTTTTGTCTTGCCGACTTTAGTAATCATGAGCTTTCACTCGCTTAATTCTCAGTTCATATTGGATCAATGTGACTGAATTTTCATTAACTAGTTTTTCGCTATTATAGTGAGAATTGACAACTCATTATCTAATCTCCCATAATGTATCTTTAAATTTATTTTTCCTTTATTCATTTTGATTGTTTATTTCAATTGTAAGCACCTTTTTTCCGTGAGAGCAGTGTGTTATTTCCTGATTTTGCAGTGGCAACAGAGTATATATTTCCTGGTTTTCTTTCAGACATGAAATATCACAGACTACGAATAAAATAGCACAAGATACGATGAGAGTAATGAAATCGGTTGGAAATAAAAGGGCTGATAAAGTAAGTCCACATAAGACCAGTTTGTCTATTTTCGTTGCCAAACAGGGGGGGTGGGATGGCCTAGTGGACTAGAGTGCCGCACTTCAACCTCTAGCTGGCCGGTCACCTCTGGCTTGCGGCTGTGGTTTCGAGCCCGGGTGTGAGGGTATGTGGCATGGAGATAGGGGCGCCTTCTCAACCTCTGGCTTGTGCCTGTGGTTTCAATCCCTGGTGTGAGCGTATGTGGCATGGAGATAGGGGCGCCTTCTCAACCTCTTGGGTTTCCCCCGGGCACTCCGGTTTCCTTCCACTGCTAAAGACCCCTACGTACAAGCGAATTATTGAAATAAAATTAAACCATATGTTAGTCCCGAAATGACCTGGTTTGTGTTGAGTGGGCGTTAAACCCCATTTCTCTCTCTCTCATTGCCAAACAGACTTTTATAACAAAAAATGTCTTACTCCGGCTGGGCTAATGAAGACAGGCATACACCATTCTGTGTGCTTCAAAGGAATGTTTGGCCTTACAGCAGCACTGCGCCCTACACTTATATCAAATTCTGACTGACGATGAATCTTTATTATTTGCACGTCAAAGTGTACATGGTTTTCCATCCCATCCACACCTCTGACAATGCGAACCACTCCGAAAAGTCTGGATGAACTTTTTCGGCCAATTTAGGGATCAATGGACAAACATGGGACCTCCAGGTTAGCGATCCAACATCTTACTTACAGAGTCACTGTGGTTCATGTGCCAAATAAAGTTACATTATATAGGCGCGGATCCAGAGGGGGGGCGCTCTCTGCGCACGCCCCCTCTATTTTTTGAGGTGGCAAAAAATTTTTAGCTCCATATATTCTCGGGAGAAAGGAGAACGAAAATAGTTTAAGTTGGAAATCGTAATTTACAGTACTAGTATGAAATTAGTCCTTGTGGGCATTTTTTACACTCAAAAATCACGGTTCCAGGCTTCGCACTCCCAAGCTGGTGCAGCACGCCCCCTCTTTCTGAAAATCCTGGATTCCCTCCTGTATCCCCAGCATATCTCTTGAACCATCCAGTTATCGACATGTATACACATCAGCCTTTTATGGTAGTTTTCACGTTTGGTAATTAGAAATTTCTCAGATTTGATAATAATTGTGTTGCTATGGAAACAAATATTACTTAGTTTTTGGTGTAGAAAGTGACTGAATATCAATGACTGAATCTTCTTGTTTTCTTTCTTTCAGCAACAAAAGATACAACTAAGTAAACTAAAGAATGATTTTCAGGAATCAGTGGAACGGTTCCAAGGTTTACAGAAGGTAGGAGTCTTAAAAGAGAAGTCTCAGTTTTCGCTGCCTACCTACAAAAAAACATGTTTTTTCAATTTTATAGGGTCTTACGTGATAAACTTACATGACTATTTCACCCTACTCCTTTTCTCGTACAAACTGGAAATCGTAACCATAAAACACTGTCACATCTGCATCACATAAAGAAAGTAAGATCGTAATTTACTAGATTATCATTAAGTTTCGTATTTGATGGAGGATTAGTAACCAGGTTCACAGATAAGTTATTTGGAGACATGAAAATTAAAATTCTTTGTACTGAGGATTATTTTATAGAAACGAATCAAAAGAGATAATGTATTTGTTTTTTTAGATGGCTGCTGGTAAAGTGAAGTCTTCAGTGAAACTAGGTACCCACAAACCTGCATCTAAACCATTAGTGGATACCGGAATGACTGGTTGGAACGTAAGCAAATTATATATAGAAATAACAAATATTTGGGTTGTTGTAAATCTAATACAATTTAGTTGATTTGGAAGATTCTGAATTGACGATCATGCGTACTCCATGGTCAACAGATGTAGCCATATTTCCTATAAATAAATGCAATGAAATGAGGTTTTACGTCCTACTCTTCTGCACCTAACCTGGGCTAATGGAAGGCGGACATCGGCCCACTCTTATATCGAATTCCAACTGCCAAGGGATCTTTTACGTGCACGCCAATGTGTACACAGGACCTCGTTTTTTTGTATCATCCGAATGGCTAGACATCTGTCCTTGTCAGGCCCTCTGTCCTCCATCACACAAGGGGAAACCACGCCAGAAAATCGAGATGAACTTTCTCTGCCAATGCAGGGATCGAACACCCAACCTCCAGGCTAGCAAGCCAGCACCTTACCGACTTAGCAGGTGATCCCATTCCTATAAATAACATGATGAGATAGATATAGTGCTATAACTGTGAAGGGGGGTTGGGATGGCCTAGTGGTCTAGAGTGCCACGCTTCAACCTCTAGCTGGCCGGTCACCTCTGGCTTGCGGCTGTGTGAGTGTATGTGGCATGGAGATAGGGGCGCCTTCTCAACCTCGTGGGTTTCCTCTGGACACTCCGGTTTCATCCCACTGCTAAAGACCCCTACGTGCAAGCGAATTATTGAAATAAAATTAAACCATATGTTAGTCCCGAAATGACCTAGTTTGTGTTGAGTGGACGTTAAACCCCATTTCTCTCTCTCTATAACTGTGAAGTGAGAATTCATTTAGCCCAATAGCGACTTGATCATTGGTCAAATTTAAAACACAACAATAAAAAGGAAGGATTGTCTATGAACTAGAATATTTGTTTTTGTTTGGCCTTATTATAATATCCAACCTCAGGGATTTTCTCCGGGTCCTCTGGTTGCCTTCCACTGCTGACGACCCCTACACACAATGAAGTATTTAAATAATATTGAACCATATGTTATTCCCAAAATGTCCTAGCCGCATATCTCTCTGGAGTGGAGGTAGAGGTTAAAATCTCTCTCTCTCTTTCTCATTATATTTTAATAAACATTTGATTGTTTTTTTTAGGATGATGACGACGATTATTCCGACAAGACAGCGTTTTATCGACAGGAAGAAAGACGAGTAGAGTTACAGGAACAACAACAGGTCGTTGAAGATGACCTCGCTTTAATACGAGAAAGAGAGGAGAGAATCCGACAGTTAGAGGTAATTATCCGAACGTTGATAAACGTTCTATTACTTGAATTAGCACCTGAAATTCATTCATAAACATTGGAACGTCTAGAGTCTGATTGTGGGATATGAATGGTCTTTTAAAATGTTGAGAGGATTTTGACAGGCTGTCTGCGGTACAATTGCTGGACATATTTTTATACGCCCACATTTTCATGTGGACGTATATTGTCGTCGCCCCTGTTCGTCCGTCCACAATTGTTTGTGAACAGTCTACAGGTCACAATTTTTATCCGATTTCAATGAAACTTAAAACATAGGTTTATCACCCTAAGATCTCGGTTCCTTTCGATATTGGCATGTATCGGAATGTAACTTCATGGGTTATGGCCCCTGATTGTACGAAAAATCACGTTTTTTTAGCTTGTGAACAGTTTAGAGGTCACAATTTTGAACCGATTTGGATGAAACTTGAAATGCATGTTTATAACCCAAAGATCTTGGTTCCTTTCGATATTTGCGCCAATCGGATCGTAACTTCCTGAATTATGGCCCCTGATTGTCCGAAAAATTGCCCTTTTTAGCTTGTGGTCCCTCTGGAGGTCAAAATTGTTATCCGATTTAAAAAAACGTTTGATTATATCATTGTTCAATGGTTATGAAGGTCGAGTTCGAATTTCGTGAAAATCGGACCAAAATTGACGGACAAAATGGCTGCCATTTGTACGCGAATAGTGTGAAAATATGTTAAATCAAGGTTGTGAACAGTGTAGAGGACACAATTTTGAACCGATTTGGATGAAACTTGAAATGCATGTTTATAACCGAAAGATCTTGGTTCCTTTCGATATTTGCGCCAATCGGATCGTAACTTCCTGAATTATGGCCCCTGATTGTCCGAAAAATTGCCCTTTTTAGCTTGTGGTCCCTCTGGAGGTCAAAATTGTTATCCGATTTAAAAAAACGTTTGATTATATCATTGTTCAATGGTTATGAAGGTCGAGTTCGAATTTCGTGAAAATCAGACCAAAATTGACGGACAAAATGGCCGCCATTTGTACGCGAATAGTGTGAAAATATGTTATATCAAGGTTGTGAACAGTGTAGAGGACACAATTTTGAACCGATTTGGATGAAACCTGAAATGCATGTTTATAACCCATAGATCTTGATTCCTTCCGATATTTGCGCCAATCGGATCGTAACTTCCTGAATTATGGCCCCTGATTGTCCGAAAAATTGCCCTTTTTAGCTTGTGGTCCCTCTGGAGGTCAAAATTGTTATCCGATTTAAAAAAACGTTTGATTATATCACCGTTCCATGGTTATGAAGATTGAGTATGAATTTTGTGAAAATCGGACCAAAATTGACGGACAAAATGGCCGCCGTTTGTACGCGAATATTGTGAAAATATGTTATATAAAGGTTGTGGACCTTATAGAGGTCATAATTTTGAACCGATTTTGATGAAACTTGACATGTATGTTTATAACCCAAAGATCTTGGTTCCTTTCGATATTTGCGCCCATTGGATCATAACTTCCTGAATTATGTCCCCGGATTGTCCGAAAAATCGCTTTTGTTCGCTTTTGGTCCCTCTGGAGGTCAAAATTATTATCCGATTTAAAAAAACGTTTGACTATATCACCGTTACATGGTAATGAAGAGAGAGTTTGAATTACGTGAAAACCGGACTAGAATTGACGGACAAAATGGCCGCCGTTTGTACATGAATAGTGTGAAAATATGTTATATCAAGGTTGTGGACCCTATAGATAGAGGTCACAATTTTGAATCGATTTTGATGAAACTTGACAGGTATGTTTTAAACCCAAAGATCTTGGTTCCTTTCGATATTTGCGCCCATCAGGTCATTACTTCCTGAATTATGTCCCCTGATTGTACGAAAAATCACCCTTTTTAGCTTGTGGTGCCTCTGGAGGTCACAATTATTATATGATTTAAAAAAAAAACGTTTGATTATAAAAACCAAACAAATTCTAATGATTTTCTGATAATTCCTTAATATGCGACAATTCTTGTTGACTGCCCGGACGATTTGGCTGCTGTGCGGGCGTATGTTTCGTTGCCTGGCAACCTATTTTTTGTATTTGTTATGGTAACAAAAAGAACTGACATCTACAAAGAAAATAGCGGGTGTTAGGCTGTCTGCAATCAGCTTTACTGTTTCTATTGATTTATCCAAAATATCAAAAACTTTGCATTACAGACAGTTTCACTGGTTAATTTCTCACGTCATCCAGAACACAGGTTATATAACATCTTTTCCAGATACTATTATAGTAAAGACAAATTGAACAAAATTTTGAACTATATAAAACGAAACACAAGAGGATTTGTGTTTAAATCAGATTGACTTTTTTCTTGAGTAAAAGAAAAAATTAAAAACTTTCCACAATGATAAAAAGACTAGAATTAACAAGCTCTTGTGAAAATTGTAATATTGTTTTTTTTTCTGTATTTTAGTCTGATATTTTAGATGTAAATGAGATTTTCCGTGATTTAGGGGCTTTAATTACCGAACAAGGTGAAACATTAGGTAAGTTGATCTCGGCGTTAATTGCTGAATTTGACAAGTTGGAGCACAAAGCTGCACAACAGTAGAATGTTAAATCCCATAACTAATCCTGTGACTCATTTCATTTCTGGCAACCTACATTTAATCTTGTGTTTTTAGAATTAATTTTTTAATTTCTTTACATTCATTCACTATCAAAACCTTGTTTGAAAATTTTTAAAAATCATTTAAAATCACTCCAAATCATCTGGAGTGTTAGGTGACCGAATGGCTACCTAATGTCTGTCATTGACTCAACTGGCGAGGTTATTTTTCCCCGGTTGTATGTGACAAGGAGTAAGGTCGCCTGTCCAACCTCCTGGGTTTTTCTCTGTGTCCTAATATCCTCACTATTAAATACCCTTACATACAAGGGAATTATTAAAATATAATTGACCCATATGTTAGTCCTGAAATGACCTAGTTTGTGTTGCATGGACTTAAAAGTCATTTCTCTCTCATTCCTGCCAAAAATTTGATTTAAACCTACCATTCAATTTTGATAATAAGTATCGAATTTACAAGGAATTTAATTTCTCGATCACCGCTCAAAAATAACTAACTCAATTGATTTTCACACAAAATCACATACTTATAGAAGAACAGCTTCTTAATTTATTTGGGCAAGGATTCAAAGAGTATTCTCTCAACGTTATCAAACTAATACTGTAATACAAAAAATATGAGGCCAATATATACACAGAATAACAACAATTCATGAAACCATCTTGGACAACAAGAAGATCATAATTAACACTTACAGCCAATAGAGTTGATTATCGATATATAATGATTTGAACAATGTATTTTTAGATACGATAGAAGCGAATGTTGAGAGAACGTATGGTAATGTTGAAGCTGGTAATCAACAATTAGATAAAGCGTCACAATATCAGGTTTGTACTAATATTTCTCATTGTCTTTTGTTCATTTGGTGGATTGGATGGCCGAATGGTTAGCAAGTGCGCACTGTGTCATAATGTCTGTCATTGAGTTAACTGGCATGGTTTCGATTACCCGGTTGTACGTGACAAGGAGTAGGGTCGCCTGTCAAACCTCATGGGTTTTCTCCATGCCTCTGGTTTCCTCCCACTGCTAAAGACCCCTATGCGCAAGCGGATTAGTAAAGTAAAATTTAACCATGTGCTATGTGCTAGTCCCGAAATGACATAGTTTGTGTCGAGTGGATGTTTACACCCCATTTCTCTCTCTCTCTTGTTTGTCTGTCTATTTTGGGTCGGCAGCTTCACTAGGGCTGTCCTGGGGCTGAAATTTGGTGTAGGGAAATATAGTCCACCTAATGTTTTTTGATGGAATATATATCTTTAGACTATGAATTAAACCTGTGTGGGGGGAATTTGATGAATTTTTTGGTTTAATTTCAGAAAAAGGCGCGAAAGAAGATGTGCTGTCTACTTGTGATATTTTTAGTTGTAGCAGCCGTTGTATCTATTATTGTTGTTGTTAGTATTAAGGGTTGATTACACTGCATTCAACTCACCTGTTTTATCTCTAAAATAAGCAGTTTGTACATCAAGAAATTAACATGTGACCTGAACTTAATGGGACCTGAAATTAAATTTAACCTGATAAAGATAAAGATTGACGTGACTGGAAATTAACGTGGCCTAAAATAAACGTGACTCCTAATTTGAAATTAAGAAGACTAATATTATGTAAAGCTGCTGAACATTATTTGGTATGGTGTTCATTCTCCTATATTATGCTCAAATATTGCAGCATTTTTTGGTGGCCCTTTTTTCATTTGATTGAATCGTAGATTAGGATTATATACTGTTAGGGGATTAGGTAGAAGAATGGTTAACATGTTTGATCATAATGTCTGTCATTGAGTCAAGTGGCATGATTTCGATTACAAGGTATAGTGTCACTTGTCCAACCTCGTGGCTCTTGTCTCGTCCTCTACTTTCCTCATACTACTGAAGACCTGTACGTATTAGCAAATTATTGAAATAAAATGAACCGTTAATGTCTAGAAATGACTTAATTTGTGGCGAGTTGCGGTTAAACTCTCTCTCTCTGTTGATATTTTTTTGTTCCAGTTAAGCGATAAGAATTAGATATTGTTCGACGAAATACAAATGACGATTGGCAGCTTTAATTTAAACGTTTAGGTTTAGATATTTGGCTGCGTTGATTTGATGTATCCGAGTATGACACTGAATTCAACTTGTTTACTAATTTCACGTCCTATTTCGGCTTTTTGTGTAACAATCGGTTATATTATGTATCTCTTAAAGGGACAATAACACTCTTGCTGGCTTGGTAGCTCCAGAAAATAAATAATACCCTTATTCTAAGTACTAGATGTTTAAGTGACCTACCTGTTGTGTAAATTATCCATTACATCCTATTTTACTTGTCCAGAGGGTTCGAAAATATTTTAAAATCCAAGTCACATATGAAAAGGTTTACGTTAGACTTTTCAAATCAATTGGTTGAATTTTTCGAATTTTTCAAAATAGGCGTGTTAAGATGAAATTTATATCATCATTTAATTGGAATATTGTAAAATAATACGATTTGTTGACCAGAATGAAGATTGGGACATATTATTCAGTTACAACAAGAGTGTTATTGGGGCTTTAAGGGAGGATGTTGGATGGCCGAATGGTTAGTGCGTGTGCTCTGCATCATAAGGTCTGTCATTGAGTCAGTTGACAAGGTTTCGATTCCCCGGTTGTTAATGTTGTTAAGGAGTAGGGTCGCCTCTCCAACATCCCACTGCTAAAGACCCCTGCACGCATACAAATTATTGAAATAAAATTGAATCATGGGTTAGTCACGAAATCACCTAGTTTGTGGTGAGTGGACGTTAAACCCCATTTCTCTCTCACTCTCTCTCTGTATCTCATGACTGACTTTATCTGCACAATTCAATTCAATCGATAATTATATTTCTTACCCAAATCAAAGCAATGGGGTTTAATGTCGTGTCAACACAATACTTTGAGAATTTTTGCACCAGCATAATTAATCCATTCCAAAATCATACTTGTTTTTCATATTTTAGAAATGTGTAGAATTTGAAAATTAAAAAAGTGTACATATGTAATTAGCTGTGTTGACCTATATCGTCACAGACCTCACGATCCTTGTCAAAATGATCCTTGATTTATGATTGGCAACGATCAGCCATTGATTGACCAATCAGAAGACTGCTGAGAACTATAATTTTGAGTGGAATTCTCATGATGTACGGCTTTGATTATACATGAAATTCCATTCCATTGAAAGGGAAACTCAGTTTCGTTCCATTTGGTAGGAAAACTAAATTCTGATCCTCTTCCAATGATAGGAGTGATTGACTGTTCACTCATAACACTAGGGACTGGGTATCATTCAAATTTGATGAAAAGAGGAAAGAAAATGAGCTTAACATCTATAATCTAATACACATATTCAGTTAATAGATTGCTGTGCAGAAAGTGTTAAATACCATCAAGATTCATCAAATAACGCCCAGTTTGTACTACCCTTTAGTTTAACATCGGTTGTCTAGTTTATGAAACTAAATGGTCATAAACCGGATGACCAATATCAATACTAAACTAATTGGTCATAAACTAGATGACCGATTGTCAAAACTAAACGGTGTTTCTTAAACTAAATGGTAGCACAAACTGGGCGTTATTTGATGAATCTTGATGGTATTTAACACTTTCAGGACAGCAATCTATTAACTGAATATGTGTATTAGATTATAGATGGTAAGCTCAGTTTCTTTCCTTTTTTCATCAAATCTGAATGATACCCAGTCCCTAGTGTAATCTGGGACATTTGTTCTTTTCTTTTAGCTTAACTTCCATTTCCACTTGTAGACAAATGGTTCCTAAGGAACTTGGAAAGGGAGCCAAATGATAAGCTTAGTTTCACATGTGTAAGAGACAGGTACTTCTTCCATTACTGCTTAGGGAGGTTGGGATGGCCTAGTGGTCTAGAGTACCACGCTTCGATCTCCAGATGGCCGGTCACCTCTGGCTTGCGGCTGTGGTTTCGAGCCCTGGTGTAAGCGTATGTGGCATGGAGATAGGGGCGCCTTCTCAACCTCGTGGGTTTCCTCCGGCCACTCCGGTTCCCTTCCCACTGCTAAAGACCCCTACGCGCAAGCGAATTATTGAAATAAAATTAAACCATGTTAGTCCCGAAATGACCTTGTTTGTGTTGAGTGGAGGTTATACCCCATTTTTCTCTCTCTTGCTCCGTTAGTGTTTGTAGTGTCCCCCACCCCTGAGGATGTGGATGTACTGTATTTATACCATGTTCACAATTTTGAAAATACAATATACCACCAGAAAACACTTCCCACATTGAATTGTATATATTTAATAATGCCTGATTCACCATGTATATATGTTGTTATTTATAGGGTCATCCTTCAGCAACGATTAAAGATTTATGATCAGATTTTTATAAATTAGGGTTAGTCTATTTGTGGAGCTCTAAAATTTGGTTAGTCTTCTTGTGGAGCTCTAAAATTGGGTTAGTCTATTTGTGGAGCTCTAAAATTGGGTTAGTCTATTTATGGAGCTCTAAAATTGGGTTAGTCTATTTGTGGTGCTCTAAAATTGGGTTAGTCTATTTGTGGAGTTCTTAAATTGAGTTAGTCTATTTGTCTTATAGTAACCATGCTTCATTATGGGTAGAAATATTATTTGTGGCTCCACACCGCTTACTATCATCAATGTCTGTCGTGTCGATGGACTTGCCTCATCAATGTCTTGGAGTTTGTAGTCCAAACTTTGGACAATGGTTGTAAACACAAAAGTCCCACAACATATGATCGGAAAGTGGTCTCTCATGGTATTACCCTTGCTTCATAAATATTGTGACAGAGTTTACTCAAAGTCACTGTTAGCGATAGACAGATAACCCTTCAATATTATTTCCCCAAAAGCTATTTTATATTAAATTACAAAATGATTCCTGGGATGACTTGTGACTAGCAGTAATCATGACAGTTAATGTTTATTCCCATGACCAAATTGATAGTTGAATCAATCATTTGTGTTCCAATGTTTTGATACCAGGTCCTGAGTTCACAGAAAGATTCTCAGACTTAAGTGAAAAATTTACACAACTTACATTCACTGCTTATGAGAAATATCTTTGATCTTGAAATACAGTGTTTTTTTACATAGTTTCTCATTGATGTTTTTGATACAACTAAAGTTTTATAAAGGGCTATATTTTAGTTAAAATAAGGTAAACAATTTTGAGGTAATTCTTGAATTAAGTCTGAGAATGGTTTGAACTCGAGGCCCAATAGTTTAATATCACGATATATTTATAAAAATGTATAATTGTTTATTGGATGATATATTCATAATGTTCATTTCACAGATGTAAATTTTCATTAATTAAGAAATAAAATAAAATATCCATAATCAACAGAAAATATGACTTTTAATATAAAGATAAAATTGTTTATTTCAAAACATAAGATAATTAAATATATATATATATTATTATTATATACAGTAGAAAAATAGAAAGAGGTAAAAATAACAATAATACTGTTTGGACTTATACATACAGAATACAATTATACATACAGAATACAATTATACATACAGAATACAATCTGTTTTTATTGTTCAAAATTTTGTTTTACTTGTCTTTACTACACTATGATCTGGAAGAGTTGTTATCATTGACGTGTTCTGAATGATTTGAGAGATTAGCCATTGAAACTGTCTGTTATGGCGACTTCTTGGCCTTTTAATGCATGGAACTGTGGGTAAACAACTAGAAATGATTGAGATTGATAAATCAATGTCTGACGTCATCAGGTCAAATTCGCTCGTCAGATCTTCGTGTAGTGTAGGACATCGAAAGTATAAAAAAATCAATACGAAATATACATCTGTATTTTAACCAGATAAATACAGAGTGGTGCTTGATCGAGTAACACAATTTGAAAATCATAGAGGCATTTAGCACTTTGGAAATCTCTGTCACTTAGTTTAGTATAGTAAGAAAATAATTTTCAATTTGACTACATTCGCTTCCATCAAGAAAATATTTCAGTGAAATCTGAGATCTTTAAACTTGCATTATGCAAGAGCAAAATCTGCCAATTACAGGTCTTCCTTTAGGCATGAAATGTTATCTTAATTATTAATAAGACATTAATTAACTTATCCAGACCATAATAAACTCTCGATGTCAAGGCTAGCCTTCGATGTAAGCTGGATTAGATTCAAATATGCCGCTGAACGGCCATTGTAATTAAATCACAACATTGGATAATCGAGACTACTCTGTTTATATTAATGATTGTAGTAATGATGTCCGAGGCTATGCAGAAATTTCAAGCGCTCCGATCTCGGCCTATAGTGGATCAATTTGAGTGAAATTTTCAGCAAATTACATTTACACTATATAGTTTTTAACTATTATAGTGAGAACTGTCAGCTCTTTATCTAATCTCCTATAATATATCTTTAAATTAGAAGGAAGCCTTAGTAACTTAGTAAAGGATGGCTCGCTGAATGTGCTATCCCAGTTCCTCCTCGTCAGTGATGCAGGACGAAGAGTCTGGCAAGGAACATAGTCATGCACACATCAAAAAGAGGCCTTGATAGTTAGAATTCGCTGTTTATGCAAAATTGCCCCTTTATATGCGAAATGAAAAGGGGTTTAACATCCACGTCCATGCAGAGTGCTATGAGGGAAATTTTGCCCAGACATATCAAATTCCAACTGCAAAGGGATTTTTTACATGCACGTTAATATGTACACGGGACCCTTGGCATATGCCCGTCCTCATTAGCCTGGCTTCTTGTGGACTACAGGATTGTCTTGCTATTCATATACTGTTTAGTATCTGTTTCAGTGATAGTGACTTAACAGACCACGACACTGGCTAATGTCGTATTCATATACACTACCCATTTTCATGGGGTCTGGGGTATTAATTAAGAAATAACTTCATCAACACAAATGTTTTTGAGCAAAATAGACCACAATACTGATACGGAAGGTCAAACACACTGACCCAAATTGGATTAAAACGGGCGAAAAATATACAAATATTTAACCAACAAGAATGTCACAATAGTTCTCCTCATAAAGATACTGTTGGATGGTTTCGATTTCCTGGTTGTACGTGACAAGGAATAGGGTCGTCTGTCTAACCTCGTGGGTTTTCTTTGAGTCCCCCGGTTTCCTCCTGCTGTTAAACACTCCTACTCGCAAACAAATGATTAAAATAAAATTAAATTGTATGTTATTCCCAAAATGACCTAGTTTGTGTCGAAAGGTTGTTAAACCTCATTTTGCTCTCTCTCTCATAAAGAAGCTGGAGATGGAGCAGCACGACTAGTTTTTCTTCCGTTATTTCTCTCCTTTCGTTCGCGAATGGCCGTCTGAACTGCGTCGTATTCTGGTTTATTTAAACGATACGTTAATTTCCACAGGTGGGGTTTATAATCTGGTCTGTTTGTTGTGTTGTAGCGTCGTCCAAATATATCAGGTTTGCACAATTCCTCCGGTAGAGGGGACGACAGGAAATCGTGGTCACCAGGAGGGGGAATAAAACGATGAACATACTTCTTAAAATTCTCTGGAGGTAAAATTTTTCCTGAAAATATAAATCATTGAGTTACACAAAATAAGGTAAAAGGGATAGGGTAATCTAAGAGAGGGTAGAGAGAGGGTAATCTAAGAGAGAGGGTAATCTAAGAGAGAGGGTAATCTAAGCGGGTAATCTAAGAGAGAGGGTAATCTAAGAGAGGGTAATCTAAGAGAGAGGATAATCTAAGAGAGGGTAATCTAAGAGAGGGTAATCTAAGTGAGAGGGTAATCTAAGAGAGGGTAATCAATCTGCAAGGGTAAAATAGTGTAAGATTTAATACAAAGGTAATCTAAAATAGGGTGGTAATTTCAAGGGTATTCTAAGAGAGGATGGTAAGAGAGAGAGAGATGCGTAAGGGTCTTTAGCAGTGGGAGGAAACCGGAGTGCCCGGAGGAAATCCACTAGGTTGAGAAGGTGCCCCTATCTCCATGCCACATACGCTCACACCAGGTTTCGAAACCACAGCCGCAAGCTAGAAGTGACCAGTAATCTAAGAGAGGGTGGTAAACAAAAGGGTAATCTAAGAGAGGGTGGTAAACACCAGGGTATTCTAAGAGAGGGTGGTAAACATTTGGGTATTCTGAGAGAGGATGGTAAACATGAGGGTTATCTAAGAGAGGGTGGTAAACAAAAGGGTAATCTAAGTGAGGGTGGTAATCATGAGGGTATTCTGAGGGAGGATGGTAAACATGGGGGTTATCTAAGAGAGGTGGTAAACAAAAGGGTAATCTGAGAGAAGGTGGTAAACACATGGGTAATCTAAGAGGGGTGGTAATCACAAGGGCATTCTATGAGAGGTTGTTAAACAAGAGGGTAATCTAAGAGGGGGTGGTAAACACATGAATAATCTTAGAGAGGGTGCTAAACAAAAGGATAATCTAAGAGAGGGTGGTAAACACTTTGGTAAGAGAAGGTGGTAAACACTTTGGTAATCTAATAGAGTGTGGTAAATCTAAGGGTAATCTAAGAGAAGGTGGTAAACAAGAGGGTAATCTAAGAGAGGGTGGTAAGCACGTGGGTAATGTAAGAGAGGGTAGTAAACAAGAGGGTAATCTAAGAGAGGGTGGTAATCACATGCGTAATCTAAGAGAGGATGGTAAACACACGGGTAATCTAAGAGAGGGTGGTAAACATTAGGATAATCTAAGAAAGGGTGGTAAGCACATGGGTAATCTAAGAGAGGGTGGTAAACATGAGGATAATCTAAGAGAGGGTGGTAAACACAGGGGTAATCTAAGAGAGGGTGGTAAGCACATGGGTAATCTAAGAGAGGGTGGTAAACATGAGGATAATCTAAGAGAGGGTGGTAAACAAGAGGGTAATCTAAGAGAGGGTGGTAAGAACATGGGTAATCTAAGAGAGGTTGGTAAACATTAGGATAATCTAAGAAAGGGTGCTAACACATTGGTAATCTAAGAGAGGGTGGTAAATACATGGATAATCTAAGAGAAGTTAATCAATCAACAAGATTTAACACACGATTTAAGAGGGGTGGTAAACACAAGACTAAATAAACTGTTTCTGTTTTATTAAATGGAAGCTATATAATTACTTCTCACAATCTGCGAAGTTTAATGTTTTCGACTATAATGGTTGATTTAGGAATTAAAATGTCAGTCAACTAGCTTATTTGTGTTTGTTCTCAGGCTAGTTGTAGACAGACAGCAGTATGTCCACGCACTTACGACATTCTAGTTGAGATTCCAGTGCTCTAACCACATGACCACAGGGGCAGATCCAAGAATTTTTGCAGGAGATGTTTTGCCAGGTTCTTGTTAAGGAAGTTGAACAGTTGACAATGTATGATGCCATCCTCCTCTCCAAATTAAGTAGGCATACATACAAACTGAGCTTTTTAAACAAGAAATCCAACACCACATTTGGCAACAATTTTTATAATGAATTAATAGGATCAATTTGTGGTTCGATTTCATTGATGTCAGTATCATTATCTCGAACTTTGAATGCCCATCCCACTATCTGATGATAAAGGATAAAACACATGACCATGACTATAAAAGTTCTGTCCTGAAAAAAAAATTGTAGCTGTGAAGAGGAGAGGCAGCCGTTGGATCCCTCCCCCCATTTAGATCTGCCCCAATCTGTTTCACAGAGAATTACTTACGAATTAACTCTGTAACAGATGAGTGTCCACAGCACGTGCGTTGACTGCTCACCGCGCCAGTCATTGGCTCAACTGCTCGTGCAATGTTTACTTAACACCTAACTGTTTGGGCAAAATGATGCATTTTACTCATTTTAATACCCATTTACTCTAAATAGGAAATATTTTTTAACTTCAAATACTTCAAACGTCTTTATTTATTTTTCTTTTACCTTAAAAAAATGTTTGAGAATTTAATTTGTCGAAGTAAAAAAGTTAATATGCCGTATTTATTAAGCCTCGTCGATGTCATGCTTATCAGTGATTGTAGCGGCCAAGCGAATATTCACTGCGGGATCAGTTTGGATCTGCCCCTGGAATACCACAGAAAAATAATAATAAAAAAGCTAGTCCTACCATCTTGATCTATTGGTGGATTTCTTCCATCACTTTTTATTTTTAATCTCTTCAATTCCTGATGATCAGCCCGTGTTCGTCTTATTGCTATCTTTTTAAATTTTTCATCTTGGAATAAATTGCTCTCACTGATATATTTCGTAAAACTATGATCACCTATTTTAGATGGCCGAGGGATATTTAAGGGATACATAGCTGCAATAACTTCCGATATCTTCCTCCCGTCGGCTGAGGTATTAAAGCCAAACTGCTTGCGAAAGTTCCGCCAAACATTACTATTGTAGCTGGCGTCTGGTTTTTGAGGAAACGGTGGACCACATTTACCAGCTTCCATCCATAATCTCTGTTCCACGGACGGTTGTCCATTTGTAAAATCGCTGGAGCTGGTCCGTAAAAAGTTTCTACATTCTATATCTAGAACAGATATGGGTTTTTTTCTGGTTGCAAGTTTTTCGACGGGCCTGGGTTTAAAACCAGAATAACATGGCTGGCACTCCGGAATCAGTTTTTCACGTTCATCTATAGTTGTCATGGCATCAAGGGACATAACTCAACCTACAAAAAAGACTGGAATTTGTTATTTAATTAAAAATAACGTAAAACGTGGATTAACCAACACCAAGTCCATGAAATTTTTCCAAATCCAACTGAATTACAGATATTTTGTTTTGTAATAAAAAAAACTAGAACAGCATGGAATTTAATGTGTCGACATAACGTCAACACAATATTTTGGTCATTTGAATTGAGACTAATAAGTTAAATTGTATTTCTATTATATTGTTACATGTGCAATGTGAGATAAGAGAATTTTGCCCCAAACAGTTCAAAAATGAATTTATCAATTTTATTGTGTTATTTGTCCAACCTTGTGGGTTTTCTGCGGGTCCCCCAGTTTCCTCCCACTGCTAAAGACCCCTATGTTCAAACAAATAATTGAAATAAAATTGAACAATATTCGAAGAATTGAAAATATTTCAACATTCGACATTATCTGGAGACAGTATAATGTAATCTATAATCTTATATAAAATCTATTTATGGACCTCTTTTTGATATTTGAATCCAAGTCGATAATAGTTTGTTTTCGTTTTCTAAATTAAATTTTAAATAATCAGTTTGAGTAGCCTACATTTTAGTGTAGATAAAGCAAATTAGAAACTGTCTGGCAAATACAAATGGGGAAAACTTTATCCAAGTAATTAAATTCTGCTGAATGAGTCTAGGCATTGAAATGTCAGTGTGCTTTTCATATCATATTATTAATCAAATCAGTAATAGTTCATTTTTTGTGTCGGTTAATAAAAGAACAAGAATCCATTAATTTTGTTGTTTTCTTGTATCGAATTTCAAAGTTATGATTAATACATGAGATTAATTAGATTTAATGATCAATCAGTCATACAACATGTGCATGTCAATTTTTCTTTCCTGTCGTGTAATCAATAATTCAACAACCACCTGTCAAATTATGACATCACAAGACGAGTCACTATTTTATTTACATACGTATATTGGAACTTCTAGAGATTTAATAAAATAACTTACTTCTGTTTTAAATTAATAAAATATTTAATCATTCAGCTTAATGTTTAACTGTTCATAAATTAAACTTTAATTGTATTAAAGGTCGCCATTTTGACGCTACCGGTCGTTGCTATGGATCCATACAAATCTCGCGTAAGATAACGGTAAAATGAAGCCAATCGCTGTTACTTTGTCCTCCCGCTGAAAATAACCAAAAATGTTGTAATTTTCTAATTATTACAGTAAATAACTATTTTGTTGTTTTCATACAACGCCACAATAAGAAAAGAACGCCCCATGTACTTTTTGTGTATTTTCAAAGGTCAAAACGGATTATTTAAATGATTGATTGTCCCGTCGCTTTACCGAGGGAGTGAGTACAGCTATGAGATGACAGAAGTAACTGTTTATATTAGGAACGGTAAACATGTATGGACAACGTGTTATGTGTTATCGGTGTTACACTTGAATTGTTTTTCGTTAACAGATGTTATGAAGTAATTATCATGTTGTGATAACCGTTAATGGTAGGAGAGACATCGTAAATTTTTAGTGAAAAACAGTGGGAAGTTATTCGACTAATATTCATTCAAGGATATTGAACCGTGTTCACATGACAAGAACAGGTAAATAGTATGTGTATTAATTTATATTGATAAACTTGTTTTGAGAAATGGATCTACATGAAATATTTCAGTATCACTTGTGTTTATTATAATATTGTGTCTGGTTCCTAGAGTATTTTATAATATTTGCTGTGCATTACGATGTCACCATTCATACATGTCCTATGTTCTTACCAGAGTAAACTATGTAATATACACGTTTACGTGCATGTATTATTACATGAACGTGTGTATATTGTTAAACTAAGCCGATGCATAAAATCAGTAGTTGTTCTTCCATAAGTATGTGTTATAGCTTATTGTACTTTCCTTTCCGTCGTGGTTTCCCCTTGTCAGTGATACAGGACGGAGGGTCTGACAAGGACAGCTGTCTAGTCGTTCGGATGGGACGAAAAACCGAGGTCCCGTGTACACATTGGCGTGCACGTAAAAGATCCCTTGGTAGTTGTAATTCGATATAAGAGTAGGTCGTAGCGCCGCAGCCCTGGTAAAATTTCCCTCATAGCACACTGTATGGCGTATGCACTTCTTCACAGGTTAGGTGCCGAAGAGTAGGACGTTCAACACCATTTCATTTCATTTATTGCTCTTTCCAGTTACTAAATGCCTCTAAAAGATTATGCATAATGTTTTTATGGTACAGTTTAATATTAGATATAGTTCCTGGTATCTCACATGTTACAAATTTCTTTCTAATAGTCTGGCTTTTTTATTGTTCATAAATCTTCGTACCGTAAAAATAAGTTAATGTTAATTCATCAAAATTTTGTAGGATCTCGGTATCTCACCTATTACAAATTTCTTTCTGATTTTAGATTTGCTTTTTGGAAATTGCTTGCTCTCATTAGAAAAGGTTAATGTTAATTCATCGAAAATGAAGATTAATTATCGCAGGAACACGTTTTGTAAAACAAAAGTGGGATTTGTAGATACACTAAGCCAGTGGTTTATGCATTATCAAGAACGAAATGAGGATGAATAAAATTCCACGGTATCATAAGGTCTGTCATTGAGTCAACTTGCGTGGTTTCGATTCCCCAGGTTGTACGTGATAAGGAGTAGGGTAGCCTGTCCAGCCTCATGGTTTTTTGTCCGGGTCGTCCGGTTTGCCCCCACTGCTAAAAGACCCCTACGCACAAGCCAGTTATTAAAATAAAGTTGAACCATGTGATCTAATTGTGTCGAGTGGACGTTAAACCTCATTTCTCTTTCTCCCATTAGTAGTTGCACTACTGATGAAGAGTGGCATGTGACATGTACGAGGGTATGCCTACACTGCCATGATGCCACTTCTCCTTAGTGAGAAATGTGGTTGGCACATTCATTAGCCGTTGCGACGTACACATAGCCGCTGTAAGACTGATAAGGACAGGTGTCTAGTCGTTCGGATGGGACGAAAACCCGATGTCCCGTGTAAACAGTGGCGTGCACTAAAAAAAATCTCTTTGCAATGGGAATTCGTTATAAACTCCACTGTTCGGGCAACTTTCCCTCGTAGCACATTTTATATCCACCTTCATAAGCCCAACCGGGGCAGAACAGTAGGACGTTAAACCCTATTTCGTTTAATTTCATATAGTATAGCCGTTGCGACATCAAAATAGCCATTGTGTGTGAGCTTGCCGATATTCAAATACGTAGTCGTTTGAGCGTCCGCATATTTATTTGTGAGTGACACAACCGATTAGCAGTATATGCACAAATATGCATGTAGATCATGTTGAATATTTGTACATCGTGTCCTACATATAATACCGTTATTCATTTACACATGTATAGGGAGTGAATGGAATAGCCAAGGCATGTAGGTGTTGAATATATTCAATGATAATGACATGTATTTATAATGTATCTATTAGTGATATTATACAGTAAGCTGTCTGTGTATATATAGGTATTATCACCGATAGTATTTACCTAGTAACTATTATATACATAGATATACTTACTGTATTACACCATTCATTGAATAGAGACCTTGATATCACCTTTAATTTATCCATTACCAAGTCATAACCGCTTCCATTGATCGGTTAAGATTTACGACCGTTGTAATTTCTATACAAAGGATTATGAATTTACTTAACCTAGATATCTATTGTAGAATTAAAGACCTTTTATTCTGTGCATAGGTTTAAATTACTTATGTGCATAGCAAACCATAGGAATGTTTATGGTGAGTCTATGTTAATAGAGGTGCATGTACTAGATATTATTGAATGCATTCAAAAATTGATTCATATTGTCATTTTCTTGTACTGATTAAAAATCTACAACCCTTTACTCTCAATTCATGTTTTGTAAGTGCAGGCGCAAGTGTGTGTGTTGGGGGAGGGGGTGAGGGGGCACACACAAACAATTACATGACACACATTAATTACGGACGAGGACGAGACATAAACAGTAAGCACACAATCAAATCTGGCGGGTAGCGCTAAAAGTCCACAACAGTGCCCTGTTTAGTGTCTAAATTGTGTAAAATGGACCCATTATATCCCCGATTAAGTGTCTTGAGGCAGTGGTCCTCAAACAGTGTGCCACAAAAATTTCCCAAGTGTGTCGCGAAACGGCACACTAAGAAAATGCGAAAAACCAGATGATCCTAATTGAGTATTCACTGGTGTCTACTGGTAAGTTCATAGCTGTATTGTTATTTATTTAGTTTGAGTCAGTCGATGGCTAGTCTGTGTCTACGACTGTATGCCGTCTATGAGTTGCTATGTTTTTATTTTGCAAAATTCAAATATTTTTCATATATATTTAGCCGGGTGTGCCGCTATTGTTTGTGTGTGTCACAAGGTGTGCCGTTCGCATAAAAAGGTTGAGAACCACTGTCTTAAGGTAACAGATTCTGAACACAAAGAGTCGTCTACCTCATATACTTTGAGAATAGATGTTGAACTATTTGTAGACAGACAGCCTCAGTTTAGTATGGCGATAACACCTTGACCAGCGTGGAAAATAAACAAAACTTAAAAATATTTCATTTTGATCAAAACTATCGCCACTGACGTACTTAAATTGTTCAATGGCATTTAGTAATTGAACTAGAGTATACTGGTCACAACTGTATGGAATATAATTACTGCTTATTACTAAGCGACGTTTTGAATAGTCTTCTCTAGTCATTATGAAGCAAGTTATAGGCAGGAATTGCATTCCATAGAATTGTGACCTGTATACAGACGCACTTGTAGAAACGAATCGTCACCAAAAAAACAAAAAAAAAAAAAAAAAAAAAAATCCAAAACATAGACACTCTTGATTTCCAATTCATTGTTCATTCATTTATATATTCTACATGGCTGATTCCAATTTGCTGTTCCAGGTGATGGACGTATAATGACCCAATTGCATTCATAAAGAAAGCAAAGAATTCAACATTAAATCTGTTCATTTGGTGACATGGCCACAAATTCGGATATCAAAGTTAACAATGAAGATGAAGTGACAACCAATTCGTCGGAGACCAACAGCGACACAGATTATGAGCACGTGCGCAATGAAAATGGTGTCGACAAGAAGGACAACTCCGGTGAAAATGGAGTTGAAAATACGTGGGCAGATGACATAGAAAGTAATGGCGAGTCCAAATCCAAAAATAAAGTGAAAAATAAATCCAAAAGTAAGAAGAAACGAAAAATAAAGAAAAAAGAATCCGTGGACGTTTCAGATACGAATGAAAATTCTTTTCAAACTATTAGCGAGGAAGGTTCTGTGATAGCGCGGAGTACAAAATTAAGAAAACGTCCCAAAGTTCCCAGACGCCATTTAAATATAGACGGCGCCATAGAGAAAAAAATAGAAAAAAAATATATAGAACTTGAAAGTTTATTAAATAGACAATTCGTAGAGAAGAAAACAAATTTAACCCATCAACATATAGGACAAATGGAGATCTTACGTCAACAGTACAACCTTTCATGTCATGGTCTACCTCCTGCAGGACCATACGCACATACCGCAGGACCAAAACAAAGACCACATTCAGCTCACGTCAGAGGTAAGCCAGCTTGTCCAAATATTTAATGCTTGTACAATGTACCAAACTGATCCCGCAGTGAATATTCGCTTGGCCGCTACAATCACTGATAAGCATGACATCGACGAGGCTTAATGAGTACGGCATATTAACTTTTTTACTCCGACAAATTCAATTCTCAAACATTTTTTTGAGGTAAAAGAAAAATAAATAAAGACGTTTTAAGTATTTGTAGTTAAAAAATAATTCCTATTTAGTGTAAACGGGTATTAAAAGGAGTAAAATGCATCATTTTGCCCGAAGCAGTTAGGTGTGAAGAAAACATTGCACGAGCCGTTGAGCCAATGACTACGAGGCATGCAGTCAACGCACGTGCTTTGGACAGGCATCCGTTACAGGGATAATTCGTTAGTAATTCTCTGTGAAACAGGTTGACAATGTACATGTATATCTGTGGGAAACTCTCTTCCACAAATTGAGGCTATTCAAAGTATAGGGTTGTCGATTGTTTGGGCTTCAGATGATATGGTCTACAATTGAGCCAAATGGCCTGATTTAGAGCCCAAGCTCCTACGTGACAGAGAGCAGCGTCGCCCGCCCTACTTCGTGGGTTTTCTCCGGAAACTCTTTTTAGACCCTTCGACCCCCATCGAGTAGATGATACCCACCTCACATCTCTCAGCATTTTAAGGCGGCACCCAATCAAGGAGTGAAACGTCGTAGATATTTTTCTGGTCCTTCATATATTAGACTCGTAATGAATTGCTTTGTGTCGAATAGATATTAAAATCCTCACCGTGTTAAGGCAGTACCCAAGCATGGTGTGAAACTACCTTTTTGAAATGTGAAATTATCGTTGTACAAGCTACCCTACTTTATTTATTTTGAAGTATCATTATTTCTCACATTTATTTTGACATTTCGTCATTTGTCACAATGAAGGAGTTTGCCCCGGCGCACCGCCACACCTCCGCACTGTTGAACCCATGTATTGCGTGACTTTGTCAAATATAGGGGAATTTTACATACATGTACATGCAAAATCAAATTTTCAAATAAATCGAAATAAGGAATGAATGGATGCAGATTCTCCAGTATTATTTACACGTTAAATATACTTGGATTTGGTTTTTAACTGTATTTTCAGTGCCAAGTGACTCTGACGAAGCCTATAGTACCATCAGAACCCTTCAACATTTCACCAAATATCGTCCACCACGAAGTCACATCAGATCTAAAAGTGCCAAATCTCGCCGAGAGACATGTAGTGACTCGGAGAGTTATCGCCCCAAGAGGATCGATATAAACCTAGATACGACGTCATTAAATAGTTCCAGAAGCTCAACGAGGCCATCCCGCAAGAAATCATCCGACCGAGGAAGTCAACGTTCGAAGTCAAGAAGTTCTGGTTCACCATCTCCTAATACGTCACCAGGCCGCATGTACGTACCCACAGATCATAAGCTCAAAGAAACAGAGAATCCAAAGATAAAGCAATGGCTCCACAAAAAGAACCTGCAATTCCGTAAGCAAAAGGCGGTAGAGAGAGCTGAAAAACGTGAAAAGAGACAGGAATCGATGATGCGAGAAAGTGTTAAACAAGTGGCCCATGAAGCTGGGAAATCAAAAGTCCAGGAATGGATGAGAAGAAAGAGAAGGGAAGCATATGAGCAAGCGAAGGCAGAACGTGAACAGAAGAAAAAGCTAGAACAAGAGAAACAAGAAGAAAAGGAAAAAAGGACCATGGAGTTTGTCGAAGGAAAAAGTTGGATGCGACCTGTATCGGGCTCCAGAAAGCAAAATGCAGGCGAGGGATCTGTTGGCGAGCCGTCAACTTCAACCGATGCCGAAAACGCTTCAAGCGGTCCTATTCCCCACCCCCCTAACAGCAAAATGATGTACAAGAGATCACCAGCAGGACGAATCAGATTGAAATTTAAGCCGAAAGAAGAAGCAATAAGCCCAGAAGGAACAGATAAATCCACCGAGGAATCACAAATGAGTTACAGCGAATGGTTAAAGAAGAAGAGGGTACAAGACGCAGAGAAGAAAAAGGCGGAACTGGAGGCTAAAGCTAAAGTCGAACCAGATCCCGACCTTAAGGTCCTGTTACCAGAAATGTCTAAAAAGCGAATAAATCGGGTCACAGATTCCAAAAAAAGTGTTGATTCCGGACTAAAAAGTGACGATGGCGGCTTTAGTGATTCCCAAACATCGCCAGACCCAGACGACTCGGCTTCTCCCGTATTAAAGATCAGTGGGGCAAAAGCAACGCTAACTTCCAGAAATGGGTATACTCGTCCACAGTCTGCTCTTGCTAAACCACCTGTACCACAGCCATGTAAATCCCCCAAGAGACCCCGATCGGCTCACCCTCGGGTTGAGGCTATAATGAACGAAGGTGATGATGATGCCAACACAGAAAATCCGTTTAAACTACCTTTCCCAGCTCACTTAGGGCTCCCATCTGAAGTCGCTAAGGCTCAAAGTAAAATATTTCCAGACAGGGTAGCAGAAGAGAGAAGATCTTTAGAATCAATGCGCTTAGAACCACAAGGTTGTGATTCATCTTTGGCAGACACTAAACCGATTGTTGGAAAGGGTGAAGATGAAATAAGCGAAGAGAATTCCGTTGAAGATGGCGACGAAAATGTTGCAGAATCCGCAAAAGAAGAAACTGTAGAGGAACCGATTGTCGGTGCAGCATTTTTTAGAGATAGTGTCGAAGATGATACATCAGCTGAAACCAAAGTTCCGCCGGAATCAGAATCAAAAACAGAAGACGATGTGACTAGCGGGGATGATAATCAGTATTTTTTAGAGAAAAGCCTTGACAAACACGAACCTGATAAACAAACGGTACCAGACAGAACAACCGAATCATGCACTGTAGAGGCTAGCGTTGAAGTAGACCAAGTCAACGTAACCGAACTTCCTTCAGAACAGATACCGGTGTTACAAGACCCTACTGAAGCACAAGATAAAGAAGAAGCACACGATAAAGAAGAAGCACACGATAAAGAAGAAGCACACGATAAAGAAGAAGAAACTGGGCAACGCTACTACGATGAGGAAGGCGAGGAAGAAGTCTGTGGTGGCGAAGGGGGTGTTCAAAATGAAATTACAGGCGAAACTGTTCAATACCAGGAAGAAGCTACCCACAATTCTGTTATTCCCGATACCGACGGCACACAGAAAGATATGATAGATGACAACAATCAGTCTTTTTTAGAGCAAGGCCATCCGAAACGGGAACCGGATAAACACGAAGAATGCCGGAAATCATTACTAGAGCAAGTTGTTGACGCCTTGCCCGAATTGGATGAGGAAGAACCAAATTTATCGGTTGTTCCAGAAGAGCAGATTGAGGCACCCGACGAACCAAATGATGAAGAGTCAGCTGCAGACGAAGTGGAACCGACGACTATTGTCGCAACAGAACAGCACGAACTAACCGAAACAGAAGAGCACGTAGAAGATCAAGTACCTGACAACGTTACCATGATGCATACTGAACAATTATCTGACACTGTCACAGAAGACAGTCAAAATTTAACATTTAATACGGGAGAATTAAAGCAATATGTTTTGGAAAATTATCACCCAGACGAGAAGCAATACGGTACTAATGGGAAAAAGGATGAAGTAGTTGAACAAATTGTGAAGGAAGATACTACAGAGATGACGTCGGGGCTAAACGAGCAGGAGGTGATTATGGAAAGGTCTGAATCAAATATAGAAGAACAGATTATCCAAGAAACAGAAAACCAAGAAATCCAGCCAGACTTATATAATCAATTGGATAGTCACACGGAGTCAAGGAATGAAACTGGTTTTTACCAAGGGAATTTTGATGGGCGTGGCAAAGAACAGGATGATGCTAGTCTTCCAGGGGACGAGATCGTTGTACCAGATAACACCATATTCCATGCTGACACCACAGCAGAGGACACCATGAAAGTAGCAGCTGTAGACTCCGAACCATCCGAGCTCCCCGAAACTCATTTGGTTGCTGACCAGAGGGAAAGCCAAGAACCAGAATTCGCTAATGTCGAATCATCGGAATCAACTTTGAAAGAATTAACAACGCGACCGGGGACGGAAATTAACAATGTAGCCGAAAACGCTTTTCAACAAACAGGCACAGAATTGGACTGCAATTTCAAATCTTCTGAATTGCTTGATACGCCCGAAGTACCACCTCCAACAGAAGTCGATTTAGATTCTCAGAATGTTGACAACAGTGAGGTAAAAATCGGAGAAAAAGCCATTGAGTCAGAATTCGTGGGAAAAGCCGCATTAGATGCGACAGAAATATCAGAAATGCCTGCGATGTTAGAAGCTGAAAAGTCTACTGGTTCAGATTTTGAGGACGAAGTCACACAAAATGCATCGGAAACCAAGGAACTGTCGGTTCCCGAAGAAAACGAAATTCCCGAAGCCATTTCAGATTTTTGCGACGAAGAAGTGCGTTTTGGTGAACAATCTCTGGTATCACAAGTTGTGGAGGTCAACAAATCACAGATTAAAAACACTGAAACAGCAGCACCAGATCATCACACTGCTCACCAGAGTGATTATGGTGTATACGAACAGTTTGTAGAGGACGAGGTAACCCTTTCGACGGCGATAGCTGAAGACCCCGATAGCTCAACTGCGAACAGTCTAGCGAGTCTTGACATGGACGATACAACAGTGTTAAAACAGTCGTATGCTCTGGTTAAAACAACAGCCGAAACGCAGAAAATACCCGAAGATGACAGTGACTATAATTACGGGTTGGACGAAGCGAAACAGATAAACGAAACGGAAGAGAGTGCATCCAAAACGGCAGATAATTTTCAAAATATTAATGACAACAGCATACATCCCGGACCAGAACTA
The DNA here is from genome assembly GCA_036850965.1 of Patella caerulea. Classification (NCBI taxonomy): domain Eukaryota; kingdom Metazoa; phylum Mollusca; class Gastropoda; family Patellidae; genus Patella; species Patella caerulea. Next base: position 11,827,079 of record JAZGQO010000006.1, read on the forward strand.
TTCGAATCTACTACAGAACAGATTCCGAGAGACGACCACGAAGAAAAATCATCGACAAGAAGCCAGATCAACGATGCCATACATGAAGATTTAGAAGCTCAAAATTATAATCCTGTCGCTGAAGTAGATTCTCTACGAAACAATAATAATATTATTCTTGCGGCATCTACACCTCAAGCCAAGTCGCAAACGTTCGATTATATTGAACAGACGCACGTTTCAAATAATGATGATTTATTGGAAGGGGACCTGTCAGATCATGTAGGACTAGGCGAATCGGCGCCAAGCCAGACCGGTGATACCATACAGGAAGATGTAGAAGTTCAAAATTCCAATGAGGTCGCGGGGGAAGATTCTCAGCGAAACATTAATAATGATGATTTGTCGGGAGCTAACGTTCCTGACGATATAAATTCGAATGCGCCAATATCTGACACTGTATTCCCACAAGTTCCCCTTGAGCCTGTACAATATCACGAAGACCGGACTGATATAAATGTGGATTCTGTATCTGAAGAAAAGCAAGAAAGTGACCAACGCGGAGATCTAGAAGACGATAGTGGGGATAAAGAAGAGATCAGTGATGAAATCATTTCGGATGTTATAGGTACTGTGGAACATGTGGAAGACACAACAGAAAGACCAGAATCTCAAACCAAAAGTGAACAAATAACAACAAATGACAACAAGTTGAGGTTTGTTGAAGACTCTAATACGCTTGTTGAAATTGAAAACCAACGATCTTGCCATGATGAGGATGAACAAGAATTGGCACAGGATTCGTCAGAGGAAGCAATGTCCAAACATTTTGGGGAAGCGCAATCAATTCTAGAAGAAACACAAACACCTACTGAGCATCCTCCGTATACGGCGGATGGCGAAACCCAAGTCGAAAATCCTTTGGATGAGTCGCCAGAAGCATACGGATCTAAAGATTTCGTAGAAACTGTTTTACAAGACAGAGAAACGTCTCCGGTGTATGCTCCAGATTGCGTTGATGAAGAAACGCCGATACCAGATGAAGTAGTTGCACCTAGTGATTTCAATGACGTCCACGATGATAAGATGTCGGCACAAGTGGTGACGGACGAAGAATCAGACGATGATATCCATCAACTAAGAATGAGATTACGTCGATTGCGATCAACCGAAGACTTCGTCTCTGAAATCGTGGATATGCACAGAAACCTGAATGAACTCGATACCAGTTTTGAAGTCACGAACACCTCTGGAACAGACGACAGCATAGTTGCGATGGATGTTTCGACTATGAATGGGCACATCAAAAATGGTGATGGAGATTTGGAATCCGGTGATTTAAACAACAATGGAAAATCTAATAAACTTTTAGAGACATTGAATGATCTAAGCACTGCTGTTGAATCTAAAACAAAGCCTGCGGAAGTGACAGTCGAGGGTAACAATAACGAAATGTTAGAAAACTTGAAGAATGAGTTCAATTTGGAACCTGAAGACACCAACAACGAAACAAACAGACAGAATTCTAAGTTGAAATCAATCTTGTCCGATACTGAAATTTCAACCAGGGATGAAAACGGCAACGTGGGCAGTTCAGAACAACCAGAGACGCCTAGGAAGCGAGTTTCATTCTCTAAAAGACCTATAGTTATCCAGAGTGATGGCAGTCAAGATCCAATTGTTACTAGTGACGACGGAGCCAGTAGTGCTGCTGATGATGTCATGGCCTTGATGAGTTAACCAAGTCACCGTTCTGATAGGAGTTATCCCCCCTTGTCCCTACGTCGTCGGCTGCCTTCTTTAAGTCAGCCTTTTAGAACTCTTACTGCCTTTTATTACATCTCCCTCGAAAGGGTGTCATGTCCATCTTGTAAATATGATGTGTTTCTTTATCAAAAACCCGTTTCCATTTGATGTGACGACGCATATCAATATACTCTATCAATTGCATTTGCTATCATTCATCTATTACCGGAAGTGCTTATTGTAATATATTTATATGTATGTTTATATTATATTTTATGTGTGGGTTATCGCTCCATTAATTTAATTTGAAATGAGTTTCAGAAACAAAGATTTACATTAATGTCACCTGATAAAGACCCCTGCGCGCAAGCGAATTATTGAAATCAAATTAAACCATACGTTAGTCCCGAAATGACCCAGTTTGTGTCGAGTGGACGTTACCCCACCCCCACTCCTTCTCTATCTATCTGTCTTTTCAGTTGGGATTTAACGCAAGACAAATGGTCATATCTAACGTGTAAAATGGACTTCAAAGAGAACTTATGATTAAGTTAATACATCATTCTGGCTTTTATATCATCTGTGCATCCCCGACGAACAAATCCACACAAATTCTGTTGTTTTTATTGTTTGGTTATACATATTGGTGATATACCTGCCATGTCGTTGTATATACATTTTTGTGCTTTGAAAATACCACATTTAATTTACAATCCGTGAATAATATATTTTGTATCTTCCCATGATCTTGCAATGCCTAATTATATATATTTAGTATATATTTGTGTATATAATGTGAACGTTGTAAAATAATATTTATTTATCTTGACATATAATGTTGCTTTGTTTGATTTTTTTATTCGAGTTAAATCTGTACACAATGTACCCTGTTCATTACCACAGTACACTCAGGCGCGGATCTAGGATTTTTTGCAGGGGGGGGTCTAGGTTTGATAAAAGGCCCTCCCCCAGGAAAATTTGTTAAATTAGATTCAATTTGGTGCATTCGGACGTATTTCCGGAAGATGAATTCCAAAATTACAGGTCTAAAAGTCGCCAATAAAATCGCATCAAAAATTTTCAAGTCTGAGCAGGGGGGGGGGGGGGGTCCGGACCCCCCCCCCCCCTCTGGATCCGCGCCTGACACTATATTATTCTGGTTGATCAATTATTCAGTATTTATATAGCCCGGTTCACATATGACATAAGTAATGAGGACCAGGGACCTGTTTCACGATATCTGAACACTAAAAGACACAAATTAAGTTTTAGTAGTTACTTGAATTTTGATTGGCTAAACACTAAAATCAGTCTAATATTATCCGATCAAATTATTAAAATTTGGATTTTAATCTTAGATGAAATTTCGTGAAACAGGCCCCAGGTCAACAAGGGAATCAATGGCGCCGTGGACGAAACTACGTATTGGAATTTTTGTCCCCTATATAAAGTAGGTTTTCGGTAGGCCAGTCTCTAAATGTCTGCATTAGTTTACTGATAACCCTTTAAACTCGCTCGCTGTATGGAAAGTAATAAAAATGTATAATTTTTATTTCAATCACGTGATTATGAATTAAGTATATTGTTAGTATATGTTAAAATTAGTATTATTTATATACATATGAACTAACTATAATAATAGTGACATATATCCTTAAAGGGTTTTGTATTAATTTGTGATTTTATGTTATTCACTGGACCATGTCTCACATTTCTTGACATATATTAAACTGGCCCAAGAGCTGAAAAATTGAATTAGGCGGAATGCAATTGTTGACTTAATACGTAGCATGAACTGACAGAGACAATTCTTCGTGAATCCCCGATTTGTTCTTCTGATGTATAACTTGATCGTGGGTTCACCTTAACCTGTTTTTGATCGTGTTCATCAGCGTTACTCACTTTTGTTCTTCTTGACGGCAGACGTTACTCGAAAACGCTAATCCCCCGCCAAGTTTAGTACGATCGCCCTGAAACTTGGACAATTGCACGTCGATTGACTGATATGACGACACGATTCCAAGATGGCGGCGATGACATCATGGCCCGTTCCTGGTTTATAGTAAGCTCGTGCTTGTTTTGATATTTTTGATTAAGTAGGTGTTTTTCAGTATAGTAGATATTTTCGATTTTTAAAAAACTTTTTGTTTTTCAATAGACTTAGCAGCTGGTGTATTTGTTGGTCAAGAATGGACAGTTTATAACTACGTGTACAACATTTTTTTATGCTATAGAAAATATTAGTAGTATTTATTTATTTATAATAGTTTTTCTGATTTTCAAAACCAATTTAGCATTAAATTTTAACCAAATTTAATGTATACTCACAGCTTTCCAGCTTATAGAAAAACAAATTAGCATTCGATTTTACCCAAATTCACAACTTAACTGTTACTTTGCGCGACGACTTATATTTTGCTGTTGTGTACAGAAAGTTTGTGTCAGCATTCCTTTTTGTGATTTTTATTAAAAGTATTAATCTTCCACCAGTATTCACTTTAGATTATTTTTATTAAAATAAGTATGTATTATTGTTGTTAATGTTAATATATATTAAAGTTGTATATTTTATATAAACATGAAAAAAATATTATCATTATATTTTAATCCCTAAGGTATTGATTCTGCGATCCATCTGCAAGGGAAGACAACTCTGCTTGGGTAGAATGTGTTGAACAGGGGTTTTGTGTTATCAATCTGAATTAAAAACACTTCCTTCTGTTCCCGGAAAGGGCGCCAGCGTGCAGTAGTACGTGAATGTCTACGGCGTTTAAGAAATTAAAATAACGCTCGAATCGAATTACTGGTCATTAGTGTTAGCAACATTGTAAACGAACGGGAAATTCGGAAAAATCACTTAGAACAACGAAATCTCCTACATCCCCATTGTCCCTAGAAACTAAGCAGATATTTAGGATGCAGTGTTTTCATTGGATAGGACTGTACTAATGGTTAAAATGTCAACCAATCAACTGTTTAAATTTTAATCAGACCATGTTAATTTCAATACCCTGTGTTTTTATTCGTTTATTATTTTGCTTATTGAATACAGAATAACTCTACTCCTATTACAACTATAAATTCTAGGCAAAATATTCTTAGTAAAAGGGGAGTAACTGAGTATCTATTCCTGTAAAGGGGAGTAACCCCCATTGTTATTTATCATCCTAATATCATTATGTTAAACGAATTTTTATTATATCGTATGGAGTTTGTGTGTAAAATATCTTATACTTTTGTAAATATTTAGGATAGCCTTTGATTAACAACATATTGCATTGTATATATGCTACGATCATAATGGCCAATTGCGCCCCTTTTATTACTCCGTCCAAATGTGATATAAGTGTTTAGATTTGTTTTATATTTTTTAATATTGTATTTTAGTGTTATATTATAGAATTTTCATTGTTTGTTATTGTGTGTTAATGCCGATATAATTTGTTACTTTTGTTTTAAAAGTATATATTAAACAGTACATGGAACGTTTGAAATTAATGATGATAATATAGTAGTATGGATTATTGTATTAATGCGCGCGTGGCTTTAAATCTTCGTATGTCATAGATTTACGTAAACAAAAAAGTCCACATATAATACGCTGTAGTACACATATTATTCAAAATGAAACTGGTTTAGATTAGATGTTTTTGTTCGCTAATCATGTGTTTGTTCAATTTATATATTACTCTGGCATAATTTCGCTTAAATACGTGTTTGATTGTACAATAATATATTATACATTACTTGTATGTTTCGTTGATTTTATAGTACCAACATATGAATTTAAGATTGTTATATATAAACTAATATTATGAATTATAATTCATGGATCCATGTCTCTATTTCTATTTAATTTCAGTATGATTAAAATACAGATCTACATGTATTATTTCGTTTCGCTTTTTATACTGATGGTCTACACTACATGAAGGTCTGACCAGTTGTACATATACAAGTTGCTTTTGAACCTATGACGTCAGATATTGATTAATCAATCAGCGTTGACGTTTCTATGGGTTTTATCCACAATTCCGTCCAGAGCACGCCAAGAACTCGCCCGGCTAATTCCTCACATCAACTAGAGCGCCTGTTATATAACAACTCTTCCAGATCCTAGTGTTGTGAAGACAAGTAAAACGACATTTTGAACTATAAAAAACGAAACGAAATAGGATCTGTGATTTAATCCGATTGATTTAATTTAATATTTTATATAATGGATATTACTATTTGATTTATTGAGTTTCTTTTGTTGTTTTTTTTTATTTATATATTATTATGTACACGTAAATTATCGCCTGGAGAAATCTACGCAGATTTGCGTATGAGAGAATTTTAATGATCGTCTTTTTATTCAATAATTAATAATGATATGCAATTTATTGAGGATATTATTGGTGTGTCTTATTTATAAATTGGATCACTTTATCGATGACGAATTTTGATATTTTTGATCCACAAAAAGATAAATATACAATTGACAAATCAAGTTTATGTCAAGCGACAAGCGATCAGTTGAATATTACAGTTATCACACAAGCGGTATTTACTGTAGAATGTGGGATTGTGTGATAAATTTAAATATATATATATCGCCCACGAATAAACAACCATCGCTGTTATGTAATATATATGTATATCAAATTGTTTTTAATTTTCTAATCTGTGTTAATTTTTTTTGTCTTATATTAAACGTAAGGTAATGTGATATTGTTACACGGTAGTTTATGGCCCGTATTGTTTGTAAGACAATTTATCAAATATGACGTATTTTTTTAATTATTTAAATTTTCCACAATTATGACCACTTCTTGCATGGATGTTTTGTTTAATATTTAATTATATAATGTAGGTTTTGTATATTATTTTTAGCATATCAATTACATGTCATAGTGTTTCCCTTAGTAACTAAAATTATGTCCTTGATAATTTTAAAATACGAACATTTTTAAAGGTAATCGATTAAATGATATTTTGCAATTTTAATTAAATGGTATATTTTATCAATACAAATTATTTAATTTATGACAATACAAATAATAGTTAAATATTATAAATATTATTATAAATATTATTATAAATATTATTATAAATATTATTATAAATATTATATTTTATCAATGGAATACAAGTTATTTGTTGCATGACAATACAAATGTTTTTTTAGTTGTTTTTTTTTTTTGTGTGTTTTGGGGGGTTTTGTTTTTTTGTTTTTGTTAAATAAGAATATTATAAATATTGTTATAAATATTATAACGTATCCCTGAAGTATAATTTTTTAAAATTGATGTCAACACAAATGTTTTAAGTTAAATGAGAATATAAATATTATAAAATACAAAATAATGCCGTTATAGTTAGATAGGAATATTGTTATAAATATTATAATTTATTGATAAATTGCAAATACAAATTAATTATGTATAACAATTTATTTTCTAATTAATTAATAGGAATATTAATCAAATACAAATTAATTGAAATGTGACAATTTGTTTAATTTAGTTAGATAGGAATAGTACACCATTTTGATGAAACATTTATTTTAGGAATTTTTAATTCTTTATGTATAGAAATGCTTTGAAGCTATTTTTATTTTATTTTTGTCATTAATTACTTCATTATTTAAAAATGTTGTGAGAAGTTGTAATTCAGCCATTGTAATTAGAGTTAATATGTTTAATTACTTGTTCGTCAATTAATTTATTAAGATTTAAATAATTATATTTCAAAATGTCTTCGGCTTTGTCTTGTTTATTATTCGCTATTTTATTTTACTCCGATTTTAGTGAACCAGTTTGGGGAACAAATCCATTATACTGTTCAAGGGTTGGGGTGAGGTAAATAATATGCTACTCCCGGGATGACCCGTTTTTAGACCTCCCTCTCCCTCACTTCCCAGGTGCGGATCGAGGAATTTTGAAAAGGGGGGACGGGGCGCCGTAAAATGAGGGCACTGACCGCGGAGATGGGGCACGCCGCTGAGAGGGGGGTTAGAGCCCCAAGAAAATTATCCGTCATTTCCTTGCATCTGTAGCCAATCAAAGAGCTATTTGGCTGATATTTTCGTCTAAACGTCCGGAAATCGTAGAAAAGGAGCCTCAAAATCGAGCAAAAAAAGCTAGTTGAAAGGCACTTTCAGTAGTAAAAAAGGGCACTCGTGGTTAGCAATACAGTGCCTGATAGATAGGGTCAATAGAGAGGGAGCGGTGAGGGGCCCTTACGCCCCCCTTGAATCCGCCTCTGCCCCCCACTCCCTCTCTAATGACTCTATCTATCAGGCACTGTATTGCTAACCACGATTTCCCGGGGTCGGCCTCGAAAATTCCTTGGAAGGGGCTAGCATAGAAAAGTGTCTAGTCGGTCGGCTGGAGCAGTATACACATAAAATAACCTTTGCCAGTTGCAGGCTGAAATTCTGATTCCAGGCATAATTTCACCCATTGTGTGTACGACCGTCTTCACTATCCCCGTTGTGGCAGAAAATTATAAAGTGTAGCCCTAGTCAGGGGCGCCAGAACCCGGATACCAGGGTATATACACATGGTACCCTGCCCTTTTCTGAGGTATACATGTGTATCCATAGCCTATGATGAATGTTTTCAACCATTTTTACCCGATAATTCATTTTTAAATGTAATTGCTCTCTGGTAACGGTCGCGAATCATGTATTTAAAGGAGTTTTATGTTGGAATTTGGAATGAGGCGCCCTAAACAGCGTTCTCGGAATTTCAATTTTTTTGTAGATGCCAGGGGAGAGACCACCATTTTTTGGTACCCTGGCCATGGTGCCGTCCCGGCGCTCCTGGGTCCATTCAGTTTATATGAATTTTAAGCAGAGAAGAATAGAACGCGAACAACTGTTGGTCATTGGTTTCAATGTAGTTATTTCCCTTAGTTCATTAAATGTTGCAGGCGGAAATTAATTATATGCGAGAGACAGAGAGAGAGAGAGGGGTTCAATAATTGAGCATCTGGGGAGTTGTGATGTAGCTAATAATTATAGTAACCCGATTTCAATCAGTATTTTTCTAGAATGCTCACAGCTCCAGTTTATGGACGAATTGTATCCCTGTCCAATTTAATTATATATAGTAACACTGATCTACATTTCGTTTCGTTTGTTATACTTTCGATGGGCTACACTACATGAAGATCTGTAGTGGAAGGTCGCGTCAGAAGTCATACGACCAGCTTTTGATCAGATGCCATCAGAATTTGATTACCCCATCAGCGTTGATATTTCTTGATGTTTACCCATAGTTCCGTGCACCTCACGCCGAAAACTAGTCGTTATAGACCGTTTCATTGGCTAACCCTAATTAACATAAAACAAAAAAACGAAACGAAATAGGATCTGTGTTTTAATAAGATTGGTACTGACAAATTCGACATTCTCTGCGGACGAAGGGGGTGGATGGCAGAATGGTTAGCACATGCGTGCTGTATCATAAAGCCTGTCATTGAGTCAACTGGCGTGGTTTCAAATCCCGGTAGTACGTGACAAGGAGTAAGGTCGTCTGTCCAACCTCGTGGGGTTTTCCGGGTCCTCCGGTTTCCTCCCACTGCTAAATACCTACACACAAGCTAATTATTGAAATAAAATTGAACCATACGTTAGTCCCGAAATGACCTGGTTTGTGTCGAGTGGACGTTAAACTCCCCTCTCTCTCTCTCTCTCTCTCTCTCTCTCTCTCTCTCCCTCCCTCTCTCTTTTGGATGTCGTTAGTCAGTGGAAACACCAATTGAATCAACAGAATTATAGAAACCAATACATAATTAGATACAACAACATTTCTCTGATTCCACGGGTTAATTATCTTTAAAATGGCTAATTAGTTTGGCTAATTATGCAATTAGATCGTTGTCATGGAGACGGAATTTAATTGTGACAGTAAATTTAGGTACTGATATCCAGGCGAAGACAGTTGCAATAAGAGTGCTATGAGGACGGGATAATATAATTAGAGACATCGGGAATAATATTAAATGTTGTTATTACATCGTTACACGTAACACGACTAAATATAGCAACCACCCATTTTGCACACAGAGACGTATCTACTCTTCACCGAGAATACGTCTCTTCCATAAATGACCGCCATATCCGACAATTACTGTAATCTTTTAGAATGCCGTCATATCCCGGCTATAAACAAAAAGACTAATTAATCCTGGTCAGTTGCATTAAATAAAAATAGAATATATTCTTCTCTAAATTCTTAAATTTGCTTAGTGTTTACCACTAAAATCATCGATTAAGAACTTAAAATGTCGGTCAACTAGCTTATTAGTGTCTATTCTTCAGCGGAGCTATTGTAGACAGACAATTAAAATGGCTAATTGTTGTCTTCTTGGGCCGACGCTCTTCGAAAAATGCTTAATACCCCACAAATACAAGTTGGACCAACTTCAACCTTGACATGATTCTCTTACGTATTGATGGAAAGTATTTGATTATTTTATGACGTCACGGTCCCAAGATGGCGGTGATCACAACATGCTCAATTTCTTGTCCATATAATATTATTGTCAATAATTTGACAAGGAACATTTTTTTTAAAATTTCTTTTGAGATGTTTTCGTTCATTAAATAATAGACAAAACAAGTAAACTCCTTTGATAGTTTTGGATTCTTTGACGTGAAATTTACTTTTGAAGTTTGCCTTAATAAAAAATCCATTCGATGCTATATCGCTGGCGGCAAATTGCGTTTTGTTGTCGATATATTAAATGTGATTAGGTGCCTTCAGATGGCAAAACACGATATCGAAAACACGACTGACTATAATTTCTAGAATGCTTACAGCTGCAGTTTATGGGCGAGTTGTATCCCTGTCCAATTTAATTATAGTAACACTGCGATCTGGTTAAAATACAGATATATATTTCGTTTCGTTTTTTTATACTTTCGATGGCCTTCACGAAGAACGCTAGATCGGAGACGGTCCTACGCAAATTGTGACGTCATATGTGAATTGTGGGTTAGGGTAAGGGTTAGGCTTGATCATGGGTTAGGGTTAGGACTAGCCCTGTTTACATCTCGGGACTTTGACCAAATCTACAGGTCCTAGCCCTTACCCTAACCCACAATCTATATATGACGTCATATGTGCTAAAATGCGTCGGACCGTCTCCGATCTAGCGTTCTCCGGCCTTCACTAAGTGGAGATCTCCGAGAACGCTAGATCGGAGACGGTCCAGTGCATTATATAACGGCACGTGGATTGTGGGTTAAGGTAATGGTTAGGCTTGGCCAGGGCTACGGGTTCTAACCCAATCTCCCAAACAGAGTTGTCTTCCCTTGCAGTCCACAGAGCGAGACCTGCGTGGAGAATGGTTCTAACCCTTAGCCTAACCCAAAATCTATATATGACATCATATGTGCTAAAATGCACTAACCCAAAATCTATATATGACGTCATGTGCTAAAATGCACAGGACGAAGATCTGACCGGTTGTACTGGAAGGTCGCGCCAGGGGTCTATGACGTCAGACATTGATTAATCAATCAGCGTTGACGTTTCTAGTGGTTTACCCACAGTTCCGTGCATCTGACGCCAGGAACTCGACATAACAGATTAGTTCATTGGCTAATTATTCTCTTCAACCAGAAAGCCGGTAACATAACAACTTTTCCTGATCATAATGTCGTAAAAACGAAACGAAATAGGATTTATGCTTTAATCAGATTTAGCAACATTGCGAATTAGAAACTTCTAACCGTATGGCCTTTCCTAACAAATAACAATTAGAGCTAATGCTATTTCGGTTCGTTTTTTATAGTTCAAAACTTCGTTTTACTTGTCTTTACTTATATTACCGGTGTTCTGGTTGAAGCAGGGATTAGACAATGAAACGGTCTGTTGCAGCTGGTTCGTGCCGTGCGATGCACGGAACCGTGAGTAAACCACTATAGAAACGCCAACGCTGATGGGGGGGGGTGGGGGTGGGATGGCCTAGTGGTCTAGAGTGCTGCGCTTCGACCTCTAGCTGGCCGGTCACCTCTGGCTTGCGGCTGTGGTTTCGAACCCTGGTGTGAGCGTATGTGGCATGGAGATAGAGGCGCCTTCTCAACCTCGTGGGTTTCCTCCGGTTTCCTCCCACTGCTAAAGACCCCTACGCGCAAACGAATTGTTGAAATAAAATTAAAACATATGTTAGTTCCGAAATGACCTAGTTTGTGTTGAGTGGACGTTAAACCCCATTTCTCTCTCTCTCTCTCTCGCCAACGCTGACCTTCCAGTACAACCGATCTATCTTCGTGTAGTGTAGACCATCAAATGTATAAAAAACCAAAATGAAATATATCTGTATTTTAATTAGATTGACAAATTACACTGAATTTTATGCTCTAAGTTAATGACTCTATGTAGTGCATATGCTCTTAGTTTGTGGCGTCTTTCATACAACGTCGTTTAACGATATTACAAGCAAAAGTGGCCTCATTTCTTTTAATTGTATAGTCCTATACGTTTTAATGACAGAGATTTCTTGTAATCGGTCGATCATGATATTCACTAGAAGAATAATGCTTTCAAGGATGTCAATATTGTGCTCGGTGAAAAACTTCCCTGGGATTTTCTAGTGCGGTTTGCCCAATTGAGCCGCGTATCCCATGGCAGTCTCCAGTATTCTGCACACACATAGATATGGAAACCTGTTGCGGTCATGTTACAATCTCGACGTCTCGCGATGATAAGTTTAGAAGTCGGGGGACAGAAGGCGAGGGTGTGAGAACGTGAAAAACAGGAACAAAATTCGAGAATGTTGTCCAAAGAAAACTGCTGTCCCTCAAGTCGCTTCTCGTCTTTGAAAATCCTCGGGTTGACTCCGCCCCCTCTCTCCCCCCCTCTCTTTCTCTCTCTCTCTCTCGGGCACGCGTAGGGATCTTTTACCAGTTGGAGGAAACTACGGACAAGGAGAGATACAGGAATAAAGGCTCATTCATGCAGGGGATCAAATGTGTTTGTGCGGGTAGAGAGAATTTAATCTTGCAAATTTGATAATAAAGAAGTTATAAGATAAGCTGTTACACCATTTTTAATTTTCAAATTGTCTCCCTTGCCATACAATATATTACATCATCAAATATAACTACACAGCAACAGCAAATGCGTCTATGACGTCACTAAAACGTGTGTACTATTTTTAGCGCCGCTGATCTGGAGATCCAAAAAGTTTTCCCCAAAACCGGTCATCATCCTGCAAATAGAACAAAACCAAAATCAATATATTGTATAATGCTAATGAATTCAAATTACTTACTTACTTCCTGTGCCTATATTGTTTAGGCCTATATTGTAATTTTTTCGAGTTGGCCTGTTATTTTACTTCTTTCTCATAAATGTCGACCACTCCTGCATTTTATCAACCCCTGAGGACTGTAAGTTGAGTTATAAAGCTTAGCAGTGGAAGTATATAATGGATTTCAATCAATGACGCAGAAGCCGTGGCATTGCTGGTTAAAGCCTCCAGGTGAAATAAAGCAGGCCACATGCATGAGGAGGTCGGTTTGCGCGGGGTTCGGCTATTTCCAGTCGACACGGAAACCATACCCATGGGAAGATGGTCAGTCATACACACGGACAGGCCTTGAATGTCACTGGTTCAATTCCAAGGTTATTCAATAACGGCCTTCATTTATCATAGGTGACAGTATGCAAGGCTGACAACGAACGTGGGCCTCGTGGTTCCGACAATATTAAAATTGCAGGTCATACATATACACACTTAGCTAGTTATGTTTAAAAACACGAATAATGTAGGAAGGTGGAACTGTCGCTGCCCCTGATAAATCCCCCATCTCGCATTGCTCAAGAAAACATTTGTGTTTGCCTCAAATCCTCCTACGTTTCATTGAGCACGTAACCATAGTAACAACCATATGTCTGTCTCAAAATGACCGAAATATTACGTTGACGTGACGTTACTCCTTGTCTAATATTGAACCATGCGTTAGAGCCGAAATGATCTAGTTTGAGTCATTTGCCCACCCCTACCCCTCTTTCTGTCTCTCTTGTTATATAATGGTAGGAAATGAGACAGACTTAAGCTCTGGTATCAATATGACATGATGAAATCACGCGGGACACGTTTTATCATGTCAATTACAGTCATATTTACCCCGTCACGTTTCAAATCGAATACAGGATATATTAATCCTCATACGTCTAACAAACTGTTATAATAGCGACAAGATTAAACCACCAGTTGTTGGTAAAACAATCTACTTATAAGCCTTTATTTCATAATAAGTCAAAATTAAGCCAGACTCGATCATCACGTAATCTTACAATTAGCCCCGAATATCCAGATAATTTAACAATATTTTGACAATTTTACGAACTGGAACTACATTCCGTCGCGTGAGGATATTTGATGACCTGACAACCTGGATTAGTTCTAACTTCATGAGATCATGTTCAAGTTATTTTGGGTACGCAATGGAATTTCATCCAGTTTCACATCACTTTTCAACTATAGATCTTTCAATAACTTTCAATGTTAGGCCTTCGTAGTATGGAATGGAATCAACGAAATGAAATTGAGTTGAAAGTACTATTGCTCTGCCCCGACTAGGATAATGAAGACGGGTATGCACAAAGGTGTACGGGCTCGATGACAGTTAGGGGGGGGGGGCAGAACCCGAATTGCCCCTAAATCTTTCAGGTTTACAGACAAAGCCCCTCCCCACCCCTGAAGAAAAGTTTGAAATATTTGACGGCTGCAAAAACGTTTTCCTGCTATTTCAGCCCGTGAACAAAGTAACTTCAAAGTGATCTAATATTATAGCTTAATTAACGTGGCTGACTCGAATTTCAATCAATCGTTTACAGTCCACGGAGACGGGAAAATTTTGAAAATTTAACAGCCGCAAACGAGTCTTCCTGCTATTCCAGCCTATGAATACAGCATATACAATTTGGTCCAATACAGCCTACCTGCTGACCCGAATTCTTCCCGTAGAAAATTTTGAAAATTTAACCACTGCAAATGGGTTTTCTACTATTTTCGACCGTGTAAGTAACTCCAAAAGTATCCTTTTGTAACCGAAATCCCACTCCGAATTCCAAGCATCCAATCACACTGTTGCAGCTGCATTCACAAATACTAATCGATGCCCAAAAATTGTCGCACAAAATATAGTGGCTACAGACAAAATGTTTCAATCCATAGTCAACTCAGTACAAATTCGTGGTATTGAATTAAAAGAAAAGTAAAATTAGTGTTTTCTTAGGGCTCGATGACAGTTAAGGAAGCAAAACTAGAAATGCCCGAAAAAATTTCAGGTTTTGTTCGAGAGGGGAAGAAGCGGAGCTGACCATGTATAAGACCTCCCAAGAAAATTTTGAAATATTTGACGGCCGCAAACGCGTTTTACTGCTATTCCAGCCCGTAAAATTAGTGTTTTATTAGATTTCGGGTACTTTATTTTGCCAAGTAGATGAAATATTTTTTTCTCTCATTTTACCCCTCTGTCCGAAAAATCAGCTTGGGTTTTTTACGTGCACGCCAATGTATACACGGGCTGTCCTTGTCAGACCCTTGCTGAAGAGGGAAACCAATGAGCTTTCTCGGTCAATGCTGGAATCGAACACGCGACTTCCAGAGTGGCGAGCCAGCGTTATCTGTTTCACAGAGTATTACGAAAGTTGTTTAATAACCCTGCTTTGAACATTTGACGTCATTCACACGGTGTCAAGCATTGGCCCAATGCATGGGGAGTGCATTGTTTACATAAAGTGTTACTGGTCCGGACAGAATGGTGACTTTTACACTAACAGGAAATACTGTTTAAGGATATATACTTCAAGCATATTTCTTCATTTTTATAATACTACAGAAAAAAAAGTTAATATTTGGGGTACCGATGTCGTCCGTATTAGTGATGTTAGCGACCGAGCTCATATTCACTGCTGATCAGTGTTCCGGTGAACGTGTGACGTAGATGACACGCAAATTTTGACATTTAATAATTAAACATTATTCTTGGCGTCAATACAATAAAAAAAAAATTTATCGCCGGTTAAGCCATGGTGATCTGCACATAAGCTTACCCACGGCTAAAAACCTATAAGCACGATTGATCGTGTATTGAAAATTAGAGCAAGCGAGTGTAAATTGACACTATAGCGATACAACCATACTCATCACGTAGTCAACGCTAAACCATATTAATAAAAATATTTATTCGCTGTGGATGTTGACAGTAGGTTATGTGTGATGGATCTTAACATGGTAATTATTGGCTAAAAATGACTGATCGCCTTATTTATCTCACTTACAGAAGAGTTAGTAAAGGGGAATAACAAACAATGAAGAAGAGTAGTCGATAAAGTTGATATAAGCCGTATTTAAGATCAAACAGGAATCGATAATTGCTACAATAAGATGCTATAATTACAGCTCAAGGCTTGTGTCAATTGTTTTACAAGGGTTGTTTTTTATTTTTAATACTGAAATATTCTAGGCCAGAGGCGAAGTGCCTTCACGATGTGTTGTAGTTTAAAATTAAAAAAAAAACAACATCGGGTATGCAAGTGCATATAGATCGGACACCACATTGTGTAACAGTTTTTAATATATGCGTAATACGTCACAATCTATTGATTCGTACCTAATTTGAGCAAAGTTTGACAGATGGGTGTATGAAAATGGATTCTTTTTTTTTCACATTTGCAAATTCGTTCAGATGTAAATAAAACCTGACATAAAGTCAATTATACATTATTCAAAAGCTAAATCTGCCTATTGCATGTCGGGGTGTTCCCACTTTGCCGGCAGGCTTTGATGTCAAATTTTGCCCCTTATCCAGAGTTAATCCTAGAACAATGGTGTTATAAACTATAGTCCATATCTTTTTTTAAGAATAAAACTGTATTGATTTTAACAAATATTTAACTTTTACAAAACATTAAATAATTTACACTTTTATAAAAAAAAGTATTGATTTTAACAAATTTATTATTAAATAATTTACACTTTTATAAAAAAAAAGTATTGATTTTAACAAATTTATCATTTATTAAATAACATTAAATAATTTACACATATAAAAAAAGCATTACTTTACACATTTAACTTGTATTAAATAGCATTATATAATCTATAAATTACAACATAACAATCATTTTACAGCCCCACTAAATAAGAAACATTTGTTCCATACTGATTTACACTGAAAGTGCCATTTGATAACTGTGTTTTCAAATGGTCAATTCTTGTTCAAGTTGCCGATATTTGTTAACTCGAGGGGCCTTTTGGTACCACCAAATAATATCTGTGAAATGGTAATTTCGACATAAGATTATTCTTTTTTTTATTATTAAGTTAATGATGAACTAACCATCATTTTATTAAGAGGGATTAAGAGTTCACTAACGTTGAACACTAGTGAACAGTTCTAGAGTGACTAGAGTATTGTTTTAACGTCAATTAAAGGATAAACTGTCCGCCGGCAGAGTGGGAACCAATCTGCATGTCTTTCTTTAGGCCTGGAATTTTATCTAAATTATTGATTAGGCATTAATTAACTTATCCAGACCATAATCAACCCTCGATCGCATCGCTAGCCGACGATATTTACTCTTTTAGAATTCGATCTGCTGCTCATCAATGCTCATTGATGATTAAATCAAAAACTAGATAATCGAGACTGAGGTTTTTTTCGTACCGACTTTAGTAATGATGTACGAAGCTATGTCTAAAATTCAATCGCTATCGGTTCAGAGTGGATCAATGTTATTGACATTTTCAGTATTTTCCGTTTACATTATCGTACCTATTATAGAAAGAACTATCAACTCTTTATCTAATCTCCCCTAATGTATTTTTAAAGCCAGTGCAGGGTACAAGTTGCGAAAGTCGAACGTTCCGCCCACCACATGTATTTGCCAAAATATGATTATTGGAAAGTTTCCCAATATACAAAATCTGTTGCGAAATGCAATACTATGAAAACTAAATCTGTAAACCGTCCCATTTCCTTCACGTGTTTACAAGAATATAACATTTACAAGAATATGATATTTTCGGAACATTCGATAACCTCCTATTATTCAAAGTAGAATATTTGTCTGGATGGTAGAGACTATATCCTCTGCAGACAAAACCAGCACCGACTATAAAATCTTGAGGAGGGAATTTTTTAATCCGAATTAAATTAAAGTGGGATATTTCATACTGTTTTGTTTTAGAGTCACGGAGGCTCACTCGACAAACCTCGACAGATTCATGAACCTACATCTAGTCTCGGCTGTTTGACGAATTCCTCAATATTGGAACTACTTTAAAGGTCCCGGATGAAACGTAGCTGCACCCATGGTGTCTTGTTTGTTTGTAATAGTGTCAAGTTTTCCTTCTAAATTAAACCGATAGCCGCATCGCAAATGTATGGGCGTAGGTACATATCACTTACTGTCATACAACCGAGACTAGATGTAGGTTCCGGAATCTGTCGAGGTTTGCCGAGTCACGGAGGCTAAGTCAGTAAGACGCTGGCTCGCTAGCGAGGAGGTTGTGGGTTCACTCCCGGTGTGGTGTTGGTCGAGAAAGTTTATCGGGATTTCCCAGCATGGGTTTCCCATGAAAGTGGTCTATTCGTTCGGATGGGAGGAAGAACAAAGACAAGTCTACACAATAGCGTGCATGTAAAAGATCCCCTGGCAGATGGAATTCGATATAAGAGTAGGTCGTAGCGCCGCTGTCGGAGCAATTTATTCCTCATAGCACACCACATGGTTTATGCCTGTCTTCTCTCCCTCGCTCGGGACTAATGATGAACTTCATTTCAATAATTTAATTGCGCTCAGGCGTGGCAGTAGGGGGCAAAATGGATCGAAACTCAACCGCCTGACTCAATGAGGAAAGACCGTATCATAAGCGCGTACGTTGGACCATTCGACCTTCACACAGATTTGACCCTAGACGAGTGACTGGTGCTCGCTAGGCTAAAGAATAGGTCACTGAATTTGGTGTTAATGAAGTAACGTAACGACATTAGTAACGCATCCCGTTTCGTTACAGTTCATCCGGAGTTCGGTCCAGAGTGCAAGGCATTTGAATTTATATAATTTAATGGACAATATGTGACGAATTGGTCTGTGTCTGTTGATGGATGTGTATGCAAATCTAGAATTCTTTATTCACACTTTTAGCTCCGAGATGTTGGCTCTATGAGAATATGGCGGGAAGTCCAAGTTTATGATTTTAGTGTGGGCAGAAAGTTCAAACAAAAACAATCGGTTATTTTAATCAAATGTTAATTCAAATATCAAAGTGGACTCTCTTCGATCATAGCGTTGACATCCAGACAAACAGCACTCGGCAGTCACCGGTTATACAACTAAATGTTACTCTAACTCAAAATTTATTCGATTAGTAAAACATCGTTCTATCTATCATTCTTAGCATTCGCCATCTTACAAACATATAATACGATGTACTTTAAAGCCAGAATAGACGTTAGAGAGAGAGAGAGAGAGTGGGTGAGTGATTATTTTTGCACACACTAAAATGTAGCAATATAGTCGTGGAGACATTGTTTTTAAAGATTATAGACAAGGAATGAGGAGATAAGATATAGTTTTATGTTCACATATATGCAGGTGTGTACTGAAATCAACTAACATTTGAATGACATATTGTTATATAAAAAAGGGTTATAGAAACAAAACATAGCTGGTTCTATATGTCAACAACATGATAACAGATATCGCATTCGCAATTTCTAGAGTAAATTTCCATAACCATATATAAGGGTGTGTTTTGACGTCATTGGGCTCAATTAACCAATCTCTCTAATTATTTACATCATGTTTGACCAATTAGATAATTGAATGTCCAAAACCAGTTGATACAAAATTAGGATACTCGTGAGAATTCAGAAGACTTCGATTAGATTCCAGAGGGTTACCATCTAAGAGTCCTAGACACCGCGAGGTGTCTAGGTTGAGAAGAGTTTAGTTGGTATTGACTATAATTGTAATATGTACTATGCTTGTATGTATACCTATGCTACATAAAAAGGTAAAACGAACTGTTGCATTGTTATAACTGAAGAAGACAAACGTCTTAAGAAACCAGTAAGAAGTAAACACAACGTGGAGGAGAAGGAAAGACAGCTAGAGACAAATTCTAGACGATCACAAGGCTAACAGTAATATGTAGCAAAAACAATATGCATGAGTCGTATGTAAGATGTGGCGACCGGTTACCCATAGACGCTCTCCATGTCAGACAGAAAGACCCATGGTGCTACAAAAAGACTTGTGCGTATTTATAGTCCAAGAGTTCCTTTGTAAAGTATTTTTGGGTAGAGTCCACTTAATACAGTTGGTCAAATCCTTCTCTGAACTTTCACGGTCCAGTATGACAAAAGTATGAACAATACATTCACGTGATTTATTCGGTAATTTTTGTTATTTGAGAGAGAGAGAGCGAGAGAGAGAGAGCGTCCACTCAATAAAAACTAGGTCCTTTCACGACTAACATATCATGGTTCAGTTTATTTCAATAATTCGCTTGCGCGTAGGGGTCCTTAGCATTGAAAGGAAACTTGGGAACCAGAGAAAACCCACGAGATTGGCCTGGCTATCCTATCATTGTCGCGTACAACCGAGGAATCGAAACCAGGCCAGTTGACTCAATGACAACCTTATGGTACAGCGCGCACATGCTAACCATTCCGCCATCCAACTCCCCGTTACCGTGGCTCCCTCTATTATCATGAAAGTTTCTTTTCACCTCTCATAGAGCGGGTTACTGGTGTTTCCGATTGAATTATCACGTGGCGGACACAGTGTTTCCATTACAATGATAATTGAATCACATGCCGTACAAAACACGAAAAAACCTGCCCACAAACTAACTTAGCGACGCGTAAAAAAACAATCAATAGATTTACGACTGGAATATTCATTCCGTTAAATCAAGTTAAATAGCATGAAAACTATATAAATTTCATATTCTAACACCATTGTTTTTTATATTTCTTTGACGACAAAATTATCTCTGTCTTCATGACGGTATGGATTTTTCTAATTGCCAACAACGAGATGTCAGAACTGTTCAATAAATTCATATTATGTAACGTAGCTGTTTTGTTCGTGGGTGCCATGGTGGCTCAGTGAAATGGGGTTTAACGTCCACTCAACACAAACTAGGTCATTTCGGGACTACCATATGGTTTAATTTTATTTTAATAATTGGCTAGCGCGTAAGGCTGTTTAGAAGTGGGAGGAAACAGGAGGACCCGGAGAAAACCCACGAGGTTGGACAGGCGACCCACTCCTTGTCATGTACAATCGGGGCTAGCCTGGAGGTCCCATGTCGTCGGGATTTTCCCACGTGGTTGGTTCATCCTTCCTTGTCAGTGGATGCAGGACTTGGCGCCTTGCAACATGCAACGTCGAGTCGTTTGGTGAGACGAAAATCCGAGGTCTCGTGTAAACATTAATCTGCACGTTAAAGAACCACTGACAGTTCGAATTCGAAATAAGAGTAGACCGTAGCGCAGCTATCCAGGCAAAATTTCTCTCATAACACACTCAATGGCTCATGAACATCTTAATTAGCCCATTCGAAGCAGAACAAGAGAACGTAAAACCCCATTTCATTTCTTCGTCCTTCGTTATCCATGTG
This sequence comes from Patella caerulea, assembly GCA_036850965.1. Taxonomy (NCBI): domain Eukaryota; kingdom Metazoa; phylum Mollusca; class Gastropoda; family Patellidae; genus Patella; species Patella caerulea. The sequence continues at coordinate 11,848,451 of JAZGQO010000006.1, forward strand.
AAGGCGTAAGATACCAACGTTGTCCGAATGCTACCAGATTTCTATTTTCAGGCGAGAAATTGGCAAATTGCTTTAGTAGCTAGCGTGTTTGGTCTGCGAAAATCAAATGGAATTAAGAATTGTAAAATGAAATAGTTTACAACGGGGTTTGTTGCATACTTCGGTTAGTCCAACAATAAACACCAAGGGTCGATAATGAATGCGAGGGCGGTTGACCAAATAAAACAAATGCAATGAATTGGGGTTAAAACGTTCTTCTGTTCTGCACCTAACCAGGGGTAATAGAAGACAGACATACGCCATACAGTGTGCCATGAGGGAAATTTTGCCCGGGCAGCGGCTCTACGGCCTACATGTATATCGAATTCCAACTGCCAAGGGATCTTTCACGTGCAGCCAAAGTGTACACGGGACCTCGGTTTTTCGTCTCATCCGAACGACTAGACAGCTGTCCTTGTCAGCCCCCCCCCCCCCCCCGGTCTGCATCACTGACAAGCGGAAACCACGCTGGAAAATCTTAATGAACTTTCTTTGCCAATGCAGGGATCGAACGCCCGTGACCCCCTTCACGATTAAATGGGGGATCTGATGATGTCCTTAAGTTGTCTGCGATATCACCTCGGTGGAAGCGGACGTTAGATAAAGCTATTTCACACACATGTCCTCAAGTTTTAATTGTATTTGATTGTTATTTTGTTGAATATTCTGTATATATTTACCAACTAGGCCTATTCACATACTTATATCGTTTGCTTGATAAAGACGATCCACGTCGATCCGTCACAAAGTATTAAACTCAGTAATTGTGTAACCATAAAATTGTACCGTGTGTTAATAAGTTCAATCACTAAATGCCAATCAAAGAAAGTATCCTCAGTTTTGGTGAAAATATTATGTCGTATTCGCATTATCCGATGGGTTATTCGCTTTCGTTTTGCTATAGGCTAAGATTCATTGTATTATTTTTTTTTATGGAGGCGTGCGAAGCGGAAGTCGGCCTAGTTACTAATTAATTCCATGTCATGGTGAATCAAGTACGACGATATGAACTATGCCCTAGAGTGGGCGAGGTCAGATGTTTTGTTTCGATTTGCCAAGGGCAGGTTTCATTCTGTTAATTTTGTCTTATTTCAGGTTGATTTAAGCGGAAGTCGACTTGTTAAGCAATCATTCCATGTCAAAGCGAATCAAGCTCGACCTTACGAACTATTTCTAAACATGGGCCAGATGTTGGTTATATTTTGCGTTGCTTAGTTTTCAGATACTTTGGTGGTACCCGATAAAAACAACCTTTTTCATTAAGCAAGTAAGGAGTCGAAAAGTAGGACGTAAAACGCCATTTTATTTTATTTCGATCAAGACGGATATATAGAGATTAATAGACCTTTGAGATATAATAGCTAGATAGATTATTGAGATTTATAGACTGTTGAGAAACGATAGACTGTTGAGAAACGATAGATTATTGAGACAACGATAGATTATTGAGATAACGATATACTATTGAGATAAGGGTAGATTTTTGAGATAACGACAGATTATCGAGATAACAATAGATTATCGACATAACGATAGATTATCGAGATAAAACGATATATTATCGAGATAACGATATGTTATCGAGATAACACGATAGGGTATTGAGATAACGATAGTTGACTTTACGATAGATTATTGAGATAAGGGTAGAATATTGAGACTATTGATTCATATGTAGATTGATATATCATTGAGAAATATACCGTGATTATTGAGACAACGATAGATTATTGAGACAACGATAGACTATTGATTCATATGTAGATTGATATATCATAGAGAAATATACAGTGACGGATCAAATTACAGCCGTGGGGGCCCAAGACCCATCCACCCCCATCATGACAGTCTAAAAGTCACTTATGATTCTGTTTCTGTCAATTGTGTCAAGTTTAGATGTTTATTGAGGATTGGCGTGACATTGTTTGTGAATTCGGAGCACCCGCACAGGACCCACACCCCGCGGGCCCCGTCTACCCAAATGCCCTGCGTCCACGACTGAAATTATATACTATTGAGATATGCTCGAGTATTTTGAATTATATAATGATAGACTATGTAGAGTTATGAACTATTGAGATATAATATACTACATGTATACTTATAAACTATTGAGATATAATAGACTATATGTAGAGATATAATACATGTATATTATTTAGAGTTATAAACTATTGATATAAAATATATTATTTAGAGTTATAAACTATTACTATTAGAATTTTAAACTATTGAGATATAATAGACTATGTAGAGTATGTAGAGTTATAAACTATTGAGCTATAATATATTATTTAGAATTATAAACTATTGAGATATTACAGACTATTTAGAGTTATAAACTATTACTATTTAGAGTTATAAACTATTGAGACATAATATATTATTTAGAGTTATAAACTATTGAGATATAACAGATTATTTAGAGTTATAAACTATTACTATTTAGACTTTTAAACTATTGAGATATAATAGACTATTTAGAGTTATAAAGTAAGGTGGTTGGGATGGCCTAGTGGTCTAGAGTCCAGCGCTTCGACCGCTAGCTGGCCGGTCACCTGTGGCTTGCGGCTGTGGTTTCGATCCCTGGACTGAGCGTATGTGGCATTCTCAACCTCGTGGGTTTCCTCCGGACACTCCGGTTTCCTCCCACAGCTAAAAACATGTTAGTCCCGAAATGACCTAGTTTGTGTTGAGTGGACGTTAAACACCATTTCCCTCTCTCGTTACAAAGTAATGAGACCTAATAGACTATGTAGAATACCAAGGACCTTTAGGGGTTATTTTACGACAATACCGAAACACTTTCGATTACAAAACGTCATTCATTCATTCATTCGTTCATCCACCCACTTATTGCACTTACCGAGGAATATGTTGGTTCTTCCACATCTTTATCATTTATTCTTGTAATCAGGAATTTCAAACCTTTCAAAAAATCCAGGGTATCATCGTCTTCTGCGTCCCAACCATCTTCTAAAATAGGCACTCTGTAAAATTGAGATAACTCAATTAGACTTTCGTGAAACAAGTAATTTATTGATGTTTAATTTGAAGTTATGTGTCAATTTTTAGACTAGTGGAATATTTCTTAGTACACGCCACAGATTTGTTTACTTAATCAACTGTAAAAGGTATATACGGACGAATGAAATTGAATGAAATGGGGGTTATCGTTCTACTGTTCTGTTTCAACTTGGTTAATAAACCGAGCATACTCCTTACACTGTGCTACGAGGGAAATTTTGACCGGACAGTGGCGCTACGGAGGAGTCTTATCTAGAATTCCGACTTTCAGGAGTTCTTTTACTTGTATATCACTGTGTACGCGGAACCTTGTTTTTTCGTACTACCCGAACCATTGTATATTCCCATTTGCCAGGCCCTCCACCCTGCAACATTGACAAAGTGGAATTCATTAAGAAAGTCCAGATAAACTTTCTCATCCAACATGGCCAGGTTCTAGCCCGAGACCTTCTGCTCAGCAAGCGAGAGCGTCTTACTTATTTTGCCACTGTGGCCATTAAAGAAAATAGAAAGAAGTGTTTTGCAAAATGGCGAAGAATCAATGCATATCTAATTAATTTGCCAAGATGGGTTTTTGTTGACAATGACCTACGGTATTATTAGTTAGCTTGATTCTTGCTACTGCGCACACCGCGTCACTTACGACCCTAGACAGCCCCAAAGTCTCGAGGAAGGCAATGACGACATAACAAAACCCAAAGAACTAAGAATGAACTTACGATTTTGAGGATCTGTGACTGGAAATTTGTGGAAAGTTTATTTGGTTGTTTCTTTTAGCTGCTACACCACGGCATTTTGGAGCGAACACAAACTTCCTGTGAAAATAATATTGCACATACATTTATATGGCATAAGTCAATGGCAATATCAACACATGTCCCAATGGAGCCAGGGTGGCTCAGCGTGCTTGATTGCTAAACCAGGAGGAACCCGGGTTTGAAAGTTGACTGTGGGATTTTCCAGGATGTGCCCCTCCGCTTGTTGTTTCTGCTCGACAGAGGGTCTTGCAAGATCGAAAGGTTTAGTCGTTCCGAAAGTACGGAAAACCGAGATTCGTGTATGTGTTAGCGTGCACATAAAAGAACGCCCTAACTCAAAACCATGACTGAGTTTTAGGGAGAGGTGTTTTACATCAGCTAAGTATTTCCCCAATCTCGTTCAGACATCCTGAATAAAATATTGTTTGTTAAAAACACATGACTCAAAGCGCGTAGGTGGAAACAACACGAGCGTTTTCTGTGGCAAGGTGGGTGCAGACATGTGACAACCATCCCATCCCATACCCGAAATACCGGTAACTCCCGAATGATAGGCTACTCATGGTAAAATCTTAGTCAAAGCAATTTAATTTCTTTGAATATCAACCACACATTAAGATAATCTCGGTGGATTAATGAAAGCTGAAAATGGAAACATCTTTGATACGAAACGTGCCTCGGAAACAGACAAAGCGACCACCCGGAAAGTATGTAATCAAATGTTACATATCACATTAAAAAAAAAACAAACTACATATTAAAAAAGTGATAGCATGCTGTAAATATAATTAATCTAATAACATTATCTAACAAATACATCCTTGGCTAGGTAAAACCCCCGGGAATACAAAACAAATTTACTTTCACATCGCAAGAAACCTATAACAAATTTACTTATAAATGCCAAGAAAATAAATGAAGTTCCCAGAAGAAAACATCGATGAATATTTTTTGTAATTTATTTATATTGAAAATTGTTAAAGGCCTCGTCCCACGTTTAACTGACACCGTGTACATGAAAGCTAATTTAAGTATGTTAACGAAATGTCCAAATTGGAGAAAATAGTCCTTGTACGATTTATTAACTAAATGTTATCCCGACTTTCTCTTTAACACACATACTGAACGGTGCTTACGTCATAGCAAATGTTATTTTCGTGAAATAAGATATGGTTTATTTGAATACATTGTTAGCACGAAGGGTCTTTAACGGTGATAGGACGTTAGCGGAGGCGAGGCGTTAGTTCTGGTAAGTATTCATAATGTCGAGAAAACTAAAAACGGGGCGAGAGTGTTTAACTATTTAAGAGGGTTGGCTGACCGAATGGTCAAAACTCGTCCGCAATTGAGTAAAGTGGTGCGGTTTCGACTCCTCGCTTGTTGTGGGGCTCGTCTGTCCAAACTTGTGGGTTGGTTTTCTCTGGGTCCCCTGGTTTACATGGGACCTCTTTGCGTCAAGTTAAACCCCAATATTTACATGGGACCTCGGGTTTTCGTCCCAAACGAATGACTATACGTTGTATCTTGCTAGGCCTTCCGTCCTACACCACTGCTTATTTTAGTATATATATATATATATGTTTTCAAATTCTCAGTGTCCGGTATATATATAAAAAATAGTTAAAACTAGAAACACGTAGTTCTAGCAAAGCATATATATACAGCAGTGAACTTCGTTAAAACTGAAAGATGTATGAACCTCTTTAATACTGACATATGTATGAACCTCTTTAAAATTACCAGACCGAAATGGATAAGGCGTATATATCAAAGATTTCATATATCTTTAATTAAAACATTATAAGTTCAAACAATACCAGCTGCGTGGGTTACGATACTCAACATATGAACATTGTCTGATACATCAATATATAGAATTCTATGTTATAATATCAAATACTGGATTAAAATAAACACATCATCTTTAAAACACCCCAAGTAATAATAACACTTGACTATGATGCCAATTTGTCGAGAACATTTTTATGTGAATTAAGATACAGTTTATGAATTGTAAAATCATCTGGCGGTTATTGGCGCCAAAATTGTCGTTTGATTGCCCGGGGTGTCCGCGGTTACGTTCATACCCGAGAAAGGTTACAGGTGGCTTGCTTCGCACTTGAAGTAAAATGAGATGGGCAAGAAATGTGATAACGTTAAACTCCATAAATGAGTTAACGAAATCAGATGACGATACATGAAATTTCACGAATGAGTTAATGACGTGATGACGATACACGAACCTCCATGAATGAGTTAATGAAATTGACGACAACACACCACTAAATTCCATGAATGCGCTAATGACGAGATGACGATACACGAATGAGTTAAAGAAATGTGATGATGACGATACATGAAACTCCATGCATAAGTTAATGAAATGTGATGACGATATACGAAACACTATGGCAAGGGGAAAACACGTCGGAAAATCCCGATGAACTTTATCGGCCAAGAGCGCACCGGGCTAGCGCGGGGCTAAAGGCATATCCCATTCAATGCGCCACGATGGACGTTTCATCCGAATAGTTGCGCTTTTGTTAATTCTATATGTCCATAACCTAATCTGAACGACTAAACGGTGTTTCTTGTCTGCCCCTTCATCCAGGTTAGGAACTCATTGGGACAATTCTGCGTTCTTGCATTTCCATAGCTACTATTCGATTACTATTCGAATATTTCACGATATTCGCCGAATATCCGAGTAGTGATTTGGGTCGAATGGCAAAAGATTATTTAAACATACATTATGCAAGAACTAAATCTGCTTATTACAAGTCTTTCTTTAGGTCTGAAATAGGTTTTTCTACATTATTAATTATACATTAATTATCTTATCCAGAGAATAATCGACTCTCGATGTCAAGGCTAGCCTTCGATATCAACTGGATTACAATCCTATATGTTGCTTAACGCTCAGTGATGATTAAATCAAAAAATGGATAATCGAGACTATGCTTTTATCGTACTGACTGTAGTAATGATGATCGAGACTAGGCGGAAATTTCAATCGCTTAAATCTCGGTTCATAGTGGATCAATTTGACTGAAATTTTCAGCAAATTACATTTAAATTATCTAGTTTTTTTTTAACTATTATAGTGAGCACTTTACCTAATCTCCCATAATGTATCTCTAAGGAAGATAAAATATTGAAACTTACGTGCAGTCTATTTTCCGGGATTCTGTTAGAACAACTAAAACTAATATAAAAACAGTTACTATAGAAACCACCTTATCTGACGTCGTCCCAAACATCGCTCCTGGAAAAAGAACAGAAAAAGTATTAAGTTTAATAAAACCGTTCAATGGACTGAAAAACGATTAAAGCAAGGTGAACAATATTGTGTGTCCATAAGTGTCGTCTAATGTAACTTTAATGATTATTATGAATACACAGGGGCATGAATCTCGTCCAGTCATCTTAGACTTTGCATGTATTAATGTAACCGGCCATCGCTGCTTGTTATTTCGCAGTATCAAATGGACAACGACTATCAAACTACTCTGATACATTTGTGCGGGGGGCTTGAAAATATCACTAAAATGTATAAGAAAAGCAAAACTCTACTCTACGGTCTACATAACCCCAACAACGAAACTGCATTAATTGGCCGAGAAAGTTCATGCAGATTTTCCGGCGTGGTTTCCCCTTATCAGTGATGCAGGACGGAAGGCCTGACAATGACAGCTGTCTAGTTGAGGTCCCATGTACACATTGGCGTGCACGTAAAAGATCCATTGGCAATTGGAATTCGATATAAAAGTATGACGTACATAGCACACTGTATGGCGTATGTCCGTCTTCATTAGCCTCGGTTACGAGCAGAACAGTAGGACGTTAAACCCCGATTTCATTTCATATCCAACAACGAAATTAATAACCTTACATCTTTCCAACAGTTCAATCATATTTCATTTCAAATATATGGTTTGAAGTTATTATTATTATTACATACTATAATACTTTAAGTGTATTCAGCTAAGCACGGGTTTTATATATTGTATATTATATTGTATCTACTGATTTTCATTATTTGTATATAATTTGTATTGAAAAGGGGGGGGGGGGGTAGGGGTCTGATATAATCATTTGCTGTTCCTCAATTTCTTATTCATTTATAGTGAATAAAATATGTCTTTGAAAAAAAAATCCTCAAATACTTTCCAATCTCCCATATTTAAGTATGTTAGATATTATATATCAACTGTCCATATTTAAGTACGTTTAACGTCAATCGCCCACAATGTCTGAAAGTCAGTATCCGCCTTTTAGACTTGATTGTGGTTTCATCATATTTCAACACAATATGAAACTAGAACTAGTTGTAAATGACATTTGGTGTGATTGATTCGGTTAATTGATCGTTTAATAAACATAAACAAACAAACGAACATCCTAGATTAAGATAGAGAAACTAGGTGACTACCCGTACAGGTTAACATACATGAGGTGAGAGAGAGAGTGCGCGAGAGAGAGAAATGGGGTTCAACGTCCACTCGACACAAACAAGGTCATTTCGGGACTAACGTATGGTTTAATCATATTTCAATAATTCGCTTGCGCGTAGGGGTCTTTAACAGTGGGAGGAAACCGGAGGACCCGGCGAAAACCCACGAGGTTGGACAGGCGACCCTACTCCTTGTCACGTACAACCGGAAATTCGAAACCATGCCAACTGACTCAATGACAGGCTTTATGATACAGCACGCACGTGCTAACAATTCGGCCATCCAACCCCCCGACATTAGGTGAAGCTTAGCATATATTCAGGTACTTATATAGATGCAAGGTGTGTCGAATAACACTGCTAGGTGGATAGTGTGGGGATCTGATCTTTGAGCTTTTACTAACTGGATTGTGTGTTAGAATGTTCCCTAATCACGTAAGAGAGAGAGAGAGAGAGAGAGAGAGAGAGAGAGAGAGAGAGGAATGGAGTTTAACGTGCACTCGACCAAACTAGGTCATTTCGGGACTAGCATACGGTTCAATTTCATTTCAACATAACAGTGGGATGAAACTGGAGCACCCACGGGGTTGGAAGGCGACCATACTTCTTGTCACGTACATCCAGGGAATCGAAACCATACCAGTTGACTCAATCACAGACCTTATCATACAGTGTGCACGTGATAACCATTCCGCCATTCACCCTCCGTAATTTAATACATTTCTTCTATCGGTAATCGAACTCGCCAGGTGAAACCAAATCTATACAAAGCGTTGGCTGTTCCCACTATAACAGTTGAAAACTTCATAATGTAAAGGGAATTTGCTGAAAATTTTAGTCAAATTGATCCACTATAAACCGAGATATTAGCTTTGGACATTTCCACCTAGCCTCGATCATCATTACTAAAGTCAGTACGATAAAAGGTATAGTTTCGATTATCCATTTTTTGATTTAATTATCAAGAGCGTGAAGCAGCATATAGGAATCTAATCCAGCTAACATCGAAGGCTATCCTTGACATCGAGAGTTGATTATGGTCTGGATAAGTTAATTAATGTCTAATTAATAATTTAGATAACATTCCAGGCCTAAAGAAAGACATGCAATAGACAGATTTAGCTCTTGCATAATGTATGTTTATTACATTAGTCCCATCGGTAATATAACTTGTCAGATCAAACTTATCCAATACCCCACCATGTAATAGAGATTGAATTATCTTTTCTTTGACACACCTGTTTTTCTCCCAGGAGATGATGGATCTGTCTATCGTTCTACCGTGGGATGGGTCTATCTTGTTCAATCTGGACTTATTTATTGATATTTGTTTTTCTTTTTAAATTGTACGACCAAAAAGGGTTTCATTAAAACTGAGCGTCGCCATACCACGTCTATAATTAGTCTGTTCATTCTTAGTATGCATTATACTATATATGTATGGATAACTTCGTAATAGGGTAGTTGCAGATAAGAAAAAGTTTATGATATAACACATTTAAAACAAATTTCCAGCGTGTTTCACTTAAGTTCAGCTCACAACGGGTTGGGGGTTTTGTTAGCTCGCAAAGCAGCCACATGAAACCGGGCGAATATTTTGTAGGTGCTGGAACAAAAGTTTCTACTAGCAGACTGTCGTCTTCTACCGTGCCGAATACAAACAAGGATTTACTAAAAGTTTCCCCATAAACTGCCCGTAGTTTCTAGGTTTTAGTTTCTTAAGACAATGGGTAACATGTAATGTTACGTTAGCACATTACTGATTTGGTTTGGGCTTAAATTTGTTCTTTGAATCCCATGAACATTATATTATTCGACAACATTTTAACTGTCCCTTGGCACAATCATCCAAGTACGGTACTGGGAATAAGGCACCTGTCACAGACAATGTCAAACTCAGTTTCAGGCTTTGTCAGTTACAATTCCTCTGGTGCCTCTCATTTTATCCGGCACTGATCTGTCTTTTTTATTGTTATTATTAATACATGTCTATGTACATCTAAAACCGCTGTTTCCAGGCCTGCTAGTACCCAGTAAAGGGCATATTCCTGAAGCAATGGTCCTCGAAATCCCTCTCTAATCAAACGGAACACTGCGAAGAGTATGAGTAAAGGGCTGTTACTGTCGTTCTTGTTAAAGGATATGTTGCTTGTGGCGTGTCATCCTGCTCCTTAGTATGCACGTTGAAACCGACGCTAAGTTCATTGCAGCCACCACAGTTAAATTCCGGACAACCCAATGCTGTTGAGTCTGGAAACAGTCTGATTCAAATAGAAATCTGTATCGTTTATTGATACTTAGTATTTTAATGGGATATCTATATCCTAAATGTGTTCAAACGTTGTTCAGTTCACCTTGCAACATTTTGTCACTGAATCTAACACTTATTCAAATCGTTCACAATGCGTCGTATCTCCCCATTGTCAGTGATGCAAGACGAAGGGCCTGACAAGGACAGCTCTCTAGTCATTCAGATGAGTGTAAAACCAAGGTCCCGTGTATAAATTGGCATGCTTGTCAAAGATCCCTTGGTAGTTGGAATTAGATATAAGCGTAGGCCACAGTGCAACTGTCCGGATAAACTCCAGGATGGGGTTTAACGGCAACTCGACACAAACTAAGTCATATCAGGACTAACATATGTTTCAATTTCATTTCAATACTTCGCTTGCGCGTAGGGGTCTATGATAGTCGGAGCACCCGGAGAAAACCCACGGGGTTGGACAGGCGACCCTTCTCCTTGTCAGGTACAACTGGGGAATCGAAACCACAACACTTGACTCAATGACAGACCGGGTTAGTACCGAGACGACCTAAGGCCCGTTTTCCGTTGTGGACAGTAGATAATTAATACATTGTCAAGAATCACTCAGGGTCCTGATTCTCGAAATCTTAACTAAAGATAAAATCCAAATTTTAGTAGATTGGCTAAGTCCTAAAATCAAACCTATATTATCCAATCAAATTGCTAATATTTGGATTTTATCATAGTTAAAATTTCGTGAATTAGGGCCCAGGTCTCATATTCTTGGGAGTCACAGTGGCGCATCGGGCAGGACTTGGACTCGCTATCCTGGAGTACCTGTGTTAGGACTTGGACTCGCTATCCTGGAGTACCTGTGTTAGATCCCTGCGTTGGCCGCGAAATTTCACCAGGATCTTCCGTCGTGGCCCCCACTCGTCAGTGGTGTACACACAACGAACCTGGCAATGGACATTGCATATTCGATTTGGATGGGACGAAAACCCGAGGACCAATGTATAAAATGGCGTACAAGTAAAAGAACCATGACAATTGGAATTCGAAATATCAGTAGGCCATAGCCGCAAGGGAGGATCCAGTGTGTGTGTGTGTGTGTGTGGGGGGGGGGGGGGGTCCCCCTGCCCAGCTACATAAAAAAAATAATGCCTTGCATCAATGAAATTACATCACAAAGTGATCCTACATCAGTATAAAAATGATTTCTGTTTAGAAATTTGTATGTATGCCTATGTAATTTAGAGACGATGATGGCAGATTTCCGTAGCAGAAACCTGCCCCCCCCCCCCTCCCCCCAAAGAAAAAAGAAATGCTGGTTGTTGTAAGCACAATATAACGTTAAACCCCCATATCATTTCAATTTCTCATATTTTTCAACATTAAACTGTCTTGCATAATATTCCATTTAAACGTGTGAAGCTCTCTGAAATTCAATTGTGGTGTCGCTACACGAGGGAGTACAAAGGGATAATCAAATTGTCCTCAACTTTATATTCATAGGTTTATAGCGACAACAAAACAATTTTTCAATGCCAAGAAATACAAAGTGGCACTACTGATCCCTAAAGGTATTTCGATTCATAAGAAATGTGATTTATATGTATTTGCGTCATAGATACAGAAATGATTTGTTTTGTATCGTTCTGATATTGGTGTATTCTTATTAAACGTACATTATGCAAGAGCAATTGACCTATTGTAGGCCTCTCTTTAGGACTCAAATGTTATAAAAACTATTAATTAACTTATCCAGACCATAATCAACACTATATAGTGAGAACTGCCAACTCATTATTTAAACTCCCATATCTTTAAACCTCAAAAAATGTTGACGTACTATACTGAGCGCCATAGAAAACACATCACTTAGTTTTTCGTATAACAAAATGATCCTGTAAATATATCTTATTTGTTTTGCTTCTTATTGTGAACAATATTCCAATGAGAACACATCAATAACAACACATTTGTACACTTATGGATGTTTAAACTGTAATCAACAGTACAAAATCAGAGGGGTCAAAACCAAAAGTACAAATGTGTAATTATTGATGTGTTCCCATTTGAATATTGTTCACAATAAGAAGCAAAACAAATACAATATGTCTACGGGATCATTTTGTTATACGAAAAACTAAGTGATGCGTTTTCTATGGCGTGTAGTATATTTATGTACCTCTGAAAATGTTGATATACCCTTTATAAATCTCTGAAAATCTTTGCGCACATTTTATAAATCTCTGAAAATCTTGGCGTACTTTTTATAAATCTCTGAAAATCTTGGCGTACTTTTTATGAATCTCTGAAAATTTTAACGTAGTCAATATGAACTTTTAAAAACGTTAACGTAACCTACATGAACCTCTGAAAATTTCCACGTAGCCTATATGAACATCTGAAAATTTCCACGTAGCCTACATAAACCTCTGAAAATTTCCACGTAGCCTACACGAACCTCTGAAAATTCCCATGTACCCTTTTAGGAACTTGTGGGATTATGGACGTACCCTTTATAAACTTTTGAAAATTGCCCTTTCTGAACTATTGAAAATAATGAAGACAGACATGTAATTTTCTAACAGATTTATTCCTAAAAAAAAACTCATTTTTTTTATAAGTTCACAGATTCCGACTCAATTTATTTCAATATTCGTCGAGGGTTTCGAAAAAATTAAATACGATATACATGTGTTAGATTGTGGAGTTTTATCTATTTTGTTTAGCAAAGAGACAGAGCGATAAAAATAGGGTTTAACGTCCACTCGACACAAACTAGGTCATTTCGGGACTAACATATGGTTTAATCTTATTTCAATAATTCGCTTGCGCGTCCGGGTCTTTAAAAGTTGGGTGAAACCGGTGGGCCCGGGGAAAACCCACGAGGTTGGACAGGCGACCCTACTCCCTGTCATGTACAACCACGAAACCACGCCAGTTGACTCAATGACAGGCTTTATGATACAGCACACACGTGCTAACCATTCGGTCATTCAACCCCCTTGTTTAGTGAAATATAAATTAAAACGGTTCACAGACATACATAAATCGCATGAAGGATTTGGGGTCTGGAATAAAATTGTGTCAGATGACCGAATGGCTAGTTTATGCGGTTGTACGTGACAAGGAGTAGGGTCGCCTGTTCTACCTCGTGGGTTTTCTCCGGGTCCTCGATATCCCCCACTGCTAAAAATCCCTACGTGTAAGGGAATTATTGAAATGACATTAATCATATGTTAGTTCCAAAATGACCAAGTTTGTGCCGAGTGGACTTTAAGCGCCATTTCTCTCTATCTATTTAGAATTTAATTTGTCGGAAGAAAAAGGTTAATATGGAGGACCATTACTTTTTAAATGTAATCATTACAATTACTTTTGGTAATTAATTACCATTACCCATTACATTGAAAGTAATTAATTAACATTACCCATTACTTTATGACTATATAAATAAAAATTGTTTTCACATAGAAATTATAAAGACAACATTATTTTCTGCCACACGAGTCTACAACACGAAATAATCCTTGATTCACTTTAACAGCTATTTGTGTATGAATTGTTACTTCTATAAATTATAACATCAAGGCAAATTTTCAAGTGACGGGTAATGGTGGCAAAAACTGATGTACTTAACTGATTAGAAATTATAGTAAAGAAACGACTGAATGTAAATCAGTTTATATACATTCTTATTACGTTATTATATGAATGTAAATCAGTTTATATACATTCATATTACATTATTATATGAATGTAAATCAGTTTATATACATTCATATTACATTATTATATGAATGTAAATCAGTTTATATACATTCATATTACATTATTATATGGGTTGCGACCCATTTGTGTCAATTTCTGGGTCCAGAAAATTAGCGATTTAGCTCCTTTAAGTAATTTTATAAGATTCTTAATCAATCCAAATAGTTTGTCTATATTATAATGTATACTGGTAAATTATTCAGCATGACTCTAAAAGGAAATATGTGGTTGTTTTATATTAAAATAGCATTATGCAAGAGCAAAATAAGTCGCGTCGATGTCATCCGTATCCGTGACTGTAGCGGCCTAGCAAATATTCACTGCTGATCAGTATGATAGATTTACTGTAATACGCTACGTAGAATAAGACGTTAACACCATTCATGAACATGCAATACATTAAAACAAATAAACCCCAGTCTTTTTTCACTAAACACAAAGTAATTTCATTTCTGTAAATTACTGCGTAGCCATTTCCAGTAATAAATTTTCCATCGCCAATTTAACAAAATCGTCTGGATTTATTTATTGGCTGCTCTATATCCTTTCAGACAGATAAGTCCAGACTCCTAATGGCACCAAAACCTTATAGCCTGATTTAAATAAATCCTTGACATTGAGCCTCGGTAATTTACAATTCAAAGTGATTAAAATGGCCAATATACTGCAACTGATAGGTACGTATATTATTATACATTCGACACAAACCCGGTGAACGCACGCATCCTACGATGTTTTTCGATTCCTGCATTGGACGAGAAATTTCATCGTGGTTTTCCGACGTGGTTTCCCCTTATCAGTGAAGCTGGAACGTGGGCATGACAAAGACAGCTGTCTAGTCGTTCGAATAGTACGAAAACCCGAGGTGTCGTGTACATATTGGCGTACTGCGCGTAGGGGTCTTTAGCAGTGGGAGGAAACCGGAGTGCCGGAAGGAAAGCCACGAGGTTGAGAAGGCGCCCGTATCTCCATGCCACATACGCTCACACCAGGGCTCGAAACCACAGCCACAAGCCAGAGGTGGTCAGCTAGAGGTCGAAGCGTGGCAGCGGCACTCTAGACCATTAGGTCATCCCAACACCCCTACACAATGACAGACCTTTTGATCTGGTCAACGCGTTAACCAGCCATATAGCATATAGGTGCTCCCACATTTATTATTCCGGTCGGTGCAGAAGGGTAGGACGTTAAACCCCATTTTATTTTATCTTAAACTGTCAACACTAAACTCCGGTGAAACCCAATTCAACGGTGTTAAAGACATATTGTGGTGTTTACACATGGTGAACGATTTGTAAGACTGTTGGTAGGTGTTGATGGTGTTCATATCGACTGGTGATTAATACGTGAAGTAGCAGATCGAACAACACCACAGATACTTCAACTGTTTAGTCAGAAAGAACTTGGTCTAACAGTTATAACACTTAGTATGGAGGTGGCGCTGGTGACACGACCAGTTAACATATTACAACATTCCATATACACTCCATTGTCACACTTAACACAACTCGCGCATGTTGTCATTTCCATATAAACTAGCTGTCATTTCTCTTCAGTAAAGATTCTATTTGAGTTTCGGATTGTTGTGAGCCCACGAAATGAAGACCCAACATGCTGTCAGAAAGGGAGGGGGAGAGAGAGAGAGAGAGAGAGAGAGAGAGAGATGGGTAACATCCACTCGACACAAACTAGGTCATTTCAGGACTAACACATTGTTCAATTTTATTTCATTTTAACACGCTTGCGCGTAGGGGGTCTTTAGCAGTGGGATGAAACCGGAGGACTCGGAGATAACCCACGAAGTTGGACAGACGACCCTACTCCTTATCACGTACAACCGGGGAATCGAAACCACACCAGCTGACTTAATGATTAGCCTTATGATACAACGCACAGGCGCTAACCATTCGGCCATCAAACCTCCCCGAAAGAGAAAAGATTAGATATAGAGTTTAAATCATACTGGTGTTTGAAGACCAAACAACTCCACAAAAGTGTCACGATACAGGTGCATTGGTAATATATTGTCGTTCCTTTAGTGTTTACAGGTCTATACAGTGCATAATCCAGGTGGTGTGCTTGATAACGAAAGATAAATGTCACCTATACATTTTTTTTATAAAATAAAAATCTGGCTCTATCCAGACCCCGATCTCCATTTCCAGATGAAGACTAGCGGGTTTAAGTTGTTTTAAAACGTATAATATATATTGAATTAGTTGCGCGGTTTTAGGGGGCTTTTAGCACAAAATTAAGCAGTTTTATTGTCCAAAATATAATCGAGATTGCCCCTTTAACACATACAGAATGAGCGCTTTTGATATCATCTTTGATTTGTTATGTGACCAGGTATGACAATGCAATTGTAATGATATGTAAATAGGATAATTTATCTATTTATTCATTAAATGTGTAAATTATTGCAATCTAAATATTTATGAAATGAATTGAAATGGGGTTTAACGTCATACTAACCTGGACTAATGGAAGGCGGGAAATGTTTATGAATATTGCTATAAGTGCTGTTGTTATGTGAACTGCATATTGATATTTTGTTTCTGTTTATGGTGAATCTTTCCCCTTGTCAGTGATGCCTGACAGAACAAGACGTCTAGTCGTTCGGATAGGACGAAAAACCGAGGTCCCGTGTACACATTGGCTTGCACGTAAATATCCTTTGGCATTCGGTATAATAGTAGGCCGTAGTGCTGCTACCCGGGCCAAATTTCCCTCGTAACAAACTGTATGGCGTATGCCCGTCTTCATTAGTCCATGTTAGGAGCAGAACAGTAGGACGTTAAACTTCAAACCAATCTTCATTAGCCCAGGTTAAGAATAGAACAGTAGGACGTTAAACCCCATTTCATTTCATTTATGATAAATCATTAAAAAAAAAATCTCATCTGTTTTTATCTTAAATCACGTGACCGTTTTCATTCGACCTGTTCATGTGGAAATATAAGACATTAAAGCCCGTTTTCCTTTTATTTTATTTAATTTAATTTTATTTAAAACAAATCACGAAGTATGAAAATAAACTGTGTGTTAGCTCTATTCAACTAAATAATGGCTGCATTTATTAAAGGTACGATGAGCGAGAGGCGATGAACAACACCGCCATTAAATACAATAGGCTATTAGCTGATTAGGAAACAACATAAATACGGTCTTTAAATCTAACAAAACAAGTTTTATGCTTAAGGTATCTTGCTCAATTTATTTTCTTCGAGCCACACCAATTCCTTGTTTAGATCTTCGGAACTCGACACTAGTGATTTATGTTAGCTTAATTTTCTTTCATTTTGTTTTAAATCAGTTAGAAAAGTCTCTGGCACAGTTATAGCCAAGAGGTCCCAGTATTGTCTGGGATGACCCAGCGTGGTTTCGTCTTGGTAGTGCAGCGCAGAATGTTTGGCCAGAAATAGCATCTAGGCGATTAGATGCTAAAAGACCCTATGCATGACAGTTGGAATTTGATAAAATAAAACGTCGATCTCCAAATAAAATTTCCTCTTTCCTCTTATTGCACACTGTATGTAGTATAAGACGCCGAGCCCCTTTCATTTCTTTTAAAGCCAAGCATTTCAGAATACAGGTTCAATTTTAAACCCCAACAGAGCGAAATAAATGTTAAATATTGTATTTAAAGCCCCGAAAAGATTAAATATAGAGTTTCAACCTCAAAACACACCAGAATATAGGTTAATATAGACTTTTAACCCAAACACACATATAGGTCAAATACAGAGTTCAAACATACTAGAATATAGGTTAAATACAGAGTTCGAACATACTAGAATATAGGTTAAATACAAACATACTAGAATATAGATTAAATACAGAGTTCGAACATACTAGAATATAGCTTAAATGTAGAGTTTCAACATACCAGAATATAGGTTAAATATAGAGTTTTAACATACCAGAATATAGGTTAAATATAGAGTTTTAACATACCAGAATATAGATTAAATATAGAGTTTCAATCCCAACACACCAGGCACCAAGTTCATAAAGTATTCTCAGAATTTAGTCAACTTTCTACCACTGCTTATGAGAAATATCGTTGATCCAGAAACACAGAATTTTACATATAATTTCTTATTGATGTATTTGAAACATGATGAAAATGACAACAGAAGTTTTATAACTGGCTATATTTTAGTTAAAATAATAAGGCGAACAATTTTGAGTAAATTCTTGACTTAAAGCCCGAGAATGCTTTGTGAACTCGATGCCTTAAAAGAGAACAGTGAAGGAATATGATATAATGTTGCTAGTTATCATTTGTTTCGGCCTACAAATTATTTTCACGATATTTCGAATAATTTACTGCCAAATTATGACATGAAAAAACCTTTATAACTCCCTGGAGCCGGACAATATTACACCACTCTGTGTGTTTTTATGTTTATCCCACTATATCACATCATTTCATCATGTTTAATTATGACATAAAAAATATAATATGACATTAAATAACTGACATTAGCTTCGCCAAATCTAAATTAAAAGGGGGGTTATGAATCGGAAATGCTTTAGCTACGATTTTACTCTGATACCGGCATTAAAAATGGTCATGATCGCCAAATTATGTCGCTAAATCTAAATTAAAAGGGCGTTATGAATCTGAAATGCTTCGGGTACGATTTTAATCTGATATTATTACAAATTGTGATGATCGAAGGACCATGTTCTTGTTATGTGTAAAATTTCGTCCAGGGGCCATTATTATAAATGAAAATGAATTCCACTATATTTCTTTAGCGTGAATATTGTCACAGTATTATTTATATATCGGCATGAATCCATTTATTTTTGTTCTATATGAGATTTTTTACCTGCAAGCAAATTTGTACCCGGTCCCATCCGAACGACCAAATGTTGTCTCTTGCCAGCCCTCTCTCCTGCACCGCTGGCAAGGGAGAACCACGTCGGAAAATTCCGATGAACTTTCTCGAACACGGGACCACCAGCTCAGCGTTCCAAAGTCCTACCAAATGAGCTACCGATGCTCCTCTTCATATTTACATATTTAATATTTGAAACGATTAAATCTCAAAAACGTAAAGCAGTTGGTCTGACTAGCAGAGAGAGAGAGAGAGAGAGCACACGTGACCTGGCGATGCCATTGTCTAGTCGTTTGGATGGGACGCTAAAACAATATTCCGTGTACACATAGTTGTGAAACTAAAATAATTATTGTCAGTTGGAATTCGCAATAACAGTAGGCGGAAGCGTGGTGGTCAAGGCAAAAACCCCGCCCACCTTAACACACCGTATTGCGTATTCCCAGCTCCATTAGTCCAGCAGAACAGAAGGACGTTCAACCCCATTTTGTTTCATTTGATTTGATTTCATTAGTCCAATCGGAACCGAAAACCAGGACGTTAAACTCCATTTCATTTTATTCCATTTATTGACAAAGTTCTAAAAGAAGCTGTCACTGCGTATCGTTAAAAGACGAATGGTATGATTGGATGAAAGGTGCGTGTTAAACCGCACGTTGTCCTGTCATTGAGGGAAATAAAACCCAGTTTACTAGACGTCATCAAAGTATCCCATCCAGTAGTATCATGACAAATAAGTGACGTTTATATATGGCCAACTTCTCGAGAAGACGACTCAATGAAAGACCATGTGAACTTTTTATTTTCATTTCTATCGATTTCAAACTCCAACAAGTGGCATCGTTAAACTCTTCGGTCTATTTTTTAATCAGTATTCGATTCTAGGGACAATATTTCTCCCCACGCCGTTATATTCTGCTGCCAGATGTTTTAAAGGGGTGTTATCACAATCAGGTAGAATAAAAGAGAGAGAGAGAGAGAGAGAGAGAGAGAGAGTTGATCAAGTTATTATTAAAAACGCACTAACATTTGTACAAAAGTTAAAATTTGTTTGAATCGAGAAAAGTTTTTGAACATCCAATCACTGACATATTGTGCGTTATTAAATTTAATGAAAAGGCACAAAACACAATATATACAAAATTCCAAATATAAATGTACTGTAGAATTTATTTTAATTGAAAATCATTTTTTTTTGATGTGGTAGTCCGTGAAAAGATAGCATATCATCCTGTTTGGTTTTTTCTTCTTTTTTTTTTTGGAACTTTCAGATATTCTATAATTGGATGATAAAATGTAATTTCCCTACCACTAAGTTGAAATATAGAGAAGGGAACATGGCCGCGTGTCTATTCTGAACTACACAATGGGTCGTTTTTATTTGACTAAACAGGAATCGCGGATTTTATTGTTCAGAAAATGAAAGACGGCGTTATTGTGAGCTCGAGATTTTACAATTTACTATTTAATAAAATGCACATAATCGCACGCAGTCAAGGCACACGCCTTTAATGGACACATACATCAAGTTTCAACAATCTACGTCAAATAGCGAGAGAGAGAGAGAGAGAGAGAGATTGGGTTTAACGTCCACTCAACACAAACTAGGTCATTTCGGGACTAACATATGGTTTAATTTTATTTCAATAATTCGCTTGCGCGTAGGGGTCTTTAGCAGTGGGAGGAACCCGGAGTGTCCGGTGGAAACCTACGAGGTTGAGAAGGCGTCCCTATCTCCATGCCACATACGCTCACACCGGGGCTCGAAACCACAGCCGCAAGCCAGAGGTCGAAGTGCGGCACTCTAGACCACTAGGCCATCCCAACCCCCACCCCCGCCCAAGCGTCAATTAGCAGAGAAATGACATGGAATGGGGTTTAACTAATGTCCTACTTCCCCGAACTCGGCTAATGAAGACGAATACGCGCCATACGGTGTGCTATGGGCGAAATTTTGTCCAGACAGCGGCACTTCGGCCTACTCTTATATCGAATTCCAACTGTCAAGGGATCTTTTACCTGCACGTCAATGTTTACAAGGACCTGGGTTTTCGTCCCACCCGGAAGACTAGACAGCTGTTCTTGTCAGGCTTTCCACCCTCCATCAGTAACAAGAGGGATCGAAGCTCTGCTAACACATGGACGGGCAAACTAATCGACGGACTGAAAACCTAGATAATAATTTAATAGAATTTTAATTAAGGAAAATACTGTCAGGCAAATCTAACATAAAAATAAACAACCTAATTTAAAACTGTGGTATTCCTTGAAAACCCATTATCATTTTGTTTAAGTAAACTGCGCCGATGTCTGGAACTTTCAACATTGATACTTGAGGGAACAGTCGGAAAAAGAGAAATGGGGTTTAACGTCCATTCAACACAAACTAGGCCACTTTGGGGTTAACACGATTCAAATTTACTTCAATGATTCCCTTGCGCGTAGGGGTCTTTAGCAGTGGGGGGGGGGGGCTGGAAAAAACCCACGATGTTGGACAGTCAACCCTACTCCTTGTCACACACCAGCGGGGAATCGACACCCCACCAGTTGACGCAATGGCAGACATTATGATGATAGAGCGCGAACGCACAAACCATTCGCCCCTTCCCCCCGAGGGAAAAATGATCCAATAGAATTATAATTTACAATGATGTAACTTGATTAAACCATATTATCCACTCCTAGAGGTCGTAATTCGGTTAGTAGCATCTGTTTGCCTGGTATCTGTAAAGATCTGTTGCTCGGGAAATCCTATTCACGACTATTAGTGATCTCCGGGGATGAATGGACATACTCAGCTGTCAATCAAAAAGCACCTGTAGTATAAGGCACGACCAGTAATGATATAATAATTTATAATTTAAATGTGTATGATATTCCAATAATTGTCCATGTGTTATCAAAATCGCAGCTAAATGTCTGTTCCTGATATATACCGGCGATCCCTGCGGATATACGGACATGCTCAGCTGTCAATCAAAATTACACAAATTAAATAACCACACCCACTAATAATCTGTTGATTAAAACCTGTTGGTAAATTGAATAGAATGTCAATAACAAGATTTAGATTACGTTAACACCCTCTACTTATCTAATAATTTACCTCTGACCACTAATGATGTAGAAATTTACACCTAACCACGTCCACTATTAACGGTTTTAATTCAAACCTGACCACGCCCTCCAATAATGAAACATGCGTGAAAATGACGTAATTATGAATAGCACACATGTTTATTATGGCTATTATATTATAATAGTGTTATGATCTTATTACCCACCGAATATGGCCATTAACCCTGGGATACACATTCATAGATTTTAACCCCTCGTGATCCCAGCGGCCTAGCAAGTTGACAATCTGTTTCGTTAGATGGACGTTACGGCCAGTGAACATTCAGGTATAGAACATTTCCACTGATGGATCTTTCGGAAAATTTTACAATTGTTTTGTTATTTTTATGAAAAAAAAAAAAATGTTTTGAAAATGAGTAAAGTGAGATTTTAAAACATTTAAATGGAGCCCCACGTCCTGAAATTTGCAGAATCCAATGTTAGATGCATGGACGGTAACTACGCAACGGCACTCAGTATTTTTATACAGTTGTATGCCATCCAGGATCGTGTCAGTTGTATGTCACTCATGGTCGTATATCAGATGTTTTTGTTCCATTAGTCCATACTTTTACAAAGAAAGACTCAGACAACTTATGAATTAATGTTTCGTTTCTGAGAGGAGCGTGGTTGTAACCCATTAACTGTTATAATAGACTTTGATTGCTCTGTAGATCTTGCTCTTCATGCAGTTCATGGACAACAAGTACAGATTCTGTTCTGTTTTCATCACCTTGGAGAAACATCCAGACACTAGGACTTGTAAACATGTACAAAGATGACAACGAGTTCAGACGTTTTTCGATAAAATATCTTTGTCGCAGAAAAAAAAGCAAAGAAAAAATCTGTAGGAGAAAACAAACCAATAGATCTGGTCAAAAAGTCCTCTTATTTTTGTTTTTTTTTTGTTTTTTTTTTTAAATGTCCTACATTCATCTCTATTTCACAGAGGTAATGCGAATGCCTTCTATTAACTCTGTGCGTTCGTTCCTTCCTGGGGTCTTACATCCACTTTCAAGAAGGGGAATATCGTAACAAGTTATTGAGAATACGTTCGCTCTTGGATTCTAACGTCCAGTTCCACCAAGGGTGGTGCCAGAGGAAGCCACGAAGTATGCTTGATCCGACTTTTTGGGTAATTTTGAATTTCACCCAAAGGAGAAGCTCTGTGTGACGTCATATCACTCGGCTTTGATACATCTTACTTTGTCTTCATTAGACGTAGTAATATGCTGTGGTAAGGTCATAATGATGCCTTTTTACTCATTTTACGCATTCGTGGACTATTTTATGTAGACCAACCCTTTACACTAAACAGGAATTATTTGTAAATCCAGATATACTCGAGGGAGCTTTATTCATTTTTCTAATACTTCAAAAAAAAAAGATGTTATAGAATTTAATTTCCAAAAAGGAAAAAAAAAGTTAACATTGTGAGCTAACTAATCCGTACGGATGTCATGACCTCAGCGATAGTAGCGGATTAGAGAATATACACTGCTGAAGAGTTTGTTGTATCGCCGATTGACCATACTCCTGCGCAGTGTTTCGTTTGATTAGAACTAATCAACTTCACACTGCTATCTTGAGTGAACATTGTTGTGCTAAATTATTATTGGTCAGTAGTGCCATTACCAACCAATGACCTGCATTGTAACAAACAATATCGGGGTTAACCAGACCTCAAAATATGTTACCGCAATGTATCTAGTGACAATCGCGACTTGTTTACGTCATAACCCGCGAAATTTATTATGCTCGATTATCCAGTGCCAACATGTTTTCTTCGTCGGCCATTTTGAAAATTATGCCGAATGCGGGAAGAGAGGAGGGATTTGATTGGACGTTAAAAAGAGACACGCCCCGCCCAATTTCAAGAATATGACTTCTATCCAGCAATGGTAAGAGAGGGATTTCTCGCGCCATTGCTTCAGGAATATGCCGATTGACATGCGTACCAGGATTGATATTGCTTGCTCTGACTTCAATCTATTTCTCATCCCCCACCCCCTTAAGGATTATATTAGTACACGAGTCGTGTAGCATATGGTTTCGAGTGCCATTTTTCTCTGAACAAATAAAAACATATCCTACAGCGCAATGCGGAAGTAATTAGCAAAAGCTGATTCAGAAACGACAAAATAATAATTTTAAAAGCGCGTAGAATGCACTAAGCAGGTGTAAACGACTGTCGTTCAATTTGAAGTGTTCACATATTTCACCGAACATAATTGATAAGAAATTACAATATGCCTTTTTTTTCTCAAAAATATAATATAAATCACTTTACATACATTCATATTACATTAATATGTGCTTTTAGAACCATTCTTGTCTATTTCAAGGTTCCACAAAGCCTTGACATGACAATGATCAGGGGCGGATCCAGGATTTTCAGAAAGGGGAGGCGTGCTGCACCCACTTGGGAGTGCGAAGCCCGGTCCGTGATTTTAAAAATGACCACAAGGACTAATTTCATACCAGTACTGTAAATTACGATTTCCAACCTTAACTATTTTGTTCTTTGCTGCGAAAATATAATTATGGAGCTAAAAATTGTTCGCCACCCCCAAAAATAGAGGGGGCGTGCGCCGGGTGCGCCCCCCGCTGGATCCGCGCCTGATGATGTGTGAGATCAGTCACTATAATAGTACTATACGGGTTATTTTCTGAATGAAACCACCGTCGGTGGAACCGCAGGTAATCCAATAATAATTACAAAAATAGAATAGGTAAGGAAATTGGGGCGATGCTGGACGTCTAAATAGTTCTATTCGGAGAGAGAGAGAGAGAGAAATGGGGTTTAAAGTCCACTCAACACAACTAGGTCATTTCGGGACTAACATATGGTTAAATTTATTTCAATAATTCGCTTGCGCGTAGGGGTCTTTAGCAGTGGGAGGAAACCGGAGTGCCCGGAGGAAACCCACGAGGTTGAGAAGGCGCCCCTATCTCCATGTCACATACGCTCACACCAGGGCTCGAAACCACAGCCGCAAGCCAGAGGTGACTGGCCAGCTAGAGGCCGAAGCGCGGCGCTCTAGACGACTAGGCCATCCCACCCCCCCAGTTCTATTCGGTTCCCGGCGAAAATAAAAAATAATGTAAAGCTATAAATTAGATGGTTGAATCATACTAACTAACAGCATTGCTATACAGTGTGCCATGCCATGAGGGAAATTTTGCCCAGGCAGCGGCGTTATGACCTACTCTTATATTGAATTCCAACTGAAAAGGGATCTTCTACGTGCATGTCAATGTGTACACGGGACCTCGGTTTTTCACCTCATCCTTGTCAGACCCGGGGAAAACCCACGAGGTTTGACAGGCAACCCTACCCCTTGTCATGTACAAGCGAAGAATTGAAACTACACCCTCACCCGCTCCCGCCCAGCCCCCGCTGCTCCCGCTGCCCCAAACAGTCAAACAAACGTTACCTATAGATATCTGATGTACCTATAATATCAACGCTTGTTTATATAAACATATATAAACAGCCCAAAGTAACGGCCATGTTGTGATCCACGCTGTCTGCGATATCATCCGTGGTGGAAGCGGACTTTAAACCTTAAAACCCACCACACGGCTGGATAATAAAATGTCAAACAGCTAGAAGAATCACTAGACTTGTCAAGTGCGGAATGTCGAGATTGTATACACAAAATAAAATGTTGGAAATGATCATTGCCGATGTTGTTTTAGTATGGACTTAACTGGAATCACGTAGTACAAATAGTCATTGTATGATATTGTTAGTCTTTCCGTTCAACAATCAACTGGTCAATCAATCTATCCGTTATACAGTCTTTATAGTCAACATCATAATCTACATACAAATATATCACAGTCTGTGACCATCTTTCATATTAGATAAAGACGATCATACAAAGACAGGGGAGATGGAATGGGGCTTAACGTCCTATTTCTCATGAAGACGAGCATACGCCATGCGGTGGGCGCTGTGACACAGTGGCGTTACGGCCTACTCCTTTATCTAATTATGTCAAGGGTTCTTTTACGGGTACGCCTATCCGTACACGTGGCCCACGTAACGCCAGTTTTTATATACTGAGCGCCATAGAAAACGCATCACTAATAGTTTTTCGTATAACAAAATGATCCTGTGGAACCCGGAGAAACCTCAAGTGGTTGGACAGGCGACCCTACTACTTGTCATGCTCAACCTGGGAATCGACATCAAGCCAGCTGACTCAATGACAATCCTATGCTACAGCGTGCACGCTAGCCATTCGGCCACCCCACCCCTCTAGAAAACACCATGGATGGGCCCTGGTTAGTATAATATCCCTAAACAATGTAACATTACACACACTCCAAGAAAGGGCAGATGTCTAGTCGTTCAAATGGGATAAAAAACGAGATCCCGTGTCCCCGTGCAAGTAAAAGATTCCTTGTCAGTTGGAATTCGATATAAAAATAGGCCGTAGTGGCAGAACAGTTTGCGGTATCGATGCGTTCAACACGTCAAAACGTAAAATGTTATATCTAACTACACAACGCTGTCAAGACCCCAACAATAACACGAAATCGTTGTCGTGGGTGTCTGAAAGCTTGTCAAGTTCTCCTGTTCGTTGTTAATGTTTGCAAGGGCAACTACTCATTACCTTTCACACCATATTGATACGTTTGACACTATCATTGAACTAAGATTGGACTGACGTGTCCATCTGGACTTATGAGTCCATAAGCGAAATAGATGAATCACCAGCGTGTAAAATGTCGACACGCCACCACTTAGAATGCGACTTGATACGGCTAGAAACCGAAAAATCAAGTCTCGGTAGAAACTAAACCGTCGCTGAATATATACATGTACTTCCGGTTAAAGGCAGTATCGTGATCATGCCTTAATAATTATTTATGAACCATGCACTAACAGCGGATACTTCGCTTCCGTATTAACAAACAGGCCGTTGCCGCATATTTCATGCAAAAGGCTCGTGTTATCGAGAGAAAGAAATGGGGTTAATCGTCCACTCGACACAAACCAAGTCATTTCGGGACTAACACATGGTTCAGTTTTATTTCAATAATTAGCTTGCGCGAAGAGATCTTTAGCACTAGGAAACTGGAGGACCAGGAGAAAACCCACGAGGTTAGGCAGGTGAACCTACTCCTTGTTACGTTCTAGTGTCATCAGGAGATTGAATTAACTATCGCTGGTAACCTGATGCCAGTGGCTAAAGCGTTGGACACACTAGCCGACTCATTCGACCGAATCATTCACCGCCGAAAATCGCCCGAATCAAACATGTTTGATATACAGTGTGTCCCCTCGTCGACGCATTCGCTTTATTGTAAAATTCATTAGCTAATCAACGCTTTTGTCGAAAGTGTCACACGATT
Organism: Patella caerulea; assembly: GCA_036850965.1. Lineage (NCBI taxonomy): Eukaryota > Metazoa > Mollusca > Gastropoda > Patellidae > Patella > Patella caerulea. Next base: position 11,876,087 of record JAZGQO010000006.1, read on the forward strand.
GTTAGAGGACAAAATGGTGACTATTACTTTAACGTGGAATTCCGCCAAAGAATCGGGAGCGCATCAGTTGTCGGTAGGAGACGAATACGGAGTAAAATTAAAAATATTCACACCGCTGCCGCTATTTGGCCACAGATCAGTAATGATTTCCCTATTGATGTTAATTCTCGTCTCTTAGACCGGCTCTGGGTTGAATGCTTTCTGCCACAGATGGAGCAACATGTGGCAACATCTTGCTGAAAAAACACGAATGAGGTTCAACATGGAGAATTTTATATACATAAACTGGAAGTAGAGATCATGAAACATGCAATCTAACCGACGGTTCAACTCTCATCTCCTTCCCCTTCAAAATCATGAATATTCACCAAAACCTGATAGAAAAGGTATTTGCAAACCCCTTTCTTCGAATCTACACCACAAATAAGAAAAATCATAATGCAAAACTGGAAAAGGGACAGGAAGGGAAAGACTAAAATCAAATTTTACTCTACATATGGGCTATTAAATAGTCTACTCGTTTTTCTAGACAACAATATATATTCAATGCCAGATAATATCGGGATATTAATTGCTTTTAATATTTTTTATAGCAATATTTATTATCTGATTTTTTTTTAATGCAGAGTAGTGTGGTATACTCGTTTTTTCTAGCCCAACACATATATTTTGAATTTATGATATCAAATTTGTTTAAAATATTAAAAAGAAATATTCATCATAACACACTTTACTACTTACATAAACAAGTTTGTCCCACTCTTGGGGATTTGTGTCTGATTTCAAGCCGATTCCCCGGTTGTACCTTACAAGGAGTAGTATAGTGTCGACTGTCGAAGTATTGAAATAAAATTTCCGAAATGACCTTGTTTGTGTCGAATGGAGGCGTTTATTTGAAACGAATCTAAAAGTTTATAATGACCTTTTTCATGATGCTATAAATCACTGTTACATTAAACATAAATTTAAGTCGCTTCCTGTTCAATAGGTCACCTCTGTTTCTTTGGAACCTATATAGACGAAAGGGGACCAAAAACATGCATTAAAGGGGTATTATTGAAGATTAGATAATGAGCTGGCAGTTCTCGCTGTTGTATAATACATGTAGTTGAAAACATAGATCACGTAAATAGAATATGGTGAAAATTTCAGTCAGATTTCTCCACTCTCCCGTTGCGTACATGCTGTAACAAGCCCTGCAACGTACAGATTCAGATTCAGATATCATTGGCGATTGAGTTTTATGCGTAGTCTCGATCTTCATAGCTCAAGTTGGTACCATAAAGACACAGTCTCGATTATCCAATTTGGCGTTAAATCATGCAAAGCAAAATGTATTCAAATCCAGTAAAGATTGTATTTTTAGAAATCCAAAGAACACACTAATGTTGCTCTCAGACTAATGTACACTAATGTACGTGGCTCTCCGATTTATCTTGCTCTCAGACATAAAAATACCAGAATGCAACACAGGGAAGATTACCAGCGCCACCAACACCAAAAAAACATTTTACGAGCGATAAAAAGAAACCTTCAAAGTCTCGATACAGAGTATGAGAGGGAAATGGGGTTAAACGTCCACTGGACCCAAACTAGGTCATTTCGAGACTAACACATGCCGTAAGAGTCTTTAGCAGTGGGAGGAAACCGGAAGATCCGACAAACACCCACGAGGTTGGACTAGTGGCATTACTTGTTACGTACAATCGTGGAATGTACTTTAGAGTAAGGGTGAATGTTTCTCTTTCACCTGGGTGTTCAGTGAAAATGGGGCTGTCAGTGAAGATTGACTTTTCGCACCATCCGAAAGATACGCCGCTATGTAGTTTAAAGCTGCAATTTCATATTTTTAATTTATTTTTTTAAGATATATTAAAATAAACCCTTAAAATAGATGGTATCTATAAACAGTCCTACGTTGTTAAAGAATAATCCTATTAATCCTATAATTCACTATCGCCAGTTAAGTTATTGGTAAAAATATCATTTTCAACTTCAAATTCAAACGTTGGAAGATAGCTATTGCACGAGGAGAATGGAAAAGCAAGTAATTGTGTTATTATTTCCCTTGTTAAAGATGCTTAAGTGTGGAAAATAACGTTGACAACATATTGAGCAAAAGACATAGAAATAAATATGTTTTGACTTTCTTAGAAAATATGAAATCCCCGCTTTAAAGCTGACAGTATATATTTATATTAAATGTCATCTCATTAAAACACAAATCCTGTTTCGTTTCGGTTTTATTGTTCAAAGTTTTTTTTTTACACTAGGATCTGGAAGAGTTGTTATCATGTGAGGGGTTTGCTAATGAAATGACATTGATGCTGATTGGTTAATCAAATGTCTAACGTCATAGGGTCAAAAGCTGCTCTTATGAACTCTGACGTTACCTATCGTTACAACCGGTCACATATTCTTGTAGGTAGGCCATCGAAAATATATATATATAAAAAAAAAGAAATAATATAGATCTGTATTTTAAAAGACTGAGTTAAATGTAGCAGTAAATTAATGTAGAGCTTAATGGTCTTGCTGTAAAAATTGGCGGCGGCGTTGGTTTTTTTGTTGACTTTCTTCTGTGTTGATCTTGTTGCGGACATTGTCGGCTGATTTGGGTGTTGGTCGTGTTGTGGACATTGTTGGCTGGCTTAAGTATCGATCGCTCCGCTGACATTGTCGGCTAGCTTGGGTAAATTTAAAACACGAGAATCAATTGTTGGCAATATCTGGTGAGACGTTTATTTATCGTCTTGTTTGATCAATGGATGTGGATTACGCTGATCAATTTCAACAACATGGACTTAAACTAGTTGACGTGTGTAATGAATTACCTGTCTCCTGTTATATAGATATAGTTAACACTAAGGCTAAACGTACGCCCTTTAAATACTTTACACTAAGGCTATACACACACCCGTTCTATAATTCACACTAAGGCTATACACACACTCTTTCAATACTTCACACTAAGGCTATACACACTCCGTTTAAATAGTTCACACTAAGTCTATACACACACTCTTTAAACACTTAACGCTAAGGCTATACACACACTATCTAAATAGTTCACACTAAGTATGCACTTCTGTCTTGTGCGGAGGTTTATGTACATTTTTGTTTTGCGTGTAGTGCGGTCCTCCTGCACTTACTATTTAAATAGTTCACACTAAGGCTATACCCAGATCATCTACCAAACGATATGTTTTATATTAAATAAAGGGAAGAACTTCCCACTAAACCAAATCCATGGCCTAAGGCCAAAATGGAAAGATTGCAAAATCATATTCTCAAAAACAGGAATCAGCTTCGGATCTCCTACGTCTTGTCTGCAATATCACTTATGTGGAAGCAGATGTTAAAGATAGATAGAAGATAGATAGGCTATACGCACAATCTTTCAATAGTTCACACTAAGGCTATACACGGACTCTTTAAATACTTCACACTAAGGCTAAACACATATGAACAACAATCTCGATAGTCTTTTGTATTTGGGACCTTTTATATGGTAAAATCCGCTTCCTCAGTCTTAGCTATCGTTCAAGATACCGACGCATGTCATGCACCGTCATATGTATGCCTTTTATAATAGCTTATACCACGCACCAAAGATGTATCAACCGGGGAGTTGGGTGACCGAATGGTTAACGCATGGGCGTTGTATCATAAGGTCTGGAATTGAGTAAACCGACGCGGTTTCGATTCCTCGGCTGTACGTGACAAAGGTATAGGACCCCCTGTCCAACCTCGTGGGTTTTCTCCGGGTCCTCCGGGCAAGCGAATTATTGAAAAAAAATTAAACCATAATATGATTGAAAGTATTATTATGTGGTAGGATCTAATTTGAAATATCGTAGACCTTACGTCATTTCCGGGAGATGATATGTATGAGAGGTTTTAAACTTGGTTTTGCCATTCATCTTGTCACCTGGAGCTTCTCCCTTGGATGACATTCACCTTGCGCGCTCTTGTACAAAGACATTGTGTTACCCAGAAAGCTGGATCAAACCTATTCTGTGGCTTACTCTGGCAAGGTTCTTGGGAAACACTTGGTGGAACAAGTGGTCGTAAATCTCAAGGACTGAAATAAAGAAGTCATCTTGTGGGGTGGCCTAGTTGTCCAGGGTGTCGGGCTTCGTAAAGACCTAGTTTGTGTCGAGTGGGCGTTAATCTCCATATCTCTCTATAGACGATATTTACACATCGATCTTTTCATCATATAATTATCAATATAAAAATAATTAAACGACAATCATACTTCAACATAACTATTTACTCAGCACATTGTGTTTTTTTTTTGTCTAAACACAGTGACCTTTTTTTCTTCGATAGAAAATTTTCGTTTATTTTCGTTTACGGCCACTTACCCTTTCATTTTAAAGATTTGTACGTAAAATAGATTTTATTTATTAAAGATAAAAAAATATTACTATTATCTCGTTGAAGACACAAATCTGTTTTTTATGCACAAAGGCCTACTTCTAAAGCGAATAGATTTTGTTTTTTTGATTATAGAACGGATTTCCACAAAGAGACAAAACTGATGAAATATAATAAATAGGATTATTAACGGCTACTGTCAAACAATTTATCACAAATAATAACCTTTTCACCGATCTTTACAATTGTATGAATAATTTACCAACTTATCGAATCAATTATGATGCTTTCAAAAGATGTTTAAAAATGTGAAAGATTATGAACAACGCGTGGCTCGTGTCATAGTGTCAATCGTATATGAATTGGCATAGCTGTTAGATTTTGTCAGGGCACGTCGCCCTTTAAGAATAAGAAAGAGAGGAACCAGGTGGGTTGTTGTTGGTGTTTAGCGTCCGCTTCCACTAATGGTGATATCGGAAACAAGTTGTCTAATATTAATTACCTTAGCGCACGAGCATGGGTCTTTCCTGTTGGATGAAACCGGAGTACCCGGAGTAAAATGACGAGGCTGAGAAGGCACCCCTATCTCAAAGATACATATGTTCACACAGCGAATCGAAACCACAACCGTCAGAGGTGATCGGCAAACTAGGGGTGGAAGCGCAACACTCTGGACCACTAGGCCATCCATCCCAAGTCAACCTCCACCAAAGGTGATGTCGTAGAAAAGTGTCCTTAGAAACTTGCCAGGGGAAGCCACGAAATATGTTTGATCCAACTTTCTTGGTAAAAAATGTCTTTTTAGGTGACCGCTCAAGGTGAATGTCATCCAGAGGAGAAGCTCGGATGGCAATATGAATGGCAAAACCAAGCTTAAAACCGCTCACGCATATCGTCTCCCGGAAATGACGTCAGGTTAGGTGTATATTTGTGTATCCATTTTCTACGATATTTCAAATTAGATCCTAATCAATCACATAATGATACTTCCAATCATTAATTTATTTTTCAGTGACTTTAAAGATACATTTCCAGGTACAAACTGGGTGATTTGATGATATATTTGAACTAAAACCATACTCAAACCAATTAAATGACCATAATTTTGCTTCAAATCCTTCCTTCTCTAACCATTGTAGTTTGAAAGGAATATCCTGCTTTAAAAATAGATCAATACAGGTCATGTTTGTGTCACATGACTTACCTCTCTCCAACCTATAGCAACGGCTGCGAAGTCAGAGAGAATTCATTACATTCACGTCTAACTCTTTATAAAGTTAATCAACATAATATACACAAAGCTCTCAATGTCCGCGTGCAACCTTCGACGTCATGCGTACATATATTCCTAATCGTCGGCCGCTTAGGGGAACCCTTACATTTTTGTCCTGTATACGCCCCACGAGTGTTTTTCAAGGAATATAGTATTTTTCTAGTAAGAATGGATATCTCTACTTTCTATAATAACCACCCGATAAATAGTTCTCTGGGAACCTATCTTTAATACTGCTTAAAATTAAATACCTTATTACAGAAACAAATATAAATGGCCTTCATAATTCGTTTTATCTCTGCTATTAACCAATATGAAGAGTATGACTATTTCTTAGGAATATCAAAAGGAGCATTAACAGTATCTATAAACTTTAATGATTAGCTTCGAAAACACAAAAAGCTACATGAAACGGATAAAAGTAAAGGAAAAAAGGTAACAGGGAAAACAAAATGGGCTAATTAATTGATGACGAAATAACACAATAAAATAAGTTGGTAATGAAATGTATTTGGAATAGTATATTACTAACGTTTGTTTGATGGTAAAATGCCATCATGGTCGATGACGATTGTTTTTTTTTTTCAAATTTAATGATTAAAATCCTAATGTTAAAAGTTTTTTTTCAAAACCATCTTCACATCGATGTTCGTACATATAAATGCGATATCATTCATATGTTAACAGACGATTGCAAGAAAATAAATGAAATGAAATGGGGTTTAACGTCCTACTGTTGTGCTCCAACTGGGATTACTCCTTGCCACGTACAATCGAAACCACGTCAGCTGACTCAACGACAGACCTTATGATATAACGCGTACGCGCTAACCTTTCGGTCACTCAACCCACCACTCCGGCGCAGCTGCTAGAGTCTGACATACACTTGGACCGCAAGACAATAAAGAATATCCAGTGAACAACAGCTTGTCTTCAATTACGTCATGATTGGTGAATTTAAATAATTTTAGCAACAATATTATTTTTTGTAAAACTCTGTATTAGTCCGTTGGGGTTTAACGTCTACTCGACACAAACTAGGTCATTTCCGGAGTTAACATTAGGTTGAAATTTATTTCAAAAATTCTGTTGCTCGTAGAGGTTTTAAAAAGATTAAAATAAGTATTCTGTTAGCCAGGTCACATGTTTAATGAACTTTCCAACTTTCGAATGCCCGGGTGAACTGGGCAAGGACTAGGATCGCCTGTCGAACCTCGAGAGTTTTCTCCGGGTCCTCCGGTTTCCTCCCACTGCTAAAGACCCCTACACACAAGCGAATTATTGAAATAAAATTAAACCATATGTTAGTTCCGAAAGTTTGTGTCGAGTGGACGTTAAACCCCATCTCTCTCACTCTCTCTCTCTCTCTCTCTCTCTCTCTCTCTCTCTCTCTCTCCGTGTTCAATGAACGGTAGATACAAGGAGGATTATTTGACACATAGAACACATCGCGACGTATCGTTGAATGTTTCCCAGAGATGGGGGATCACGGTGGCTAAGTGGATAAGGCGCTGGTCCGCTAGCCTGAGAGTCGGGTGTTCGATCCCTGCATTGGCCGAGAAAGTTCATCTCGATTTTCCGGCGTGATTTCCCCTTGTCAGTGATGCAGAAGGAGGTCCCGTGTACAGATTGGAGTGCACGTAAAAGATCACTCTTGGCAGTTGGAATTCGATATAAGAGTAGACTGTAGCGCCGCTGCCCGGGCAAAATTTCCCTCATAGCACACTGTATGGCGTATGCCCGTCTTCCATTAGCCCAGGTTAGGTGCAAAAGAGCAGGACGTTAAACCCCATTTCATTTCATTTCCCAGAGATGCATCAACTCCCGTTGTTTCCTTAAACGTTACCTTGCAATGTATCTTAACGTCATGATTACATAACCCTGCGGGGACGTTACACATATCTGTATCATATAAGCTAGATCGCTAGTCTGGAGGTCGGGTGTTCGAACTCTGCTTTGGCCGAGAAAGTTCACCTGGATTTACCGACATGTTCTCCCTTTATAATTGGTGCAGCTGTCTAGTCGTTCGGATATCCCATTAATTTTTCATTTCTCTCTCCTAGCCTTAATGAGCCGTACTCCCCGCCCCCTGTTGTAAACACCGACAATTATAACATAATAATTGACACATACAGTGATTAGCATGACAAATAATAGGTGGCATGCGACATATATATATATATATATATACATCGACCTAACACTATGTTCTATTGTTACATATATTATAATATAATGACCACTCATCGTTATGTAATATACAGTTATTCATATCATAGAGTTATATAAAATGTATATAAAAGTTATTATATCGTCAATAATTCATTCACATCATTCATATCTTTTCATGGTGATTTCTCACATTTTGTCCTTCTTATAATTTCAAACAACATGTCATTAGCAAGTCTGGGTTTTGTTCGATCATATAGTCTGGTATATTTACAACGATTGGGATTTACGGTCTGTGTGTTGCAAGAACTAGAATCATCTCACGGTACTCCGTTACTACACCTTCCCCACCCCTTGGGTTTTCCTATATTCGCATTGGAGCCGTGAAGCTCTATACCTAATGGTAATGTTTATTATAATATTATTTATTCATGTTGAAGACGTTAAGTTATATAATATCTAACGTTAGTGTTTATTATAATATCATTTATTCATATTGAAGACGTTAAGTTATATGTTGAAGACGTTAAATTATATATAATATCTAATGTTAGTGTTTATTATAATATTATTTATTCATGTTGGTGACTTTAAGTTCTATATTTAACGCTAGTATTTATTATAATATTATTTATTCATATTGGAGACGTTAAAGCCCCAATAACACTCTTGTTGTAACTGAATAATATTTCCCAATCTTCATTCTGGTCAACAAATTGTATTATTTTACAATATTCCAATTAATTGATGATATAAATTTCATTTTAAAACACCTAATTTAAAAAAATGGAAAAATTCAACTTATTGATTTGAAAAGTCTAACGTAAACCTTTTCAAATGTGACTTGGATTTTAAAATATTTTCGAACCCTCTGGAAAAGTAAAATAAGATGTAATGGATAATTTACACAACAGGTAAGACACTAAAACATCTAGTACTTAGAATAAGGCTATTATTTATTTTCTCGAGCTACCAAGCCAGCAAGAGTGTTATTGTCCCTTTAAGTTATATAATATCTAACGTTAGTGTTTATTTCAATATTATTTATTATTCATATTGAAGACGTTAAGTTATATATCTTACATTAATATCCATATTAAATAGCGTTTATTATAACATCCTATATTCACGGAGATGTTAAGTTATATTATATCTAATGTTAGTATCCGATATTCATAATAAACTGTGACGTAAAGTGATATATCAAATGTTAATATCCATATTCAACTGTGACGTTAGGTTATACATAATGTTATTAAATCTGATCACATATTCATATTGAAGACGTCAAGTTATATCCAATGTGAGTGTATATCATTATATCTTTTCATAATGAAAACGTTAAGTTATATTCAATGATAGTGTATATTGTTATATCCTATATTCATGTTGAAGAATGTAATACCATGGGTCTTTTTGTCTGACGTGGAGAGCGGGCAGGGGTTGCGGTGGTCAAACCGGTCGCCACATCCTACGTACGACCCATGATCTTTTCTTACTACATATTTTCGTTAGCCTTGTGATCGTCTAGAATTTGTCTCTAGCTGTCTTTGCTTCTTCTTCACGTTGTGTCTAGTTCTTACTGTTTTCTTAAGACGTTTGTCTTCTTCAGTTATAACAAAGCAACAGTTCGTTTTTACCTTTTATGTAGCATAGGTATACATACAAGCATAGTACATATTACAATTACAGTCAATACTAACTAAACTCTTCTCAACCTAGACACCTCGCGGTTTCTAGGATTCTTAGATGGTAACCCTCTGGAATCTAATCGAAGTCTGCTGAATTCTCACGAGTATCCTAATTTTGTATCAACTGGTTTTGGACATTCAATTATCTAATTGGTCAAACATGATCTAAATAATTAGAGAGTTTGGTTAATTGAGCCCAATGACGTCAAAACACACCGTTATATGGTTATGGAAATTTACTCTAGAAATTGCGCATGAGATATCTGTTATCATGTTGTTGACATATAGAACCAACTATGTTTTGTTTCTATAACCCTTTTTTATATAACAATATGTCAATCAAATGTTAGTTGATTTCAGTACACACCTGCATATATGTGAATATGTTAGAAACATAAAACTATATCTTATCTCCTCATTCCTTGTCTATAATCTTTAAAAACAATGTCACCACGACTATATTGCTACAAGAAGCGCAGTTTGTGTTTATTAAGGGAAGTTATTTATAATCTTTGTATTTAACAATATTTAATACTGTTTCAATGATGTTCTTTTATTTGTAAATCTCCGTAAATTAGAGGGTGAGAGAGAGAGGGAGAGAGAGAGAGAGAGAGAGAGAGAGAGAGAGTTTAAGGTCCACCCAATACAAACTAGGTCATTTCGGGACTAACATGGTTTAATTTTATGTCAATAATTCGATTTCGTGTAGGGGTCTTTAGCAGTGGAAGTAAACTGGAGGACACGGAGAAAACCCATGAGGTTGGCCGTAAAGAGGATATATAAAGTTTATCCGCAATATCGAAGAAAAACATTTCTGTGGACGCCTACGACTAAAGTAAATAGAATGAAATTTTCAATATGTATATTAATTTTGAACAATCTGATTAAAACACAGATCCTATTTCGTTTCGTTTTTTATAGTTCAAAATCCCGTTTTACTTGTCTTTACCACAAAAGGATCTGGAAAAGTTGTTTACCGGTGTTTTGTTTGATGTGAGGGATTAACCAATAAAAGGGCATGTTATGGCGACTCCTTGACGTACCATGCACCATTAGAAACGTCAACGCTGATTGATTAATCAATGTCTGACGTCATAGTGCGACCCCTGACACGACCTTCCAGTACAGCTTGTCATATTTTCATACCGGGTAGGTGATCGAAAGTAAAAGCAACCGAAACGAAATACATAATCAGATTGAATTTTGAATTATCTATTTGGAATTTTTATAGCAAGAACGAATAGCTAGCTCTTTATCTAAATTATACATTACACACAATTTGTCTGCTAATTCCAATTTCCCACATGAACAACGTGTTACACATGAGAATTACGTCATGATATGGTGCTGTAAATGTCACACGTTACGTGGTCCTCATTTGAATAATGTTTTGGTTTCTGTCAAAAGTTGGAAGGTGTTCGATCCCCTGATGAATAACATTTTATAAATCTTAACAATCCCATAGACCGACAATATGTCTATCAATTGTTGAAACTATTTCGTTTTTTGAATCCATCAACACCTTGTATGCAAGAAACTTGACAATATGATGTATTTCATTGTCTGTTCGGTCTCTATCTGAAATAGCTATGCATAATAATCACTTTTATTACACCACCGACTGTTATGTCACGGGATACGGCAAGGCAAACATTTTCACAAGGATTCGATTTTTCTACACTTTAAAAGGCCACCCACGTATCAAAAGATCACGTACATGTCATGGCGGCGGTCGAATATCGTTTAATATACTTCTGGTTTTGTTCAGCAAGAGCTACCGGAAGTGTCGACATTGACAGTCACCCTCCTGTCAGCACGCAAACTACTACGTGGCCCTATGAACTAAAGGTGACTGTGATTGTAACTTAGATATAAATATGCCCTACCATAAATGGTGATCACTGATCCTAGTACATTCGCTCCATTTGGACAGGTTATCAAATGAATGATAGCTGTTAACAATATGGGTTCGATTTTCCATTAGTGTTTACGTACTAACCGTTTTGGCTAGCCTCGTTTTTCACACAATCATTTTTATGAAATATTCTACTTTGAGCTGGTTAATAGCAGATTATATTTCGTGCGTTGTGACGTAAATGTAGCAGCGATTGTCATTGAACATTATTACGTTCACATATTTCGAGCTCTGGTTAATCCCGATTGATTTGTGATGCTGCATTGGATTGGTTATTAATTGGACTGTTAACCAGTCGTAAAGTGGAACTGGGGTCAACAGGGCTAGATCGATTTGATAAGGCCAACTTCATCCTAGGTCAGTGCTTATGTGGAGATTTTGACCCCTCCCCCAAATTCTTAAACCTATCCTACAATCTCGCCAACAATCACGTGTCCAAACTTTATTTTCATCTCAGCGACTTTGACGAAAACTGAGTTGACCGTATTAAATATATCCTGCCACCAGTGTTTGAGTGGGATAGGGTCGAATCAAACTGAGAAGAGAATGAATATTTAATGGCAAATCGTAGATCTAAATACTTTAAATAAAATAGGCGGTTGGGTAGGCGAATGATTAACGCTTGAGTCTGTCCTTAAGTCAAATGATGTGATTTCGATTCCCCGCTTGTACGTGACAAGAAGTAGGGTCACGTGTCCAGCTTCGTGAATTTTCTCTATGGGTTCTCCTGTTTCCTCCCACTGCCGAAGACCCATACGCGCAATCCAATTATTGAAAAAAAAATAAATCAAATATTAGTCTCGAAATGACTTAGCTTGTGTCGAGTGGACGTTAACCCCCCCCCCCCCCCCCACTTCTCTTCTTTCTCTCGAAAAAAATATAACTATGACAAGACTGGTAAATTTAAATTGATCAGACAAAATCTAATTAGCGTTTATTAACTTAACAAGACAATGATCGACTCTCGATGCCATGGTAAATTTAAATTTATCAGACAATCAACCCTCGATGTCGTTGGACGTCTCCAATTTTAAATATGTTAGAAAAGTTCAGTCACTTGATGTTTTAATCTAAAAATAGAAACGCAAGACTAAGCCTCAAATATACCAGTACTGTGGTTACGAAAATAAACAATCAATGACTCAAAATAAAGTAATTTGAATGAAATATTCAATATATTTATTTTGCATTATCTATTTATACACATGTATTTTGAATCCAAGCTCAAATATACCCAGTCTGAGTTTAACTCTTATGATTCCAAGTGATTTTAATCAAACATAATATACAGTAATTCCCCAGCAGATATTCCACGTTTACAATTCATATGACATCGATGGCACGTTTTGCTAACCATCCATAGCATTGAAAGCGATTGAATATAGTAAAATGTTTCGTCAAACATCCATGACATTGAAAGCGATCGAATGTATATTGCCAATCATCCATGACAATGAAAGCGATTCAATATATTAAAATGTTTTTCCAACCATCCGTAAAAATGAAAGCACACTGAACCAAACCTAATATTTGTTTTATTATTCGGTTCCTGGTTTTTATTTTACAAATACCCCTGTGCGTAGTTATCTTTCGCAGCGAGAGGACAGGGATAAACCCACGTGATTGGAAATGAATTCCGCCATTATATTATATCAACAAGGGACTTCAGATAAATACTGTAGACGACATTGTTTATACATACAGTAGAATCCGTATGAGCAGCCACTCCTATTCAGCGACATCTCCTTGTAAGCGGTCACAATAAATTCCCCCCGTAAAAATTCTATTGTTTCATATCCTTATTCAACGGTCACTCCTCTAACGCGGCCAGCGGTCACTATTTTGCAAATGAATTTAACAAAACATCGCCCATTCAACGGCCATTGTTGAATGATACCATCTTGTCGTTCTTCGTAACACACCCGCTAATCCCGTGAGTAGTAATCAATTAACTGGACTCCCGCAAATCAGATAAAAAGAAATGTGAAAATACCAATTAACCCGGGATTATCTGTTAATTAATCTTTTGTTTTATTAAACGACAAACCTGATCATTGTTTTCACACGTAACGAGACATTATTTGATACTGATTGAATAAACTGAAAGTACCGACTAAAAGCCGCTATGTTGTTAAATAAACGTTTTTAGCGCCACCTGTAATATTACATACAGAGTTACACCCCCTGTGATTCGGTAGCTAAATCAGCTATGTTTTTTGGTTCGTGTGCTTCTTTGATAAAATAAAATTAATTCGTCGATTTTCTTCACAAAAATGGATAAATATTATCGAATACATCACTGTGATAGACAGTAGTATTGAAGGTTGGTACAAAATGAAAAGTTTACAGAAGTTATGTCGGCGATTCAGTGACGGCCAAATTTACCGATGCAAGTGAAGTATTGCATTGGTGTTTGCTTCCAATGCATTCAAGCGTAATATTAATTGATGTCAGCACAAAAAAAAACATGAGATTTTACAAAAATGGATAAATATTATCGAATGCATGACAATGATAGACAGTAGTATTGAAGGTTGGGACAAAATGACATGTTTACGGAAGTTATGTCCGAGATTCAGCGACGGCCAAATTTACCGATGCAAATGCACTCAAGCGTAATATTAATTGATGTCAGCACAAAAAACTCGAGATTTTATTAAGAGGCCACTCCCGTTAAGCGGTCAATCCTAAAATTTCCCGTGGGTGGCTGCTTAATGCAGATTCTACTGTATTCTCTAATTGATAGCCATTGGGTTTAACGTCCACCCGACACAAACTAAGTCATTTCGTGACTAACATATGGTTCAATTTCATTTCAAATTCTCGATTCCGCGTAGGGGTCTTTAGCAGTACAGAATGAAACCGGATGATCCGGAAAAAACCCCACGAGATTGGAGACAGGCGAACATTTTCCTTGTCACGTAACCTAAATCGAAACCACGCCATTTGACTCAGTGACGTACCTTATGATACAGCGAACACGTGTTGATCATTCGTCTACCCAAACCCCCTCTCTGATGGTACAGAGTTCTAGATTGGCGTGCACGCAAAAGAGCCCTTGGTAGTTGGAATTCGAAATGAACTTGGATTGACGTCATTTATGGCGTGGAGTAGGTCGTACTCCTTTTTCATTTACTGCACCTATTCATACATCAATATGTATAAATTTGTTAAAATCCTGATTACTTTCCCTGTTAGCTTTGCTTTTGTGTGTGTGTGTGCGGGGGGGGGGGGATTGGCATCATTGAATAGACCTTAATCATGTTCTTCGTTGTACTGTTCTACTCCCTATCCTGGACGAATGAAGACGGACATGTTTTGTGCTATGGGGGAAAATGTTGCCCGGGAAGCGGCACTATGACCTACTCTTATATCGAATCCAACTGCCAATGTATACAGAGAACCTCAGTTTTTCGTCCCATCCGAACGACTAGACAACTATTCTTGTCAGCTCCTCCATCGTGCACAACTGAAAAGGGGAAACCACGTCGGAAAATCCGAATGTACTAACATTTCCAGTAGACACTAAAGTTGTACAAACGTTAACATATCCAGTAGAAACTAAAGTTGTGCTGGATTTTGGGTAGTTACCCGCTATTTTTTGTGTTCAAATGTGTTTCTTCTATTGTGGGTTTATTTTCGTTTGTTTCCGGCGTGGCGGTACTGGGATTGGGCAGCTCAGTGGATTATTAAGACCGGTATCTGGATTCATCCATTTAATTTGTTTGTGTCCGTGCTATTATTGTCGACAGCTGGCATCCGAATTAATTCATTTCTTAGGTTTTGTTTAGTTGCTATGGATACTATAATTCACATTAGATATTCAAGTTATCCAAAATTATTATATCAATTTCACTCACTTAACCAATTTTTGCGACTGGTGTTTTAAATTTCGATTAACCTTACAAATGTGTATTAAATAAAATATCACACACTTACAACTGAAGGAGATCACGAGCTCCATATTCCCTGTACACTTTGCACTTCATCAATATCTTGTAGTCAGAAAGAAGCTAATCTGTTTGACAATAGTTGAATTTGGGTAATCGGTTGATTGTGTGCCATTAGGTACAGAACAAAAATTTATACGATTACAAGACGGATGTTCGTTTGTTTACAGCTTTTTCTAAGAATTCTGTCTTCATTTCGTCAAAACTAAGGTATATCAGACACAGCCCAGTCCCAAAAGACAGGAAGCGTTTCACCATTAATTTTCCCATTGACTCTAATGTTCATTCTAGTCTCTATGACCAGCTCTGAATTTGGTTTGGTTATTTCGGCACTAACCTATGGTTCATTTTTATCCCAATTAAGCGCTTTCGCGTTGGGTCTTGGGCTGTTTGGGGATGAAACCAAGAGAAAACCTTCGAGGTTGGACAGGAAACCCAACACCCTGTCAAGTACAAGCGGGGAATCGAAACCACGCGAGTTAACTTAATGACAGACCCTATGAACTAGCGCGCACGCGTTAGACCATTCGGGTGATTCAGTGAGTAAGACGTTGCCTCGGTAATCAGGAGGTCCCATATTCGATCCCAGTTACAACACACAAAGATCATCGGATTTTTCCGACGTGTTGATGTCTTATCAGTGTATCGGCCACAGAAGGCTTGATAGGGGCAGCTTAAAGTCGTTCGGATGAGACCGAAACTCTGGGTTCTAAATCGAAATACAATTACACAAAACCAATGTATACAAACAAACGTACATATCAAATTATGTGAATAAATCCAGGTCCTAGCCGTAAGCGTCCACTGCGATGTATAGTCTCAGGGGCCTATTTCACAAAATTTTAACTAAGATAAGATCTGAATTTTAGTTATTTGATTGGACAATATTAGATTGATTTTTGAATTGAAGTATCTGCTAAAATTTGGATTTTATCTTTAGTTAAAATTTCGTGAAACATGACCCTGACCTGTAGTGAAACCGACTTCAGTCGAAAAATCATAGTGTAATAATTGTAATATGATCTGCTACATGCCATATGAAATATGAAATATGAATGTAAGCATATTGAAGGGAAACAATTACCTATACAAGTAACCATATCAGTGAAATGTATATAAAGTCAGGTGGCCTACTACAACTAAATGATCCATTTTACAGTGAGAAACATTATTAGCATTCGAAAGAAATTAGGTGTATTAACTACAAAGTTAAGGCAAATGTCCTATGTACCACAAAAACAGAATTTGTCCGTTTTGTCGAAAATACTGATATTAAGTTTACTGTTAATTATGTTAATGCATTTATAGTGCCAGAATTTTCTTTATTTAATATTAGTTCTAGGGGATATATTTCACTTTTATATTTGTTGAACGTTCCGTTATCATTGATAGGTGTTATCAATGTATCGGAAGGTCGAGTTTAGCTATTGCTTATTAATAAGTTTTTCTTTTATGATCCCTCAAGCAGAATTCATATTTATATAAATGTGTATTTGCCATGAATTGAGCGAGGTCGGTTCCCATTTTAAGTGTTTGCTGCATTATCTGATCCCCAACCTATAATTTGTCATTGTCAATTTGTCTTTGTCAAAAACCATAATGTCGGCATTCCGACGTTTATAATCCATTTAGCATCTTCTGACTAATGGCAATCACGTTTTTGCCCTTTCCGAAAGTTCCACCGAAAGCTGTATCCACAAACCAATCTTAATTATCTTTAAGATATATCTGAATGTCGAAACATAGTACACAAATTAGAAGTCAAACGCTTCTTTTGATTTTAGTACTTCGTTTTTGACCCTGGCTCAATAGCCAAGATGGTCCCGGTATTGGCCGAGAAGTTTCCAGGATAGCAATTCGGAAAGGTAAAATGCAACTAGCCCTTTGGATAGAACGAGCAACCGCAGTGTACTTGTTGTCATATGCATAAAAGAACCTATGGTTAAATATCCATCACCACAAGATTGTGCGCAAAGGTACAGTCTCCTATTCCATGTTTTGTCATAGTAAGTTGATTGCACCAAATACTCGCCGAATGTTAGTCCCAAAATGACATAGTTTGTGTCGATTGGACGTTAATCCCCATCTCTCTCTCCTCCCTCTCTCTCTCTCTCTCTCTCTCCCTCTCTCTCTCTCCCTCCCTCTCGCAGAATGTAGGGATTATTTTAGTAACAGAAAACATTAGCTGAATTATTTTAGAAGTAAGAGTAAGTCGCGAAGACAAATTCAATAAACGATTACCTCGAGAACAGAATACACAATGGGGTGTCTCATCCAGGGACGGATTGAGGCATTTTTGCAGGAGGGGGTTTACCAGGCTTCTGTTAAGGAAATTTTACAGTTGAGCTTTTAAAGAGAAAAATCCACCACCTCGTTTGAAGCCAATTTTTATAATGAATTTTGATTCAATGCCGTTCATGCAAAGCATAAATTGTGATATCATATTAAAATTTGTCTGTCTGTGTCATTATCTCACACTCTAAATGCCTCATCTGATGATAAAGAGGGGGGTTGGGATGGCCTAGTGATGTAGAGTGCCGCGCTTCGACCTCTAGCTGGCCGGTCACCTCTAGCTTGCGGCTGTGGTTTCGAGCCCTGGTGTGAGCGTATGTGGCATGGAGATAGGGGCGCCTTCTCAACCTCGTGGGTTTCCTCCGGGCACTCCCGTTTCCCCCCACTGCTAAAGACCCCTATGCGCAAGCGAATTATTGAAATAAAATTAAACCATGTTAGTCCCGAAATGACCTAGTTTGTGTTGATTGGACGTTAAACCCCATTTCTCTCTCTCTCTCTGTGATGATAAAGGATTCAGCACACGACAATTACAATTTTCTATAAAAAGTGTTGTTTTACAATTTGTTTTATGTACCTGAGCAGGATGGGATTTGCCCCCTCCCCTCTCTCTGAATCCGACCCTATTATCATGACAATATTTGCTCATCTATTAGTGTTTAAAATCTGCTTCCACCTAGGCTGATATCGCAGACAAGTCGTTATATATTTATTATCATAGCGCACCAGCAGGAGTCTTGCGTGTGAGACGAAACCGAAGTATTCGGAAAAAAACACGAGGTTGAGAAGGCGCCCCTTCAAGCCACATACGCTCACACCAAGGATCAAAACCACTACCGCATGCCTGAGATGACCGACCAGTTAGATGCGCGATAGTCTATACAATTAGGCCATGTCAACACCCCCTCTACAATACTTTAGTAGTTGCAAGACTGACATAGTGTTGGACTTGACATCCCAGCAGCCCCTACCTCCGATAAGACTGGAAGAGATGGGTTAAGCATTTATGGGACAAACATATCGTACAATTTTATTTCGCTTGCTCGTAGATGCTTTTAGCAATCTGGTGAGCCGGACTTCGTGATAAAACCCCATGAAGATAGGAATTCTGGTAATTTAAAACTTTATCTCAAACTCTGAAGTCCTCGATCTAAACAATTATACGCAGGTGCGGATCCAGGATTTTTTGCAGGGTGGGGTCTAGGTTTGATAATTGCTTAACTAATTGCGGTCAACCGATTAACGGGGGTTTAGGGGCCCTCCTCCAGAAAAAATCGGTAAATTAGACTCAATTTGGTTCATTCTGACGTATTTCCGGAAGGTAAATTCCAAAATTACAGGTCTAAATGCCAATAAAATCGCATAAAAAATTTCCAAGCAAGCCTGAGAAGGAGGGGGGGGGGGGGGGTACGGACCCCCTGGACCCCCCCCCCTCTGGATCCGCGCCTGTATACGCTGTAGTTTAGTTATTGAAATGTGTCTCCCCCAGACAGATTAAAAACATAATTTTCCAAATGATATTAGGAGGAGTGGTCATTTCGGATAACGATAAACTTTTATTTATCTTATGAAATGGATATTATCTGTCCATGTTTACAAAAATTCAGGTCCAACTGATTCAATGTTCAACTGATGACTTAGTGCACAAGAACTGTCTTCTTTCAGCAAGGTGTTTATTAATTCTTTTTACTTTGAGTCCAGTTTTCTACCTCTTTCTACTACACTGGCTTTTAGAAACTGTTGGACGAGACGTGAAGATAAATACAGAATATCCCAATTTGACTTTTCGGGTACGCTTTAAAGGAGCTAAATTGTTAATATTTTGGACCTTACGTTTCCAGGTACCCTTTAAAGGAGCCAAATCGCTAATATTGTGGATCTTCTAGAAATTGACACAAATGGGTCGCAACGCGTATAGTAATGTAAGACGAATGTATATAAAGTGATTCACATTCAATCGATTTCGTTTTTGCTATAATTTCGAATCAGTCTCAAACGAATGGCAATCTCTAGCGTCTTGTTATTCCAGTCTACACCGGTATGCGGTAGTATTTTATTGCACATGCTCTTTAGATAAGAAAACGGGACCACTGTTCGGTGTGACTTGTGGAATATGTCTAGCCTTGTTACTCGAGTCCCTTGTTACCTTGGCGCTGAAACCCATTATTATGGTACACGTTTCGTGTACCAATTGTTCGACGTTTAAATTGTGTTTTGTATTTCTTGTGCTCGAGGGCCACAAAATGACACAAAGAATAAAAATGGGGCTTGATATCCTACTTCCCATAACTAAATGGCCGCACAGTTAACTATGAAGGAAAATTTGCCTGAACACTTTGCTACACCCTACTCTTATTTAGAAGGATTTCAACTTAGAAGGGTTATTTTTACGCGTATGCCATTTCGCACACAAACTAGGTCATTTCGGGACTAACATACGGTTTAATTTCATTTCAGTAATTCGTTTGCGCCGAGGGATCTTTCGCAGTGGGAGGAAACCGGAGTACCCGGAGGAAACCCACGAGGTTGGACAGGCGACCCTACTCCTTGTCACATTCAAGCGGGGATTCGAAACCACGCCAGATGACTCATTGACAGGCTTTATCATCCAGCGCACACGTGCTAACTATTCGGCCATCCAACCCCCAAGTCCCACGGAACTTTCTAGGCCAACTCCGGGCGCGACTAGTTGAGCCATTAACAATATCACCGAGGACAAAATTCTCTAAATTGAATTCAAGTGCCTGTATATTGTCACAGTTTATATCACTTCAGTTCCAGATGATCATATTATCGTAACTGACGGGAAGAACTGTGATTGATTAAAACTTTATTTAACTAAACGGAAAGTCAAATGACAACAGCTGTTGGGTAATACAAATAATTAAAAAACTATGATGAAACAAAAACCAATTTAAATCTATAAAAGATATATTATCGTAAACTCTGAGAAATCTATTTCTATTGGACTCATTTTTATAAGGCTCAATATTCATCAATAACGTGGCAAATTATCAAGTAACTATTTTAAAAGATTATCAATTAAGCAATTTAAAACAAAACAATTGGTGGTCCGTAAATTAATGTACATGTATATTGTAACTTCGGGACATCGTGCAGTTGAAGTTTAACAAATGTATCCTCACCAATAATAACCTTTTAACTAAGCATTAGAGTTTGTAATCAAAATTAAAAAAGCCTTATTTTTGTCTTTCATTCAACAACGACACAGATTTAATTATAGAAAATCATTTACCTTAAGTGAAGTGTTTATCAGTCTTTGTCCTGCGTACAAAATACAAAAATAAATATTAAATGTCCCTCTTTCCTCGTTCCGTGTTTCCAAGTTCACTAAATTCCACCAAAAGTACAAAAGACGTCCACTATGTAAAGATAAACTTTGCTGGTTCCAGTGTCTAAAACCTGTTTGGCAACGACAGTCTACAGAAAACTTTTAAAAGAGCGATATGAGGTCTGACAGAAGTTTAAGTGACCGTTTCGCCCACCGCGCCCACGGTAAACAATTCTACACGTGACGTCATCGTTTTCTGCAGATATTCCCTGTTATCTGTTTCCAGGCACCCCAGTATTTCATGTATTGATCTGTAAGAGCGTGGTGATTTAATTGTATTGTTTCGCGACTCCCCATCAATGGTATCTCTGGAATCAATGAATGTTCTAACACTGCTGGACAATAACGTGTGTGAAATTCCATATTCTGTAACGATATCTTAGAATTTACACGAATCATCTTGTTGAAACAGCAGTTACCTGTAGAGCTTGGTGCTTACACGTTATATTATCTATATCATTGCTGGATGGCCGAATGGTTAGCACGTGCGCGTTGTATCAGAAAGCCTGTCATTGAGTAACTGGCGTGGTGTCGAATTCATGGTTGTACGTGACAAGGAGAATGGTTGCCTGTCTAACTTCGTGGGTTTTTCTCCGGATCCTCCTACTGCTAAAATTAAACCATATGTTAGTCCCGAAATGACCTAGTTTGTGTCGAGTGGACCCCCCCCCCCCCCGTTCTTTCTCTCTCTCTGTCAACACATATATCTTGAAATGAAATGGGGTTTAACGTCCTACATTTCTGCCCTGAGTAGGTAAATGAAGACGGGCATCATAATGCGCCATCGGCGACGCTATGACCTACACTTATATCGAATTCCAATTGTTAAGGGTTCCTTTACGTGCACAAGAGTGCTCGGATTTTCGTCCCATACGAACGACTAAAAACTACATGTATATCGTTAAAAGGTGACAAGGACAGTTGACTAGTCTTTCGGATGGGACCAAAAACCGAAGTAAAGTTACACATTGGCGTAAACGTATGAGATGCTTCCAGCTCTATCTGGTCTGCCACCGTGGGTCAGTCAAGCCTGTATCTCAGGGTTTACTACCAGTGGTACCCCCCCACCCACACACGCACAGGAAAGACCACTGTGCGCGCTAAGACAATAAAAATGAAAATAATACAGCTTGTCTGCGATATCACCCTGGATGGACGCGGACGTTAAACAACAACAGCGTGTATTACGACCGTTTAACGGAAAGTAGACTAGATTGTTCCACTATTGAGAATGAGAGAGCAAGTATAGTTTGACGTTGATCTAACCTGTCCTTGTCGGTGTGTTTCGCGCTTTTCTGTATAAAATGTCAACTGGCAGAATCGGTTTCGGACGAGTTATCTGCCCCTGAATTTGATAATCTCGCTTACGCACATAATAAACTTTCGACATAAATGCTTAATGCTAGGTTCCCATTTTTCCATCTCTTATCACGTATCCGTCGCGTGATACGTTGCTTCAATGAAGTTTTACAGTTTTGGTATGTTTTCGGGCCGCGTACGTATGGGGCTCCTGAGCTTTAGTTCTATTACAACATGATGGCAGTTATCTACCAAGATCACCATCAGTACAAGTAAGATGCCCACCCTACAAATTCCTGGAGGGAGTAAAGTCGCTCGACAGTCGCTGAGCTATTGAATATTAAATAAAATTTAATGTTGAATCTTATTAAAAATCTTCGACTTCCATTCGGCAGTAATTTTCGGTTTCACTCTTGTATCATTTCAGAAAGATTATATCCCCTTACCACAGAATCACCGCACTAACAGATCTACAAGGTCTCACCTCCATAAATTTAGCACGTAGATTAACCAGCATGCAGACAGACAGGCAGACAGGCAGACAGGAAAATACGAAAATTCAGAGAAAACCTTATCAAACATATATGAAAAAATTCCACCAGTCTTTGTCATGGTTTGTTTAAATCGCATCAAATGTACACCTTCCTATTTCATAGGATACACATAGATTCATAAAAACGCTCTGCCACAAGATTCGGCGTCTAAAAGTAGCAAAATAGACGATAAAAAGATAACGATGTTATGCGGACCTTTTCCGTATGAAAGCTGTTCGATACTTGCTGTCGTATCCGTGTACCGTATCATGTATAAGAAATACACACACATCGATGACGTGAAACACAAATTTACGCTTGACTCCATGATATCGTACGTTCGGATACGTTTTGATACGATCATCAAAATTGCCACGGCTGATCTCAAGATATGACTACGATTACCCCAAACTAAAACCACGAGTTCAATCGTAGCGCGATTCGTGATAGTTGGAACCTAGCACAGCTTAAAGGTTGTTTTTTTTTAATATATTTTTGTGTATTTTGCATACCGATAGTCAATTGGCCAAACACGCTTTTTTTATCGAGATTTCGTCTAATAGTTTGGATGCAGCTATGGCGGGTGTGGCGAAAGGCGGGGTAAGTTTAATCTCCCGGACACCTGTCATCACTGTTTGTCGTGAACAGTCCATTTGCTGATTACACTATTCTGCCTACACGGTGAACAATCCATTTGCTGATTACATTCTTTTGCCTATAACGTTTTTTTTTTAGTTTTCGAATTTTGTCTAATGGTATGAATTGTTCGTACTTGGTCTTATTTTATTTCCACGTTACAGACCACACTCGTGTACATAATGTGTCGACGTATTCGGTAATAAACACAAATGTTGTGATGACGTTTTATATAATGTGTAACTAAAATTTAAATTTCATCACATGTGTGTGTTATTTTTAACCGGATAAACAACTAGTTCGAATGGAGAACTCAAACAATAAATTTAGCCATTGTACGCAATGGAACTATCTAAAGTCAGATATGGATACCGTTATCAGTTACAATAATTCTATATCAGTTGTTCATTACCATATCACATATCTACTGGACTTGGAACTACAGGCACACAGAGAGATATCCAAGATGGTCGCCATACCAGATTTAGAAGAAATGGTGCTTATCTTTAACTAAAGATAAAATCCAAATCTTAGTAGATACTTCAATTGGCTAAGCACTAAAATCACTAAAATCTGGATTTTATCTTAGTTAAAATTTCGTGAAACAGGCCCTAGTACAGTAAGTAGGCTAGTAGTTGTAGACATTGTGGCACGTTTGTCCGTAACGTCCACACTAAGCTGTCTGACTACCGGTTTGCTATGAAATTAAGACACAGCCAGAATCGAGTTCAATATAGTCTTTTGCATTATAATATCTAAAAACTACATATCTGATCTAGGAAGTTACAATTTTAATCAAAAACACATTTTATTTTATAAACAATATTTATTCACAGAAAGTAGACGCTTATAGACCTCCAGATGTTTATCATGGCGGAGGCTATACTATTTTGAGGGCTCTCTTTCGCAGGAGGTTGGGGAGGGTCTTGATTGATGAATTTCATGCTAATGCAAAGACTACATTGAATCGGACTCGGGAGCTCTTTCTCTTGGCCAGAGGGACCCTTTTGTCAGACGTGGAGCCCTTTATTTTTTCGACTTCTTTGATTTTCTTTCGCGAGGTGGCTGGCGAATCTGTGGGAGATATCGAGGAAGTTATGGACTGTGGAAACAATTTCTTCAGAATTTTTCAGGTCTTCAATTCCAAATAATAATAAGATGTTGATAAAAATTGTGAAAGTTTTGATATTGTCGCAGATTGTGCATCTGAATGTAAGGGTCAAATTAGAATGTTTTAAGTCTTAAAAGGCGTGACCGCAATCGCATGTAGGGCTGACAGAAATGTGTCTGAGAAAAAGATGTCCGTTCAAGTCACGGAAAGAGAGTCGACAACAGAAAATCGCTCGTCGTCGAGAAATTGTTCATCTGTTGCTTCAAAATTGCTCGTCTGCGGCGGTAGACGACAACAGGCAACAAGCAACAGGTTAACTATCCAATCAGCGAGCGCTCTACTGTCATGTGATACTTCAAGATGGCGGCGTCGGAACAGCTAACAACATTAACATGGTCCGTGGAGAAGGATTTGTTTCTCCGTCTTCTTCTGTGCATCATTATCAAATAAATGCCCAAAGCTGTCGCGTATTGCTTTTGTGTTGTATGTACGGCGCCATTTTGAATGATCACGTGATATCGGCATTCCGGATACATCCGGGGAAAAATTGCTTCTCGTTGCCAGTCAGCGCACACGGGAGACCTCGAGTTGCCAATTGCTCTGAGTTGCCAGTAGTTGCCTAAATGGTTGGTTAAATGGTTAGCGTGTGCACACTGTATCATAAAGTCTGTCATTGAGCCAATTAGCGAGGTTTCAATTCCCCGCTTGTACAAGGAGTAGTGTTGCCTGTCCAACCTCGTGGGTTTCCTCCGGGTACTGCGGGGTTCCTCTCACTGCTAAAGACCCCTACGCGCAAGCCAATTATTAAAATAAAATTAAACCATATGTTAGTTCCGAAATGACCTATTTTGTGTCGAACGGACGTTAACCGCCATCTCTCTCTCTCTCTCTCTCTCTCTCTCTCTCTCTGTAATACGAATTCGATTATAATATATGAGTTAGGGGTTAGCAATATTCACTGAATGAATCTGATGTAATGAACACAGGAAACAGTACTAATTGATTTCAACTTCAAGTTTGGTGTCAGTAGAGATATTTATTTTCATCAGCTTCACAGCTTTAAATGGTGTTGGTATTTTCCTTCTAAGATTACCTATAGAAATCACTGTACGTTAATGGTGGTTGCTACTTTATCATTTCAACTTGATTTAGCTGGGCTGGAATCATTGACCTCGTCTATAAAAAAAAGTACGAGGGCTGGTTGAAAAGTTCTAAATCGGAAACGGATTGATGAATTTGGTTGAAGCAAACTTTTATACCAACAAGTACAATCATTGAATAACACATAGACGTAAGAACCGCGCCTCTAGTCGTACCTAGTGCCGAAATGACCTAGTTTTGTGTCGAGTAGTCGTTAAACTCCATTTCTCTCTCTCTTTCTCTAGTCGTAACAGACCATCTTGTGAACTAGCCATTCTTGCTATAATAGTTTGAAAACGGAAAATCCAAAAAGAATATATTAAAAATTTCAATTAAATTATTCTATTGCGAGTGAAAATATTATAGATTTTGCGTATATCAATTGCAACCACCCACCATACTGGCCGTTCGAAGCTAAGCCTCACTTCTCCATTTTTAAATTAAATCAAAATTGAGTTGATTATGGTCCCGTGTTAATAAATGTCTAATTAATAGTTTATATAACATTTCAGCCCTAAAGCAAGACCTGTAGTGTTTAATTAAGGATCTGGAAATTGACACAAATGGGTCGCAACGCATACAATAATATGAATGAATATAAACTGATTTACATTCAATCGTTTCCGTTTTTACTGAAATTTCTAATCAGTCATGTTCGACGAAATACGCCAGAAGACTCAATCCAATGGCAATATCTAACGCCTGGTTATTCGAGTCTAGGTCGATGGTAGTTATTGCACATGCTCCCCAGTTAAGAATATAGCATGACCGTTTGACAAGACTTTTGGAATATGTCTAGCCTCGTTTTTCCAACTGGACACAGCATGGCATCATTGTCTTTTGTGATACAGTACAATTAACTCTTTGTTATATTTTGTTAAGTTTTTTTTTTTTTTTTTTTTTGTATTTCATATCTCCGACATGCACAAGACAAGCATGTTCTGGCAGTTTATTTTACCGACATCCCCAGCCCCACGCCACCACCTTGACATATTGTTATCTGCCGTCTTCTACATAAAGCTAAAGACGACGAAAGCTAGGAAGGTATCAACACATCGTTACAACTGCGCAGTGGCGGGAAGTGTAATGGACGGATCAAACAAGACGTAAATTAATACTCACTGTTTGCCTATTACGAAAAAAAAAACCCAAATCAAACATTATGCAAGAGGTAAATCTGCATATTGTAAGTCCTTCTTTAGGCCTGAAATATTATATAAATTATTAATTAAACATTTATTAGCTTAATCAGACCTTACTCAACTCTCGAAGCTATCGCTAGGATGTGATTTTTACAGGTTTTGAATACATGTTGTGGTGGATAATCGAGACTTTGTTTTGTAGTACCGAATTTAGTAATGATGACAGGAGCTAGGCCTATAATTCGGTCGTTAATAATCCGGTTCAGAGTGCAGTAATTTGTCCGACATATTCAGCATAAATATTCTCTTTGCATTATTTTTTATTTTTTAACTATTATAGCGATTTTGTTTTACCTAATCTCCAATAATGCCCCTTTAATTGGAGCGAGAATAGGAATTCAATCGCAAAACATAGATAGGCGTAATTATTGAATTATTCTCGTTTATTTTCAGAATCGAGGAATATTATATACCAGGGAAGTTGGGCGCTAAACTCCATTTCATTTCTTCTCCAACATATTATCAGCCGCCATTATTACGTCATATCCTGTCTGTTTATCTTAAAGTCAGTTCTGAATTATGGTTTGATCTTCCAGTTTAATTTCTGTCGCGTCTATTTATATCAGAGCAGCATTTGAAGTTAGTGTTCTGCCTCAACCACACAGGCTGTTCCTTCTATAATATTCTTATTGTTGTTTTAGGCACACAATATCAAGACAAACAGAATGTTATTGTTCAAAACAAATCTTGAAAGGCTAAAAAATGATTAGGATTTTTTTCTTTTTCTTAAAGTCGTCTTTGTAAATTTTCTTTATAAAACTCCCATCCTACTCAACGCATATCAACCCATTAATCCTCCTCTTCGACAGAAAACCATTTCTACCCGACAATACACAATAATATCGTTCATAACAATTTAATTAAAATTGTTTCAATTTGATGTTAGCAATCTTGTTGGTCTACCTACGTGGTTCTCAACCTTGTTTTCATCAACGGCACCCTTTGGAACACATAAATAAATAGCGCCACACCTAGCTAAATATATAGGAAAAATATTTGAATTTTGCTTAATAAAAACATAGACGTCATACAGCCGTAGACACAGACTAGTGATAGACACATAGAATAACTGAAACTAAATAAAGAAAAACACAGCTATGAACTCACCAGAAGAACCCAATGAATACTAAATAATGATCATGTGGGATCTCGCATTATCTTACACTGCCGTTTAAAATTTTGCGGCACACTTTTAGGGCGATTTTGCGGCACACTGGCTGAGAACCACTGAACTATTATGGACAGGTCGTTCTTTTTTATGCAGACGGGTAAAATGAAAATGTAAATAATGATTTGAGAGATAAAATAATCGGTCTCAGAGCCGTGCCAAGCACACCAAATGCGGAACTCGTCACAGAAAAGTTAATTTCAGTCCCTGTACAAATCATCCAGATGAAAACAATTAAGATGACTGATTTAGTTTGAGCAGCCATTTTGAAAGAATGTTTGTTTCGCGCATGCGCAGTAATTCGTGCTCAGACCATTTAGCGTTTACGAGGTTTATGTCTAAATAATAATATTAATCTGCCTTATATAAACAACACGATTTAACAGATATATGTATATGTTATTCATCGGATATAGCAGCATTTCATCGTAACACACCTAATTTAAAAAAAAAAAAAAAATTGGCAAAATTCAACTAAATGATTTGAAAAGCCTAACCTAAACCTTTTCAAGTGTGACTTGGGTTTTAAAATATTTCCGAACCCTCTGGAAAAGTAAAATAGGATGTAATGGATAATTTACACAACAGGTAGGACACTTAAACATTTAGTACTAAGAATAAAGGTATTATTTATTTTCTGGAGCTGCCAAGTCAGCAAGAATGTTATCATCCCTTTAGAGAAACAATATTTAGAGCAAAGAACAACGTCGTCACGTTAATATAAATATTATATCAAATACAACAAAACACTATTTTCATATTTCTACATTTAGTTGATAATCAATAAAAAAAGAATTATTTCATCTCTTACTATAATATCCGTTTATTTGATTCTGGTTTGTGCGTTTTGAAGAAATGATTTTTTTTTACATCCAAGTAAATCATTTATTTAAAAGATTCAATTTGTAGATGGGAAACATCTACCATAGTTGCCTGAAATAAATCTTTTAAAGATATATTATTTGAGATTAGATAAACGCGTTGGCAGTTCTCACTATAATAGTTAAAACTAGATAACGTAAAGGCAATTTGCTGAATGTTTCAGTTAAATTGATCCACTGGGAACTGGATATTAAACAAGTGAAATTTCCGCCTGGCCTCGATCATCATAACGGAAGTCGGTAAAATACATAGTCTCGATTATCCATTTAATAATCTAATCGAGAAGAAAAGTTATATAGTAAATGGGGTCATAATAAAGATTGCGGGCTAGCGATGCGATCAAGAGATGATTATGGTCTGGGTATGTTAACAGAACACATTTTTTTATGGGATACAATCACTAGTTTATTCTAAAAGCACGATGTTTCGACAAGTATATATTCTTATCGTTATCAAGCACAGATGACAATTTAGTAAACTTGAGGTCAATAAGAAACCATCTACATGGATTAAAATAACAGTAATAGAAACACAATTTCACTGTCTCAACATCTCATGAGAGAGAGAAGAGAAAGAGGGAGAGAGAGAGAGAGAGGGGGGAGAGAGGGGGGTAACGTCCACTCGATGCAAACTAGGTCATTTCGGGACTAACATATGGTTTGATTTTATTTCAATATTTCGCTTGCGTGTAGGGGTCTTTAGCAGTGGGAGGAAACCAGAGTGCCCGGAGGATAGGCTCCCCTATCTCCATGCCACATACGCTCACACCAAGGATCGAAACCACAGCCGCAAGTCAGAGCGGACCGGCTAGCTAGAGATCGAAGCGCGGCACCCTAGACCACTAGGCCACCCCCGCCCCCGCCCCCATGAGAAAAGTTAATTTATTACACACTCTTACATATTTTTCTTCAAGTTTACTAATCAGGCGCACACACTAAGTTGCCACATTCCCATATGGATATGTTAATTAATATCTTATTAAAAGTTTATATAACATTCCGGGGCTAAAAAAAAGACCTGAAATAGACAGATTTAGATCTTCTATAATGTATGTTTTAATAACTTGTATTCCATATAATTGTGTCGGGTAATTTATATTGATGAGTTTAAGACAAACACTTTCAAAGATTATAATATTGTCCCTGGATAGTGTAATGAGACTTTCGTTCCGAACTGTACTAGGAAAACAAACAATAACTTAAAAATAAAGGCACCAAGATGGATAACGAATAGTTTTAACGGTAATTAGAGAATAATTACAAATTATTGCGTAAATCAGTGTGGGTAATTCGAAAAGGATTTCATCAGATCAAATGAACCTTCGTCAGACATAAACTCATCTTTCAGAATGTCTCGCGAGAAACCGTGTTATAATATCACCATATTCTTCTTCTTCTGAGAGGTCATTTAACGTGCCGCGGGGATTGGTAAGGGATATTTAATTTCATACTGGGCTCCGCGGAGTGTCATTATCTGGCCATTGTAAATTTATCAAAACTGGTTGATAAAATACATGATCCAATGTATTCCGGATTTAAAAGTTGAATTAAATTTTTTAAAATATAAAAATATCACATTAATAAACAAAAAGAACCAAAAAAATGATTTGTCCACAAGAGGATGAAAGAAATGTATTGGAAGCTATAAAACTTTAAATTATCCACGTGGCATTTCCAGTTAACTTCTTCAAATTCCATCTGCCGGGGATTCTTTTATGTACACGCCGGAACCTCGATTGTTTGTGTCATCCGAACCAATGTGATACAATATAGATCTAACTCAGCTAAATTAAAAACGTGTTTCTAACGATAGTAAGTAGTAAGAAGCCTTTAATTCACTTTGAGATTTGCCGATGTCAGGGTCCGGGTGTACCGCAGACGAGGTGAACGTTACGCTCAAGTATACGTCCGATATGGTGGCGGCAATGTCATGGTTTGGGGTTCTTTTTGTGCACATGGACGTTCTCCTCTTGTTGTTGTCCAAGGGAACTTAAATGCTGTTCAGTACAGGGATCAGATTTTGCAACCTGTTCTTCCTCCGTTAATGCAGAGACATGGGCCTGGACAAACGTTTGAATAGGACAATGCTCGGCCCCATACTGCAATTGCTACCCAGAATTTTTTAAGAAATGCCGGTATTCAAGTCCTGGAATGGCCGTCGCTTAGCCCCGAACTTAATCCTATTGAACACATCTGGGACGAACTTGTTCGTCAGGAAGTGAATCCACCACGACCTTCAACATGCTCTTGCTGAGCAGTGGCGACGTCTTCCTCGGGTAGTGTTTACTAATATTCTGAGATCCATGAGAAGACGGTGTGTGGCAGTACGAGGCGCTAGAGGAGTCCACAACCGTTACTAAACACTATATTCCGATTGTTCTCCAAGTCTGTGAATTTCATTTTGGGGGGAATGTGACATCACGAACGTTATCAACGCCAAGGACTTTCGGCGAGGCGTATTATTGTTTTATGTTAATGTCAAGGTCGTATGTGCACAACATAACACTAAAATAGTTGCCTTAAAACAGATCGTTTTATTGGTTAATTCTTCACATCATTCCGAACCATCAGTGATAATAACTCTTCCAGATCCTAGTGTAGTAAAGACGAGTAAAACGAAATTTTGAACTATAAAAAATGAAACGAAATAAGATCTGTGTCTTCATCAGATTGGGGGTTGGGATGGCCTAGTGGTCTAGAGTGCCGCGCTTCGACCTCTAGCTGGCCGGTCACCTCTGGCTTGCGGCTGTGGTTTCGAGCCCTGGTGTGAGCGTATGTGGCATGGAGTTAGGGGCGCCTTTTCAGCCTCATGGGTTTCCTCCGGGCACTCCGGTTTCCTCCCACTGCTAATTATAACGAACCCTACGCGCAAGCGAATTATTGAAATAAAATTAAAACCATATGTTAGTCCCGAAATGACCTAGATTGTGTTGAGTGGACGTTAAACCCCATTTCTCTCTCTCTCTCTCTTCATCAGATTGCATCCGCACGACTAGATACTATTCCATATCAAACCATCCGCGCGGCAACACTGAAAATTTGAAATGAAATTAAATGGGGTTTAACGTTATGCTGTTCTGCACTGAGTGGGCCAATGAAGGTGGCATGTGCAATACAGTCTGCTATGGTCTCATATCGAATTCTAACTTCCAAGGGTTCTTTACGTGCACGCGGGCCAGCTCATAAAATTTGGTGGGGCTACGGAATTTTTTGGCGATTTTGGTTAGCCCCTCCCCCCCCCCCCCCTCATAGCCACCGCGTGGCTAAGGACCCGCGGACACACAATGTGTAAAGGAGACTTAGAAACATAGTAAGTTAAGATTTATTAAATATGAAATTCAGAGGCAAATTGAAAATGAACACAGACAAGATTATTGCTCAACCTAAAACAAAAATATGAAAGAAATAGAATGACACATTTAAAAATATGAATATCATATTTAAAAAAAAAACAAATGAGATTGCACAATTGCCTCATTTTACAAAAAAATAATAATTTGTCTGTGTACATAAAAAAAAAAAAAAATACACAGCTACACAGTTAGGATGTCTATAAACAGAGAGAAATAGGTTTAACGCCCGCTCGACACAAGCTAGGTCATTTCGGGACTAAAATATGGTTCAATTTTATTTCAATACTCATATAGATTATTTAACATTAAATTAATGAAAACCAATAAAATCAAAATATTAAAGGGACAATAACATTCTTGCTGGCTTGGCAGCACCAGAAAATAAATAATACCCTTATTCTAAGTACTAGATGTTTAAGTGTCCTACCTGTTGTGTAAATTATCAATTACAACCTATTTTACTTGTCCAGAGGGTTCGAAAATATTTTAAAATCCAAGTCACACTTGAAAAGGTTTACGTTAGACTTTTCAAATCAATGGGTTGAATTTTTCCAATTTTTCAAAATAGGTGTGTTAAGATGAAATTTATATCATCATTTAATTGGAATATTCTAAAATAATACGATTTGTTGACCAGAATGAAGATTGGGACATATTTTTCAGTAACAACAAGAGTGTTATTGGGGCTTTAACCATAGCTAGAAAATCTCTCGATTTGGATTCATTAGCATTAAAAGAATATTACCTATCAAACGATTTCAGCAAAACTGTAAGGTGACGCTAGCATGAGTTGATTATAGATCGCCAGAAATGATGTCGATTGTTAACAATTTTCAGATCTTCACGTATTTATTAAACCGGTCTACAGAATCAACTTCTTGTCTGCGAAATTCACTTCGGTGGAAGCGGACGTTAAATAAAACACCCCTTCCCTCGTTATCTCTTTTGTAACTTTCATTATCATTCGACCTGAAGAAGCTGCAACGGTCGAAATTACTCGGCGGAAAGTAATAAATTTATTAGTTTTTATGAATCGTTAACAGTTAAAAAGTGTGTTTTTTTTTTAGATATTACATGTATATACCGAGAGCAGCTTTATTAAGTTTTTATTTATAGGTCATATAGATATGAAAACTATATATATGGAAATTTTATTAGTTTTTATGAATCGTTAATAGTTAAAAATTATTGAAATATTATATACCGAGAGCAGCTTTATTAAGTTTTTATTTATATAAATAGGTATATTGGTACATACGCGACTTGTAATTTCTCTCAGATCGCCACCAATGAAAACTTCCGGTACATTAAATCTAATTTCACAAAATGTGTTTTTGTTATCACATGAATATCTGATCCATTCTATTTTTGATTTAAGTATTAAAACCTTTGACTGGAACGAAACGAAGACGAATATGTATGGTTAAATAAGCAAACACTACTGGTAGCAGCACGTAATCCGAAATATTATAACTTGTGTATGACACCGTCAGTACACTGATCTATGGAAATGCGGACTGGGAAACGCAGAAACCGATACAAGTTCAACAAATTTGCGAGACACGCTTCTCCATATTCATACGATTCTGACACCCAGTGCAACTTTTGGACAGAATAATTTCCGTTCTGTGTGAAAAATGAAACTGGGGAAGATATTAAAAATAAAAAAAATAAACGTTTTATTAATTTATTGTGAGACCAGATCATTGACTTTCAACAAGGAAATTTATTGATTGGATAGACCGATACGAGAATAAACAGTAGGCGGCGAGGTGGTTCTTTGGAAATTAAATGAAATGGTCTGCCCCGACTGGGTTAATGAAGATGGGCAAACGCCATACTATGTGCCATGAGGAAACTTTTGTCCGGGCAGCGGCACTGTGGCCAAGTCTTGTATCGAATTCCAACTGCCAATGTATCTTTTATGTGTATACACGGAATCTAGGTCTTTCGCCCCATCCGAACGACTAGACAGCTGTCCTTGCCAGGCTCTCTGGTTCTTTAGAGTGATATTTTTGTGTTCTTGTGATTTATTTTTGAACTATGTATTGAAAATAACACAACATGACACAAGGGAAATAGCACATGACACAAGGAAAGTGGCCCATAGCGCGTGGAACGCAGCACATGGCACAAGAAAAATGATGCATGACATAAAAAAATAGCACATGCCAATAGGCAAATAGTAACCGACACAAGACACGCAGCACAAGGAAAATAACACAACACAAGGAGACATGGCACGAGGAAAGTGGCACATGACACAAGGGAAATAGGACATAAACGTAGAAAAGTTTGAAAATATGCAGAAAGATATAAAATAAACACGCTCCGCTCACCCTGGTGGAATTTTGAAGGTTAATACTTTTAGAATGCCAATATTTTACAGATTAAGAATATTAAGCCGGGGTGGGGGTGGTGGTGGTGAGGGTATTTTAAACCAAAAAAAACGACCGTATTGTGAAATAAGTTATCTGACCCCAAGACGTGTGTGCACGTGTTGGGTGTGTTGCAAAAGTTTTCTGAAACAATGGAAGATGACGAAGTGTACATCCTTATAATATTTAAACATTATCAGTGGTACCAGTCAGATAGAAACTGAGTTATCGAGGGCAGTATTAGTAAACGAATGGTATATCACGCGGAACCGCAGTGTCGCAGTATATAATGCGTTATCTCACTAACTGGATTCCACATGTCAGTGGTGCCGAACGTGGGATCTGTGAATGAAAAGCCGATAGGCCTATATATGATTGGCGTTACGTTAAAGATACCCTTCTATCGAAATAGGAAGCCGCGATGACTAAGTTAGTAAGGCGCTGGCTCGCTAGCCTGAGGTTCACGGGGTCACTCTCGGTGTTTGGCCGAGAAAGTTCATAGGGATTTGAATGTGGTTTCCCCTTGTCGTTTATGTAGGACTGACAGCCTGACAAGAACAGCTGTTTTTTCATTCGGAAGGGACCAAAAACCAAGGTACAGCTGGTATTCGATATAGGAGTAGGCCGTAGCACAGTTGTTCGGGTAATATTTCCGTCATAGCAGACCATAAAATGCCTAATATTCACCAGCCCATACGGAGCAGAACAGTTGGACGTTAAACCCCATTTCATTTAATTTAAAAGGAAATAATGGTAGACCGCAAGGCCGCTGTCCAGAAAACATTCCACCCACGATACACTGCGTGGTATAATATGGCCTTCTTTAATAAACTGGGTGGTTCAGAAAGGTGTAGCATTAAACCTTAATTCAGTTGTTGCTGTTAGCTTTATGTTGTTGTTTGTTTTTTTGTTGGTTTTTTGCGTCAGTTCGAATAAATGTATGGGTCGAATTGAAAGCCTAAAACGTTTTAAGTGATCAAATACAAACGTAGGCCTATGTATATAAATCAGGAATTGCATTAAAGTCCTTAATGAGATCATGGTGAATTATTGTCATAAGAGATTGGCCTTGATCAAATTAGAACCAATTAACACAAAATAAAGTAGATCCCTCTCGACCACAGTATAGCCACGTATTGTCTTAAATGTTAGCTTTATTAAGACATGGGTTCAGAACAGACGGCTATAATTCATTCCTTTGACTTTGTCGTTCGATAATTTGACCAATAATCTTCAGTAATCGAATTACCGAAGGTCCTGCCGATATAATTTCTACGCTAATGTTGCCATGTCGATTGTGACTTTCACGTGGGAATTACGAAGAGTAAACCAGGGGCGGATAATTGTATTATTGTTATCTCATAGAGTTTATAAAGTTAAATCTTGTGGAACTAACTGGTTAACTAACAGACATCGGGCTATTTAACTAATCATAAATTTATAATAATAACATCCCCCGCGCCTTAATAGTAGACATGACATCACATTTCATAGATAATGAAATAAAATGAGGTTTAACTTCCTACTTTTCTGTACCCACTGGACTAGAAATCTGAATCAAGTTTATACACAAGTGTCAAACAACAGTATTGTTAAATTGTGTATGGCCTTTAACTCTATATTAAACGTTGATTCTGGTATGTTTTGGCTATAATCTTATATATTTGCTATAATCTTATATATTTGCTATATTTTTGTATATTTGCTATATTGTATATTTGCTATATTGTATGTTTAATATTGTAAGTTAGCTATATTATATATTTTCTATATTCTATAATTGCTATGGTGTATGTTTGTATTGTATATTTTCTATGTTGTATGTTTATATTGAATGACTACTATGATGTATGTTTTATCTTGTATATTTCATATGATGTATGTTGTCTTATATTGCATATTTGTTATGTTGTATCTTGTATATTTTATATTGCATGTTTATTGTTATATTGTAAGTTTTATATTGCATATTTGTTATGCTGTATCTTGCTTATTTTATATATTTGCTATATTTTTGTATATTTGCTATATTGTATATTTGCTATATTGTATGTTTAATATTGTAAGTTAGCTATATTATATATTTTCTATATTCTATAATTGCTATGGTTTGTATTGTATAATTGCTATGTTGTATGTTTATATTGAATGACTACTATGATGTATGTTTTATATTGTATGTTTCATCTTGTATATTTCATATAATGTATGTTGTCTTATATTGCATTGCATATTTGTTATGTTGTATCTTGTATATTTTATAGGGTATGTTTATTGTTATATTGTAAGTTTTATATTGCATATTTGTTATGCTGTATCTTGCTTATTTTATATTGTATATTTGTATATGTTTATATTGCATATTTGTTATATTTGTTATATTGTATATTTGTTATATTGTATATTTGTTATATTGTATATTTGTTATATTGTGTATTTGTTATATTGTGTATTTGTTATATTGTGTAATTGTTATATTGTATATTTGTTTTATTGTATACATGTATTTGTTATATTGTATATTTGTTAGATTGTATATTTGTTATACTTGTTATATTGTATATTTGTTAGATTGTGTATTTGTTAGATTGTATATTTGTTATATTTGTTATATTGTATATTTGTTATAGTTCATGCTTTATATTGCATGTGTTATGTTGTATAGTTGCTACATTGTATGTCGTATATTGTATGATTTATATTGTATGTTTTATATTATATATGTCTTATGTATGAGCTGCATGAATCGAAAGTTTGAAGTCCGATTTTAAAAGCCGGGGCTTATAACAACTGACAGTTATGTTTTTTTTCCTCTGAATACCGTAAACATATGCAAGAACCGAATCTGCATATTGCGGATCTTTCATTGTTTTGTCCTTTAAGTGTTATATAGATTATCAGTTAGGTATTTATTTGCATGACGGGTAATATTACTGTTTTTCTAGATCGCCAGGTGACCGTGGTAATGAATGGATTAGAGTGTCCTCCATTAAAATGGAAAATCAATACTATGTTTATTGCAGTAACAATTGTACTTGACAAGGATTGAAACACGCATAACGTCATTCAGAATAAAGAAATATGAATGAAATTGTCAATTCCTTCATTGTCATTATCTATTTTTGAAATGAAATGGGATTTAACGTCCTACTGTTCTGCTCCGAACTAGGTTAATGAAGATGGACATACGCCATACAGTATGTGTACACAGGACATCAGTTTTTCGTCCCATCCGAACGACTTGACAGCTGTCCTTGTAAGGCCCTCAGTCCTGTATCACTGACGAGAGGGGAATCACTCCTGAAATCTGGATGAACCTTCTCGGCCAATGCACGGCTCGAATACCCGACCTCAAGGCTAGCCAGCCAGCTTCTTACCCACATAGCTACCGTGATCGCCCTCCTGTCTCATAGTTCTTACATATTTAACTCGGTATATGTCATATCGATCAGGACATCAGGTAAAGTATATATAAATTGGTTTAGGTATCATTTTATGAAATATTTCTGTCTTGAAGAGATTTGCAGATTAAATAGGTGTAACATGCTTATTACATCAGATAAGTAGAGATTTGAATTATAAAAACTCTGCGAGTAATCCCCCCTTGCTGTGAAATGATCAGGCGCTGATTACCGTCATCCGCCATAACGGAAAAAGCCGCGTGTTCGCCATTGTTGTGTCATCCGGGTTATTAAGACAAGAACATGTTCTGACGTTAATTTAGTGCGTTGGCAGAAAAGTAATTTATATATTAATTTCAAGAGCACGTGAAATATCTAATATTTTTCTCTTAAAAATAGAACAGATTTTTATAAATGTTTTATTGGACACTTCAGCTTAATCGACAAGCGGATAGTAGGCCAATAAAAATAACTTTATTGTCGAAATAAGTAAGTCTTGATTCGTCTTATTTATCTTGTAATGAGAAAAGATTATGACCAAAAGAAATAAAGGTTAGATTTTTACATATCTGTTTAGGCAAGAGCATCGTAACTAAGGAAAGCAGCCATCTTGAAATTGTGATCTCATATAAAAAATAGAAGTCAGTCAATTGATCCCTTATCGTCAAAAGGACAGGTTTCGGTGGAGAGAGAAAGGGGGAGAGACGGAGAGAGAGAGCGAGAGGATGAGGGAGAGAGAGAGAGAGAGAGAGGGGGGGTTAACGTCCATTCGACACACATTTGGTCATTTCGGGACTAACACATGTTTTTTTCGACTGAAACAAAGTCAATTCGTACCTAACATATGGTTCATTTTATAATTTGCAATAATTCGCTCGCGCGTAGTGTCTTAAGCAGTGGGATGATATTTGATACTGGTTCAGGTCTGAAAATAGTTTTCAAGCAATACACGAGTTATGTCTTTTTGTGTAGGCGTGTAATCAGCCTCAGTCCTGGTGACATTTATTTGTCATTCCTCAGGGAATTATTCCCAAAATATAAGGTGAAGGAAATATTGCAAATTAAAATAGAATTGAAAATATTCACCATTCATAAAATATCTGTCTTAAATCGCATTGTTTCTGCGAACATATATGAAGAGTCCGGGCGAAGAACGATCTAAGTCACTTTTTCAATCAACCCAAGGTAATGGCGCCATCTGGTAGCAAATTGTATAAGCCTTCTACT
Organism: Patella caerulea; assembly: GCA_036850965.1. Taxonomy (NCBI): domain Eukaryota; kingdom Metazoa; phylum Mollusca; class Gastropoda; family Patellidae; genus Patella; species Patella caerulea. Next base: position 11,915,441 of record JAZGQO010000006.1, read on the forward strand.
TAACAATCAATTTCAGGTAATAACGATCGGAGCCACATAGAACCAAGACCCTTCTGAAATGGCCTCCCGGATAAATACAAGTCCATCGGGTCCTTTTTCAACATTAATTTGCCTGAAAAGTTGAAGTCCGTTGTACTGGTAATTGTGTTTCGCGTTAAAATATCATTACGAAGTTGTAATTAAACTCACTCGTTGTTCTGTTCGCCAACCCAACACCCCCGGATGCTACGTCAACATTTAACTAGTTAATGCCAGTGTCGCATTCTAACCGATTTCCGCCCAACGTTCGAAAACAAAATGTAATTCATTAGTTAATGGTATCTGTGCTCGGAAGCTTGGGGGTCGCGAGTTCGATCGGAATTTACATCGTGGTTTACACTTGTCAGTGATGCAGGACGTTGAGCCTGACAAGATCAGCTGTCTAGTCGATACAAGAGTAGACAATACAGCCGATGTCCGCCATAATTGTCCTTCAAAGCACACTGTATAGCTTAATCCCGTCTTCATTAGTCAAGTCGGCGCAGAACCCCATTCGATTTTATTTTTATCTAGATTTAAACCCTTTAAAATGACAGAACGGCATTGACACACTGTTCCATTAACTTATAATGAATGATGTCCTCTTGAAAGGTTCGGCTTATACTAAAGCCTGAAAGCCTTCAGATTGTTTTTATACGCCCACATTTTCATGTGGACGTATTACGTCGCCTCCCCTGCCCGCCCGTCCGTCCGTCCGTCCACAATTGTTTGTGGACTCTCTACAGGTCACAATTCTTACCCGATTTTGACGAAACTTGAAATATAGGTTTATCCCCAAAAGATCTCGACTGCTTTCGATATTGGCATGTATCGGATCAAAACTTCATGGATTATGGCCCCTGATTGTATGAAAAATCACGTTTTTAGCTTGTGGACCCTATTGAGGTCACAATGTTGAACCGATTTTGATGAAACTTGACATGCATGTTTATAACCCAACGATCTTGGTTCCTTTTGATATTTGCGCCTATCGGAACGTAATTTCCTGAATTATGGCCCCTGATTGTCCGAAAAATCACCCTTTTTAGCTTGTGGTCCCTCTGGGGGTCACAATTATTATCCGATTTAAAAACTCGTTTGATTATATCACCGTTACACCTTAAGGAAGGTTGAGTTCGAATTTCGGGAAATGGACCAAAATTGCCATACAAAATGGCCGCAGCTTGTACGCGAATACTGTTAAAAAATGGTATATCAAGGTTGTGGACCCTGTAGAGGTCACAATTTTAATTCGATTTTAATGAAACTTGAAATTCATGGTGATATCCCAAAGGTCTTGGTTCCTTTCGATATTTGCGCATATCGGATCGTAACTTCCTGAATTATGACCCCTGATTATACGCAAAATCGCCTTTTTTATAGCTTGTGGTCCATCTGGAGGTCACAATTATTATCCGATTTAAAAAAAAAAAAGTTTGATTATATTACCGTTACACTGCAAGGAAGGTTGAGTTCGAATTTCGGGGAAATCGGACCAAAATTGTCAAACAAAATGGCCGCCGTTTGTACGCGAATACTGTTAAAAAATGGTATATCATGGTTGCGGACCCTGTAGAGGTCACAATTTTGAACCGATTTTGATGAAACTTGACTTATATGTTTATAACCCAAAGGTCTTGGTTCCTTTCGATATTTGCGCATATCGGATCGTAACTTCCTGAATAATGGCCCCTGATTTTTCGAAAAATCGCCCATGGTCCCTCTGGAGGTCAAAATTATTATCCGATTTAAAAAAACGCTTGACTCTCACCGTTACACCCTACGGAAGGTTGAGTTCGAATTTCTTACCCACTTAGCAACATGATCCCCAGTCGAATTTGAGGTCTACTTAAATGCAATTTTATAACTCAAAGATATTAATTCGTTTCGATATTTGCACATATCAAATTCTAACTTAATGGTGTAAGAAAAGTCACTTTCGGTATTGCTTGTTCTCTATCCATCTCTCGAAAATGTGGGCGTATCCTGCTTGGCAGTGCCAGCCTATCTTTGTGAGTGAGTTTGGCCAGAACGTTAAGTTATGATTTTTGTTGCTTATTTCTTGTAATGTAGGCCTATTCCGTATTATCTATTCTCCTGTATATACTACTACAGGTCTTCATTCTGTTTTTACCACACAGAATTATGATTGGTTGGCGTTGTCATGTTTGGTCCAGGAACTGATGTTGTTCTTGTACTTGGGGTCTACCCTCTTAGTAAAAAGCCTAAGTCCACAAATTTTGCAAAAACGGAGTGATTCTATTTTCAACCCTGAGCGTGAGATCAGAAATTCTCACACTTCAAGTTAGCCACCACACTGGGTTAGGGTAGTGGTACATGGTCGTAACACTAACCATAACTAATCTCTTCCCCATCCTGATCTCACCCCAACCGACCTGGTGTCGTCCACAAACCGCTTGACAACCACCCTCACCCCAAGCTGGCCCAATAGCCTCCCACACCGGTCTGACCTCCTACTACGCCCGTCTAATCCCAATTGCCCTGATCTCCGAACAACCGATCGGATCCACTCGACAACGGACCCGGTCGTCTCCAGTCACATCTCCACCCAAACAGTTACATCTCATCCCCAGTCAACCTATCTCTTCATCAACCGACCTAATCTCCGCCAAAACGAGTCCGACCTCCTTCCAACCAGCCACCTCTCCACCCTAGGCAACCTGGTCTCCTACCCCGTTGGCCTAATCACCTCCCCAAACCGACCTTATCTCCCCGTCTCTAACCGAACATGCCCCGAGTTCACAAAGCTCTTTCTCAGTTAAGAAGTTAAGAATTTACCAAAAAATTGTTCGCCCCTATCTTAACTAAAGTTTAGCCCCTAATAAAACGTTCGTTGTTTTAATGTATCAAAAACAGCAATAAGAAACTTTGTGCAAAGTTTTGTGTTTCTGGATCAAAGATTGTTCTCATAAACAGTGATTGAAAGTTGGGTAAATTCTTAACTAAAGTCTAAGAATGCTTTTCTGAACCAGTCGAATCACCTCTCCAACCAAAAATATAATACACCATTTCTACGGCTGTTTGGTTTGCAGGCCCGTATCTAGACACCATTAAGTTGGTGTGGGGGGCATTACCTTTCCGTAGGGGGGCGAACATTTTGAGGAAATTTTCTAAAAGGTCATTCTAACAGACAGTTGTAATCATCATGCTATGTAGTTACCTAGTCGTCTAATAAGCATTTTAAAATAAGTATTCAAACCAAAAAAAAAATAGCTTTTTTAGGTTAATATAAGGAACTGTGTATACTTTATTGATTGTTTGCAATTTCTGAGCTGGGGGGGGGGGGAGCATTTCACGCGGGGGGGGGGGGGGGGGCATGCCCCCCGCGCCCCCCTGTAGATACGGGTCCATTGGTATGATGAAATAAACCGATTCATTGTGAAACATATGTTCATTTGACCTGACATGGGACAACCGACTCGCTGTGAATATTTATATTACAGGTTATCGCATTATTTCGAAGGCTTTACACATTTGTTCATTTGGCTTGACATGCAACGACTGACCCTTTGTGAATATTTATATATCGTATTATTTAGAGAGATTATCCCTCAAGTCGGGATAACAGATGCCATTCATCCTCTTTTCTACTCACTGTTGCTTTTAGTATGTCGTAAACGGTACATAAGAACCAATTTATGGCTATTGTCGCCAATCCTACTGTTTCAAAATGGCGACGGATTTTTAAAAGCAGCTTAAAGTCAGGTTAACCTACCAGGAACTGGTAATAAATTGACAGCATTGGGCGGATAAAAGAGTACGCGACAATGTGTGTAAAGTCGCTTGTATAACATGCGGGTACTCTGATTTTTTCCGCCACAACTGTCTATTCATTCGGATGGGATGAAAAACTGAAGTACCGTGTATAAATTGGCATGCACGTTAAATATCCCTTGGCAGATGGAATAAGAGTAGGCTATAGTGCGCTTTTCGGGCAAATTTTCCCTCATAGAACATTGTATGGAGTATCTTCTAATTCATTAGCACAGTTTGGAGCAGAACAGTAGTATGTTAAAATCTATTTTATTTCAATTTAGATCTCAGAAAATGTCTATACGATATTTTGACTACAGAAAAACTAAACAAAGTTAATTTAAATGATAAATAATCAAATTTTGGGAGAAAAATGTGATTTTTCTCCAAAAATTTAATATTTTCAGTCTCAATTTCATTTTTCTAACAGTAATACCAATATTTTATTGTCCAATTTTGCCTTATTCTGGCTCAGAAAGGAAAAATAAATTGAAGAATATTGTAATTTCACCAAATTTTGTCTAATACAGACGAGAAATAACACAATAAAGTTAATGAAAAAATCCATGGGGTTCCGGTGTCAAATCCCCCGTGCTGTCGGGGAGTTCTGTGCTGTTGGGGAGTTGTATGCATGAACGGGAGGGGGGGTGGGGGTGATGGCCGAATGAATAGCGTGTGCGCGCTGTATGACACGGCCTGTTATTGAGTCCGTGGCGTGGTTTCAAATCATCCCCGGTTGTACGTCGCCTGTCCAGCTCCAGTTTCCTCCCGCTGCTAAAGACCCCTACGCGCAAGCAAATTATTGAAATAAAATTAAACCATATATTAGTCCCGAAATGACCTAGTTTGTGTCGAATGGACTTTAAAACCCACCTCCCTCCCTCCCCCCTCTCTCTCTCTCTCTCTCTCTCTCTGTCTGGAAAAAAGGGAGCAAGCGGTCGTATAATAGAAACGGGGGCCACGGTCGCTTAGTAAGTAAGGAGCTGGTCAAATAGCATAGAGGTTGCGGGTTCGCTACCGGTGTTGGCCGAGAAAATTTATGAGATTTTCCGACGTGGTTACCCTTGCCAGTGGTTGTCGCTATCTCCTTGATATCATACAGTCGGAGCAGATCGATAGGGTGTTAAATTTACTTTTATTTCATTTTTGTTATAGAAAAAAACCCACAACAACATGGCTGTATTAAGCTACCGTTACGGAACAGGTTTCAATATTTCTAGTCCGTTAAAGCGCATCGTGGATTTTAAAGTCTACACAGCCAGAATTCTATGTTTCTTTTTTTATGCGATTGTGTTCAAACATTTTAATTGTTTTCGTAATTTGTCTTCGTATATCTTGGTCGACATAAGAAATGATTGATTTGTCTGTTACAAATGAAATTACAATCGTGAAAAACGTATTTAATGTAAATATGGAAATGTGAACATGGTGCAAAGTAAACATTACGAGCGATGTCAGTATTGTATTTGTAGAAACCGTTTTTTATGAATTATGATGTTTTATGGTTTAATGGTTTTACGGCACGAGGAACAAAATGTCTGAGTAGATGTTTAAAATAGAAAAATACAACATAATGGTTTTTAATTGTATATGTTTAGCTAATAATTGTCACCATTGAGTTCTCGGTGTTGGAAGAGAACTATCTATAGGAACTGTCGTGTCCTATTGGAACCTCTCTCTCTCTCTCTCTCTCTCTCTCAAATTACGTTATCACTGTTTGTAGTTAGACAATGAAATGAAATGAAATGGGGTTTAACGTCCTGCTCTTTTGCAGCCAACCTGGGCTAATGGAAGACGGGCATACGCCATACAGTGTGCTACGAGGGAAATTTTGCCCGGGCAGCGGCGCTACGGCCCACTCTTATATCGAAATCCAACTGCCAAGGGATCTTTTACGTGCACTCCAATGTGTACACGGGACCTCGGTTTTTCGTCCTATCCGAACGACTAGGTAGCTGTTCTTGTCAGGCCCTCTTTCTGCATCACTGACAAGGGGAAATCACGCCAGAAAATCGAGATGAACTTTCTCGGCCAATGCAGGGATCGAACACCCGACCTCAGGCTAGCGAACCGGCGCCTTATCCACTTAGCCACCGTGACCAGATGTGTGCATTGTGGTAACCAGGGCATAATCAGGACTCAAAAATATCGAAAAGTTCTAATCTATTTAAAATCTCGAGTATCCGATGCCATCGAGAGTTGATTGCGGTCTTGTTTTGTTATGTTAATACATGTCTAATTAGTAATTTATATAAAGACATACCTGCAATAGGAAGATTTAGCTCTTGTACAATTATGTTTAAAATACAAAAAAAAAAAACCTTTACGGTTACCCTAACCATTTTCTGTTCATTGCCTAGCCCCTATGACTTGACTGGTGTTCTGAAGACAAATTCGGCGTTATTTTCCAGACCCTAATTTAGTAATTAAAAATACATTATTGGAGAGAAGATACAGAGGAGGCTGTTCTACCTATAATAGTCAAATTGAATATCTATCGTTATAATCTACTTGCATGTGTACTGTATATGTTCTTTCCAAGCGATCTTTACCTTCCTTACCTTCCCCTCTGTACCCTGTAAAATATGTAAATCAAATACATCCAGTCGTCCACTTCTAAATGATCATTGTTTATGGAAGCGATTTTACATAAGCAGCAATGCTTGTTATTGTATCCATATATTGTATGTTAAATATATCTGTGATTCACTAAGAAATAAAATATTGTTTAAACCAACTACTTTAAACCGAGATTTTAGCGACTGAATTTTTAGTTTAGCCTCGATCATGATTACTAAAGTCGGTACAACAAAACATAGTTTCGATTATCCAGTTTTTGATTTAATTACTAATGGACGTTAAGCAGCAGATAGGATGGTAATCCAGTAAATATCCAAGGCTAGCGTAGACATCATGAGTTTATTATGGTCTGGATATGTTGATTAATGTCTAATTAATAATTTAGATAACATTCCAGGCCTAAAGAAAGACATGCAATAGGACTATAAAATGACATTTTTCGAACCATCCCTATCCAACATGTTACCCGAGTGGTGACATTGAGATGACTGGTCGACTACTCGACATAGTGCCAGTGTTGTGGACATCGCTTATGAGACGGTAGGGCTGACTTTACCAGCGAGTTAGGAATATCAAACGTTTCTGCAAGTTGGTTGTCAATGATCTTGACTGCGGATCAGATACGTTATAAATTTTTGGATCAGATTTGTAACCATGGATATGACCTAGATAAATGTTTGGGTCAGATTTATAACCATGGATGCGACCCTGATTCTTCAATTTTACCAAGATGTCGTCATGTCCGCTGTAAAAGACTTTTTAAGGATGGCTGTTGAAAATGTCGTCCTGACTGGCATCCAGGTCTTGCAGTTTCGTACACCTCGAAGGGGACTATGCAGAAAATATATAAACAATCGACCTTTACTAGTCTTTCACGGGCTTACAGCTTTTCAGTGACAACACCCACCCCCTCAGCTGTCTTGTCGTTCGGATGGATCCAAAAACCGAGGCCCCGTGTATTCGTTAACATTTAGGTAAAAAAAAGAAGATCCTATGGCAGTTGGAATGAATTCCATATAAGATTAGGCCACAGTGCCGTTGACCAGGCAAAATTTCACTCACGTGCTGTATAGCGTATGCTCGTCTTCATTTTCCCAGTTCGGAGCAGAATAGTAGGACGTTAAACTCCATTTTTTTTCTTTTCATTATCGTTGACCGGGCATAACACACAATAGCACACTGTATTTGATATGCCCGTCTTCATTAGCCCAGTTTAGGAGCAGAACAGTAGGATGCTAAACCCCATTTCATTTCATTTCACATAGTGGGCAAAACGAATTAAAGTTGTTATTGACTAAATGGTTTAAAATCAGTGATGGTGCTTTAGGAAATTGTTTGCGGGTCACTGGGATAAGATCTGTCGACGTAGTGGGATAGGATTTATTGAAGCTTTTCTGCCTCTTTAGCTCAAGAGGTAATCATAGCCTAACCCCAGGGTAATCACGTCATGCGTTCATTAAACGATATAAAGAAATATTATACCAGTATTAAACCACAGGGGATTGAAATTGAATTAAATATTTTTTTAGTCAATTCGCCGGGATTATTAATTTGGATGAACTAAATCCGAAGATTACCGCAAGTGTTGAATCACAATATCACATCACACAATCGACGGAAAAACTACAGCCTATTTAGCTGCAATTTATAGCCGTTACAATATTTATCTACGGCTACAATTGCTAGACTATTCGACTCTTTGCGCAAGTAAAATAAATTTCAAAAGAGGAATAACAACGCATATGTTCCCGTCAAGATAAATAGGAGCCATGCATTAATCAATAATACATAAAGCAAGTGAATTCGTCGCGTCTTTGATGTATTAATACAAAATATCAAGTTACATCTCTCGTTTTCCCTAAGTTATTGTGTTTCAAAGTTTACCAACCCCAAACCAGGGCTGGATGTAGAATTTTTAAAGTGGGGTGCAGCGGAATGGTGGGGCGCCCATATAATGCCCAAGTTACTGAGCGCGGAGACAGCCACTATCAATGTCGCTAGGCAGTAATGCCGCAGGTGCGCCATTTCTCGGGCGCCTTATTTTTCTGGGGTGCAATCTACGCCTTGCTCCTCGGCTAAATACGGCTCTGCCCCAAACGCGTTTCGCGTCTTAGTCCGAGAAGGCAAATCTCATCATCGAACTTAGTCAAGGTTATTGATGTAATGAAACGCATACCATCCATACTTAGTAGTCAAATCGTCTAAAACCTGTCGTTATTTGATTAGAAACATGTTTTTTTATGTGAGACAAAATTGACACTGAAACTTCGTCCGACAGAAATAAAAGAAGCCGTGTTTAAAAAAGGAAAGGTGAAAGGTCACAATCGACCAAATAAGGTAATGGAGTCAATGATTTTATTTGCTAACTCTTAAGGAAGGCAATGTATCATATTTATTATTCAATCAATAGCCGGAGAGAAATTATTCCGAGATGTCCCGCCATTTGCTTAAACAATCGCCGTTAGAAATATGAAAGAATGTTTACTCTGTTTTTCAGAATCTTCGACATCTGAGATATGGCATACGTCATATCCTGTTCATCACTTGGGTAAGATAGTAGACCTGCGTAGGTTGGGTTAATAGAATTCTTGTTGAAAACAAGATAGCTAGATTTTAAATAAGTTATTTATATAATTCCCCGACAACCAATGATAAAGTATTATCTACAGAAAGATTCTGTACAATACGTAAACGCGGAATCAGATGCTCGTTAGTCCTACGGCCGGCCCGCGCGACGTCGGTTTGTTCGGCCCGTCGTTCCATGCTGAAAGAAAAGAATTTCGTTTGAAATTTTTAAAACGTAACGGATAAATATAGAAATGGGGTTTGACGTCTACTCGATACAAACTAGGTCATTTCGGGACTAACATAATAATATGGTTCAATTCTATTTCAATAATACGCTTGCGCATGGGGGTCTTTAACAGTGGGAGGAAACCGGAGGACCGAAGAAAACCCACGAGGTTGGACAGGCATCCATATATACTCTTTGTCACGCACAACTCTGGAATCGAAACCACGCCCGTTGACTCAATGACAGACCTTGTGACACAACACGCGCGTGCTGACCATTTGCAACTAATGGTTATTGAACAATGCAGCCAGGGACATATTGGCTAGACCTTCGCCCAGATTAGCCAGAGGCAGCTCGACCGCCATTCTTTACCCTTCTTTACCCAACGAATCTCACGCCAAACAATATTCTGAACATACCTGCGGAGACGTAAGCATCTAGTTACGTATCTTCTTCACGATGATTATTCGGATAGACCTCTCGTTGATACTCTACACAAAAACAGCTACATCTATTTGTTAAGACCAATTCAATTTCGTCAGCGTCGGTCAGATGTAAATAAGATCAAGGCATGTGATTGTATTGGCGAGATTGTAGGTTTAGGGTAGGCATTAGGGCTAGGTCCAGGGTTAGGGTTGGGATTAGCTCTAGCCGTGTTTACATCTTCTGACCTTTGTTCAAATTTGAAGTTGGCCTTATCCAATAGATCAAACCAGCAAAACAGTCATTTCGAGACTAACATCCAGATTCTTAATGCATTATCAATTTGTAACGGGCTTCGTTTGTTCGTTTTAACGACCGAATATCCGAATACTTGTTCAGATTAATGTTCATTGTGTTACAGTCAACGATTAACCTGTCTTGGTGATACTTATTGAATATCCGAATACTAGTTCAGATTAATGTTCATTGTGTTACAGTCAACGATTAACCTGTCTTGGTGATACTTATTGACGTGCACGTAAAAGATCTTTGATAGCTGGAATTGGATATAAGATTAAGCCGTAGTGCCACTGCCCGGGCATAATTTCCCTTGAAAGAGAGAGAGAAAAATGGGGTTTAACGTCCACTCAACACAAACTATGTCATTTCGGGAATACCATATGGTTTAATTTTATTTCAATAATTCGCTTGCGCGTAGGGGTCTTTAGCAGTGGGAGGAAACCGGAGTGCCCAGAGGAAACCCAGGAGGTTGAGAAGGCGCCCCTATCTCCATGCCACATACGCTTACATCAGGGCTCGAAACCACAGCCGCAAGCCAGAGGTGACCGGCCAGCTAGAGGTCGAAGCGCGGCACTCTAGACCACTAGCACATCCACCCCCACCCCCACCAACCCCCATAATTTCCCTTATAGCACTGTGTGGCGTAAACCCATCTTCATTAGCTCAGAATATGAGCGGAACAGCTGGACGTTAAACCCCATTTCATTTCATTGTCTGGATGGTAAATTGTTGTTAGTTTTATTTTATTGAGATTACTCGGAGGTTGAACAAAATTAGAAAATAACATCACGAAATTAATCATAGATAAAACTTCATATAATTCTACTTGTTCGCCCGATAATCATGTAGTAGGCTCCCCATGGAGATACCAACCGTGCTATTTCTTCAGTTCTAATCACATTCTTTAAAGAACTTTATATCAAGCATCTTTTTTTATCTACAACTTTTGAATATTAAAATTCTAAGTTGACTGTTTTGGACACAGAATCACAGAACACGTGATGAAATCGCATTAAGATTTACATTTAAAACAAATTTAATTTTCGTTATGATGTGAATTGAAAAATGGTTTTAACGTCCAACTTCTTACGCAATGCTAGAGCTATGTGGGTGCGGCTATTTTGCCCAAACAGTCCAATTCCCAGTATCAATGCTTCTTTTGATGATCCGTTTTTCGGACCATCCGAACTACAAAACACTATCCTTGTACCCCCACCCCCCGGTCCTGCGCCACTGACAAGGAGGACCCGCTTCGGAAAATTGACAACTTCCCGGCCAACCAGGCGCGGATGCAGAGGGTGGGGGTGGGGGGTGGGGGGGTCCAGGGGGTCCGGCCCCCCCCCCCCTGCTCAGGCTTGAACATTTTTTTATGCGATTTTATTGGCGACCTGTTATTTTGGAATTTACCTTCCGGAAATACGTCAGAATGAACCAAATTGAATCTAATTTACCAAATTATCGGTTTAAGCAATTATCAAACCTAGACCCCCCCCCCCTGCAAAAAATCCTGGATCCGCACCTGCCAACAGAATGATATTTTTGAAGAGAGGCGGAAACTGTGAACGAATATGTGTTGAACTAAGATCAGACAAGGGGTCATTTTGTTATACTCGTCGCCCCCCCCCCCCCCCCTTTCCATTGCTTGTAGGGGGTTGGGTGGCCTAGTGGTCTCCCTCCCTCTCTCTCTCTCTCCCTCTCTCTCTTTCCACTGCTTGAGATGAAAGAGCATATTTTTCTAAGTCTATAAGGGCATATATCTAAGGGCATATTTTTCTAACCATTCACCCCCTTGCCCCCCCCCCCCCCGCGCAATACATATAAGAACTGATAGCAGCGCCACGATTAATCCACGATTAAAACTACGGTTTCAATCGTAGCACGAATCGTGATAATGGGAACCTAGCATAACTGTCTTTTTTTTATTTTAAACACTTTCTTGCAATAGCCCAAGTTTGTAATACAATATTTCTGTGTGAGTGGTTGGAATTATAAACTCGGCCGAGTTAAAAGATGGATTATATTTCAAGTTCCAATCAATCTTTGTCAGTCATCAACAGATCCAGCAAAATTCTGAAAATACTCTCTCTTTTACTTTGTTCTAGTTTGCACTCACTAACTAAACTTGGATGTGCAAGTCCGCGTCGAGGATTAAAACGACATTTGATGATTTGTAACGCGTGAATTTATTAGCTACTTCTTGTGTTGATCGCACGGTAAAAATTCATTTATAACACGGATTTTTATTGGCTGCATTTTCCAGATGATCGGTTGGTTAACAGTTTTATGGCGTTTTAAGGACTGCGGCCATGAATAGGGACGTTGGGTTTAGAAGCTCAAGAAATGCTAGAAGAGTGTTTTAAATGTTATGATGTAATGGCGTGGAACGAACGAGTTTAAAAAGTATATTTACGCCATTATTTTTATGGGTTTTATTTGGGGTGGATATTTTAAAGACTTTCGTATTCAGCACGTTAATTACGGTGATGTTGGTGGTGCGAGAATTTTACTCGGTTCTGGAAATAAAATATCCATTTGCTGAGTGACCAGTCAGCCTTCGATAGCGCTTTAAATAGAGTACATTATGAAAGCAAAAATTGGACACCAAAATATAGTTATTACTGGTAGAAAAGAAATAGAGACTGAAAATTTAAATTAACTTTGTTTTTTTGTAGTCAAAATATCGTATACACATTTTCTGAGATCTAAATTGAAATAAAATAGCTGTTAACATACTACTGTTCTGCTGCGAACTAGGTTAATGAAAACGGGGATACGCCATACAGTGTGCTATGAGGGGAATTTTGCCCGGGCAGCGGCGCTACGGCCTACTCTTATATAGAATTCCAACTGCCAAGGGTTCTTTTACGTACACGCCAATGTGTACACGGGACCTCGGTTTTCGTACCATCCGAACGACTATACAGCTGTCCTTATCAGACTCTCCATCCTGCATCACTGACAAGAGGAAACCACGCCTAAAAATCAGGATGAAATTTCTCGGCCTGTGCAGGGATGGAACATCCGACCTGCAGGGTAGCGAACAAGCGTCTTACCCACTTAGCCACCGTGGCCCCCAACACATTATGATGTGTTTCTGGTTTTAATGTAAGAAATGATTGGGGGGGGGGTAAGAGCGCGATTTAGATTATATGCCTACGGTATGTCATTTAGTGGCGTGGTTGCGATGCCAACGTGACAAGCAATGAGTAGGGTAGTCTGTCCAACCTCTTGGGTTTTTCCACTGTTAATGAACTTGGTGGCGGAGGCGATTGGTTAGCGCGTGGTTGTTTGTTTATTTATTTTTTACCCACGATTTGAGGCATTACATTGTTCATATGTTTTTTGTTTATTTTTTTTTACCTACGACTTTGAGTCATTACTTTCCCTTGCAATTTATTTCTTGAAAATGAATTTTAAATATCAATAAAACTAGATCGCTATGAAATGTTACCACTGTCTCTTAGAAGGGCCACTGCCGTAACTAAGTCAATTACGTAGTAATTGTTTGGATCACGGACCTCCATGACCCTTTTCTGAGCATCCGATCTCATTGACGTTTGGTCTTGGTATTTCGGAAAGCTGATAAATAGTATAATGTAGATAACATTCAGCGCCGGATTAACCATGGTTGTGGCCCTGATCACCTACCGCGGAGCTGTGGCCGCCACCGCGAGCGCCGAAGCCGCGAAGCCCCGCAAGAGGGGTCTGGTGGGGAAACTACCAATTGGGGGCCGGAAACGTGATTTCCTGGCATTTCAGGCACTTGTGTCGGAGCCACTTAGAATTAAAGCCTCCAGAAAAAAATAAAATTCTGCCACAAAATTAGTGCATTCTGGCATTTCTAGAGGAGGGGCTGGAATCCATTGAACCGGTTAAATCCGCTACCGTAAGTGAGCAGAGCTACATCAAACCTAATTTTGAAGTCGCTCAGTGATAAATAACGGGGTCACTTAATTCGGAATCGTATTATATCCCCCACAATGCTTTGATGGAGGCCGTAACGTTACGACCAAGCCGGACTCGATTTTTGATGAACGACTAACACTGTAAGTATCAAATGGTAATACGAGATTTAATCAAGAAATCTGAATATTTCGTGTGATCATGATGTGCATCTCATCAAATTCAGCTTGTACCCACAACAAATATCAACAACAACAACAACTACAGCTTATATACAACCGTACGTCAATCTGAAGCAAAATTCGCGCTACACGAAATGATGGGGACGGGTAAGTTCTTCGAGTTATACTATAATTCGAGTTAGACTATGTTCGGTTCGACAGAAGATCTCACGACAATAAAAGACCATGTTTTACACCCACCACCGGATTTCACCGAATTGTCAGATGTTGAACGCGACACACCATGGATTGAGGGGCCCCAGGAACTCCCGATGGATGGAGCCCCCCCCCCCCGAGGAGTATGGTCGGATTTTTGTGGGGGCCCCCTAATGTGGGAGCCCCTGGGGCTTGGGCCCCATGGTGTCCCGTGGTTAATCCGTCATTGATAACATTGTTTTAGGAAAGGTTGCAATATTTCTTGAACAGAGAGCCACAGTGGCTAAGTGGTAATACGCTGGCTAGCTAGCCTGGGTTCCGGTGGTCGATTCATCCCAGCATTGGCAGAGAAAGTTAATTGGGAATTTCCGACGTTGCTTCCCCTTGTTAGTGATGCCCAATTGAGGGTCTGACAAGGACAGCTGTCTTCGTCGTTCGGGTGGAACGAAAAACCGAGGTTCCGTGTATACATTGACATAGTAAAAAAATCCCTTTGCAGTTAGAATTCGATATAAGAGTAGGCAATAGTGCCACTGTATGGCGTATGCCCAGTCGGAGCAGGGCAGTAGGATTTCAAACCCCATTTCAATTCTTGTACTGGATTACATGGTGATTCACGACGGCTGTGACAAGACCTTTAATCAGGTTTCGTAACAACGTATAGTCATGGAACTCTTGTCCAGTGATAATTGGTAGATTATCGACTTTTATCTGTACCATGTCATATCATACCCATTGAAACTCAAGACCGTAATTAATGCGATCAACAAGATAAGGCTTCTGAACTAATTACCACGCTTGAAGATTTGCAATAAAAGTGTGCCAGGAAGGTAGATGGTGGTTCCTGCTACACAGGAGATAAGCTCTTCTCCGAATTAGTGGGAAATGCCCACTAGTCCGCGGTACAAGTCCACTGATATCTATTCTTATGGATAGGGTTCATATTAGTCCCCCGATATCTATCAGGGTTAGGGCTAGGTTTATTGATACCCACATTTATAGTATTTCTTAAAGCAACGGACTGGCACACCGACGTAGGAGCGGCTTTTGACCCTATGACGTCATACATTGATTAAACAATCGGCGTTGGTGTTTCTAGTGGGTTACTGTGATAAACTGTGCTGAATTTGAAATTCCTATCCCTCATTCCGGGATACCGAATCAGTGAAAACTGGCCAGGTCCGGAATTCCCAACAGAAAACCCATATTCTAATATCTAGTTTCATATGACTATAATTTCCATGAAATAGCAATACGGTGACGTTATATGAACTTGGATGGACATCGCATTGATTGTGAAACGCGCCAAGAATAGTCGTAGTTTCCGCATTCTTACTGTGTTGTATTCTCCAGAGAAGGTGTGGCTGTAAATGAATATAATAAATACTGTAAAATATCAATCCACACGTATCATTTATATTCTAGTATGGAAACTCATCGTATCCTTTGGTCTTATTACCGTTTGTCGGCTTAACACATAAATAACAGTCGTCGATATTCTCAGTTATAGATATCTTTTGGCGTATATCAGGCCACGTAGGAGCTATATTTTAACACGCATATACAGGTGCAATGTAATTTAAGGGACTAAAACAAAACGTATAACTACTGCATGACTTTATATAAGTTTTGGAGGGTTGGGATGGCCTAGTGGTCTAGAGTGCCGCGCTTCGACATCTAGCTGGCCGGTCACCTCTGGCTTGCGGCTGTGGTTTCGAGCCCAGGTGTGAGAGTACGTGGCATGGAGATAGGGGCGCCATCTCAACCTCGTGGGTTTCCTCCGGGCACTCCGGTTTCCTCCCACTGCTAAAGACCCCTACGCGCAATTGAATTATTGAAATAAAATTAAACCATGTTAGTCCC
The DNA here is from genome assembly GCA_036850965.1 of Patella caerulea. Taxonomy (NCBI): domain Eukaryota; kingdom Metazoa; phylum Mollusca; class Gastropoda; family Patellidae; genus Patella; species Patella caerulea. The sequence continues at coordinate 11,931,473 of JAZGQO010000006.1, forward strand.
GAAATGACCTAGTTTGTGTTGAGTTGACTTTAAACCCCATTTCTCTCTCTCTTTATATAAGTTTTATTTTAATCCCGGAGGGTTGGTTGGCCAAATGGTAAGCACGTGTGCGCCTGTCATTGAGTCAACTGGCGTGGTTTAGATTCCCCGGTTGTACGTGACAAGGAGTGCGGTCCCCCATCCTCCCACTGCTAAAGGCAGACAAAAGGGCCCCACGTCTGACAAATGGACCACTCTGGCCAAGGGAAAGAGCCCCCGAGTCCGAGTCAGTCTATTTCTATATATTGTTACTGTCGAATCCACTAATGAATGAGAATGCAGTCATTGCATTGACTTGAAAATCATCAACTAAGACCACCCCCCCCCCCACCATTATAAACCGTAAAACGCCCCTGAATGGGACGAAAAGTCCATCTACGTGTTGGTGTGTACCGGTACGTAATATTAGCTTTGTCAGTCAGAATTCGAATTGTCCGGACAAAATTACCTGCTTGTCATATTCCAGTTTGACCATAACGTTAAACTCCATTTTACTTAATTTCACTTTGGTTGCTTAACCCTCTGGACACCGACACCCTTAACGACATTAGACCTCCCAGGATTAATATGTACAGTATTTATACCAGTTGCAATATTGGACGCGCGTGACGTATTTCATTGAAATACACGTGCTGGATAGTGTCTGTATATCAAGCTGCTTAGTGATCTCGTGCAAGACATTGAGTAATATATTGATATTGCCCTCACGTCCTATCGAATTCGTACTATATCAGTGTATATATAACTTAATGTCTCGCACTGGACCATAAAACCCAGGCGCGGATCCAGAGGGGGGGGGGGGGGGGGTCCAGACCCCCCCCCCCGCTCAGACTTGAAAATTTTTTATGCGATTTTATTGGCGACTTTTAGACCTGTAATTTTGGAATTTACCGTCCGGAAATACGTCAGAATGCACCAAATTGAATCTAATTTACCAAACCCCCCGTTAATTGGTTGAGTGCCTTTTATCAAACCTAGACCCCCCCCCCCCCTTGCAAAAATTCCTGGCTCCGCGCCTGAGACCACATTTAACATTGAAAACTGTCAAATAGAAAATGAAAAAGAGAAGCAAGCTGTGGGTCATAAAATGCCTGGATAATTTCGTTACTCAAAACCAGATTAAAATAGTATAGAAATGTATTTTTGAGAGTAGCGATTTATGGTTAATTTTATATTTTAAAAATTGTTCATCTCATTTTATGACAAATAGTGGAATTTTATACATTTTATGAATTCTCTTCAATTATGATAATTTTAAGAAAAATGACAAAATATAATGCTTTTATGGGGAGCAGTCCATTTGCTGATTACACTATTTTGCCTAATAACGCTTTTAGGACTTAGAATTCTGTCTAATGGTTTGGATTGTTCGTACTTGGTTTTATTTTATTTTATATTGTACGGACCCTGTGATACCCTCGTCGCTTTGCGGCCATATTTATATAACTTTATCTGAAACAATTCAGATAAGACCACTCCACTCAGCATAGGTCTGTCTATCAAACTTAGTTGAACACCATCAAAGTGTTTTGGAAATGAAGTACGTCAAAATAAATAATGACCTAAGAAGATATATACTTTTGAATAGTATAGCCGCGTACGCGTAGGTTTTTTTTAGAGCCAAAGAAAATACCGCATGGACTTTGAGATCAGGTAAAGTGGACTTTGACCCTTTCAGTCAACTATTCAATCAAATAGTTGTCTACGTGGTAAACAACATTCATCATCATATCTTATTCGTAAAATACAGTTGTTAATTTCGACCGAATTAATAAAAACATTTCTGATTTTTTGTTTCATTATTATGTTGCGTTTGTTACTTCTCCGAACGATTCAACTTGTCAGAACGATAAGTAATACGCCGATCAATATTACGCTTATTGATGTAAGGGGGACAACTCCATTTACGAATCTTTAAATTCCAATACACGAGCTGTATTATTGTGCGTCATGGACATTTCAATAATTATTAATTAAAACGTAAAAAGGACAAATACATCCATAATATTTAATGTAAATAAACAAATATATATATATATTGATCTATTAATACAATGTGTTCAAATTTAATAATATAATTCCAAAACAACAAAACATTCAAGAATCCTTTTGAAACATTCATTTCAAAATCCTATGCATAAATCAACTAAATGGAGATCTTAATGCCTGATCAATGTAGACATACTGGCATTTCAAGTGACTTTTATATACACAAGATTCCCTGGGTTAAGAACTGGGCTCACTTGCATTCATTTACTCATCATAGTAAATATGAAAAGGCCACCATTCACTCAATTTATTCCCCGCGATTATTCCACGTCTTGATGCATGTGGTGTCAAAGTTCAAATGAGTCAATTTCACAGTCACACACACTCTCTAGATTAAGGTTTATACATGTATCTTAGTTTATTTATTACATGCCATTATAAGCCGGTCCCTCCCCACCCTGAGGACAAACCCAGTTTATATTTTGAGTAACGTCTTTGATATCACATGTTTTACAATGAATGCAATTCTGAGCATTAATCTGTAGTCTTTTTCCACTGCCGTCTTCCGTTTCTACATATTCATATACCCCAGCTGGGCAAAATCGCTGCTCAGGGCCATCGTATAGCTGTAAATTCACGTCAACAGGCACCTTGTCGTCCATTAAGGTGAGATGTGCAGGTTGGTCGTGGTCGTGATTTGTTCCAGTTAAAGCCACAGATGTTAAAATATCAAAACTAACTTCTCCATCTGGTTTCGGATATTCTATAACTTTGCACTCTGTCGCTGGTTTCAACTTTGAATTGTCTGTACCTCCGTGGGAAAGGGTCCACGGCTCAAATCCACGTCCTAAAACGTAAAACAATCCCGTGTAGAGAATTCCTCCGAATAATCCTAAACCAGTATTAAACGACGGTCGAACATTTCTCACAGACTTTAATTCATTCCACACCCAACTTTCTCGAATTCTCGTTTCGTAACATTCTGGATTTAAACCTGTTGTTGGGGAATTAGAAATCAAGTCTTCGTTAAATAATGTTTCAAACGCCGACTCTGCAGCAACCATTCCACTCTTCATGGCATTATGGGTACCTTTAATCTTCGGTACGTTCATAAAACCAGGACTACATCCAATTAAACAGCCTCCTGGAAATGTTAATTTGGGTAAACTCTGGAATCCACCTTCGTTTAATGCCCTTGCTCCATACCCAATCCTTTTACCACCGCGAAATACTGGTTCAACTGATGGATGATGTTTGAATCTCTGAAATTCACGGAAGGGACTCAAATAGGGATTTTTATAGTCCAATCCGATCACCATGCCAACCACTACTAAGGGTGCACCTTCATCTAAATGATACAGGAAAGTTCCTCCGTATGTATCTCTGTTTAGCGGCCATCCAACTGTGTGCTCAACTCGTCCAGGTTGATGTTTTTCTGGTTCAATCTCCCACAATTCCTTTAATCCGATTCCATATGTTTGTGGTTCACAGTCTTTTCGTAGATCAAAAGATTTGTACAGTTGCTTGGCTAAATGACCGTGACACCCCTCTCCGAACATCGTTATCTTGGCATGAAGTTCCATTCCCCTTTCAAATGTATCTTTAGGAGACCCATCTTTGGCTATCCCTACGTCATTTGTCGCAATTCCTTTCACGCTGCCGTCTTCGTGATACAACACTTCACTTGCTGCATACCCTGGATATATTTCTACTCCAAGTTCCTCCGCTTGTTCTCCCAACCATCGGACGACATTTCCTAACCTCACAATGTAGTTCCCGTGATTGTTGATCGGCATCCCTGGTAAAACTGGAATATTAAATCTCCCCTTTTCAGTTAAATACGAAAATTTATCTGTAGAAACTGGGGTTTTCAATGGAGCACCTCTTTCTTGCCAATCTGGAAAAAGTTCTTGCAAGGCGTGAGGTTCAAGACAAGCCCCTGATAAAGTGTGTCCGCCTAATTCAGCTGCCTTTTCTACTAAACACACACGTAACTCTTTGCCTTGTTCATTTGCTAATTGTTTCAGTCGACATGCTGCAGATAATCCGGCCGGACCTCCACCAACAATAACAACATCGGCCTCATCTGCAAATCTTTCAAAGTTCACATCCTTCCATCTTTCGTCAGATTCTCTGGGAAATCGTGTGTAATGTGTTGTTATCTTGGGATAAGATTGGGATGTGCTCATTACACACCTCTGAGGAAAAGCAGTCCGTGCTAAATGTAAATAACATTTCGCCCTTCGAGTTAAAGTTGCCATGGTTGAGTAATGGTACTGTAGGCCTACTTATGTAAAGCCAAAAGGTAAATACTGAAAGATGGACCCTGGACTCGACGAAATAACTTCTGTCCTCACGTATTGTGAATGAAGTCAGGTCTAATTTTAATAGTCCTTGAATCCGGACACATCAATTCATAGATCCATAAGTTGATTCGACAAAACAAAACTATCTAAACTCCGCTAACTTGACCTAAACAACTTGCCAAACTTCCATAAATCCTCCACTGACTTTGTTGCTTGACATCTGACGGCAAGGGAAGTAACTCTAAATGCGACCCATGGTTTCGTAACGCGACGATTCGTCACTTCATATCTATCGGCTGTGGGGGTTTCGTTCCAATGTCCTTTTGTAATTGGATTTCGTCCGGGGTGTGTATTGTTACCATCTAAAACTGTTTACGACCCGAGGATAAATTTTTTAAAAAATATGAATAAATTAATAGCTGTTGTCAAAGATGCCTCCCCAACTAGGCGAAAAACCGGGCCGAAAAACGGGGTCGTGTGGTGACATCTTCCAAGCCAATTTAATTTATCTACCCAAATCTATTTTAAAAAAGGCCTAGCCTTGTTTGTCAGATGACTTGACTGACTGGGAATTTATTTCCAAACTGTAGATGTTGTTACTCGCTGTAATGTATCCTAAATACTGACGTAAATTCTGGATTGTAGATAAAAAAAAAAAAAATCATCTGTCAACCCACCTCAAAGTTTTTAGCTACCGTTCTCGTAGCTATCTGGATTGATGCTCTGTCCCATTTTTTCTCCTCCATAAAGACAATAGTATTTTGTGCGTTTAGAAATGTCTATACTATATCTATTCTCAGTTGGAATTCTGTTGTTATATGGGCAAAATTTATTTCACATAAACATCATATCATGATCATCGTCTCATCGGTGGGGCCTTTATGTAGGTCAGCGACATTTTGGCCCGTCAGTGTTTCTAGACAGAGATCCATAGCATTTGTTAGCGCCCGTCTTCGACTGCTGCAGAAAAGTTAGTTCAGCTCTGAACGTAGGTCTCATTACACTCGCCATTATACAGCGAGTGTAATGAGACCTCTCATTACACTCGCCATTATACAGCGAGTGTAATGAGACCTACATTAATTCAGAGCTGAACTACAGAAAAGTGGGCTCTGCTCATTCATTTTTAGTTTGTTATATAATTGATTACTGTTCAATGCATCAGCATTATGTATTATTGTCTATACGAATGGAACAACCTGAAAAATGTTTTATCTATATATGCAAGTGGGCCTACTCTCAAAACTCTTAAAGCCCCAACACCACTCTTGTTGTAACTGAATAATATGTCCCAATCTTCGTTCTGGTCAACAAATTGTATTATTTTACAATATTCCAATTAATTGATGATATAAATTTCATTGTAACACACCTAATTTAACAAATTGGAAAAACTTATTGATTTGAAAAGTCTAATGTAAACCTTTTCAAATGTGACTTGGATTTTAAAATATTTTCGAACCCTCTGGAAAAGTAAAATAGGGTGTAATGGATAATTTACACAACAGGTAGGACACTTAAACATCTAGTACTTAGATTAGGGTTATTATTTATTTTCTGGAGCTATCAAACCAGCAAGAGTGTTATTGTCCCTTTAAACAAATTAACCAACTATTAATATAGTTAAAGCTTTAAAGCTTTAAAGGACCAAAACTATGGAATTCGTTGCCACCCTCTTTAAAAACTTTACATTACTTGAATCTTTTCAGGAAAATATGTATTATCCCAAATAGCGCCCTTATTATATGCATTTGTACATGTACGTGTATTCTGTAAATCACCATATTGTAATCATGTACATATCGTACATGTGTTGATACATGTTATTTCTATTTATTCAAATTTTCTGTTTAAATTATGAAAGCATATATATGCTTAAATTAATCTTTCAAGCGGGCGAGGATCCAGAATTTTTTGCAAGGGGGGGGGGGGTCTAGGTTTGATAATTGCTTAACTAATTGCGCTCAACCGATTAACGGGGGATTTGGTAAATTAGATTCAATTTGGTTCCATTTGACGTATTATTTCCGCAAGGTAAATTCCAAAATTACTGGTCTAAATCGCCAATAAAATCCCATAAAATAATTTCAAGTCTGAGCAGGTGGGGGGGCCGGACCCCCTGTCCCCCCCCCCGCTCTGGATCCGCGCTTGTTAAGTGATTTGTATATATTTTCCTCTATTGTAAATTATTGCTGTGTATTATTAATGCATCAGTCTATATCTTTTGTAATATATTTTCTACGAAGGGCAGTATGTTACAAAGTCTATTATAGCCTAATCTTCAACCCTTCTCAAATAAAGGTATTATATAATTGGTCAATTGGTCGGTCCAATTTTTTGTAAGTGGCGTACAGGTTATACTTTTTACATTTTTGTTTAGTGGTGGCGTCCTATCAATATTCAGAGTCAACCAAATTATAAACGGAGAGACGCTAACTGTAGGCCCTATGAGGAGGTTCGGTAATTTCCAGAGTCCACAATAGTGTTAACATTGCTCGCCTTTGATTTTTGTGACGAAATGTCCCACGATTTTTCAATACATTGTGCGTAGCGTCCCATGCACGATTTTCCAATCAAATGCCGCCTTTTAAGGTTTGAAAATAGATTGACCAATCACGATAACTTACACAATGATGTTTAGATTTTAGAGCGGAAATTCGAACGGATAGTCGACAAATTCAGCTAATAATTTGTTGATTTTTATCAGGTTTTACTTTAATGTTAACAATAAATTAAACAACAAAAATATAATAAACAACTCTGGAACTCAATGGAGGACGATGTAAGTAATTGATAAAGCGAAACCACGCAAACATTACAGAAGACTACCGTATTCAATAGGGTTCGGTTTAGTTTTTTTTCCATGGCCATTACCATTACTTATTTCTTGTATAGCATACTAACTACCAACTAGTGACACCCCCCGCCCCTCCCAGCCAGGATGGCTTGCCTAGATCATAGCATTGATTGATACTAATTCATTATTGCCATCTCTTTCACAGAGGATTACAAAATTCTTCTAATATCTCTGTAAAAGATGACTGCCTTCAAGTTCAACACGTCGTCACATCACCATCACAACATCAATCATTTGGCGTAAAGTACTGAATCAGACAAAATGCTGCCTTTTACTCATTTTGATACCCATTTACACTAGATTGGAAATGATTTTTACCTGCAAATACTTCAATACATATATTTATTTTTCTAATACATCCGAAAAAATGTTGTAGAATTGAATTGTCAGAGGAAAAAAGGTTAATATTTTTGGCCCATTAAAGCCCCAATAACACTCTTCGTAACTGAAAAATATGTCCCAATCTTCATTCTGGTCAACAAATCGTATTATTTTAGAATATTCCAATTGAATGATGATATAAATTTCATCTTAACACACCTAATTTAAAAAATTGGAAAAATTCAACCAATTGATTTGAAAAGTCTAACGTAAACCTTTTCAAATGTGACTTGGAATTTAAAATATTTTCGAACCCTCTGGACAAATAAAATAGGTTGTAATGGATAATTTACACAACAGGTAGGACATTTAAACATCTAGTATTTAGAATAAGGGTATTATTTATTTTCTGGGGCTACCAAGCCAGCAAGAATGTTATTGTCCCTTTAAGTCGCATCGATGTCATAATTATCAGTGATTGTGTAGCGGCCTAGCGAATATTCACTGCTGATCAGTGTTCATTAATTGTAGGCAAATATTTATCTGGTCAGAATGGTAGACTGGTAGAGGCTACATGTGGAAAATGAGACTGTGGCGGTTTCGCTACTTTTTAAACTAAAGGGTCTGTGATTGTTAAACTTCAAAGATGAAATCATATTTTTTTATTTTTCAGAGAAAGCCCTTGGCGACATCTAATCGGATTGGTGGACTCTCTAAATTACCAATGCCTGGAAGTCGATTAAAACCACCATCTTCAACAACTAAAAGAGCCAGAAGTCCAGAAATAGAAGAGGTTAATACATTGTATTTGAAATATATTTATATTATGTCTTGAATTAATTAAGCTGGCATGATTAGCTATACATATAATTAAAAACACAACACAGTACAGTTATCACAGTTATTACATGAAAAGCAATCACTGGTTTGTTACACGACATTTTGACCAAAAAATGTTCTATTATCGTCCGGCACTAAGTTGAAAATGTCAGGTACTATTACTATTTCTTTGGTGCCTGACATCTAAAACCGTTATTTCCAAGCCTGTATTAGCCCCTTCGGAGCATATAAGTAGGACTTAAACCCTATTCATTTCACTATATTGTGCTGAAACTCCACTAGAGGGTTGTAATGAAAACATTTTTTTTAGCAGTATACACCATGCAATAATTGTTAGTAGTTACTGTATGTTTAAAGCAGGGTTATTGTTTTGTTTATTTCCTCAGGCTGTAGACATCAATTCTGGTAAGAAACGATGTCTAGAAAAACCAGCACCGGCATTGGCACTTTCGAAGACGAATACAACCAAATCTCTAGCTAAAACATCGGCTAAATCATCGTCAAACTTGAGGTCAACGACAAACACTTCACGACGACCATTGGCTTCAACTAAACCAAATAATAAAAGTGGTAAGTTTCTTTTTTATTTACACAAAAACCAGGATTTGTAAAGTGTTGTATCAAGTAAAACTAAACCTTCATACATCAAATGTATTCTTCAAAACTCACATCAATGCAATTGGAAAATTAGCCCCCCCCCCCCCCCTTGAGCTTACCGAAACCTACTACATCTAATTGAACAGAAATTCCTTGCATCGTAAAGGTGTCGTATCTGCATTATAATATAAGTAATGTATCGACCTTTATTATGTATTCTAGGGGTTGAGTCGTTGTTTATAATGCTTTAGATCATAATTAAAGGGACAGTCCCGATAAGAACAGAGTCTCAAAAATTAAAGTCCGAGTATTTATGAAATTTATGGACCAAAATATAGTGGCATGGTGTATTTACCTTGTCTCAAAATTTCAGTTCAAAATATTGAGTGGTTTGGACGTGAACGTCAACACTGCTTATCCGGACACGTAACCCTTTTAAGATTTCGGGTCAATTTTTTCATTGGGTGACCTGATAATCGATTAATGTTTTTTGAGAGGTCTATACAGTGAATGACCCATGCCCTGTACTTGATAACAAAAGGTAAATTTCACCTACATATTATTTTTATAGAAAAAAAGTCTGGTTTTATCCAGATACTGTATAATAAAACGTTCTCCATTTCCAGATGAAGACTGGCAGGTTTAAGTTATTTACAAGCGTATCACAAATATCGGGTTAGTAGGTGGGCCTTAGGTTATGGATTTTAAAGGATTTTAACACAAAATAAAGCAGTTTTATTCCCCAAAAAGTTATCGGAATTGTCACTTTAAGATCTGTCATTTAATCAACTGGCGTGGTGTTGATTGCACACTAGTGTACATGGCAAGGAGTAAGGTCGCTTGCCCAACATCGTAAGTTTTCACATGGTTTTCCATTTTTCTCTCACTGTGTAAGTGGAAGTGAATTATTGATAAAGAATTGTACCGTGTTGTTCAAAAATATATCATTTTGTGCAGTAGCCTAAATTAAATTATTTTAACCTAATTAATTATGATGACATTTCAATAATAATATCTTTCAGTTTCAACTTTAAATCGTCCGTCAAGACCGATGACCAACACACGACCACCAGCAGTTGGTGGTGTAGTCAAGAAACCTGTCTCAACTGGGATCAGTAAAACCAAGCCACCCGCGGCAGCAGCACCAGGTTTGTCTCCCTTAGACCAGTGATTGTCTAAGATCCAGATTATATTCCTCTTACATTCCTAGTGGGGGGTTGGGATGGCCTTGTGGTCTAGAGTGCCTTGTGGTCTAGCTGGCCGGTCACCTCTGGCTTGCGGCTGTGGTTTCGAGTCCTGGTGTGAGCGTATGTGGCATGGAGATAGGGGCGCCTTCTCAACCTCGTGGGTTTCCTCCGGGCACTCCGGTTTCCTCCCACTGCCAAAGACCCCTACGCGCAATTGAATTATTGAAATAAAATTAAAACCATATGTTAGTCCCAAAATGACCCAGTTGTGTCGAGTGGGCGTTAAAACCCATTTCTCTCTCTCACATTCCTAGTGGGGGTTGGATTCCGAATTCCAACTCTATGATTTGAAGTTGCGGGTTCGCTCCTGCCTCCTGGTGTTGGCCGATAAATTTTATTGAGATTTTCCAGCAAAAGCGGAGATCAGCAATTTGATTGGTTGATGCTTTGGGACACGATAACTGTAGTTCTAATTAAGTGATATAGTTACATTGCATCAATACCTTGACTAATAACTCTGCTCAGGGTAAGCAGAGCGATAAGCAATTTGATTGGCCGAGACTTTGGGACACAATAACTCTCCTCCTAATCAGGGCTGAAACTGGGGACAAATTTTAGGGAGAAGTGACTTCTCCCTACAGACAAAATAGGGAGAAGTGAGGGAGACATTGGGAGACTTGAAGGAGAGGTCAAATTTCATGCACTTGTGGACTTGACCTTGGTTTGGGTGAACAACCTTCCAGCCAATTTTCCATCTTCTAAGTTTTTCAATGTAGCAAATGACACTATCTCTTGGTTGTTTGCCTTTATATACTGATTCCATATTTCGTAAAGTTGACTTCAATAATATTAAATTAATCACGCCCTTGCCATGTGTTAACAAATTACGATTTACCGCCATTACCGGACAAAGAAAATAAAAATATTTAGATTTTAATTGAAAGCTTTTAGTTAAAAAATCTAATGTTTTTCTTTGTTAAAATTATGTCTATCATCACATTATATTGTTAATTAATTTTAAAATAACACACTAGTGGATTAAATTGATCATAGAAAAACAAAAGAATGTATTATTATGTAAACAAAGATGTCGGCTGACACGATACAGAGTACTCAATCTTTTGACCTTTTGAACCCTACCGTCATTGTTCTTGGCCCAAATGAATTAAAAACACTAATAAGTTTGATATATTTTGTATCAACACACACTCAGTTTATAGTTATTTTTTTTATTTAAGGAAACAAGTATCTGAATTTGTTTGTTTAAAAATTACATCGTGATATAAAATTACGACAACTTCAAAGTTAAATTACGACAACACCAGAATGGACGGGAGAGTGTAAATTTAAACATGGCTGACATTTTTTGACTTCTTTCATGCATGCCTTTTACTGTCGGGACATTAGACATCTATCATTTCTAGAGAACTGGTAGGGCGAAGTTGACATCCCCCTGGTCAAGTTTTCAGGCGAAGTTTGGTGTTGTAGGGCGAGAATCTCGCCTCAGTCGCCCGTAAATTTCAGCCCTGCTCCTAATTGAGCTACAATGTTTAAAATTCGTGTTCAATAGGTAAATGCTTTGATGGAGTTTGAAGGTGAGCATTTTCTGCTTAGGGTAAGCTGAGATAAGCAACTTGATTGGTTGATGCTTTGGGACATGTTAACTTAAGTTCGAATTTCAGCTCTAGGTAAGCAGAGCAATAAGCAATTTGATTGCCGGAGATAGAATGTTCAAACTTGGTGTAGGCGTTGATTAGGTCAATGAGCATTTTCTGCGTAGGGTAAGCAGTAATAAGCAATCTCATTGGTTGATTCTTTTGGGCACGATACTTTGGTTATAATTAAGTGAGAGTATTGAAACTGCGAGTATAGATTCATTACATCATTACCTTGACTACGTTTGATGATCATGCGGCCTGCCATTGAATCAACTGGATTGGTTTCTAATCCCTGTTTGTACATGGCAAGGAGTAGGGTAGCGTGTCCAACTCGTGGGTTTTCTCTGGGTACTCTGGTTTCCTCCGACTGCTAAAGACCCCTACACGCAAGCTAATTATTGAAACAAAAATTAAACCATATGCTAGTCCCAAAATGACCTAGTTTGTGTTGATTGGATGTTAAACCCCACTTCTGTCTCTCTCATCTATTTATTTTGGAATTTTGGCAGGGGACATCAGCCTCACTGTTAATGATCAATTTTATTTTCCTAGCTAGGTCGAGTGGTTCAGGATCAAAAAGACCAGGATGGGATTTAAAGGGTCGTCTACAGGATATGGAGGCGTTGGTTCTATCACGAGAAAATATGAGTGCAGAACTACAGAGTCAGTTAGAAAGTTACAACAAGCGTATTTTCTCTCTCGAATCTCATAACCAACAACTGACCGGTACTGTACGAGAAAAGGAACAGCAGACTCAGGATAACACAGCAGAAATTTCAAACCTTCGTCGCCAAATAAGGTACATGAAGCCTATTTATTATGAAAGAGACTAATAGCAGAAAAGACAAATGTCTTATTTACATGTGACAAAATGCTGTATTTCTAATATCCGCCAAATTCCTAACATTCATATTGTTGTTGATCAATTTGATTAAAAAAACACAGATTCTATTTTGCTTCGTTTTCATAGTTCAAAATTTCGTTTTACTTTTCTTACTACACCAGGATCTGGAAGAGTTGTTATACCTGCATTATCGATGATGTTAGCAATTTTCCAATGAAACAGTCTGTTACAATGAGTTTTTGGCGTGAGGTGCACAGTACTGTGGGTAACCCAGTAGAAACATCAAAGCTGATTGGTTAATTAAATGTATGACATCATGTAGTTAAAAGCTGCTCGTATAACATTTGACGCGATCTTCCACTACATCCAGTCAGATCTTCTTATAGTGTAGGCCATTAAAAGTTTAAAAAGAACAAAATGCAATATAATAATCAGATTGGTTGTTGATGACAGTTTGTTTTTGTTTTATGGATTTTAGAGAAGCTGAGGACAGTCTAGACTGCACAAAACGTCGACTCCAACGCGAAATAGAGGATTTAACGTTCTCTAAATCTACGCTAGAACGACAGAAAGAGACTCTGTCGGGTGAACTCTCTGCTAACCAGGCAGAGATAACAGGTTTAAAATCATCAATCGCTGAATTAACGTCAACTCAAGCTAAATCAGCAGCAGAATTAGAGGGCATCAGAGTAGGTTGAAATATTATTTATTATTATTCAAACAATCTTTAAAGTTTAAGTTTAAACCTACTGTAGCTTAGGTTAATTAGATACTATGAGTGTAAGATTCAGACAATCTTTAAATTACATTAGTGCTAATCAAAAGTTATATCTTTTGACCATTTTAAAAAATTGTATCTTTCTTAGAGACTACCGTTGACTCAAACTGCGAATAAATTTTTAGGAAGAAACTAATAATTAACATTAGAGGGGTGGATGGTCGAATGGTTAGCCGTGTGCGCTTTGTATCATAAGGTTTGTCATTGAGTCAGCTGGCATGGTTATGATTGCCCGATTGTGTGTGGCATGGAGTAGGGTCGCCATTCCAACCTTGTGTGTTTTCTCCAGGTCTAGAGTGCCGCTCTTCGACCTCTAGCTGGCCAGTCACCATTGGCTTGCGGCTGTGGTTTTGATCCCTGGTGTGAGCGTACATGTATGGGGTATGGGCACTTTCTCAACCTCGAGGGTTTCCTCCAGGCACTCCGGTTTCCTCCCACTGCAAGCGATCTATTGAAATAGAATTGATACCATATCAGTCCCAAAATGACCTAGTTAGTGTCGAGTGGACGTTAAACCCTATTTCTCTCTCTCTCTCTTCTCCAGGTCCTCTGTTACCCTCCCATTACTAAAGACCCCTACGCGCAAGCGAATTATTGAAATAAAATTGAACCATATGTTAGTCCTGAAATGACCTAGTTTGTGAGTGGACTTTACACCTCTCTCTCTCTCTCTCTCTCTCTCTCTCTCTCTCTCTGTTAATAACCATAAACCCCTAAATTGATTTAAATGAATTTATCCATGAATTATGCTATAATTGTCAAATGACAACTGTGGTGTATTGTGTCATAACAGTGTTGTCTATTAGTAAAATTGGTTATTTGTCTTGATCAGTAATTGTTAAGTCGTCTTCTTTCTGGGAGGCGGGTGACACTCTTCTTAAAAGCTTAAGACTCTGTCAGTTAAATTACAATCAACGTGAAACTTGATTGTTCCTTGGGTAATTGTGTGTCAATAAATGGACTTCGATTTTTGATAATTACAAGATGACTCCAATGATGCCATGCTCGTTTTGAGTGAGCTGTGGCTGCTATGATGCTTATTTTGTTACAGGCTGTATTTTGATTTATGCTTTTATACATTTTTTAGAAAATTTTTTGATTATTGTTTACGGTGTGCTTGATAAGGAAAAGAGGACACTTGTTGAAATGCTGTACTATTAAAGTTGCTTGTGATTGTTATCCATAAAGTTGTGTTTGTGTTTTTTTCAATTATATGAGTTTTGATTGTTTTTATTTAGATAAATTTGACTGATGCTAATAGTACGATAAAGGCACGAGATGGAACAATCGCAGAGTTGAAGGAACTAGTTCGACAACACGAGGAGAAAATAAAAGAACAGGAATTAAAATTGATTGAACAGGAGACGACAAGACGACAATTACACAACACCATCCAAGAACTGAAGGTGAGTCTGTCTGAATGGTTATCTACATGCCATTTAGATTGTATCAAAATATCTATTGTTATCCTGGTCTTCAGATTCCATTATGCCATTTAGAGAAGGCTGCATGCCTAGCATTAAAAAGAATTTTCCAAAAATTGTATTTAGTTTTTCCAAATTTTTCAAACAATTGTATTTTTTTGTTTGATAGTGACTGTTACTGAAAGCAGGTCACAGTTCTATGAAATACAGTTACTGCTTATTACTGAGCAATGTTTCTGTAGTCTGAATTATTACTGAGCGACATTTCAACTACACTTCTGTAGTCTTTATGAAGCAATGATAAACTATAAAATAGATTTATATAATGTGTAAAAACCGATACTTGGGTTATGTTGACCAACCAGACACAATTCATGTGTCAGAATACTTCTGTTAGGCATGCATCAAAATTTGAACTATCGCCAAAAATAATTATTTCCCAGCAGTTAATAGACGGATCATGTATTTACTATTAAGGTAAAATATCTTTAAAACATCAGTTTTATGTTACAGCAGAGTTTGTCCATCGTTTTATATTACAGTGAAGTTTGTCCATTGTTTAAAATCACAGCGGAGTTCGTCCATAACATTGTTTTTATATTACAGCGGATTTCCGTCATTGTTTAATTGACACATTGTTTTTATATTACAGGGTAATATCCGAGTATTCTGTCGAGTTCGTCCATTGTTAGGTAAAGAAACTATTGGTAACGATGGGATCATCACCCACATGAACTTCCCGGACACAGACGGTAAAATCCTAGAGATGGATAAAATAGGGGATGCAACTCTCAATGAAGTATGTATAACACAGTAACCAGGGTATCAGTTAACCTTGTGTATCAATAACTAATTTCTGTCACATTTGTTTAACATTAAAGTTACATTATGGGAGATAAGATAAAGAGATGGCAGTTCTCACTATAATAGTTAAAAACTAGATAGTGTAAAGGTAATTTGCTGAAAATTTCAGTCAGATTGGTCCAATATTAGCCGAGAAAAAAGCGTTTGAAATATTCATGTAGCCTCTGTCATCATTACTCAAATCATTAATATAAACAGCATAGTCTCGATTATCCACTTGATTGATTTAATTATCAACGGCCATTAAGCGGCATGTAGGAATTCAATCCGCCAACATCGAAGGCTAGCGTTGACTTTAAGAGTTTATTATGGTCTGGATATGTTAATTAATGTCTAATTGATTATTTAGATAACATCTCAGGCCTAAAGAAAGACCTGTAATAAACAGATTTTGCTCTTGAATAATGCTATTTTAAATCGTATAATCATTTAGAATTGCCCAAATCCTCTAATTTTTACTTCTTTTAACTGGATTTTAAACTTAATTTTAGAGTACTTTGTTAAATTCTACAAGAGGGGCAAGTAAATATGAGTTTAACTTTGATAAAGTTTTTGATCCGACATCAACTCAGGCCAGTGTTTTTGAAGAAATTTCTCAACTTGTACAGGTAAATTTAATATAATTATGTTTCTGTTAGGTTGGATTCATAATTAGTTTATTATTGACAGCACTGGGAATTGCTTGACAACCTTGCAATTTCCACGACAACCGTGGGATTTGCTTGACAACAGTGGGATTTGCTTGACAACTGTTCGATTTGCTTGACAACTGTTCGATTTGCTTGACAACCGTGGGATTTACTCAACAACCGTGGGATTTGCTTGACAACAGTGGCATTTGCTTGACAACAGTAGGATTTGCTTGACAACAAGGTATTTGGCAAATGGGCCACTGTCTATTTAATTCCAATCTTGACCCACAGAATCTTCTCATTTTTTTGTTTGGTTATGTGGATAGTTGACCTCAAAGTTGTTTGAGTAACTTGTTGAAAAACTAAAAAGTAACTGGGTTTTCTCTGTGTCCTCTGGTTTACGCCCACTGCTATGGCAAATAATTGATGTAAAATCTGATTTCAGAGTGCCTTGGGTGGTTATAATGATAACTTTATTTCATAGTGCTCTGGAGTCTGGATGGTTATACTATGTTTAATTGATAACTATAGTTCAGAGTGATCTGGGTGGTTATAGTGTTGTTAATTGATAACTATATTTCAGAGAGCTCTGGATAGTTATAGTGTTGTTAACTGACAACTATATTTCAGAGTGATTAATTGTATGATTAATTGATGATTATGTGCCCTGTATGATTATAACACGTTTGATTGATCACTATATTTCAGAGTGCTCTGGATGGTTATAACGTGTGTATATTTGCGTATGGGCAAACAGGATCTGGTAAGACGTATACAATGGAGGGAGGAGGTTTAGAAGAAGAGAAATCTATGGGTATGATACCTAGAGCCGTTCAACAGATCTTTGCAACTGGATCACAATTACAAGAGAAAGGATGGCAGGTAGGTTGTTTGTGAGGTCGTCAAGAGAATGGATTTGAATTGTGTCACCACGGGGACAGATGTGTATCCTACTTTCAGCAATTGATAGTGGCAGGAACTGTCTGTGAGTTAGTCTAAGGAAGTGGAATATTGCAAAATACTTACTCAGCAAATTTTTCGTTGTCACCAATTTATTTAATTATATCAATATATTAAACAGACCACCTTTCATAGAACTAAAATAATGCCTGTATCTAGATGTCTAGTCATTTGGATGGAACAAAAAAGAAAACCAATGTCCACTGATAAAAACATTTGGATACTTATAAAAGAAACAGGGTTAAATTATTGCTGAATGGAACAGATTCATGTTGTGTGTTAACCTTAAAGTGAGCCTTGTCTTTATTAGCTCAGTCGGAGCAGAACAGTTGCCTGTTCAACCCCATTTCTTAAAATGACCCAGATATTGCGTTGGTAGTTCAGAATCTTACTCGGTCGGTGCATTATTTTGTCGAAAACAATGCTTAGCATTGTGTATTTCTTTATAGGCATGTATATTTCAGTATAAGTTTGTATAATTCAGTATAAATTTGTATAATTCAGTACAAGTTTGTATATTTCATTACAAGCTTTTATATTTCAGTACAAGCTTGTATATTTCAGTATAATTTTGCATATTTCATTACAAGCTTGTATATGTCACTACAAGCTTGTATATGTCAGTATAAGTTTGTATATGCCAGTAAAAGTTTGTATATTTGACAGTATAAGTTTGTAGTTTATTTCAGTACAAGTTTGTATATTTCAGTATGAGTTTGTATATTTCAGTATGAGTTTTTAGCCAGTATGTTAGAGATATACAACGAGACAATACATGATTTATTATCAGAGCGTCAGGATATTAAACATGAGGTTAAGATGAAGGGTAAAGATACCAGCGACGTTTATGTCACAAACCTGACAACTGTACCAGTTAAACAAGAATCAGAGGTGAGATATTTTACAACACTTTCCCTGTGGAAATTTTGAACAAACAGTGATTGTGTGAGAGTAGCTTGGAGGGTCGGTTTAATGTGGTTAAAGTTGGTGCTTTACCTACAGTGATTGTATTGGGGTAGCATGGTTGGATGGTTTAACTTTAAATGTGGGAGCTTTATCTGTAGTATAGGAGTAGTGCAGGGGTTGGATGGTTCAACTTTTAATGTTGGCGCTTTATCTGGAGTGATTGTGTGGGAGTAATGTGGGGTCGGATGGTTCAACTGTGAGTGTTCGCATGGGCGCTTTATCTGCATTGATTGTATGGGAGTAGTGTGACGAGGGTGGTTTAATGTGAGCACTTTAGCTGCAGTGATTGTATGGGGATAGTGTGGTTGGATGGTTTAACATGGAGGCTAAGGGTTGGTTGGTTTTACTTGGGTGCTTTAGCTACAGTGATTGTATCGGAGAAGCTACTATAGACTCTATAGTATAGATGGTTGAACCATCACTGGATGGTTCTGTGGCTGAATTGTCTGATTAGCCCATCACTAGATCAGAAGATTGATGACGGAAATGATAAACCTTTAATCATCTTTATTGTAAGCGTCTGCATAGTCTATAATTATTAAATTTTCTTTGAAGGTATTGAATCTGTTAAAACAAGCATCACACAATCGAGCTGTAGCTGAAACTAAATGTAATGAAAGATCATCACGAAGTCATTCTGTGTTCCAGCTCCACTTGACGGGAAATAACACGATTACTGGGGAAGCACTACAGGGTTAGTAGTATAGAGTCAACTGTATTTCATTAACCAATATTTCAGGATCTTCAGCCTAATGTTCTTAACTTTAATACAAGACATTTGCCATGATTTTAATTCTTAATCATGTTGAGCCAACCTAAATGTATTACTCCTTAGATATGCAGATTCAAAATAGTTTTCTAAACGTTTACACAGAAATGTTTGTGGTATTTGTCCTTCCATCACTTGATTATATTCATTAGATGAAGAAGCTGTATAACCTCATGGGTTGAGGTCGGATGTTGGATCCATGCATTGGCCAAGAAAGTTCATCCTGATTTTCTGGCGTGGTTTCCCCTTGTCAGTGATGCATCACAAGTACAGCTCTCTAGTCGTTCGGATGATCCTGTGTACACGTTTTTGTGCACATAAAGGATCCCTTAACAGTTGGAATTCGATATAAAAGTAGGCTCTACCGTTGCAAAATTTCCCTCAAAGCACACTGTCTGACGGATGTCCGTCTTCATTAGCCCAGTTCGGAGCAGAACAGTAGGACGTTAAACCCCATTTCATTTCTCTCCACATTTTACAGGTACACTGAATTTAGTTGACCTGGCAGGAAGTGAAAGATTGAAGGAATCTGGGTCAGAAGGTCAAAGGTTAAAGGAGACATTAAGTATCAACAAGAGTTTAAGTAACCTAGGTAACGTTATAATGGCGCTAGGAAGACAGGTGTGTATTACAATATTATAAACATTGAATCATTTATTTTATCTAGTCAAATAATTTTAATAGCCTGCTAGGTTTCCACTATGACGATTCGTGCTATTAAGGTCAGTCCTAACAATCATGTTTAGGGCTGGGTCAAATATCGATATAAATCGATAGTATCCATTGGACGGCCCAGAAAAGCACTATCGATAGCGGTGGGTTACTATCGATTATCGCTCTTCGTCTATTTTTCTTGCGTCTGAAATGTCAATGTTTTCTTTCAGTTAATCTTAATACACCGCTCACTTTAATTACTATCAAGTATCAATGTAACACATAACAAAATTGTGACTGCTTATTGAACAGCCGTTTTCACAAATTCATTCTCATTGAAACGTTACTTTAGTTTTGAAGAAATTTTTGTTGAATATCGCTAAATCGGAGATACCCGGATGTTAAGAGTTATTTCCCTTTGCAAGCTTCAGAATTCGTCTGTGTACAGTTCACTATTTCTGTACGTGTGCCTCAGTAATAGAGTACCCGGTACAATAAATAGCACACATTGTCATGGATGACAAAACGCTTGTTGATTTTCCGGGCAAGCTAAAAGTGCTGTGTGGAAGCACTTTGGGTTTTAGACAGGAGCAAAAGATCTTTGGCAACTTCGTATGGTTTTGAACTTTGAACTTACACTGTATCCAGTCTTGATGACGACCGTGAAAATAAGTTTGTTTTCGATACTATCGATTATTGACCGACATTTCATTGCCAATTATCGATAGTAAAAATCTCGATCAATACCCAGCCCTGTATCCGAAAGTATATCTGCGCATACCAGACCAAAGACTCAATATTGATAATCTTATAGCGGATAGGGGGGGCTGGATGGCTTAATGGTTAGCATGTGTGTGCTGTGTCATAAGTCCTGCCATTGCGTCAACTGGTGTGGTTTCGAGTCTCTGGTTGGATGTGGCAATGAGTAGGGTCGCCTCTCCAACCTCGTGGGTTTTCTCAGGCTACTCCGGTTTCCCTCCACTGTTACAGACCCCTATGTGCAAGCGAATTATTGAAATAAAATTAAACCATATGTTAGTCCTGAAATGACCTAGTTTGTATCGAGTGGACATTAAACCCCATTTCTCTCTCTCTCTGTATCGGAACGTATCTGCGCATACCAGACCAAGGACTTGATAGGGATATTCTGGATATTCCAGGAATCACCTGCTGGTTTTAACCATATACTTTAATATCATTTGTCATATCTTTGTAAATAAAAAACAGAATTAAACTGTTTGTGGACTTATATATATTCCTTTTGCGATTCAACTTTCAGAGAGACTTTAATACATTTTTTGGGTTTGTAATTTTAGGAAAGTCATGTACCGTATCGTAACAGTAAGCTGACATATCTACTACAAAACTCACTTGGTGGAAACAGTAAAACACTCATGTTCGTCAACATCAACCCACGCGAAGAATATTTTAACGAATCTCTTAATTCTTTACGATTTGCTACAAAGGTAAGTTAATTCTTTGATCCATAAATTTACAATCTTATACAATGGGAATTACATTTTATGTAACTTGACGTTTCTCAATCAACCTGGGGGTGTGTGCGTTGTATGATAAGGTATGTCATTAAGTCAGCTAGCGTTGTTTCGTTTCTCGGTTATACGTGACAAGGAGTATGGTTGCCTATTCAACCTTGTGGGTTCTCTCCTGGTCCTCTGGTTTCCTCTCAGTGCTAAAGACCCATACACACATGCAAATTATTGAAATAAAATTGTACCATACTTTAGTCCAGCAATGACCTAGAGTGTGTCCAACCTCATGGGTGATTTCCTGATCCCCTGGTTTCTGCCAACTGCTAAAGATCCATAATTATTGACATAAAATTGAACCATATTTTAGTCCCGAAATGACTTAGTTTGTGTTGAGTGGACATAAAACCCTATTTCTCTCCCTTGTGACTTATACACCACATTTTGAATCATCTATTTGTGTATTTTAGGTAAATCAGTGTAATATAGGAACAGCACAGAAGAAGATCAAATGATCAGTGTTTTTATAGTGTTTTTACTTACTATATTTATATTAATATTCTAGGAACCCTATTTCATTTCATAGTCAGCTCACCAAATGCCTCTCTAATCAAACATTTTTGCAAGAGTGGTAATCTGATTAAAACACAGATCTTATTTCGTTTTGTTTTTTTATGGTTCAAAATTTTGTTTTACTTGTCTTTACTACACTATGATCTAGAAGAGTTTTTAGATAACCTGTGTTCTGGTTGAAGTGGGGAATTATCCAATGATATGGCTTGTTTTTTGGCGTGCACGGAACTGTGGGTAAACCACTAGAAATGTCAACGCTGATTGATTAATCAATGTCTGGTAACACAGGGTCAAAAGCCACTCGTACAACACCTGACGTGAACTCCCACTATAACTTGTCAGATCTTTATGTAGTGTAGACCATTGAAAGTATAAAAATAGGAAAAGAAATATATAACTGTATTTTAATCAGATTGGCTAGAGACGAAATTTTAACTAAGATATAATCCAAATTTTAGTTATTTGATTGGATAATATTAGATTGATTTTAATGCTTAGCCAATCAAAATGGAAGTATCTACTAAAATTTGGATTTTATCTATAGTTAAGATTTCGTGAATCAGGACCCTGCATATTGTGACATGAATTGATTCGAGACAAATCTACTAATCAAAACCTGGCACAGTTAGATTTAAGCAAAGAATCAATCTGATTAAAACACAGATCCAATTTCGTTTCGTTTTTTATAGTTCAAAATTTCGTTTTTACTTGTCTTCACTACTCTTGGATCTGGAGGACTTGTTATTTGTCTTGTGTTCTGCCTGAAATGAGGGGTCAGCCAATCAAATGGTCTGTCGAATCGACCGTTTGATCTTTTCATGCAAGGAACTGTGGGTAGATATTATTACCAGCAGATAGAAAACAAAACAAAAGTAGATTTTAAAAAGCATGCCGGTCGCTAATTTGTTAATTGAATGACTGACGTAATTGGGTCAAATGGACAGTGCTTGATACCTGACGTCATAGAACGTGAGCTCCCACTATAACTTGTTAGATCTACATGGGTGTAGGCCATCGAAAGTATAAAAAACGAAACGAAATATAGATCTATATTTTAATTAGATTGGCAAAGAATAAGCATATTCAACATTCAAAGTACTGATTAAAAAAATAGAAGTGTTTTCAGCAGATTGGTCTCCATCCTATATGAAGTGAACCGAACAATAAAAAAAACAAATTTGGATAATTTTAGACTGTCTATAGGCATGTTGTATATAATTGTGTATCTAAATACAGAATATTATATTTTATCACCAATATAGTTTTAGACTAGGTTTTATTGTATCTAATTTTCATCTATTTTGTACCTAAATTTTAGTTCTTAACCATTTCAACATTCTTTGTAAATAAGACATACGTCTATTAATAGTATTAGCTTAAAGATACGTTATGCAAGAGCTAAATCTGCCAATTGCGGGTCTTTCATTAGCCCTGAAATCTTATGTATATTAATAATTAGACATTAATTAACTCTCGATGGCATTGTTAGCCTGCGATGATTTTTGGATTATGCCCAGATTTGCAATTTGATTTCCATTCAAATTTAAATTAAAAAATGCATATTCGATACCGACTTTAGTAATGATGATCCAGGCTAGCCACAATATTGAACCACTAAAATCATGGTTCATAGTGGATCAATTTGACTGAAATTTTCAGCAAACTCCTATTACATTATCTAGTTTTTAACTGTTATAGTGAGAATTGCTAGGTCAATATCTAATCTCCCATAAAGTATCTTTATGGCCCATAATGTATCTTTAAGGCTCCAATCGGAAAGTTTGCTTTGTTGTCATTATCTATTATATTTGTAGCCAATACTGAATTACTGGATCAGAAGATTTCAGTGTAAATATTGACCAAAAACACTCCGACCCGTCTTTATTTAGCCCAGTCGGAGAAGAAGAATGGGATTTTAAACCCAATTTCAGTCAGACAAAAATCATTAAATTGTACTTTAGTCAAACAAAAATCAGACTCAGTTTTTTTCCTTGCAGGATCCTGCTAAATTCCTACTACTATAGTTTTAGAAACAAAACCGGAATCTCTTATAATTATACCTTTAAAGTTCAATGGATATAAAAAATGAAGTATGCCCTTAACAATTGGAAGTCATTGAAAAAGTGCAGGTGTAAAATGTCAATGAAGCACATTGCATGGCATTTGTGGTCAGGTCTAAATATCAAGGCCAACTGCAGATTTGTTCAAAGGTCACAAGATGTAAACCGAGCTAGACCTAACACACTATCTCGCCAAAAATCATGTGACCATCACGAAATCTGGAGTTGGCTCAAATTTTACCGACTTATGTCCGTCTGGTGTAGAGACGTACGAAGTTAGAACCATGTTATTAATAATAAAACTGATCAATCTATCCCGAAAGTGCTTTTGCTCTGAATTACTATTAGTAGTTAATCTGGTTCCGGTATGAGTAGAGTCCGACAAGTTCCGGTTGTTTCCGTTAATTCGTATCTACTTGTACTCTTCTTTCTGCTGTTGTAAATACTATTTATACTTACTGTCACGTGTCATGGAGGTAATGGAAGTAAATATGGCATACTTGATTATTCATTTGTTCAATATATCTTTAGGCTGAAGTACGTTGGCCCGTAGACCGATATTTCGATCACCAAGCTGAAGACCATATAGTTGAATTAGGTGCGACCTGGTACTTATAGAATTGACTGCGATATTACTTATTGTGGAAGCAGACATTAAACTCCAAAACTAAGAAGCCAGCTTCTTGGAGCAAACTGGTTAGGACTGGAATTATAAGCCTCTGTGACCGAATCGTCGGCAGGTCAAAGCGTCATACATGCCCATCCCATGGGCAGGAGCAAACTGTTCAGGTTTTGGACAAGAAATCTGTGACAGAAACGTCTTTCATTCTTACCCTAAGTGACCTTTATTCTTTTATTTATTCTTTTGTAAATATACGTGTAACTTCAACTCTTATTGTCATAGATAATTAGTTATAATCATGCTTTACTGAAACTGAGTTTTGTCAGAAACCCAATAAAAAAAAATAATAAAGAATTTACTCAACATTTTTTGTTTATTTTTTCATGTTTCCCGCCTCAATCAGTCGACATTCCACTTCCAAGACCATTTCGGGGGGTTGGATGGCCAAATGGTTATCACGTGCGCGTTGTATCATATGGTCTTTCGTGAGACAACTGGTGTGGTTTCGATGGCCCGGTTGTGCCTGACAAGGAGTAGGGTCGCATGTCCAACCTCGTGCGTTTTCTCGACCCCCCCCCCCCACCACACACACCATCCACACACAGACACTGCTAAAGACCCCTACGCGCAAGCGTTTTATTGAAATAAAATTAAACCACATGTTAGTCCCGAAATGACCTAGTTTGTGTCGTGTGGACCTTTAACCCCACCCTTCTCTCTCCTGACTTTGATGGAAAGGGATGCTAAGCCCCATGTTAGTAGTTCTAATTAGAATGTGTAAGATCAAGAAGGCATGAACCAATTAAATTTAGATTCATGTTATGTTCACTAATAATTCCATTACACATTACTGTGAGATTATTCTTTTATTTCATGATAAGGAACACAGTCCATCATTTTTAAGACCCATATTTAAAATCATTCATTCATTTTATTTGGCCATTCTTCTTTAAATGATGTTATTGTCAGTAATAAATAATTTGTATTTTTCAACCATTGCTATATTTATCGACCCCAATAGCGATGTGGAATATTACTATTTATCAACCCCAATGATGATTTGGAATATTGCTATATTGATCGACCCTAATGATGATATGGAATATTGCTTTATTTATTAAACCTAATAATGATGTGGAATATTGCTATATTTAACGACCCTAATCATGATTTAGAACAGTGGTTCTCAACCTTTTTTAGCCAGGCACACCTGGCTAAATAATGAAAAATATTTGAATTTAGCAAAATAAAAACATGACAAGTAAAAGACGGCATGCGACCGTAGACATGGGCTAATTATAGACTCATAGTATAACTCAAACTACATGTAAATAGATACTCAATCGGGATCCCATGGTTTTCCACATTTTATTAGCGTGCCGTTCAAAATTTCCCTGCACACTTTGGAAGACCTTGCGACAGGGAATCACTGATTTAGAATATTGCTACAATTATCAGAGCTAATGATGATGATGTGGAATATTGATATAATCAACAGAGATAATAATGATGTGAAATATTGCTAGAATTATTAACCCTATTAAGGATGTGAAATATTTCTAGAATCATCAAACGTAAAAATGATGTGGAATATTGCTATAATTATCAAACGTAAAAATGATGTGGAATATTGCTATATTGATCGACCCTATTGATGATGTGGAATATTGCTATATTGATCGACCCTGCTGATGATGTGGAATATTTCTATATTTATCGAACCTAATAATATGTGGAATACTGGTATATTTATCAATTCCGATAACGAGGTGGAATATTGCTACAATAATATTATAGCTAATCAACTCTATAATCATTAACCATAATAAAGTTGTGCAATATTGCCATGGTTACCCCGACCATATATTGCTATAATTACCAAACTAAAACTATGAAGTGGAATATTACTACATTAATCGGTAGTGATGTGGAATATTGCTATGGTTACCGACCATAGTAGTTATGCGGAATATTGCTATGGTTACCGACCATAGTAGTTATGCGGAATATTGCTATGGTTATCGACCATAGTAGTGATGTGGAATATGTTTATGTTCAAGATAAATACCAACACCCACGCCAATCACTACGCCCAGAAATATAAATCCTACAACCATTCCCCAGATACTCAATCGTTTCGCCGAGGCAGCTTTTTTCTGGGCACCAAGAATATCTCCACTTTCTTTTAGACGTCTTGCCTGAAAGATAGTAAAGGTGGTCGTTAATAAATAATACATGAATGGCTGCTTATAAATACTTTTTGAACAGCCCTATCCATAATGGTAGACACTTATTTATTACTACATGGCTGCCCAACAGACTACAAGGGTTGCCACTATTCGCATTTGTCACAAAATGAAATAAAATGGGTTTTAATATCGTTCTTTCTGAATTCACCCAACTTAACGAAGACTGTCATACCCCATACAGTTTGTTATGATAGAATTTTTACCCAGACAGGCATTTCCGATGAAGAAAAATATGCACATGCCGCAGTATACAGTTCTCCTAAACTGTGCTAATGAAGACGGGCATACGCCATCAGTGTGCTATTAGGGAAGTTGTGTCCGGGCAGCGGCGCTAGGGCCTACTCTTATATCGAATTCCAAATGCCAAGGGGTCTTTTCCGTGCACGCTAATGTGTACACGGGACCACGGTTTTTCGTGGCAAGGGAAAAACGCGCCGGAAAATCTGGATGAACTTTCTCGGCCAATGCAGGGATTGAACACCCGACCTCCAGGCTAGCGAGCCAGCGTCTTACCCACTAAGCCACGTGATAACCCATGCTGCAATACAGTGTACTATGAGAGAATTTGTTGACCGCCTTATCTTCATCGGAACTTCCGGTTTTCTTCCATTGCGAACGACTTTGATGCTGTTGCATGCCAGCGCCCCACCCACACCCCGCGATGGTCACAACTCCTACTAAATTAATGAAGGTTATGTAATTTTGTATAACTCTCGGTTTGAACCGACGTTGCACAATGGAATGGAAGTGGCATACCTCCGAAACAAAAAGTGCTGGGGAGTCGTCACCAGGCCTGAGTTACTCCCGGTCCGAGCTACCCCATAGAGCAAATTTCAGCCGGGGGACAACCATAGTGTAGTCGCCGACCCTGAACAGACAGACAAATATGTATAAGATTATTCAGCAACCAAATTTCTTGGTCATAATTTCTTCAATCCCCACCGACTTATCGACGAGCATGCCCCTTTCAGTCTAAAGGTTGATGCAGGTGCGGATCCAGGAATTTTTGCAGGAGGGGGTTTGTCATGTTTCTGTTACAGAAATCTTCCATCATCGTCTCTAAATTACATAGGATACATACAAATTGAGCTTTTTAAACAGAGAAATCATTTTTATACTGATGTAGGATCACTTTGTGATGTAATTTCATTGATGCAAGGCATTATTTTTTTTTATGTAGCTGAGCAGGGGGGGGGGGGGGGTTGGACCCCCCCCCCTGGATCCGCGCCTGTGATGATACTGATGAGTTACCTCCTTATTTCTCTTTATTGCGAAGACGCCAATTGGCAAGCAACAACATACAGTGGCGAATATTGCGAGATTCATATAATCGGGAACAAAGGTCGATATGGGAAGCGTCGATACCGCGATCTGAAATTAAAAAAAAAGAAAGAATTGTTGCTTTGAAACAACACTTTGGGAAGGATTATCAGTACAGGTATTTCTTGTCGAGTCATTGACACAGCCCAACATAAGCCATTGCCTAAGGTCCCGCGCTTAGGGACCCCCGTAATCATTCGGATCTATGTGCTTCCCGACTCTTTCGGTTGGTTAAGGAAATGAATTCAATAATCTACGGATTTATAGACATTGCCAATAACAATCACGGAAGATGGCCGACCTTTTTGTACTCAAACGTGTAAAGAAACAACTTCAACTGTGGGACAAGACGAGAAGTTATGTGACTATCGCTGTTGACAATTGAGTCAGACAGCCGAGACAGCTCCATTCCCACTGAACACCCGTGGCTCGATCAGTAATAATTCCTTCTGCGAAAAATAAAGAATCACGCTGAAAAATAGAATGTAGGGGGTTCTAAAATTACCCGAGAACAAAGGTGGGAAGAGCGGTATTTTACCGTATTGTGACATTGCTGCTATATGGAAGGGGTAGCAACTGTCAGCGGATATCGTCCGATCAGAGACAGTTCTTAAAAGAACAAGCTGCCGTCCAAAACAATCACTCCTTTTTATTTTTGCTAGAGTAGGGTAGTAGGACGTGTTAATATCAATCAATGTATACATAGTCATACCGATGTATTTTCCGCTCTGGATGCTTTTCTAAGACTATATCTATGTACACGTTCTGGATCATCGTTAAACGGATTTGCATCGTCGCTGATATCATCATTTTGATTTTGTTTCACGTTATAGTATGATGAAGAACCTGTGGATATTAAATACATTTCATTAATGGAATAGTTTTATTGTTTCCAGACAAATTTGGGACGGATGGTATCTAGTTGACTAGGACACGTGTCAAGTCGTTCGGATGGGACGGAAAACCGAAGTCCCGTGTACACGTCATTTGGAATTCGATATAAGAATAGGTCGTAGAGCCGCTGTCTGGGCAAATTTATAGTCGTAGCAGACTGTGTGGCGTATGTCCGTCTTCATTACCCCAGTCGGGGCAGAACAGTTGGACGTAAAACCCCTTTTCAATTCATTTCATTTGGTATTTTGTTGTTGTCAAGGGTACCGCCATACGACACACCTGTGCTTGCCTACTCCATGATCAAACACGATAGCAGATGGCTTCCATCTTGTTTACTGACGGTACTACTTATTCTAAGACAGACTCGGCTTTCCAATTTATAATATCTACGTCATTGGGGATTTCCAATTTATACTCACTGGTTGGTATGACCCGCTATGGCGTTGTCTAGAAACGCGCGTGCTCGCGTTAGTTTAAAATTTTTGCTATACGTTTAACATGGACTATTTGATGTAATTTGCCTGATTTGATTTGGCCCCATTTCCATAAATTTAGGTTGTTTTTTAGAAATTTTTAGCAAATGTTAATCTTAGGTGTTTTTTTAATTCTAGCCGAAGTAAATTTTTTTACAATTTATAGCGAGTTAAGTTATCGTCTCTAAGAGGCGGGCGTAGTATTTTAAATGGCGGCCATTTGCCATCATGTGTATTCTTGAAGTAGGTACACATGATGTAATCGTATGGGGTACCGCATATGCTCCCTAGATGTCACGGGTGCTTTTGCGTGCACGCCGACATATACACGGTACCTTGGATTTTCGTATCATCCGATAGATTAGACACTGTTCCCGATCCCTTCGTCCTGCACATCTGACAACACTCTCGAAAATCATGTGTAACACCGGGATCGAGCCCCGGGACCCACCGAGCCACCGTGACTCCCTACTAATTTGTAACATACAGTTATAAACGGATTAGATCTATTTTTAGATAAAAAAAATCCTCGTAATTACCGGGGTGGATAATGGGAGGTCATGGGATAAGCCACATATTATTAAATAGCGTAGTGATTGTACAAATATAGAAATACCTAATTATGATTATAAAACTGTTGTCGAAGTTCTGTCTTCTGGGGGTTGTAGCTTTTTGAAAAGCTAAAGACAAAAATTCAGATAAATACTTTAGCTTTGCAAAAAGCTACAACCCCCAGAAAACAGAACTTCGGCAACAGTTTTATAATCAGATAAATACTTAAAATTGTACTTTTAATAAACGAGTGTTCTAAACTGGCTAACATTCACAATAACGAGATAGGTATCGCTAGGGCGAGCCGGTCACCAGACTAAAGTTAAGGACTAATATGTATTGTTTAATGGTCGAGAGCGAGACATTAAGTAATACGTCACACTAGTCTAATATTTCACAGATATGAATAAAGTACTATTGGCAGGTTGCCCATACGATTATTTGAAATAATGTTACGCCATGATCAAAGGGTGACGTCACATCTGTATTTTAAAGAATATATATATATATATATATACAAGCTCAGGATTAAAATAATTATATAATGATATTTGACCAAAAATGTTAAATTGTACATAGGAAACAGATGTTCCTGTATAATTATATTGCCGTCGAAAATATAGCAACACACTCAGGACGTGCGGGGCGGGGTGGGGGAGGGTTAGCCCCTCCAGATTTTATGAGCATGGCTACGAGCCCGAACACATTGATTAAAATACGGAACAGGTTTATTTTCATTATTCACAAATTTATTATCCCGGCTACATGTCACTGTTTTTTTTTTTAGATTTGACGATAACAGAATTACGAGGTAAAACTCGATTCTAAGTCAATTAATCTCGTCTAATCTTAATCTCCGGTGATAACGGTACACAGATATATCGCCTATACCTCTCATAAATAATACACCCGATGATAACGGTGTTACAATCGTTCTCTAGTTTTTCTATTGAAGGTCACTAGTTTCCCTCCAATTTGAAAGAATACATCCGGAGGGAGACACAGAAAATAAATATGTAATATACATTACGAGTAGAAACAGACCTGAATTTTAATCCGCAAAAACAAATGAAGGTTTCCATTTACTGCACGAAACGAGAGGTTAATTCAAAATGTTGCAAATTCTGTTGATTAATGTGGGTCCAAATGTTATTATCTTTGACATACAAAATTTAAAACGCTGGGTTCACTGCCAATAAACAGGCATTCCTTTTGTGTAGGCCCAAATATTATTGTATAATTTTGCTCTGTAAGCATCAATAGAAACGGAAATCGGACTATTTTGTGTGACGTGACACCGTCTATTTTATTAAAACTGTACTCGAAGGATATTTTCGGACTGGGGGTCTCGGTGACCCAGGAGCTGTTTTTCCTTTTGTCGGTGTTGCAGGACCGGTACCCTGGCACCGAATAGCGCCGAGTAGAAATGGTTCCACTACTGATGTCTTCCGTCTTACTCCAGTCGCAGTAGTGGTTTTTCCTACAGAGTTCCTTTGCGCAAGTTTTTTTAGTCAAATGACTACAAAAGTTTACTGGTCTACAGCTCCCTTAATTTACAAATACACTGGCCCAAAACAGTACTGCACGTAGCTTAACATATAATAAATCAATTCTTATTGAAATAAAGGTGGGGCCTTCCCGCATAATTATATGATTTGATGAAACCCATCGCCTACGCGAAATTTCAACTGGCCGACCGTCATGGCCGCAAGTTGCGTAATACGTCATTAGGCCTACATCATAAACAGCGCTATGCAGAGAAAAACTGTTCGGTAACTATTTTAATGGTCCAGTCTTCACTATTTGAGATAGAATTACTTATTTTAACACAAACTGTAATGATGTGTGTTGACAATTGTGTGTTTGAACCTATTTGAACTTGCGTAAGGGGTCTTAGACTGTACCAATTGTTACCTTAAACACAGTTTAAGGTAACAAGTATAGTTACTAAGCGCCGAGATGTTCGCGTCGGTAAAGAAACCAACATCTCGCTGCCATGGCAAATGTTGACTCATAGCACACTGCATGACGTATCGGTCAGTGCAGGACAGTAAAAACTTCAAATATCGAACCCTTTAAATTAGATAATTTATGGCACGAGAAACTTATACTTTGATTCCGCATTCATATTTAAAATAATCTAACCTTAATCTCTGGAAGCTCCCACCTGACAGAGCCTGTTAGTAATCTAAACTTACAGAAATAACGGATATTATTACATATTTATTGATGAAATACAAATTTAGAAACTCTTACCCTTTTTCTTGCCCATCTTAATAAATGTTTTTGTATTTAAGTTAATCACTAAAAACAACTTCAACAAATTCGTTTAGTTCATTCTTCCATTTTGAAATGCCTCCATGTTTGATCCATGTGTTTAATTACTCTGATTGCACTTCGGTTGTTTAACCCCCAACCGTTAAACAGAGACTGTTATTGGTTATCATGAGTGTATTTATGTATGGGTAATGTTAAAGTTATTTGTAACAAACTGATAATCACCGTGGTCTAATATAATGACATTATCTGGATGTTATGAACGTGTCAAATAAACCTCCACTCGACATCTATATTTATATTTTATTATTGTTGTGCTTTTTACTGAACACGACAGTAGTATTGTATTCACACAATTTAAAATAAAAATCAATTGTAATCCCCCTTTAAAAGACGTCATTTACATAACGCCGCCAATTTAACATATGACACGCTTTCCTTGAAAAAGATCCCGTCAGGTCCAAAAAAAGCAGTAGTTATATGCATATGTATAGAGAAAGAAATGGGGTTTAACGTCCACTCGACACAAATTAGGTCATTTTGAGACTAACATATGGGAGGAAACTGGAGAAAACCCACGAGGCTGGACAGGCGACGCTACCCCTTGTCACGTACAAGTGGGGAATCGAAACCACACCACTTGACTCAATGAAAAACCTTATGATACAACACGCACACCCAAATCCCCAGTAGATATATATAGCTGGTGTTGTATGCGTGCGGGGGATCTGAGCAATTAGGTTGTGTCAATTTGTTGCATATCGGTTTAACACTAGTTGGTCAATGGTGTTATACGCCTTACAGTGTGCTATGGGGGCAGTTTTGCCTAGGCAACGGCACTATGGCTTACTCGTATAGCGAATTCCAACTGCAAAGGGATCTTTTACGTGCAGTCCTGTTTACACAGGACCTCCCGAACGCCTAGACAGCTGTCCTTGCCAGGCACTCCGCCCTGCACCACGTCGGAAAATCCCTATGAACTTTATCGGCCAATGCAGGGATCGAACAAACGATCTCCAGGCTAGCGAGCATCTTCAAGTGAAGGTGTAAAGAATTAAGCAGGCAGGATTCCAATTGCACACTAAATTTATCGCTTGAGGTAGGCAGCTAGTGATAGTCTCGGGCATCACGGGGAGGGTGGGTAGGGGATTTGATTTTATTATTGACCAAAAGTTTATCTTGTTATTTGATATTTCTATAAAAGACGATCACTGGCGAACAATCATTAGTGGTCTGTAACCAATTCGGTGACTTGTTTCCAGAGTGATTTCCCCTGAATACATTTTCAGAATAAAGTTAAAAATCAACTACATATCCGGTTTGTAAAATTGGCCAACGTGACAAATTAATGTTTTGTTTATGATTGTGTACCAAAACAAACCATTTCGGTGAATTTTCTTGTATTTCGTTTTTAA
Source organism: Patella caerulea (assembly GCA_036850965.1). Classification (NCBI taxonomy): domain Eukaryota; kingdom Metazoa; phylum Mollusca; class Gastropoda; family Patellidae; genus Patella; species Patella caerulea. The sequence continues at coordinate 11,965,080 of JAZGQO010000006.1, forward strand.
TCACATTCTCTAGTCAGTCAAGATGATGAACATAACAGATTTTCAAAGTAAGTAAAACGAAATAAGGAATCGCAATTCATATGGCTGCTGTCGATTGTTGCTAAGAATAACGGATAACGCTGGCAATGGCACTGCGTGACACGTCAGTGAACCTGTCTAAAAGTGAGCATCCAAAGGAATACAATTACTAATATTTTCTAGACCTGAACATATCGGTAAAATGTATCTAAATACTGAAAACAGTTTTGTTCTTTAAAAAAACCCCAAACAAACAACTTTAACAAGTAACATCTAAATATGTTGTTCTTTTGTTTTCTTTTTTAAATAATTAAAATAAATCTCAAATCTGATGGAATTGGTATACAGACAACTCATCCCAAAGACAACTCATCTCATGAATGAGTTTCAGTATAAATACTAATATATTGGGATGAGTTGTCTTATATTGGGATGAGTTGTCTTTGGGATGAGTTGTGAGGTATTCATGGAATTATGTCGTGCATTCAATTGTGAAGAAATTGGCATGATATAAAGAATCTTCCCATCCCGTTTTATGAATTTTACAAGCCATTTGAAAAATCGTTTGTAAATGAAAATATTGTTCATTTATTATCGAAAATTATTCCCTTCCCGTTTTATACATTTTGAAAGCCATTTGAAAAATCATTTGTAAATTAAAATATTGTTTATTTGTTATGGAAAATTGTTATGGATTTCCGCTCATTAAATTCAATTTGACCTCTCCAGCAGAAAAAAAAATAAACTACTAACACAAGCAGTACAGAATTGTGAGATAAATAAATACAGTATCTCTTCATTGCCTACACAATTGGATGAGTTTTATTCTGATCTTCTGGTTTCAACCCATTCTAAACATCTATAGCAAATACATTATTGAAACAAAATTGATCCTGAAATAGACATTAAAGCCCATTTCTCTATTTATATCTGTTGTGGAGAGCAGAGACCAGTCTTGTAATACTCATGTATCATGAAAGGTTTATTGATTCATCTGTCAGTTCAGTTAAAATCTGATTATGTTAAGATTAATAGGTTAACATGTGGTACTGATAAAGGGTGATATATTATTGATAAATAACTGCATCTCATAATGATTTACCATAAAATGAATTGTGGTTTAGCACCCTACATTTCTGCACCAACTGCAGGGGTTTACGAAGATGGGTATATGATACATGTATATACAATAGGCTACAGTATATTTTGCCCGAGACAGCGTTACTACATGTACATTTATATAAATGGGACATTATTTGGAATTTGACTGTACACAGCATCTTATATTGTTTCATTCATTAAATGAAATGAAATTGCTTTATTTAACACCCTACTTTCCTGTCATTGAAGACAAATTTCAACTGTCAAGCCTTCTTATGCATACAGGGGGTTGGATGGCCAAATGGCTAGCATGTGCGGGTTGTATCATAAAGCCTGTCATTGAGTCAACTGGCATGGTTTTGAATGCTGGTTGTAGTGGCAAGAAGTAGGATCGCCTGTCTAACCTCGTTGGTTTCCTCTGGGAACTCCAGTTTCCTCACACTACTAAAGACCCCTACGCGCAAGCAAATTATTGAAATAGAATTAAACCATATGTTAGTCCCAAAATGACCTCGTTTGTGTCAAGTGGAGATTACCTCTCTCTCTCTCTCTCTCTCTCTCTCTCACTTGTACACTATTGGCAGTTAGAATTCGATGTAAGAGTAAGTCATAATACTGCCCTGATTCCCATCATAGCACACTATAAGGTGTACTGGTATGCCCGTCTTCATTAGCCACAGATCTGATCCCATCATTATTGACTGTCAGTCTTTAAATTTAACCATAGAAGTTACCGTGTACCAAAACTGTATTTTATATCTTTCAGAAATTGGTGTGGGTTTGGCAGGGTTTGGAGTAGCCTTTCTGTTTTTAGGAATCTTATTTTTCTTCGATAAAGGTCTTTTAGCAATTGGAAATGTGAGTAATGTATTTCTGTTTATGTTTAAGATATAGTCTTAGAAATTTACAAAAATAATAATTATATAGCTGTTGCATATTTTTAGGGAAAGATATCTTTAATTGGGATACATGTATATATCAGTTATATGAATACTTGCTACTTGACTTTTGTAACTTTGATGGAAAGGATTGGTCAACTCATCTATTTTGATTAAATATTGTCTGTGTGTTTAGATGTTATTTATTTGAAGGAAGAATATTGTCTCCGACTGTTACTTATCCCAACTTCGACCTCTAGCTGGCCGGTCACCACTGGCTTGCGGCTGTGGTTTTGATCCCTGGTGTGAGCGTATGTGGCATTGATATAGTGGCGCCTTCTCAACCTCGTGGGTTTCCTCCGGGCACTTCGGTTTCCTCCCACTGCTAAAGACCCCTACGCGCAAGCGAATTATTGAAAAAAAATTAAACCACATGTTAGTCCCGAAATGACCTAGTTTGTGTCGAGTGGACGTTAAACCCTATTTCTCTCTCTCTATTTACATATACCAAACATATCTAAACTGTACAATGTACATGTACTACTATATTCACAAATGCAAATAATTTGATTTATTTTTTTGAAAAGGTATGTTTAAAGCCCCAATAACACTCTTGTTGTAACTGAATGATATGTCCCAATCTTCATTCTGGTCAACAAATCGTATTATTTTAGAATATTCCAATTAAATGATGATATAAATTTCATCTTAACACACCTATTTTAAATAATTGGAAAAATTCAACCAATTGATTTGAAAAGTCTAACGTAAACCTTTTCAAATGTGACTTGGATTTTAAAATATTTTCGAACCCTCTGAACAATTAAAATAGGATGTAATGGGTAATTAAAGCAACAGGTAGGACACTCAAACATCTAGTACTTTGAATAAGGATATTATTTATTTTCTGGAGCTACCAAGCCAGCAAGAATGTTATTGTCCCTTTAAGATATCTTTAAGCAAAATTTCCAAATTCTCAATATATACATTTCAATAGACTTTCTTTACTTATTTTATGTTTCAAAGCTATGGGGGCGAAGTGAGTAAGATGCTGGCCTGCTAGCCTGGAAGTTGGCAGATAAATTTCATCAGGATTTTTCGGTGTGATTTGCCCTTGTCAATGTCAGTGCCCAGTAGTGCAGTATGGAGGGCATGACAATCATAGTCGTTCGGATGGGATGAAAAACAGGTCACATGTATACATTGACTTGCATGTAAGTTAATGTAATAGTATAAAAGTAGGTCTCTGTGCCGTGGCCTACACAAAATTTCCCTGTACATGTATGGTTTAAGCCGGCTTCATTAGCCCAAACAGAGCAGACCTGTAAAAGTAAGATGTTCACCCTATTTTATATCTTTTCTATGTTTCAGATTTTATTTATTTGCGGATTAGCCTTCGTAATTGGTTTAGAAAGAACATTTAGATTCTTTTTTCAACGTCACAAAGTTAAAGCTACAGGATTTTTCTTTGGAGGGATTTTGGTAGTTTTAATTGGTTGGCCTGTGGTAGGAATGTGTCTTGAAACTTATGGTTTCTTCCTTTTATTTAGGTAAGATTAAAGTCACAATGTGCCATTTTAAAGGGAGCATTATGGGTGATCAGATAAAGAGTTGGCAGTTCTCACTATAATAGTGAAAAAAAGATAATGTAAAAGAATATGCTGAAAGTTTGACTCAAATTGCTTCACTCTGAATCGAGGTATTAGCTTTTGAACCCGCTTTCTGGTTGATGTGATGAATTAGCCAATGAAAACGTCTGTGGGTATCGCACTAGAAACATCAATGCTGATTGGTTAATCAAATGTTTGACATCATAGGGTCAAAAACTGTTTGTAGGTGGTGCTGACTTGTTTTGGTCATACTATGTTTGATGTTGTCTGTAAATTCTAATTTTATGGCTGATAAAATCCCCAACTGGCCATTCAAAAAGGGTTAGCAAGAACCTTTGTAGTGTGTCTTTCATTTAACTCTTTACCACTTGGACCCTCCTCACTAGGGTTTTTAGAACACCTTAAAACGACCCATCTAGTGCTCAGGTATTGCACCCACACCAATACAGAAGGCTATTTACATATCTCAGGCAGTTTGAGACGATCTAATAAACAGCAGTTTCGGTCTGTTCAAGGATGATCCGTTATTAATCCCCTTAATTTTCTTCAAAGAACTAGCTTGGTCTCTATGGGCCAAATACAAGGGGTTAAGGTAGATGATTATATTAACATCTAATTTGAGGGTCGCCTGACCAACCTCGTGGGTTTTCGCAGGGCACTCCAGTTTCCTCCCACTGCTAAAGACCCATACGCGCAAGCAAATTATTGAAATAAAATTAAACAATATTTTAGTCCCTAGTTTATGTCGATTGGACGTTAAAACCTCATCTAATTTGATCATGTTTCATTATTTGGTTTTTCAGTGGCTTCTTCCCCGTAGCAGTAAACTTTTTACGGCGAGTGCCAGTTTTAGGAACTATTTTAAATTTGCCAGGAATTAGATCGGTAAGTAGAGATCAGAGGGGCCATGGGGGATCAGGGAGAATCCCACTAGCTTACTAATCATGAAGTTTCAGATTCGCTACATGTGATGGTCTAGAAAACGCGTCTGCATTTTCCGGTTTGGTTTTCCGCTTGGCAAGAGACCTCGGGTTCGCTACGAGTATTGGCCGAGATGGCTCCTCTGCATTTTCCGGCGTGGTTTTCTCTTTGGAAGGAGGTCTTGGGTTCACAGCTGGTGTGGGTCGAGAAAGCTCCTCAGGGTTTTACCCTTGTCAGCGTTGCCGGCAAGAATAGAATTTAGTCATTCGGATGATTCAGAAAAACTGTTGTCAATTGGAATTTGTAACAACCGTAGAACTGCTGTTCAGGCAAAATGTCCTTCATAACATACATATTGTATGGTGTATGTCCGTCTTAATTAACCCAGTTGGAGCAGAAAAACAGGACGTTAAAGGGTTACCATTTACCTTAATTACAATTTTCATCCAAAGTTTTCTGCTGAAAGGTTTGTGAAACTCATTGTGGTCAATATTAACTACAACAAAAACATGTTATACCAAACGATTAAGATATCGGGGGGGGGGGGGCGAATGGTTAGCACATGCATGTTGTATCATAAAGTCTGTCATTGAGTCACTGCTAAAGACCCTTGCAAGCAAGCGAATTATTGAAATAAAATAAAACTGTGTGTTACTTATTTTGATGTTTATATTTGTATTTTTCAGGTGGCGGATAAAATAGGAGAATCTAATTCTATGGTATAACAAAACTTTTCATCTAATGTCACATTCTCATGATCATATATATATACAACATGAACCGTCTATATATTCAAACATGTGCCATGGATATTCTCTAGGTCTAGAAATAACAAGGTGTCTTATTATTCTGTAAGGCGAAATCTGCTCGTCTAGCTGCTCCTTGAATTGAAGATATTCTTATGAATTAAAGATATTCTTTTGATTTGAAGAAATTCCTTTGAATTGAAGATATTCCTTTAATTTGAAGATATTCCTTTGAATTGAAGATATTCCTTTGAATTTTTGAATTGAAGAAATTCCTTTGGTTTGAAGAAATTCCTTTGGTTTGAAGATATTCCTTTGATTTGAAGATATTGTTTTCAATTGAAGATATTACTTTGAGGATAATCTAGTGCAGCTTGAACCTATACTTATTTGAAATTGAAAGTAAATTTCTTATGACCTCAGAACATAAAATTATAGACTGAAAGTGATTAGTAAGTTGCCCAGAAAGTAACAGAAGAATTGATTCCTTAAATGTCTGCTCACTATGAAAGCTCATATGAGTATGGAGTACAGGTCAGAGCGCACACTTTGCCAATCATTATGTGACACACACTGTGTCTGTCACTATGTGACACACACTGTGTCTGTTGATAATGGTTTGTGACACACACTGTGCCTGTTGGTAACGGTATGTGACACACACTGTGTCTGTTGATAATTGTATGTGACACACACTGCCTGTTGCTATGTGACACACACTCTGCGTGTCGCTGAGTGACTGGTAATGGTAGTACAAGTTATTTTGTGCAACAAATACAGTTTTCCATGAGTTTAGATAAACATTGAAATAAGGAGGTCAAAGGTCAAATAAATAAACATGAAGTAAAGAATAGAGTTAGGTTAGGTTATATTTAATTTTGTCGATAGCATGATATTATTATTTAACTAATAAGGGAGGTAATTCATTTATTTCAAGAATAAAGGTAAATTGAATTTTGTTCAATAGCATGATATATTATTTAACTAACAAGGGAGGCAATTCATTGAAATCAGCAGCTTTATTTTGAATTTCTGTTGAATTTTGTATTTTACAAAGGACTCAAGTTAAATTATTTATAACAGTTGATAAACATGTAACTAACAAATGAATAATTTATACTAATTTTTGTCTAATCTACAAGGGAAAAATGAATTCATCCTTTGCCTTATTGGAAGGACAAATCATGGAATCCTTTATCTTAACCAAAACTTAAGGTGGTCTCTGATCGTCAGAAAGAGAAATTGGGTTTAACATCCACTCAACACAAACTAAGTCATTTGGGCACTTAAATGGTTCAATTTTATTTCAATAATTTCTTTGCATGAAGAGCTCTTTAGCAGTGGGAGGAAACTTGAGGACCAGAAGAAAAACCCTTGAGGTTGGACAGGTCATCCTACTCCTTGTCACACACAAGTGGGGGATTCGAGCTCAAGCCACTTGACTAGCCCATTGCCAACTACAATATTGTGAAATAAGAATCTTTTAAAAGAACATCAGTCACGACATGTCTCTTTATTTACAAAAATACAATGAGCTGAAAATTTTGGTATCCTCCTGTAATCAGTAGTTTCATGGTCCGTAGTTCAATCGTTACAAGAATCCCTCCCCTCCCAATCCACGACTGTATCCATTCCTTGTGTTCAAATACAGAAATAGATGTGTTGATAACTGATTTTTTCACTATATACGAATGATTTCAGTTTGATATTGTTACTAGAAATTTAATTTCGACCAGTCTGACATCCTCCTGTAGACAATATCAATCTGATATCCTCTTGAAGGACAATATCAATCTTTTGATGGGTCATTTGTTAATCTGATTAAATCCTACCAGGTAGATAATCTATTGACGATATTTTCATAGTATTTTCTGAATTAAAATTTTAAAATCCCCTTGATAAAGGGTACATCTACCCGAACGTTGTGTCATTAAATCTTCTATACTACCTACAATCTGTTTGTGATGCTGTTGCACAGGGATTTTTAAATTTTATTTTATTACTCTCACCTCCCTGCCGGTGTCATTTTCTGATCCAGTATCCGCACAGTTGTCGAAGCCTGTCAAGCTTTAATACAGTTTTACGGGAGTGTTCGCCGTCCCCTCTGTCTTCCTCATATTTTCTGAATTAAACTTTAAATAATAAATTTGAGGACATTTAAGCATTGATTAAATCATGAAAAATGTACGGTAAATTACAATTAGAAATTGTTCAAAAATACAAATGGCGAACCAAGGCTTTAATCAAGTTTGAATTAATGCTCGTGAGAAATAAAAGTGCTTTGATGTTGAGAATTATCCTGTGTGCCATGTTGACGAATGTCTATTTATATTGCTTGATTTCGAATCCACTGTTGTACGTGACAAGGAGTAGGATCGCCTGTCCAACCTCATTGGTTTTCTTCGCGTCCTCCGGTTTCCTCCCACAGCTAAAGACCCCTACTTGCAAGCGAATTATTGAAATAAAATTAAACCATATGTTAGTTCCGAAATGACCTAGTTTTGTGGTGAGTGGACGTTAAAACCCCATTTTTCTCTTTCGCTCCTTATATATAGTGCTGTATGTGTGTGATATACTAAACCACCTTAAATAGCAAGATATTGGGGAAATAGTTAAAATAATAAAACATCTTCTGATAATACCAAAGATTTGGGTGGATACTATCAGGGTCTTACTAATAATGGTTTGGAAACCTCCATTTTCAAAAAAAATAATTTATGTTTGATTTTTGATGATTTTGTATGAACTCCTAGATCCGCCTAGACAATAGAGTTTAGTTTCTTTTACCATCACGAAGGTGTTGGGTATACCACATGACCGTTACCATAGAGATATACATAAAAACAACATTTTATTGTAAATAGGACTTTTAATAGCCTCTTTTCTTCACCTTGCGGGGTAGGATGGCCGAATGGTTAGCACGTACGCGCTGTATCATAAAGTCCATCATTGTGTCAGTTGGCATGGTTGCAAATTCCCGTGACGAGGAGTAGAGTCGCCTGTCCAACCTCTTGGGTGTTCTACGGTTTCCTCCCCCTGCTAAAGATCCCTATACGCAAGCGAATTATAGAAATAAAATTAAACAATAATATTATGTTAGTCCCGAAATGACCTATGTAAAACCCCATTTCTCTCATCTTTAACGTAAATTTTGACACGTAAAATTCGACATAAAATTGAGAATTATGTATCCATGTTAATGTTATTAATATGTACTATTTGTAAATAAAAACAATGTATATTTGTATATTGCTTGTATCTATTGTTATATTTCTCTACTTTTGTTGATATAAAAAGAAAAAAAAACAATCAGTTTTATTCATCTTTTGTCCCTCACTGTTCGTTTGGCTGGCATTTGTGTGTTGGATAGTGTACTTGGCTGGGTTTTGTATGTTGGAGAGCTCGGTTTTGTGTGTTTGTGGCGTACTTGGCTGGGTTTTGTAAGTTGGGTAGCTCGGTTTCGTATGTTGGGTAGTTGTACTTGGCCGGGTTTTGTATGTTGGGTAGCTGGGTTTTGTATGTTCCATGGCGTACTTGGCTGGGTTTTGTATGCTCAGTTCTGTTTTTGCCTGGGTTTGTTACCCCTTTTATATACTCAGTACAGTATGGTACTTGGCTAGAATTCAGTATTTTGTTTTTAAAACACAGATCCTATTTCATTTTGTTCTTACAGTTCAAACTTCCTTTTTAACACACTACATTAATGTTAAAATACGAAATGAAATTTTGACCAGTATTTTAATTAAATTGGCCAGTCTTCGTCCGGTAGGCTTAAAGCGCACGTTACTTCCCTATGGGTTGTGAGGTTCTAAGCAGTAGCTTTTGGGTGTGGTTACGCAACACGTTAATGGTTTCCTTTTGGCTTTCTTCCTTGTCTTTTATTTATAAATCTTGTCTATCTATGTCTTTGTATTTTTATGATTTTTGTAACTAAATCATCTCCTTATTTTATTTTTTTTGTATTTGGCAGGACAAAGTATGAAAGTGAGAGAGTGAGTATTATTACTGGTGAAAGGTATCTTAATGTTAAACCATCACTGTAAAAGTTATGTTAATTTAAAACCATCTCTGTGAAAGTTATGTTAATTTTAAACCATCTCTGTGAAAGTTATGTTAATTTTAAACCATCTCTGTGAAAGTTATCTTAATTTAAAACCAACTCTTTTAAAGTTATCTTAATTTTAAACCACCTCTGTGAAAGTTATCTTAATTTTAAACCATCTCTGGAAAAATTATCATAATTTGAAACGTCTCCTTCAACAACCATATCTGGGAAAGTTATCTTAATTTAAAAACAACTATGTGAAAGTTATCTTAATTTTAAAATGTCTTCTTCAACAACCTGTTAATATTTTCCACCTGTGAATAATTAATCAGTGTGTATGACATACCAGGTGGAGGTGGTAAAAATGCTTCTACAGTATGTTCTAAAATTATGTTTAAATATAATTTTTTTCTGCTAAGCATCAATATGCTTCAACAATATGTTCTAAAATTATGTCGAAATATAATTTTTTTCTGTTAAATGTCGTTAAAGTAAATATAAATGAGTATGTTTACAATGTCTGTGAAAATAATGATGCCACCATTTAAAACGGCAATTTCATATTTTTTAGTTATATTTTTAAAATATATTAAAGTAAAGCCCTAAAATAGATTTTATCTACAAACAGTCCTACCTTGTTAAAGAATAATCCTATTAATCCTATAATTCACTATTGCCAGTTGAGAAATTGGTAAAAATATCATTTTCAACTTCAAATTCAAACGTTTGAAGATCGGCATTGCATGGAGGGGAATGGGAAAACAAGGGAGGTAATTCAAGTAATTGTGTTATTATTTTCTGTGTCAGGGATTGTTATGCCAGTGAAATATTGCCCATGATCGTATACTAGTGAGTTGACAACGTTTTTGAGCAAAAGAAATAGAAATAATTATGTTCAGGGAATATTTTAACCGGGTTCGTATCGCAATTTGCGACTCAAACGTCCGATTTTGCGAATCAAATTCATATTTGATTAGCATTATTAGCATAAAACCCTGCTTCCGCGCGAATCAAAGTTTTGAAAATTAATTTTAACTTTAAAACCATTCAGTATCGTAAAACACATCGAAACAAATCTCAAATCTCGCAATTTTATTGTCTATATCATCAAGACTCTTTACGTGCCTCTGCAACGGTCCAGTGGAACGAGAGCAGTACATGTTGTCGTCTGCTATTTATAGACGTAAAAGGTTTTGATGATAGAGATTACAAATTACTTGCTACGCAACACTACATACGTCCTATATCTGTGGTGGTCACAGTCGTGAAGACAGACATTCAAAACACTACAAGATAAGGTACGTCGCGAAATTCAAGATGGCAAGTCAAACACATGATAATGTTCTGTCTTCAAATTCGACATTAAAATTAGCAACAGTTCAAGATTGGGTGAGGAAATATGACCTAGAAAAGATCTGGCTAGAGTATGAAGTAAATAAAGAATGTCCAGGTTTCGTACAAAGAATAACATGTGGTCACATACTTTTTATTTTTATTTTATATATAAATATAAACAACAGTAATACAAATAATATGGGTATTGTTATTGTCACATAATTATGTGAAATAACAATTCTGTTACATACTAAAAAACTGCTAATCAATTGGTAAATTTTGCTACTCAATCATACAATTGATTAGCATTCTTACACAATTTTTCTGGAAACTGCTAATCAAATGTAAAAAAGTAAAATATTCCCTGATTATGTTTTGACTTTCTTAGAAAATATGAAATTTCCGCTTTAAACATCTCTGTGAAGTATTTTGTTCTTTTAAAAAAAAGAATCCTAAATAATATTATAACAGGTGTCATTACAACTATGTGAATATTTATTTTATTAAAAAAAAAATACTCATGACAAGTCATTGTATATTACATAATTCAGTGAATAATTATGTTGTTCATTGAACATTATGTGTTGTTCATTGGATATTATATGTTGTTCATTGAATGATATGTGTTGTTCATTGAATGATATGTGTTGTTCATTGGACAATGTGTTGTTCATTGAATGATATGTGCTGTTCATTGGATAATGTTTTGTTCATTGGATAATGTGTTGTTCAATGGATAATGTGTTGTTCATTGAATGATATGTGTTGTTCATTGAAGGGTATGTGTTGTTCATTGAATGGTATGTATTATACAGTGAATAATTAGGTTGTTCATTGAATATATATATATGTTTTATTCATTCGATAATATGTGTGGTTCATTGAATAATATGTGTTGTTCATTGGATAATATGTGTTGTTCATTGAATAATACATATATTAATTTATGAACTACATATTTTTTTTCAATGAACAATACAGCTGAATAACACATCATATACCATTGTAAATTATTTTTCACTAAATAAAATATTGTGTAAAACTGTAAATAAATATGAAAACAAATGTCAGAATGAATTGTTTGGTCTGAATTGAGTAATGGTGAAGGTTGGTTTCATCTGTCTGCTTGTTTTCGTTTTGTGGATATAATATTTATTATGATTTGATATTAAACATACATTATGGGAGATTAGATAAAGAGTTGGCAGTTCTCACTATAATAGTTAAAAACTTTATGATGTAAAGGTAATTTGCTGAAAATGTCAGTCAAATTGATCAACTATGAATTGAGATTCAGGCCATTGAAATTTTCACCTTGCGTCGATTATCATTAGTAAATTCAATGCGATATAAACCATAGTTTCGATTATCCATTATTTGATTTAATTATTAATGAGCGTTAAGCAGCATAATATGATTCTAATCCAGTCAATATCGAAGGCTAGCATTGACAACGAGAGTTGATTATGGACTGGATAAGCTAATCAATGTCTAATTAATAATTTAGATAAAATTTCATGACTAAAGAAGGACCTGTAATAGACAGAGTTAGCTCTTGCATAATGTATGTTTATTAAAAACACCAAGAATGCGATAATAACTGGTATAGAAGATATTGGTTTATTTACCTGTTGACAGAACGGAAGTTTTGAAGTTCCAAGATGGCCACATTGGCATATTGTGTTACTGAAACAGGGGCGTGGTGAGGGCAATTATTGAGAAGAAATTATGAGTAACAAAAAAGATTTTGGCACAAAAACCCTTTTACTGACCGCGGAGCTGTGGCCGGCGAAGCCGGCCACCGCGAGCGCCGAAGGCGCGAGCCCGCGGCGGGGGGTCCGGGGTGCCCTCCCCCGGGAAAATTTCGAAAATTAGAAGCCCAGAAACGCAATCTCCAGCAATCCGAGACAAGAAATACGGTAATAAAATATTGTTATTTTCTCTTGGAGATTCCATTCATTCCAAGAGAAAATCACTTGACTCTTTCAAAATTTTTTTAATTGGGTCAGATGAAACAATTTTTCCACTTACAAATGTTTTTCATTTTTTGAGTAATTTGATTGTGATTTTGGCGCAAAAACTTTTTGGCGCATGAGTATGGCTACTCATGAACTCATTCTCACCACGCCCCTGTACTGAAATGTGTGTTTAGTCAACAATATTGCGATATTCGGCGGCTTGGAAGCTGAGTTAATTAGTAGAATTACATAGCAGAAACCCTGAGGACACAAGATGGTCAGCATAATATATTGTTAAGTGTTACACCAAGATTGTTATCTCATTTTGATTATAAGCTGGGATATTGATAGATGTTGCTTTTTATGTAGCGGAAGCCCAGAAGATCCAAGATGGCAACCGTAGATGTAGCTTTTTACATAGCGGAAGCCCAGAAGATCCAAGATGGCAACCGTAGATGTAGCTTTTTACATAGAGGAAGCCCTGAAGATCCAAGATGGCAACCGTAGATGTAGTTTTTTACATAGAGGAAGCCCTGAAGATCCAATATGACAACCGTATAGGCTGTGATTTAGCCACGAAAATCGTTTCATTTTGTCCCAGCAAATTCCAGGCGAAAATCTGACGCTTTGCTGCACAAGTAAACAAGTAAGTCGTCACTGTAGTACACATTTCTATTGCGATGTTTTGTACAATCAAACCAACACTCGAATTACGCCTCGGACTATATTTGTCAAGTGTAGCCATAATGTGGTGAAGAAATCATATTCTAAGCCAATCAGAAACCATAAAAGCAATCAACGTCATTAGGTCAGGGGTCAATAGCCATAAATAGGCCAAGGGAATACCTTTTACGAGACGGACCACGTTGGCTTGTTTACATTTGTATGAGAGAATTTTGAGAGAAATATGCCTGAATTACGGGACAATAACATCAGATAAATGTTGTGCTGACACCGTGAACACGACTGGCCCCTGATTTGCGGAAAAAATATGGTCAAAAGCGAAATTGTATCAATGAATGTGATATTTCCTGGAAAAAGTATTTTTTCCATTTTATTTCAATAAAACAATATGCAAAAGAAATATAAATATAGTATACAGATGAAAACGTTTTTGGCATGATTGAAATACTGGTTCGGTATAATAATTATATATAATGTTGAGAAAAAAACAAAAAAAATAATACTATCTACATGAGCCCACTGATACAACAGAATATTAATAATGATTCACCTAACAACCTTGAACATGCAATTATACTTGTTTTTTTGTTTTTTAAAAAAAAACAATAAAGACATATTATAAGAGATGTCAAATAAGTATACATTTATTTTATAGAAAGAAATACAGTACTAAAAAATAAGAAATGAATGCAATTTTATATACTTCCTCATACAGTATTCCACAACAACACTCGATGGCATGAGATTTCTCCGATATTAAATAGATTAAAATGATTCAGCGATACTTTGATTTAATCAAATATGGAGGACCGTGACTTAGCTTTGATCAAACAGTACAGTGGTTGAAATTGTTGAACATGTCTGCCAAACCTTTAAAGGCTAATATCTTTGCTTGCAAATTATTCATTTTACATTATCTACTTTTGAACTATTATAGCAAGAATGGCTAGTTCTTTATCTAAATCTTATATAATGTATCTTTAATGAAAAATGTATATAATAATAATAACATCATTTATATAGTGTATTAATACTGGAGAATGGTTTCTAATCTGCTTTTCAGATTTCTATATCGACAGAATCGGGCCCATCGCCAGCTCATAAAATTGGGGGGGGGGGGGGGTACAGAATTTTTTGGAGGGGCTGAGGATGTGGCTAAGAATACTCCTAAGAAATCATCAATTTTTTTTATTTTTTTTTTTTTGGGGGGGGGGGCTAAACCGCACAGACTACATGTATTTACACACAGATCAGGTCTTGTGTCCGTATACACTGTACAAAATTAAAAGATATATGCCAGTAAAGAAAAGTACATATAAGAGAAAAACAAACAGTTAACTAAATAAAATGGTTCCAGTAATATGAATAAGAAATGAAATGGAGTTAAACGCCGTCCTACTGTTCTGCTGTTATACATGTACATGTACGCTATACAGTGTACTACGAGGAAAATTTTGCCTGGGCACAGCACTATGGCCTACTCTTATATCGAATTTCAACTGCCTAGAGACCTTTTTACGTGCACACCAATGTTACACAGGAATTCGGTTTTTCGTCACATTTGAACGAATAGACAGCAGTCCTTGTACCTTGTCAGCCCCTCTGCCTGCACCACTGACAAGGAGAAACCACGTCTGAATTGAATTGGAATAAAAAAGGAAAATAAAAACATATATGTCAACTTAAAATAGCTAAATATGATATGAACATTTATCGACATGTACAGTACATTTAAGTAAAACATGTTTAAAATACAAAAATACATATGTATACAGGTTGAGGCCTACTCATAAAAATCACAATTTCATCAATTTGATTTGGCTGTCACTTTCATATTTGAACAATTTTCACAAATCCATACTAGAAAACTTTCACTTCTAAAAAATACATCTATCTGTAGCTCCTATATACATGTACTGGGTTAAAGGGACAATAACATTCTTGTTGGCTTGGTAGCTCCAGAAAATGAATAATACCCTTATTCTAAGTACTAGATGTTTAAGTATCATATCTATTGTGTAAATTATCCATTACAACCCTTTTTACTTGTCCAGAGGGTTCGAAAATATTTTAAAATCCAAGTCACACTTGAAAAGGTTTACGTTAGACTTTTCAAATCAATTGGTTGAATTTTTCCAATTTTTCAAAATAGGTGTGTTAAGATGAAATTTATGTCATCATTTAATTGGAATATTCTAAAATAATACGATTTGTTGACCAACAAGAGTGTTATTGGGGCTTTAAGGAAGACGGGCGTGCGCTATACAGTTTATTATGAGGGAAATTTTGCCTGGGCACAGCACTATGGCCTACTCTTATATCGAATTCCAACTGCCAAGGGGTCTTTTTACATGCACACCAATGTCCAAACCGCTTACAAAAATACATACAGGTGTAGGACTATTCATAAAAAATCATGTAATTTCATCAATATCATTTGACTGTCACTTTCATATTCTAACAATTTTCACAAATCCATACTAGAAAGCTTTCACTTGTAACAAATACAACTATCTGTAGCTAATGCAGCCTGATTTGCATCCACAGAGAAAATATTGTTTGGTTCTTGGTCTCTATAGTCAACCTAATCCTGTCATTTGTTACAGTCGAGTTTAACAAGAAGGGCATAAATTTCTGCAGATACAGTAAGGCAACTTTAAAGTAATGCACATGGTATTTCACCTCAATGGTGACACAGTCTTTTCCAAAGTGGTCTTTTGTCTTGGTCTGAGTTGTCATACATTTAGGAATAGGAGAATATCTTCATCAACTTGCATTTGCAATAAAATTGGAAAATGTTAAGATAATGATCCCCTTAACAAATTAACCAGACCTATTATTCTTTTTCTTATTTCGCTGGTAAAATATTAGCTGCTCTAAACATAGTTCTTTATTCATACACAGTTGTTGGGTTTTTTTACGTTGGTAATGTATGTGAGAAGTCTGTATTGTTAGAATGAGAGTTTTGTCTGCACATTCCTTCAATTCTTTGTCCAACATATCAATATTTCCATCTAATTTGATCCACTGGTTAGCACTTACCCTAGATTTTTCCCAGTTTCTCACAGTAAACGGTTTTACATCGGTGTTTTAAACAAAATCTACACGGAGTACAGTTCTAGTTATTCTTCCGCTTGTTTAATATCAAAACGTAAACAAACCGGTGACCTTTCACTCTACACGACCCGTTGACCTTTCGTCGTGTGCGTCTGATTGGTGAGCTTTGTCACGTGATCTATTAAAACCAAATCACCGCGAAATTCAAATACCATCGCACATTGATAAGTAAGCCCATTTTTATTTTGACGTTTTCTGTCAAACGTCAAAGAATTGATAAAAGAAAAGTTGTGTGGAAATACAAAGTAATACTAGAAGAATTAGATTATGTAGTTTGTTTTCCGCCTGAAAATCGTCGGGATGGAGCAACAGAAGCAAGCTTGCTAGAAATTTCACATCACGGCCTAGTAGATGCACTCGGTAAACCTCAGCAGATTCCAGTACCCTACATTAGAACTACTTTCAAGTTCCCGGATTACCAACAGTGTTTCCCATGACGACACCTTGAAGAATGTTTTATCTTACAAAGTTTTCAAAGTTTTAAGTTGTTTTTTTTTCTTTCAAGTTTATCCGATTTTCTTTAGACCAGAATAAGTTTGCACTGGAAATTCAAAACACCATTCGAACGACGCAAATTTGAGAACTTCTTTCTAAAGGCGGCAAGTTTTCCTAATAAGGAAACCGGCGCCGCTTAGGTACATATCACTTACTGTCTTGCAGCCGAGGCGAGATGTAAGTTCCGGAATCTGCCGAGGTTTGCCGAGTGCCGTAGATGTAGCTTTTCGCATAGCGGAAGCCCTGGGGATCGAAGATGGCAACTGTAAATGTAGCTTTTTACATAGCTGAAGCCCTGAAGACCCAAGATGACAACCGTTGATGGACAGCTATAGGACAACCAGAACATCCACGTCAACTTGCTAAGCTGCCCGACTAATTAGTTTTAACAATCGAGACAGCATTTATTTGAAGCCCATGCATCTATTTCACGGTATTTCTTTAGTACACTGATTCCCCTCGGTATTTCATTTGTATCATGTTAAGACTACATTTTATACATGTAAATATTTATTTTGATGTATACAACCAATTTGAACACCACACGTACGAATCCATTGTACCCTGCGTTATTGATCTACGATATGAACTAGATTGTCCGGAAAATATCTAAAGGTCCAATACATATATGCACGTACTTAATTACGGACTTCATAATTTTCTCGATGTAGTGACTGTGCGCTTGATAAAATATAATGCACAGGTATAAAGGACACCGAGAAAGGGCAAGTCGGGAGAACAGATAGGAGCAAAGGTGAGCGTGTGACACAGTGGGGGGGGGGGGGCACTGACACGGGAGGGCGTAATGGTTGTTGTATAGTCATGTACTGTGATAATGTTATTGCTGATATTCCGTGTTTCGAGATAAGACATGGTTCCATATAGTTCCATGTAGCAAAGCCCAACACGACTCGCATCGGACATTAGAAAGTAAAATTGACAATATTGTTTATGCGCCCACACTGAAATGTGGTCGTATATTATTGTCGTCGCCCCCGTCCGTCGGTCGGCCCGTCGGACCCACAAGCGATTGTTGACGCTCTAGTGATTAAGGTCATGAGACGAAGAATCCTATTGATTTTCAGCGATTTTCGATCATTACTGCCAGAGTTATGGCACTTGATCACTTCAAAAATTCCTGTCGACGCTCTGGAGGCCAAAGTTAATATCCGATTGACTTGTAAAGTTTAATTGGTCATAATAGTATAAAATTATATTATTTTTAAGATGTTACGTGCATTAATAAAGAAACTGAGTTTACCACTTGGAACTAAAGGCATCAAATCTCAAAGTCTTTAGCTACGTCCTCCCAGCTACTATTCCTGGTGTAGATTAGTTTCTGTTTGAGTTTTGTTCCTGTTGTATTCATGTTTGTGATATTCTGTTCCCGAGGTCAATAAATCCGATATTTAACAAACTGATCTCTGTTATCACTAATAGCGTTAAATCCCCGGGTATTCCAATGGGCTGTCATGCAAATGCACCCATTTCTGTCAGTATTTCACTGTGTGTCAAGCTACTGCATTTGCATGTTTTAAAAATAAATCATGTAGTTTGAAGTAGTTGGTGATTTTTTTTTTCTGAATCAAGGTCACAATATGCCAAGATGTTGAATGGTTAGTGAGTTGTGTCCCTCTTTTCAGTGGTGCAGGGTCCAGCAAAGAATTGTCTAGTCGCTTAGATAGCACAAAAACAGAGCTTACGCGACAGTTGGAATTTCAAATAAGATGGGCCGCAGAGTCGCCTTTCGGACAAAAATTCCACTCATGTCCGGCGTCATTAGCCCGTGGGTAGAGAGCGGTAAATCGTAAAACTCATCCTTTTTGTCCCCCGCCCTTTCGAAGAAAGTTGGGGGACTATTAAAATAGGTTCGTCCGTCTGTATGTCTGTCCGTCTGTCTGTCCGTCACACTTTCTGGGACACAATAACTCTCTTCCTAATTGAGCTAGAATGTTCAAACTCGGTGTATGTGTTTATTATGTCAATGCCTTGATGGAGTTCGAAGATGAGCATTTTCCGCTTAGGGTAAACAGAGATAAGCAATTTGATTGGTTGATGCTTTGGGACACGATAACTTTAGTTCTAATTAAGTGAGAGTGATGAAACTTGGTGTATAGTTTCATTACAATAATACCTTGACTATGATCGATAATGAGCATTTTCTGCTCAGGGTAAGCAGAGCGATAAGCAATTTGATTTGCCGAGACTTTGGAACACAATAACTCTCCTTCGAATTGAGTTAAAATGTTCAAAATTGGTGTGCATGCTTCTTAGGTCAATGCCTTGATGGAGTTCGAAGATGAGCATTTTCTTCTTACGGTAGGCAGAGATAAGCAATTTTTTGATGACACTTCGTGTTCAGTTTGATTGGTCGATACGTTTGAAAAAAATAAATGTGCGATTAATTAATGTGTGTCATCTATTTATTTGGGGATTTCGGCGGGGGACATCAGCCTCACTGTTGGCTTGTTATTTTCAAAATGTTGACATTGTTAGCTAAATAGCGGCGGTGTTATTACCGTACTAATTTTACCGGGAATCACGTAGCTAAGTAGGTAAGCCGCTGGCTCGCGAGCCTGGAGGTCGGGTGTTCGATCCATGCATTGGCCGAGAAAAAGTTTATCCAGAAAGTTTATCCAGACAAGGGCGGCTGTCTAGTCTTTCGGATGGTACAAAAACCCAACGCCCCGTGTACACATTGGCGTGCACGTAAAAGATCCGTTGACAGTTGGAATTCGATATAAGAGTAGGCCGTAGTGTTGCTGCCCGGGCAAAATTTCTCTCATTGCACTCTGTGTGCCGTATCCCTGTCTTCATAAGCCCGGGTTAGGTGCCGCGCTTCGACCTCTAGCTGGCCGGTCACCTCTGGCTTGCGGCTGTGATTTCGAGCCCTGGTGTGAGCGTATGTGGCATGGAGATAGGGGCGCCTTCTCAACCTCCGGGCACTCCGGTTTCCTCCCACAACTAAACCCCTACGCGCAAGCGGATTATTGAAATAAAATTAAACCATATGTTAGTCCCGAAATGACTTGGTTTGTGTTGAGTGGACGTTAAACCTCATTTCTCTCTCGCTAAAAGATGAAATAAAATATGTTATCCACGACAAAACGACAAATGTTCTATTTATTTTACGATTTTACAATCATTTTAGGTAAAACAACACGGAATACTTTGCTAGCCAGTGGAATAACACTTTTATTTCACTGATAAAACGCAGTATTCCACTACTGATCATAAAATAAAGAGCAGTAATAAAATTTCACTCAAACTAATTCATTCTGACTTTAAACTAGTCAAGTCTGCCCATTGCAGGCCTTTCCACTGTTATATAAAATAATACTTAGCCATTTAGTCACATGACGAATCCAAAATCAACTCTCTAATCATCTCTCCAGATTATCGGAGGCTTGTCATTTTAATGGATTGAAACACAACCTCTATTATATTTTAATTTAAAAATGGATATCCGAGACTTTGCTTATATCATAGCAATGATTGTAACCATTCACAGAGGCGTTTTATAGCTGAGGCACTGGGGGCGCCAGCCTCCCCACGAAAAAAATCAAAGTTGAACAAATAAAACGGGAGAAAATGCTAAAACCGAAGAGTAAAATGAAAATGTACCCTAGTTAGGGAGGGCACTAAAGGCAAACAAGGGCCATACGTCTGACAAAAGGGCCCCTCTGGCCACGGGAAAAGCATCCAAGTCCCCCCCCCCCCAAGTCCGAGTCAATCCACTACTGCATAAGAGAGAGCAGTCATTGTAATTGCATGAAAATCATCAATCAAGAAATCGCCTTTTCTGAAAACCTATTAATAAGCTACCCAGGAAAGAGATGGCTAGGCCGCCCAGTGTGGTATGGCTTGGCGGGCGATCATTTCTTTGCTGCATAGATTCACGGGATTACACGTGCTGCTTGCAAATTAGGCCCACTCCACCATATTCCATTAATTATTATTTGATTGAGCTCCCGATACGTACAAGTGATTTGTTTCACATTCAGGCTTCAGACGAGTATCGAATTAGGCCTGGACCTCAGATTAACCCGGCCTCGAAGGGCCTGGAGGATATGTCAGAATGCACCAAAAAGATTTCTGTTTTGCAAAATTTCTCCCCCCCCCCCCGAAAGAGGGCCCTCAAAATAGTATAGGAGTCCGCCATGATAAACCTTAAAACGCCCCTGCATTCTTATCAACATTCGTAACTTTTCAATTTTCCTTATATGACAGTTTCATTATCTGTTTTGAAATTATTTTCCCGAGGAGTATCTGCTCTTTATCTAAATCGTACGTACTTCATGTTTAGAATATTTCTGAAACACCGTTGACCTATTCCGGTTACTCATATCAGTCGTGTCGTAGAAAGCGAAGGGGCACTTGTTCTATCTACATATGAAGAGAGGTAAGCTAAGTATTTATATATATCTCATAATATGGCAAGATATGGGACAAATAATATTATAAGACCTATTTGATATGGGTAAAAATAAATTAGGTCCTTGCAATGGATTTTATATTATATGCTGAACAAATATTGTCATGATTCAAGCGTATGAATAATGAATTACAGCAACCTTATAATTATCGTTGATGTTATACATACGTATGCAATTTCGCACACCGTCTTCGTTATATTACACATTATTATTGGCAAACTATTTACCAAGGGAGTTACTGAAATATCTATTTTATTTTTACAAATGTGACGGCATTAAGAAGCATAGAAGGTCTTACCATCATTTTTTTCGTGAAAATCAGTTAGGGTTACGATAAAAATAGATGTTAACACAACCGTTTTAACGCAAGGTATCCACAATCACGACTCGCAGTACACCTATGATTATAGGGACGGATCTATGAATTTTTTAAGGAGGGGGTTTGCCAGGTTCCTGTTAAGGAAATCTGCCATCAGCGTCTCTAAATTACATAGGCATACATACAAATTGAACTTTTAAAAGAGAGAATTCACTTTTATAATGATGTAGGATCACTTTGTGATTTAACCCTTTAGAGCCTAAACCATGAAGGAGGTCTTCAAAAATTCACAAATTGTTTTTTTCATGATGCCTGGGGTGTGAATAAACCTAATCCACAAAAAAAAAATTCATCAGAAATCATTTCCCAAATTTTGGACAGGTATCGATTTTGATACCATAGGCTTTAGAGAAAGATGACTAGTGGATAAGGCGCTGGTTCGCTAACCTGGAGGTCGGGTGTTCGATCCCTGCATTGGCCGAGAAAGTTCATCTCGATTGTCCGACGTGATTTCCCCCTTGTCAGTGATGCAGAAGGACAGCCTGACAAGGACAGCTGCCTAGTCCTTCGGGTGGGACGAAAAACCGAGGTCCTGTGTACACCTTGGCGTGCACGTAAAAAATCCCTTGGCAGTTGGAATTTGATATGAGTAGGCCGTAGCAGCGCTGCCCGGGCAAAATTTTCTCATAGCACACTGTATGGCGTATGCCTGTCTTCCATTAGCCCAGGTTAGGTGCAAAAGAGTAGGACGTTAAACCCCATTTCATTTCATTTCATTTCTCAACTGAGAAATATATCGGAAAACTCAGGTTTGATATCATATTTATTTGTGATAAGCTAAAAAAACAAATTTCTATCTTTGTTCAGACATAAATTTACATTACATTGACAGTTGGGATGGAAATGTTGGAATTTATTTTTGAAGAAGATCAGGTATATTTGACAGATAATATGCCTGCGGTAGCAAATTTAATACCACATTTTTTCACCACACACTGAGCGATTAAGTTTGCAATTGAATATACTGTGAACTGTTATTAAGTTTCTCTGTATTCTTATATACATGAATAATATATTAATTTTGGGTAAACTTAACTATTTTGTTGAATAATACTCCAATTTCCCTGGTCAAAAAATTTAAATTTCTCAATCGTGGGAGCTACCATCTTTGAAAGTACAAGTGAACCCCATGTACTCAATATAGCAGTACTGTATGGTACTATATTAGATACCATAGGCGTTCTCGTCATGAAAAACCGGGTGATAGATTATTTGTTCAAAATTTAGTTTATTAATTAGTTAAGTTAATTACTGGTATCAAATCTGATACCGTCGGCGCTAAAGGGTTAATTTCATTGATGCAAGGCATTATGTTTTTATGAAGCTGAGCGGGGTGAGGTTTTGACCCCCCCCCTTCCCCCGATCCACCCCTGTAGATAAACAAGTGTTGTTCAATGTAAATATATATGACATGGCAAATAAACTAACACTGGGCTCAATTGTAAATTATATGCGTGTATTTGATAACAGACAGGGACTAACTTTAAAGATATTTATGCTTGGTTTAAACTTTTCAAGACAGTATGTTTAATCGTTATGGTGAAATAGTGCACATAAAATATCCCCTTGTAGACAAAATTTTGTCACTTCATTGTACGTGAAGCCATAGAATCAAAACTAGTGTAGGTTAGTGTCAAATGATCCTGGTGGGAACAGAACAGTAGGACGTTAAACACAATGTCATTTCTGTATTCTGAAAAGAGCCCAGTATTATTGTCGATGAGCCTATTAGCTTCTTTCGATTATTAAATTGGCAAAAAGTAAAATAAACTATTCACTTTAATAGAGGGTATAATGAAACCTTGTCCTAATAGTATGTACAGGAGGACCGCACGCAGACAACCAGACAAACTACATGGGATTCACTCAAAATGAAAAACAAATGAAAGATAGCCATACGAAGAAAAACAGGCGTCAATCAAAGCAGCGACTCTGACAGACAGCATAGATGTTGATAAAATTTGATAAGGGGATCCGTCAAGGAATCTGATGTCTGTCGTGTTCAGAAGTTTGTAAAAATCCTTTAAAATTGGCGAAAAAAGTTAGGTAACACCGGGACAGAAGGTCGCAAACCGCGGAATATTTAGGGCGATCCTCATCTCATAACCAAAACTTGTTCACCAGGTTTGATCCAAACCTGTTAAAGACATCAACCTCTATCATGTTCACAAAGTTTTTGAAAAAGGGAGCTTATCTTTGGAAGCTGAATATGAATAAGGTTCGCAGAATTTAGTCCTCCAATGACCTGACTGATGGAAATGAAATGGGGTTTAACGTCCTACTCTTATGCACCTGACCTGGACTAATGAAAGACGGGCATACGCCTGCACACAGTGTGCTATGAGCGAAATTTTGCCCGGGCTACTCTTATATCGAATTCCAACTGCCAAAGATCTTTAACGTGCAGGCCAATGTGTACACGGGATATTTTACGTGCACGTCAGTGTGTACACGGGATCTCGTTTTTTTTCGTCCCATCCGAACGACCAGGCCCTCCATTCTGCATCACCGACAAGGGGAAACCACACTGGAACATCGAGGTGAACTTTCTCGGTCAATGCATGCAGAGGTCGAACACCCGACCTCCAGGCTAGCGAGCCCTCGCCCTACCCACTCAGCCACCGTGAATCCCACCTGACTTATGGATACATGTAGAACGTTAAACCCCATTTCATTTCATCCGCATCACCAGTCTCAAAAATAAATATTTTATTTTTCAGGAAACTGTTTTGATGTTAGATGCATGTAAGATGCTAGCTATTGTTATCCTTGCTCTTTGTTTGCCATTTGTGGCAAGTCAGGATGCGTGTTCAACCGGATTATGTCAGTGCGCTGATCAGATTGCTCACTGTTATAATACAAACCTCACTTACATTCCAAAATTTCCCGGTAACACTATATCGATCTACTTAAAATATAATTATTTACCTTACATCGGCCAAACTACAGTTTTAAACATTAGCAACACAAAAATATCAAGCATAACTCTACACCATAATGAAATTCAGTCAATTGACCAAAACGTGTTTCAAAATCTATCGGAAGTTTACTTATTGGATTTAACCGATAATCTACTCACTTCAGATTCGTTGCGGAACTTATTCTCTAGTTTTCAGAGGAAAAGCAAACTCTCGAAGATATCCCTCAGTAGGAATCGTTTAGAAGATATTCCACATGATACGTTTGTTGACTTTAAAGTCGCGGAAAGGATAACCTTGGATTTATCCCAGAATAGAATCAAGCTACTTAATATGACAGCTTTTAACGCAATAGAAAAATTGCAAAAATTGGATGTTTCGCATAACAATATTCGGACTGTCATACCGGGTGTTAGCCACCATCTGCAACAGCTCTTTTTTTCTAATAATAAGTTGGTTGCTTTACCAAATTTTTGTCTTCACCGAAACTCCTTTCCAGGCTTAACAAAATTGCAACTACAAAGCAATATGATTGGTAATTTCGTTCCGGAATATTTAAACTGCTTGGAAAAATTGGAATACCTGGATATCAGTTTAAATGCCATTGACTCATTAAAAACAGATTATTTTCATTCTTTCATGTCGCTTAGTTCGTTGTCTATCGCAGGACAGAGTAGAACGTTTTATATACACGAACGTGCGTTCAACAACAGCAAACTGCTTATTCTAGACCTAGCAAAAAACTTATTGATTATGAACCGCCTTGATGAACGTGCATTTTATGGATTGGGTCGGTTAAAAAAACTAAATTTGGCTGAAAATAAATTCTTTAAAAAGGAGGATAAACTAAGTAAAATGCTAGCTCCTCTCACATCTCTTAAACAGTTATTTCTGTTGGGTTGTAAGTTACAGACAATACCCACTGCTATCAAATATTATCATAATCTTACTCATTTAGATGTTAGCTGGAATCTGATTAAATCTTGGTCAGCCAAGTTCTTTGAAAGGAACATTAAATTGACGAACTTAAATGCAGGTCATAATTTAATTCAGACTGTTACAAGTAAAATGTTGCCTGCTGTGTTGAGGGCAAGATTGAAAACAATATCCTTAACAGATAATCCGTTCGTATGTAAGTGTGGATTGGTTTGGTTAATTCAATGGATTCATAGGGAACCCCACAAGTTTTGGGGTTATCCGGACGGCTATAGATGTCTGAATATAACGGAGAGAATTTGTCTGAATAACACTGGAGCGTTTATATCTGTGACAACGGTAACATGTTTTTTCGTCTGTGTCATTTTGATCGCTTCTGTTATCAACAAATATATCTGGCATATTAAATATCATATTTATATGTGGAGATACAGACCTAAGCAGCTGTTGGATATTGCAGAGAAACACTTTGTTCATGACGTCTTTGTTGCTTACTGTGTACAAGATGGGGACTGGGTTTTCCATGATCTTCTACCTATCGTGGAAGAAGGTGAAAACATTAAGTTGTGTATCCACGAAAGAAATTTTCTTGGTGGACGACTGATCATTGATAATATTGTACAACACATGGAAAACAGTCGTAAAGTTCTTGTTGTTTTGTCCAATGATTTTGCTAGAAGTAAATGGTGTCAATTTGAAATGAGTTTAGCTCAGAAATTGGTTATAGATAGGAGTATAGAGTCTATAGTAGTAGTGTTATTAGAGGATATAGAAGCAGTTAATATGAGTAAATCACTGAATGCTCTATTGAAAACTACTACTTATATCAAATGGCAAAATAATGACAACAAAGATATATTTTGGCAAATGATAAAAACATCACTGAAACGTCAATATGAATTATAATAAGATTAAAGTACATGGAACTGTTTACCACGGTTGTTTCATAGTCCGTAGTTTAAAGGGACAATCCCGATAAGAACAGGTCTCAAAAATTAAAGTCCGAGCCTTTATGAAATTTATGGACCAAAATATAGAAGCATGGTGTATTTACCTTGGCTCAAAGTTTCAGCTCAAAATATTGAGTCGTTTTGACGTTAACGTAACCGGACACGTAACCCTTTTAAGATTTTGGGTCAATTTTTTGATTGGGTGACCTAATAATCGATTCCCGTTTCTTGAGAGGTCTATATAGTGAATGACTCATGTACTGTACTTGATAACAAAAGGTAAATTTCACCTACATAATACATCTCATTTTTATAGAAAAAAGTCTGGTTTTATCCAGATACAGGGAATATTTTACTTTTTTACATTTGATTAGCAGTTTCCAGAAACATTGTGTAAGAATGCTAATCAATTGTATAATTGAGTAGCAAAATTTACCAATTGATTAGCAGTTTTTTAGTATGTAATAGAATTCTTATTTCACATAATTAGGCCTATATGTGACAATAACAATACCCACATTATTTGTATTACCAAACGGTTGTTTATATTTATATATAAAATAAAAATAAAAGTATGTGACCACATGTTATTCTTTGTACGAAACCTGGACATTCTTTATTTACTTCATACTCTAGTCAGATCTTTTCTGCGTCATATTTCCTCACCCAATCTTGAACTGTTGCTAATTTTAATGTCGAATTTGAAGACAGAACATAATATCATGTGTTTGAATTTCGCGACGTACCCTCGATCATCCGGTAATTTTATCTTGTAGTGTTTTGAATGTCTGTCTTGACGAATGTGACTACAACAGATATAGAAAGAAAGTATGTAGTGTTGTCATCTCTGTCATCAAAACTTTTTAGTCTATAAATAGCAGACGTCAACATGTACTGCTCTCGTTCCACTGGACCGTTGCAGAGGCACGTAAAGAGTCTTGATATAGACAATAAAATTGCGAGATTTCAGATTTGTTTTGATGTGTTTTACGATACTGAATGGTTTTAAAGTTAAAATTAATTTTCAAAACTTTGATTCGCGCTGAAGCAGGGTTTTAAGCTAATAATGCTAATCAAATATGAATTTGATTCGCAAAATCGGACGTTTGAGTCTCAAATTGCGATACGAACCCGGTTAAAATATTCCCTGTCCAGATACTGTATAATACAACGGTCTCCATTTCCAGATGAAGCATATCACAAATATCGGGTTAGTTGGTCGGCCGTAGGTAATGGGATATAAGGGATTTTAACAAAAAATTAAGCAGTTTTATTCCCCCAAAAGTTATCGGGATTGGCCCTTTAACAGACGAAATTATTTCTTACGAGAAACAAAGTCGCTTTATGTATTAGAATTTAGTTGAGGCTTTAATCAACAGACTGAATTATTTTTCACCAGGAACTAAGTGCTTTTGTGTGTCATGTTGACATATGTCTACTAATATTGTGCTTTCCTGTTTTGGCTACAAAATGGTTTGATAGTGTGGGATATTCTGATGCAATTGTTGCTCAGGGCGCACATCCTGGTCATTTCTCTGTCACCAGTGTACTGTGTACTATTGGCAGACCTCGACTCGTTTAAAGGGACAATAACATTCTTGCTGGCTTGGTAGCTCCAGAAAATAAATAATACCCTTATTCTAAGTTGTATCAAATCAATTGGTTGAATTTTTCCAATTTTTCAAAATAGGTGTGTTAAGATGAAATTTATATCATCATTTAATTGGAATATTCTAAAAAAAATACAATTTGTTGACCAGAATAAAGATTGGGACATATTATTCAATTAATTACAACAAGTCAAGAGTGTTATTGGGGCTTTAAAGTATACCCTTCTTCAGATGAGAGGGCGGATTCGCTAAAAAGTAGTTCTGCTATGTTCGTCTCTCATGAAACAAACGAAACAAAACAGTATAAAACTATCAAATTTTATTATAAATTAAAACATATATGCAGTTTAGTTTTGATAGACTGAGAAAATTATTTTATATTCTTTTATTTTGCAAGACCTATACGTGTATTGGCCTGGTTTTGAGTGACTCAAGACAAAAAGCTTTAATTCATAGTCAATCCATTGTTACGATAATAGTTTCGATTATCCAGTAATTATTAAATGTTGATCGTGTTTCAATCTATTCAAAATCATCACCATCCGATAGTCTAGAGAGTTGATTGTAGGCTTGTCGTGTAAACAATCAATATAAAATTTAAATAAAAGACCTGCAATAGGCAGATTTAGCTCTTGCATAATGCATCTTGAACATACAGGTCATTCGCGAAGTTTGAAGGAGAAGTCAACAGGATGTGAAGTACGGATAAGGGTGCATTTAAGTTTCGATTATTTGTAAATGTTTGTATGTTATGTATAACGATATACACGGAAGAATTTAAATACGTTCATCACTTAAAGTATGCAATTTCTTAAATAAGTTACGTAACCTTACTGGGTACATTTGTCGATAATTTTGTAGTAGTGTATATTTTTATGTATAGTTTGCATACGTATTTAATTATAAGATTTAAATTGCGTATTTTATTTATTGTAATAATGTATATTTTCATATATAGTTTGCATACGAATTTAACTAATATGATTTATATTACGTATTTTATTTTAAAATTAAAGTGACATTTATTTGCTGACGTTGATAACTAACAGCTTAACGCTGTTATATAAGAATATTGACGTATTAAAGAGACACTAGAAGAGTCCTTTATTGTGTATCATTTTAGATTGATTTTAAGTATAATTAATGGTGACGACTAAGACTTTCTAAACAATACGCGGGGATTAACTAGAGGCAATATAATTACCCAATATGACACGTCAAGGATTGAGTTAGGCAAGATTGGTTTTAACCAATCATTGACCAAACCTTTAGTTTTCTCTGGATGTTTTAAACATCCACCAATCAAAATTAAAAGAAAATAAATAGGCGTGTTATTCGGAAATTCAACCCTTTAAATTCGCGGACAATTCGTTTAGTCGTTGCCCTCCCCTTTGTGGCTGGTACAGGCTAGTTTCCTAGGAAACACCTTGTCTACGATATCACCTTAGGTGGAAGTGGACGTTAAACCCCACGAACGAACGAACGTTTAGTCGTTACTTGAATAAATGATACTTCTAACTACAATATTGGAACTCTGATTTCTATTTAAAGGTACGTCTCTTCATTTATTGTATGTAAAATGTTTTAAGTTTATTTCTATGTTTTTATATTGTATGAACTTTGTATTCGTAAGAATAAGATTTGATATTGATTCGATTAGTTAATTTATAGCATCGGTGAACTGAATTAATAGAAGATATATTTCATACTTCTAGTTTATACCAGCTAAATTAAATAGAATAACATCGGTTATTTCATTGATATATATAACGATTTTACTAAGCCGAAAAGTATGAAATCTAGTTAATACTTGTTTAGTAAAATAATCGTGATTTAAAATACTCGTCGATTTATCTTAAATATCAAATTATGATATCATGATTAAATAAACGGAAAAGTACGTTTCTTTATACGAAAACGAATTGATTTAAATAATGTATTGCTTTAAGTATATAATGATACATAAATTAGTAAACGGAAAAGTACGATTTTATTATAATCGAGCATACTTGTTTTACTAAAATTTATAGTTAAGATTTAAATGATTTCAGACATCAGATATCTCTCACAAAGCGAGTTATATTTAGTTTATATTTTTCATATTTACACCACCCATAATTGATTATAATTGTTTATTTACACCACCCACAATTGTTTATATATTCGCACTTTTATTTCATATATTTTGATATTGACTTGAATAAATGATACTTCTAACTACAATATTGGAACTCTGATTTCTATTTAAAGGCTACGAAAAGCGCACGTTTATAATTTCATTGCAAACTTTCAAGCATGTTGTCTGGGAAATTTCGTAACAAACATTTGTATATTTAAACAAAATCATTTTAAAGGAGTAAATTCTAAAATCTGGGGCGGATCCGGCGGCTTTGCCAGGTTGTGTTTTAAATGAAAGGACAGTTGACCCCGTTTAACGTCAATTTTTGTAATGAATCATTAGGGCCACACTTTGATTCAATTTCGTTGATGGGTCACGGTGGCTAAGTGGATAAGGCGCTGGTTCGCTAGCATGGAGGTCGGGTGTTCGATACCTGCATTGGCCGAGAAAGTTCATCTCGATTTTCCGGCGTGATTTCCCCCTTGTCAGTGATGCAGAATGAGGGCCTGACAAGGACAGCTGCCTAGTCGTTCGGATGGGACGAAAAACCGAGGTCCCGTGTACACATTGGGGTGCACGTAAAAGATCCCTTGGCAGTTGGAATTCGATATAAGAGTAGGCCGTAGCGCCGCTGCCCGGGCAAAATTTCCCGCATAGCACACTGTATGGCGTATGCCTGTCTTCCATTAGCCCAGGTTAGGTGCAAAAGAGTAGGACGTTAAACTCCATTTCATTTCATTTCATTTCAATTTCGTTGACGCAAAGCATTAATATGTTTGATCACACCTTTCTCAATCTGATTAAAATACAGATCTATAATAATTTCATTGTGTTTTTTATACTTTCTATTGCCTATACTACGGAGAACGCTAGATCGGCGACGGTCCTACGCATTTTAGCCCATATGACGTCATATATAGATTGTGGGTTAGGGTTAGGGTAAGGGCTAGGACCTGTAGATTTGGTCAAAGTCCCGAGATATAAACCGGGCTAGCCCTAACCCTAACCCATGATCAAGCCTAACCCTTACCCTAACCCACAATTCACATATGACGTCACAATTTGCGTAGGACCGTCTCCGATCTATCGTTCTCCCTATACTACACGAAGATCTGACCAGTTGTACATTGGAGATCGTGTCAGGGATCGTACGAACGGCTTTTGGTCCTATGACGTCAGACATTGAGCAATCAATCAGCGTTGACGTTTCTAGGGGTTTACCCACAGTTTCGTGCAGAGCACGCCAAGAACTGGCTGTAACAGACCGTTTCATTGGTTAACGCCTCACATCAACTAGAACGCCTGTTATAAAACAACTCTTCCAGATCCTAGTGTTGTGAAGACAAGTGCAATGAAATTTTGAACTATAAATAACGTAACGAAAAAGAAGCTGTGCTCTAATCAGATTGATTACCTCGCGCTTTAATCGCCCAACTGTTACAATTCTATGTAACTAAGCACAGGGGCGTTTTAAGGTTTATCATAGCGGAGGCTATACAATTTTGAGGGCCCTCTTTCGCGGGGGGTGGGGGTGTCTTTATTGGTGATTTTTATGAAAATCTATAAAACTCCTTTGACTAAGAAGAGGGGGTGGGGAAGGGAGGCAAACACCACCCTTGGATCTGCCCCTTGTGATACCCAAGCATTGTTGTTTGTCAACCTGTGTTTTCGATGTACAGATATATAAACGTTCAACGTCCTCTACCAGAGAGGGTGATATCGCAGAGTTTCCTTGTTTCATAATGTTTAGTGCAAGCCCATCATCTTTTTAAAAATCATTACACCGAGAAGAGTCAAAGTTTTATCTAAATCTTAGATACTGCATCTTTAAAGTATTTTTATATACTGTTGATCTTCTACCCCGGTTACTCATATCCGTCGTGTTGTAGACAACTTGTAGTTGTGTAGGCGAACGGGCACTTATATCTACATGAGTAGAGGTAAGTATCTACACGTTAAGAAGTAAGTATATTATCAAACTGATCCCGCAGTGAATATTCGCTTTGCCGCTACAATCACTGATAAGCATGACATCGACGAGGCTTAATGAGTACGGCATATTAACTTTTTTACTAGTGTAAATGGGTATTAAAATGAGTAAAATGCATCATTTTGCCCGAAGCAGTTAGGTGTTAAGTAAACATTGCACGAGCCGTTGAGCCAATGACTAACGCCGCGTGCAGTCAACGCACGTGTTGTGGACAGTCATCTGTTACAGAGATAATTCGTAAGTAATTCTCTGTGAAACAGATTGGTATATTATTTCTCGTAATATGGCATGATATAGGACAAATAGTACGATTAGACCTCTGGCTAATAGGAAAATTAGTCATTTCATTGGATTTTATATGTTCAATTGATATTTTTGTGGGATGAGAGTGAAAGGGAGAGAAATCTGGTTTAACATACGCTCGACACCAACTTGGTCAATTGTATTTCAAGAAACCAAGACCCGACGGAGTGGGGTGAGGTGAAGGAGGGGTAGGGCAATAATACGTAAGTACTCATTAATCCAGGTTATGGTCAATATGAAACAGATAATATGCTTAGACCTCTTTTGATTTGAGCAAAAGTAAAGCCGGTCATTTCTTTGGATTTTATATGTTGAATTGATTTTTTGTGGGACGAGAGAGAAAGAGAGAGAATGGGGTTTAAAGCCCACTCGGCACATACTAGGTCAATTCCAAAAAAGCAGCTTATCCGAAAGACAGCATAGATGCTGACCACATTTGAAAAGGAGAGTCTATCATGTTTACAAGTTGGACATTAACTCGAATAACGAACAACAAACTAGCTCGTTGCTCGTTTCTATCCAATCGTTTCTATCCCATATAAAACACCTCGTTATTCAGACAGATAGATAGACAGCTGGTTGGAATCTATTTCGCTTTAAAAGTGCCTTTATTATATACTGAGCTCCATAGAAAACGCATCACTTAGTTTTGCGTATACGATTTGAGCTGGGATGGTTCGCCTCTTGATAGTTTTATACAGTTTTGCTCGTTTACAAAACTCGGAAAACACTATGTTATACTGTATACCGGAAAACACCGGAAACACACCAAATACCGGAAAACACACTAAATACCGGTCAGTAGAAGGGTCAGCTCCGACACGGGAGCCCGGGCCGGTTCCCGGCCCCAATCCGCCCCTGGAAGCACCCTAAATAGGCAACATACAAAACCGAGTCACGTGAACAATAGGGGACAAAAGATGAATAAAACTAACTGTATTAATAATGATCTAACGGGGGATCACAGGCCGTCAAAGTAGAGCATCTTCATAGGTGGGCTATGTTACCCCCTTCCCCCAGCTGTCTTTTTGAATAAACGTCTCTCCCTCCCATGCTCTCTTTGAATAAACGAGCAAAACTGTATAAAACTATCAAGAGGCGAACCATCCCAGCTCAAATCGTCGTGTGACTTGTTTTATTCTGTGTAATAGCTAAGGGAAACCCCTTTCATTTTCCGCGAGCCTCTAAAGTAAAGACTGTGATTGTCCACTAGATGCAAGCGTTAAAGGGACAATCCCGATAAGAACAGAGTCTCAAAAATTGAAGTCCGAGCATTTATGAAATTTATGGACCAAAACACAGAGGCGTGGTGTATTTACCTTGTCTCAAAATTTCAGCTCAAAATATTGAGTCGTTTTGAAATTAACGTCAACACTGCTTATCCGGACACGTAACCCTTTTAAGATTTTGGGTCAATTTTTTCATTGGGTGACCTGCTAATCGATTCTCGTTTCTTGAGAGGTCTATACAGTGAATGACCCATGTACTGTTCTTGATAACAAAAGTTAAATTTCAACTACATATTATTTTTATAGAAAAAAGTCTGGTTTTATCCCTATACTGTATAATACAACGTTCTCCATTTCCAGATGAAGACTGTCAGGTTTAAGTTATTTACAAGCATAACACAAATATTGGGTTAGTTAATCGACCTTAGGTAATGGGTTTTAAGGGATTTTAACACAAAATTAAGCAGTTTTATTCCCCAAAAAATTATCGGGATTGGGCCTTTAAAAGCAATTTGTGCTCAAAGACTGCTAGATATATTACTTAAAGCGATAAGAAGTAAGAAGTAATAACTTGAAAGAGAAGCCAAAACTGCCGAAGAAAAATTCTAGACGATCACAGGGCTGTTATAAAATATGTAACACAGAAGAAATAGTATGCGTCAACGTGGGATGTTGGGAGTTCTCCCGGCTTATTTTCCACACCAAACCATAAATCTTTCTGGGGAACATACTATTAATTTTGATGATACAATAAAATATAAATTATTTAGAAATATAAACATTATTTACATAAATCATTCAGTAAAGGCTATAAATAGGTTTATAACAAGGAAAGCAAGACTGGTATGTAAGACTGGTTTGTAAACTGTTATTTGATTGGTTCGTAGACTCAAGCTACAACCAAGGCCAGAGCAGATAATTTGAAATCATGGAAACCCAGTAGACTGGAATGAGTCCACTGGGGAAACCGTGGATGCCCTTGTGACGGATATCGCAGTGGGAACAACTGACACAGGGTATCAGTGCGGGATAACACGTTTGTCTGGTTGACAGGACAGAATTTTCCATAGAATAATTTTAAGTGTCATCCTCCTCTGTATCGACCTCATGAGGTTTGCTTGGCTTGTCAAAGTTTTCAGATTGAAAAGGGCCACATAGAGTAGTAGAGGAGACACCACTGCATCTGCTGCTGCATCGATAAGCTTTGCATACCCCGAACAGTTGAAATGGGTTATTTTCAAGACCAACATCAATTTTTAATGATCTTGATGTGTTCTCTGCTGCTCCCAAAAACCACGATCCTCAAATTCGGGTTGATAGTTACAGAGTTATGATCATTAAGCGGTTTCAGTTGCCAGCTTGGGCGCCATCTTGATAAAAAACACTTTCCCGGGGGGTCCTACTTGGGTAAGTTTTTAGTATGTTAAAAAGTACAATGATGCCTACCAGAATCAGTTGAGAAACCTTTTGTGGCAATATTGTGCAGCATCTTTAGTTAGAGGTAGAGGCTATACTTGCATAGGTGAAGGACTTGTCATTACTTTGTCTGGCCACTCCCTGAAACGCATTGAGCCACCGTGGCTTCGGGCTATAAATGAACGATGATATATAGTTTCAGTTTGGGTGAAGATGTGTTCTTTTATACAAATTATACAGCGGTTCGTGGTTTCCAGCAGTTTTCCGAGCTCAGTTACAATAAAATTTGATAATGACGTCACAACGAGCAAGACGTAATGCCGCCAAAATGACGTTACCACTTTAGAATAAGGTCGTCGAAAAAAAATGTCGACATTTTCGAACTCGCGTGTATCGATTTCCTATAGGTCGGTAATACATTTATTTGCACTAAAGTCAGCTGCTTCGGAGATTTCGGCTATTTTCTGGTCGTCTGGCGGCCATATTGGATTTATGTTAATTATGCAAATTCCCCAAGACCGATAATGGCCGCTTTTGTTACAGGAGTACTAGAGATCATACCTGAACAGCTTCCAAAGAAATGGTTTCTGTTGCAGTTTGCTCTCATATTGCTATCTTTAACCACCTAATAGGGCAAGCGTGATGGTTGGGATTAGCGCTAGCGCTGTTTAAATCTCCTGCCTATGGTCAAATTTGCAATTACAGACATCTTCGGTATCTCCAGTGGTCTCATTCTATCCTAACCACTGAGTTAATCCACAGGGGGCGGGGCACGTATTCAAGTTATTGGCCAATGATGATTGTGTTAATTTTATCGACCAAACACTTCAATCGTTAATTGCAAAGGAAGTAACTCTCATCCGGTAAAGTGGAAGCAGACCACCGTTAAATTTCATCATCTCGGTACCCACAAATTGTAGTTTGTCTATTTATAGCAATTCTCTCAGTCTCTTTTCTCCCCTTTTGCATGCCATTTTTATTGATTTTTGGTGTACAATGGACGAAGAGGGTTTGAATTAATATTTTCTGCCAGGTTTTGGTAAATATTCATGATTTTGAGGCGGAAATATAACGGGGTTATTAAATTAACTACGGTGATGTGTACGGCAACTAGTTACATGTTCTAAGTATGCTTCTTCAAGTTTGTGTATCTCAAAATTTTGGCGGTGAACCTCACGCAGATTTTAGTGCAAAGATATGTCCATTTGTTCCTCTGTCTGTAGTGAAAAGTATTTGGGGACAAGTTGGAGATGGCAAAGTGGACAGAATTAACATTGAAGTCAATGGGGAAATTAATGGTGGTCTGCCTCCAAGTCCAAGTAAGCAAAACGCAAAGGCCCCCCATTCAAGAGACATAGTTTGGAGTAAGCCGTAAGCCAGAAGGAAGCCTAAATTATGAGAAAAGTTCAAATTATACTAAATGCATACTTATTTACACAAATTACAACTGTTATATAACATATTAACGAAGATCGGTATGCTGTGTATACATATATATGTAGGTTAAAGGGTTTCATTGACAATTTCGTTTTTTTCTGGAATTCGACGTCCACTTCCACTGGGATGATATCGTAGACATCACTGGGAACCAAATTACCAAGTATAAGTTCAATAATAATAAATAGAACATTCAAACATTTCAGACAAAGAACGAATAGTAATAATGATAACAAAAGTCGAACATATAGATGTTATACATATTTGAAATCAGCGAAACATACTACAGATTTTGATAATACAATTAAACATAAACGAATTAGAAATATATAAATTATTTACATAAATCATTCAGTAAATCGACATGTATATGGTTATCTACCCTTACAAAAATGAACGCGAAACTTTTAACCGTTTCTTTAGTAAGACTGGTTTGTAATTTTTTTTATTGATTCGTCAGCTTTGGCTACAATGA
This sequence comes from Patella caerulea, assembly GCA_036850965.1. Taxonomy (NCBI): domain Eukaryota; kingdom Metazoa; phylum Mollusca; class Gastropoda; family Patellidae; genus Patella; species Patella caerulea. The sequence continues at coordinate 12,002,186 of JAZGQO010000006.1, forward strand.
AATGAAATGGGGTTTAACGTCCTACTCATTTGCTCCTAACCTGGGCTAATGGAAAGCGGGCATACGCCATACAGTGTGCTATGAGGGAAATTTTGCCCTGGCAGCGGCGCTACGGCCTACTCTTATGTCGAAGACCAACTGCCAAGGGATCTTTTACGTGCACTCCAATGTGTACACGGGATCTCGGTTTTTCGTCCCATCCGAACCACTAGGCAGCCGCCTTGTCAGGCCCTCCTTCTGCATCACTGACAAGGGGACATCACGTCGGAAAATCGAGATGAACTTTCTCGGCCAATGCAGGGATCGAACACCTGACCTCCAGGCTAGCGAACCAGCGCCTTATCCAATTAGCCACCGTGACCCCCGACTACAATCAAGGATTAATCCAGGATATGGTGGAGATAACAATAAAATAAAATAAAAACAAGTATGAATAATCCTAACTGTGTGAGTCGTAGTAAATAATAAACGGATTTCTACCATTATGAACAAACTACTGTACTTTGGTTATTATAAACCTACCTGTGTGTTTGAAACGACCTCCCGTTAAATAAAATCCATTATACAACTAAATATACCAACGGAAAAACGGGGTTCTCTCTTGTAAAATTGAACTTCTCACAAACTTCGACATCGAGAAATAAAGATAGGCTGGCACTGCCAGGCAGGATACGCCCACATTTTCGAGAGATGGACAGAGAACAAGCAATACCGAAAGTGATTTTTCCTACATCTTTACGTCCTGTATTTCATACTGTATTGGGAGCAGCCATTTAGTTGGTCAGTTCCAGTCTGATATTAATGAAACTCGAAACCGACAATGGTTATGGTGTGACGGTACACAACCTAGAAATGTGACTTTTCATCAAAATCGGATAAGAATTGTGACCCGTAGCGAGTCCACAACCATGATATACCATATTTTTACACTATTCGCGTACAAACGGCGACCATTTCGTCCGGCAATTTTGGTACGATTTTCACGAAATTAGAACTCAACCTTCCTCATCAAAATCGAATTAAAATTGTGACCTATACAGGGTCCACAACCATGATATATCATTTTTTTAACAGTATTCGCGTACAAACGGCGGCCATTTTGTCTGTCAATTTTGGTCCGATTTTCCTGAAATTCAAACTCAACCTTCCTTACAGTGCAACGGTGATATAATCAAACATTTTTTTAAATTGGATAATAATTGTGACCTCCAAAGGGACCACAAGCTAAAGAAAGGGGGATTTTGCGTATAACCAGGGGCCATAATTCAGGAAGTTACGATCCGATATGCGCAAATATTGAAAAGAACCAAGATCTTTGGGTTATAACCATGAATTTCAAGTTTCATCAAAATCGAATTAAAATTGTGACCTTTACAGGGTCCACAACCTTGATATACCATTTTTTAACAGTATTCGCGTACAAACGGCAGCCATTTTGTATGACAATTTTGGTCTGATTTTCCCGAAATTCGAATTCAACCTTCCTTACGGTGTAACGGTAATATAATCAAACGTTTTTTTAAATCGGATAATAATTGTGACCTCCAAGCTAAAAAAAAGACGATTTTGCATATAAACAGGGGCCATAATTCAGGAAGTTACGATCCGATATGCGCAAATATCGAAAGGAAGCAAGATCTTTGGGTTATAACCATGAATTTCAAATTTCATCAAAATCGAATCAAAATTGTGACCTCCACAGGGTCCACAACCTTGATATACCATTTTTTAACAGTATTCGCGTACAAACGGCGGCCATTTTGTATAGCAATTTTCGTCCGATTTTCCCGAAATTCGAACTCAACAACCTTCTTTAGGGTGTGACGGTAATATAATGAAACATTTTTTTAAATCGAATAATAATTGTGACCTCCAAGCTAAAAAAAAGGCGATTTTGCGTATAATCAGGGGCCATAATTCAGGAAGTTACGATCCGATATGCGCAAATATCGAAAGGAAGCAAGATCTTTGGGTTATAACCATGAATTTCAAGTTTCATCAAAATCGAATCAAAATTGTGACCTCCACAGGGTCCACAACCTTGATATACCATTTTTTAACAGTATTCGCGTACAAACGGCGGCCATTTTGTATGGCAATTTTCGTCCGATTTTCCCGAAATTCGAACTCAACCTTCCTTAGGGTGTAACGGTGATATAATCAAACGGTTTTTTAAATCGAATAATAATTGTGACCTCCAGAGGGACCACAAGCTAAAAAGGGTGATTTTTCGAACAATCAGGGGCCATAATTCAGGAAATTACATTCCGTAAGCCGCAAATATCGAAAGGAACCAAGATCTTTGGGTTACAAACATGCATGTCAAGTTTCATCAAAATCGGTTCAAAATTGTGACCTCTATAGGGTCCACAAGCTAAAAACGTGATTTTTCGTACAATCAGGGGCCATAATCCATGAAGTTTTGATCCGATACATGCCAATATCGAAAGCAGCCGAGAACTTTTGGGGATAAACCTATATTTCAAGTTTCGTCAAAATCGGATAAGAATTGTGACCTGTAGAGAGTCCACAAACAAATTGTGGACGGACGGACGTCCGGACGGACAGGGGCGACGACATAATACGTCCACATGAAAATGTGGGCGTATAAAAAATGGAAGCTTATTACGTCACTTATCGGAATAGATCATTTCGTATATAAGGGGGTCAAAGCTATTTTACGACAATCCAAATTTTGTGTTGGTGCGTTCGATTACTGACTGGCGCCGCGCTTACTCTAGCCACCACGGACGCGTTCGGATTACCGATGATGTCATTCGAACGGCTTACTCGCAACAGGCCGAAGTAACCTTCCCAAGGAGATGGTTACTTGTGGAAGTATCCAATTATTCAATATGGATTCAATTATTTGATCGAAGTTATATTTGCAGATTAAGTTTAGGCGACGGAAGAATAATTGTTGACATTTTTCTCGGATTTAAAATAACATATTTACGTTCCACAGTAGTGTTTTAGTGATTCTACATCTTGGTGTAACGATTCCAAGAATTAAAAAAAAGACCACTCAGTGTCCTTTCAATTGCCCAATTCGTCCACTAAGCAGATTGTTTTACCTCTACTAAACTCACTGGGACGTAAGTGTGAATCCATAGTGTGCGATCATAACCTTTCCCTCCTAACTGCAATTCTGGTAAGCCGTTGTGCTTGTTAACAAAGTTAACAAACGTTACATTGGTTGCACGAAAATGTGATTTAAAGTATGTTCTGCATAATATGGGCTTTATTTCGCTTCTCTGGATTTAATAGTTCCAATGAGATACCAATGAAAAGGTCTAAAGTTTGTTGACGGATTATTGTCTGTGCGTTATTTATTAGAACATCGAGCATAATTAATTGTTTGGCGGCGTTTATTTTCCATTTTGATACCCGCAGAAAGCGCCTGTCGAAACGTACTCGAGGATCCTGGTCGAGTAAGCACGGGGCAAGTAATCGAACGCGACATTTATGAATAAGCTATTTCTCTGAGACCCAGTAATGAGTTTGGGCGTTTACAAACATAAATACGCCCATAGTCCAATATTTTGTTTCCGGCTTGTATTAATGTTTTGGTTAGGTAGTTCGATGGGATTTTTTCTTTTGAATTACATTTGATTCACTGGCCTTGAATCTCATCCTTGAATATTTATTCCTGAAGAAGAACTTAAGCAGTCCTGTCAATTAACCTGGGCAATCTGCTGTAGCCGAGGTAGGCCTAAATTCCGATGTACTTTACATTTGCCTCGGCAAAATTAAAAGCCGAGGCCATTGAATCATTGAATAGGTATATAACGTTTTTATATATATATATAAATACCAATAATTATTATCAACAAATCATACCGCGCATCGGTTTAATTATCGGTAGATGGTTTCATGTCTTTCTATTTCTCTTTGAATGTTATTTCTGGTGTGTTCAGAATTCTATAATCGTGAAATTCACAAGGCAGTTTATCCATATGATTGTACTCTCAGTTGTTACTTATTTTGAAATCCACGGAGAGTGGAATTTTCCGATGGCATTTCGTAGATCGCGATCATGCCCCAGCTAATCAACGCTTTGAGTTCTATTGCCTTAAAAGGTACCATGTCATATGAGTTATTGTATGCTGCACAGATGGTTAAATTTAGTGCCGCGAAACTTGCACGAATTTCCCCCACGGTCTGCATAATTAATACACAAAACCCAATAATACACGCAATCTGCGATGCCCTTCTGGCGTGTGATTTTTTTGTTTTAAATACATTTTTATGAAGACGATAAACGATGTTTAGACATCCAGAACTGTTCTTATCAAGAATTTTCGATTTCGATGAACAAAAAATTAATTTAATCAGGAACATTAATGGTATGAACAGTCGGAACGTGAATAAAATATGGAAATAATTAAGAAGCGGTGGTCATTTTTCATACGAAATATGATCAATTAAAATTATGAAATAAGTGTGTTTATTTATATATGTTAGCCACAAAGTTGACTATTATTGACTGGGCTGCAATGTGTTTTATAAAAATATATATAATATACACGGGTGAAATTATGAGATGAAAAGCAATATTATACATGTATTCGTATAATCGGTAAATAAAATTTAGTAGACTGACCATCAATTGGTTCAAAATTAATGTCATTGTCTCCAGTTGCTTTTTTCTTGCCCAAACTCAAACGCTCGAAAAGGTCGTGTGCTGTTTTGATTAGCCTGTAACACAAGTGGTTATCAATAATTACCCCCTTTAACATAATTACGATGGTTTAGCCCATAACGTCACATATATAATGTTGTGATGGACACAGACGAAAATACAAGCAAAAGCATTGACTTTTCAAGAGAGAACCCCTTTTTTCCGTTGGTATATTTAGTTGTATAATGGATTTTATTTAACGGGAGGTCGTTTCAAACACACAGGTAGGTTTATAATAACCAAAGTAGAGTAGTTTGTTCATAATCGTAGAAATCCGTTTATTATTTACTACGACTCACACAATAGTCAAAATTCGAAGTCCTAAAAAACGGTAGAGGCAAAATAGTGTCATCAGCAAATGGACTGTTCGCCGTGTACTAAATACACAAAAAACAGTGGTAACAGGAGTCCGGAAGAGTAAGCTTACTCTGCCTGGTGCCACAGCTGTGTCCAAACTATTAGACGAAATCTCAGTAAAATAGCATGATATGACGAACGGAATGGGACCACCGGGGATACCGTCGACGAGCCGCATATGATTCATATACATCGGATGTAGGGTACATAAAAAACGGCCACATTATCATATAAGATAACTACAAATAATAGATACATATATAAGATTTTTATACATAACATAATAGGACTATTTTTCAACACACGTGTATCTAGAGTGTGCACATAATATACACAAATATAAGATTATTACACAATATTAGATTACATAACATAAACATATATAAGATTACTACACATAATATGCACATGCATGCGATTTCTACTGATATATAAGATTGTTACACATAATATAGTCCTACACATATATAGATCGTTCATATATGAGATTATTATACACAATAAAAACTATGTAAGCAATATAACATAGCATAAAATGATATGTTTACATATCAGATCGCAACGAACGAAAACGCTAATTCTGTATTGATGGTAAGTTTTCAAAAGTGACAGTCGGATTAGTTGAACTTAAACATGTAGTGCGTACACCAAACCGAAGACATTCATAATGTGAATATTCAGTTAACCTGTGAAAATCCATGTCTGTTTTTGGCAGTGATGAATAGATAGTCACAGAATGGGTGCGGTGGGATCTCGTAGCGAATTAAATGAAATGAGGTTTAACGTCCTATTGTTCTGCCGTGTCTTAGCATACGCTGTACAGTGTGCTATAGGGTAAATTTTACCTACGCACCATGAAACAGACCCATGAGCAGTTCCATGTACTTTAATCTTATTATAATTCATATTGACGTTTCAGCGATTTTTTTACCATTTGCCAAAATATATCTTTGTTGTCATTATCTTGCCATTTGATATAAGTAGTAGTTTTCAATAGAGCATTCAGTGATTTACTCATATTAACAGCTTCTATATCCTCTAATAACACTACTACTATAGACTCTATACTCCTATCTATAACCAATTTCTGAGCTAAACTCATTTCATATTGACACCATTTACGACTAGCAAAATCATTGGACAAAATAACAAGAACTTTACGACTGTTTTCCATGTGTTGTACAATATTATCAATGATCAGTTGTCCACCAAGAAAATCTCTTTCGTGGATACACAACTTAATGTTTTCACCTTCTTCCACGATAGATAGAAGATCATGTAAAACCCAGTCCTTATCTTCTACACAGTAAGCAACAAAGGCGTCATGACAAAAGTGTTTCTCTGCAATATCCAACAGCTGTTTAGGTCTGTATCTCCACATATAAATATGATATTTAATATGCCAGATATATTTGTTGATAACAGAAGCGATCAAAATGACACAGATGAAAAAACATGTTACGGTTGTAACAGATATAAACGCTCCAGTGTTATTCAGACAAATTCTCTCCGTTATATTCAGACATCTATAGCCGTACGGATAACCCCAAAACTTGTGGGGTTCCCTATGAATCCATTGAATTAACCAAACCAATCCACACTTACATACGAACGGATTATCATTTAAAGTTATGTGTCTCAATCGTGTCATAACCACTTCAGGCAGCATTTTACTTGTAACAGTCTGAATTAAATTATGAGCTGCATCTAATACCGTCAGGTTAATGTTCCTTTCAAAGAAATTGTTTGGCCAGGATTCAATCAGATTCCAGCGAACATCTAAATGAGTGAGACTATGATAATATCTGATGGCAGTGGGTATTTTCTGTAATTTAGAACCCACGAGATATAATTTTTTAAGAGATTCCAGAGGAGCTATCGCTTTACTTAGCTTATCTTCCGTTTTAAAAAAATAATTGTCAGCGAGATCTAGGTATTCTAATCGATCCAATCCATAAAATGCACGTTCATCCAGGCGGTTTTTAGTCAATGTGTTCTTCGCTAGGTCTATCAATAGTAGTTTGCTGTTGTTGAACGCACGTTCCTGTATATAAAATGTTCTACTCTGCCTTGCAATACGCAAGGCGTTAAGAGACTTGAAAGAATGAAAATAATCTGTTTTTAATGAGTCAATGTAGTTTAAACTCACATCCAACGATTCTAGCTTTTCCAAGCAGTTTAAATATTCTGGGGCGAAATTACCAATTGTATTATTTCCTAATTGCAAATGTGATAAATCTGGATAGGAGTTTCGGTGAAGACAAAAGTTTGGTAAAGCAACCAACTTATTACTAAAAAAAGAGAGCTGTTGCAGATGGTGGCTAACACCCGGTATGACGGTGGATATTTTGTTATGCGAAACATCCAATTTTTCCAATTTTAGCATTGCGTTAAATGTTGTCATATTAAGTAGTGTGATGTCGTTCTGAGATAAATCCAAGGTTTTACTTTCCGCAGATTTAAAGTCAACAAAAACATCATGTGGAATATCTTCCAAGCGATTGTTACTGAGAGATATCCAGAGAAGTTTGCTATTTCTCTGAAAACTTGAGAATAAGTTCCGCAACGAATCTGAAGTGAGTAGATTATGGGCTAAATCCAGTAAGCGAACCTGTGAAAGATTTTGAAACACGTTTTTGTCAATAGACTGAATTCCATTATGGTGTAGAGTTAGCCTTGAAATTTTTGTGTTACTTATGTTTAAAACTGTAGTTGGACCTAGATGAGGTAAATGATTATATTTTAAAAAGACTGCTGTGGTGTTATCGGGAAATTTTGGAATATAGGTAAGGTTTGTATTATAACAGTGAGCACTCTGATCACCGCACTGACATAATCCGGTTGAACACGCATCCTGACTTGCCACAGATGGCAAACAAAGAGCAAGGATAACAGCAGCCAACATCTTACATGGATCTAACATCAAAACAGTTCCCTGAAAAATAAAAGTAGAATATTTATGTTGAGACGTTTGAAATAAAAGGCAGTGTGAAGTTAGCTCGATTTTCGTTTTTCAATATTGGTGAATATCGAAAAACGAGTAGCTCGTTATTCGATATTGGCGAATGTTGAAAAACGAGCTACTTGTTTTTCGTCATTCAAATTTGAATCTCAAAAAAGTAGATTTGATGGATGTGTAGCTAAAGAAAGTCTCCAAAACACATCTGATTAAATCGGTGATCTAAAATGAAATAAATATCAAAAATGTGGATGCCTGAGCAGTAGATACACATAAAAAATGCCTTTCTCCTTGTTTTGTGATATTGGCGAATCTCAAAAAACGAGCTACTCGTTTTTCGATGTTCAAGCTTGAATCTCAAAAAAGCAGACTTGATGGATGTATTACTACAGAATGTCTCCAAAACACTTTATTATTAAATACGTTTTCTAAAACGAACTAAAGATGTCGTTAATGAGGGTGCCTGAGCAGTGGATTCACATAAAAACTGTTCTTTCTCGTTGTATTTTGATATTGGCGAATCTCGAAAAACCGTAGCTCGTTTTTTCGATATTCAAATTTGAATATCAAAAAAGCAGATTTGATAGATTTGATGGATGTATAGCTACAGAATTTCTCCAAAACACATTTTTTTAAATCAGTGATCTAAAACGTACTAAAAATACCATAACTGGGGATGCCCGAGCAGTGGATTCACGAAAAACTGATCTTTCTCCATATTTTTGATATTCGCCAATATCAAAAAACAAGGAGAAAGAGCAGTTTTTATGTGAATTCACTGCTCCGGCATCCTCAATTATGATGCCTTTAGTACGTTATAGATCACTAATTTAATCAAATGTGTCATGGAGACATTCTGTAGATAAACATCCATCAAATCTGCTTTTTTGATATTCAAGTTTGAATATCGAATAACAAGTAGCTCGTTTTCGCCAATATCAAAAAACAAGGAGAAAGAGCAGTTTTTATGTGAATCCACTGCTCGGGCATCCCCAATTATGATGTATTTAGTTCGTTTTAGATCACGCATTTAATAAAATGTGTCAATTTAGACATTATGTAGATAAACATCCATCAAATCTGCTTTTTTGATATTCAAGTTTGAATATCGAAAAACAAGTGGCTCGTTTTTCGAGATTCGCCAATATCAAAAAAGAAGGAGAAAGAGCAGTTTTTATATGAATCCACTGCTCAGGCATCCTGAATTATGATATCTTTAGTTCGTTTTAGATCATTGATTTAATAAAATGCGTTTTGGAGACATTCTGTAGATAAACATTCGTCAAATCTGCTTTTTTGATATTCAAGTTTGAATATCGAAAAACGAGTGGCTCGTTTTTCGAGATTCGCCAATATCAAAAAACAAGGAGAAAGAGCGGTTTTTATATGAATCCACTGCTCAGGCATCCTGAATTATGATATCTTTAGTTCGTTTTAGAAAACATATTTAATAAAATGTGTTTTGGAGACATTCTACAGATATACCTCCATCAAATCTACTTTCTTGAGATTCAAGTTTGAATGTCGAAAAACAAGTAGCTCGTTTTTCAACATTCGCCAATATCGAATAACAATCTAGTTGTTTTTCGTTATTCGCCAATATCGAAAAACGAGTAGCTCGCTTTTCGATATTCACCAATATTGAAAAACGAAAATCGAGCTAACTTCACACTGCCGAAATAAAATGGGGTTTAACGTCCAACATGTATCCACCAACCAGACCGACAGTTTGCAACAGATTCTTTTTTCATCTATGACAAGGTTTGGGGGCTTTGGTGTGGAACTTTTCACCACAATAGGTCCACAAGATATCGGATTTCTGAAAATAAATACATTCCACAAAATATCTTGTGGAACTCTTATGGTGAAAAACACCAAAGACCCTAATATCTTGTGGGTCTCTTGTGGTGAAAGGACAACACAGAATAAAATATTGTAGAATATATTTTCCCCACGGTTTACAAGATAATAGGATAAAATATTATTGTTCAAGCAAAATAAAGAAAATGTTTGATAAATTTGTCATGGTCCACCTTTCCAAACGCCCCCATACCGTGCCATTTCAGGGTATAGAAATTAGGTCATAAGTAGATGAGCCCTATTGATATTCAGCTTTATAAAGTGTACAAATTATGGTCATGAGATGACGATTGCTCAAAATATTTAGTGGTCTGCAACCTTCTGTTCCACAGTTACCACTTCCCCCAAAACCACGTAAACGTGATGGATTCTACAACTTTTAACGGATTTGTCAAGCTTGTGAACACGATAGAGACCATGTGCCTTGAAGGATGCTCTTATCAAATTTGATCAACATCCATGCTGCTCTTTTTTTTTCTTTGGACTGTCTTTGATTTGTGTGCGTAGTGCGATCCTCCTGTACTTACTATTAGGAGACGCCAATTTAAAGCGGAATTATGCAAGGTTTAGACACGGGGCTGACAGTTGTCGCTATAATAGTTATAAATAGATAATCAAAATAGAATTTGTTGACAATTTCAGTCAAATCACTTCATTTTAAGCCGAATTATTTGCGTTAGAAAACCAGTGCAAACTCGATTGTCATTGCTGCATACAATTGTAACGGTAATAAACAAAGTCTCGATTATCCATTTTAAATTAAATTATTAACCTTCATTTGTATTTAAAGCTTTTGAAAATCTGGAATATCCGATGGCACCGACAGTTGATCACAGGAAAAAGGGGTAAGGTGGCCAAATATTTAATTGTATCAAAAGGTCTGTCGTTGAGTCACATGACGGGTTTATTGGAATAGAATTGACCTCGTTCGTGTCAAGTGGTCGTTAAACTCCATTTCTGTCTCTTACTCATAATCTTTAAGTGGCATTTAGCGATCGGTAAACAGATTAACAGAACACAGTTTTTATGGGTTACAATCACTAGTTTATTCTAAAAGCACGACGTTTCGACAAGTATCGACGTTTCGACATAGTATTTGTGCCAAAGCTTGCTATATTATGAAATATATAAATACTTAGCTTACCTCTCCACATATGTAGATAGAACAGCTGCCCCTTCGCTTACACAACTACAACACAACTGATATGAGTAACCGGAAGATCAACAGTATACAAAACACAATTTTAAAGATGCAGAATGGAAGATTTAGAACAGGCACTGACACTTCTCGGTAAAATAATTGTGATATGGATAATATTAAAAATTTCAGTCAAAATAAATTATACCTAAATTATAAATGTTGATAAGAATAGTCTAGTCTCGGTTACTATTACTGTCCTTGCAATGATAAGCAAAGTCTCGATTATCCATTTGTAAGTTAAAACATAGAGATGGTGTTTCAATCCAGTAAAAGCACTAGTAACCGATGATCTTAGAGAGTTAATTTAGGTTCGTAATGATAAATATCTGATTAATAATTTATATAACATTTCAGCCTAAAGGAAAGGTCCGCAATAGACAGATTTAGCTCTAAAATAGAAATTCCTACAATATCTTTTAAATATAAATGCCAGTTATAGGCAAATTTAGCTCTTCCATAATGCATCTTTAAAGACAAAATTCATCATTCCAAGCAGCAGTATATGAATCACTTGAAAACTTAAATATTGTAAAAGATGAAAGGCCTGCAATATGAATCACTTAAAATCTAAAATATCGTAAAGAGATCAAAGGCCTGCAATATGAATATTATATTGCGAAAGATGACAAGAAAGGCGTAACTGTTAAATAATACATTATTTGAAGTCTTAATGCGTCATTTTAAACAACAATATGAATCACGTGAATATCAAATAAGGAATATGCTTCAATCAAACTGGTTCATACACAAATCCTATTTCGTTTCGATTTTTTATAGTTCAAAATTTCGTTTCACTTGTCTTTACTACACTGGGATCTGGACGAGTTGTTACACAACTTGCCTTTATGTATGTGTATGTATGTGTGTAAGGTATTGGCCAATGAAAGCATCTGTAACGGCCACTTCTTGGCATGCCATGCACAGGACTGTGGGGCAGGTTAACGCAGATTGGTTAATCAATGTCTGACATCATAGGGTCAAACGTCGCCCGTGCGCCCACTGACTTGGTTAGCTGTTTATATAAGTGGGGTTTGGGTGGCCTGGAATGTTACGCTTCGAGCTCTAGCTGACCGGTCATCTCTGGCTTCCGGTCGCGGATTTCGATCCATAGTAAAATATTCCGCGACACCGGTAAAATAAGGAAACTTTGCGATACGGACGACTCTGATATCGAATTCGAGCCATCCATGATTTGTTGCACGTGCACCCCAGGGTGTACATGGGACCTCGGTTTTCGGTCCCCATCCGAACCACAATACTTTATCCCTTACCAGCACTTCAGTGCTACACCACTGACACCACATCGGAACTGTTCGATGACCGTTCCCGGTTCACACGGTCAGCTAACCAATATCGCACTCAATGAGTCATCACAGAACCCGACCTATCGCAAGTTGTATAATGGTCATGAATGTATTTATTTAAATACTTCCCTGTAAGCTTATAGACATAATTTACAAACCTTTAAAAATTATCGAAACTAGGAAAGTTTAAATTTTCATCTTGTTGGGTTTATCATAGCCTGTCCCGTGACTTTCTGGCAAACGGGTAAAGTACATGTAGTTGTCAAAATAAAGTCCCCGAAATCTATAATAATACTCTATTTTTACCTTTCTTCTAATTGAATACCACATATTTGTATTGAATTGAGCCACTCTACCTTGTGCGATTTTTTTCTGGCACCGATAATTAATTGTGAATGCAGCTGCAACAACCTGATCGGGTGGTTGGAATTCAGGTCGGCATAGAGTGAGATTTCGGTTGCAATCCGATTGGAAAGTTTGAAGTTGGTTAATTCGCGAGCTTGAATAGCAGAAAACCTATTTGCATCACGGGACCATATTATGCTATAAATTTACCTGATATTACTATATTTATCTTGGTAGGATGACACCGATAAATCGTGACACACCCTTCATAAAAAAGGTTTCTGGTTATTAACAAAAATCACGTCATGCTCAAAATGTATTAATAATATATTACATTAAGCATTTCTCGTTGATGTTATACATATACAATATACAATTTCACACATTATTGACATATTTATTCAACGAAGCCGTTACTCACATAATCTATGCGACAACGTGAAAGAACATAAAAGGTCTATTTATTTTTTTCGTGCAAACCAGTGTTACATAGAAGATGTTAATATTATTGTATTGATGCTAGTTTCTCAAGTTTGCAGCTACATAAATACAACAGGAACATTAATTAATCAGGAACTAAACTATCGAGAATTATTTAAGCCCCGGGCTTAACTTCAAATTTGACCATGTCAGTGATAAAACGATTCTTTTTATAACCGTCTCATGGCACTAACAGTATAAAGTACACCAATTCGACGTGAGTTCATCAATGTCAGCACATGTGGTTTGAAAATTTAATAGGGAGACCACTCTAAAATACATATTAAATTTAAGCCCACGGGCTTAATATCAAAATTTAAACTCGTTATTAAGCCCATTGTCTCTTAGAATGACTCTTACCTCTTCTCAGATGATCGTTTGGTGGGGCCCTTTCTACTACAGATGGAGCAACTTAATTTACTATATCGCAGACATCCAATAGCATTGAGAGCTGATTATGGTCTTGGTAAGTTCACTAATGTTTAATCAATAATTTATGTAATATTTCAGGTCTAACTAAATGCCTAAAATAAGCCGATTTGTCTCTTGCATAATGTTTGTGGAATTCAGAAAATACTATGAAAATATCATCAATAGATTATCTACCTGGTAGGATTTAATCAGATTAACAAATGACCCATCAAAAGATTGATATTGTCTACAGGAGGATGTCAGATTGATATTGTCTAGAGGAGGATATCAGATTGATATTGTCTACAGGATTGGCTGAACTTCTAGTAAGAATATCAATCTGGAAACATTCGTAGTGTAAAAATTCAGTTATCAACACATATTATATTTCTGTATTCGAACACGAGGATTGGATACAGTCTCGGATTGGGTGGGGCGGGATTCTTGTAGCACTGAACTGCGGACCATGAAACAGTTCCATGTACTTTAATCTTATTATAATTCATATTGACGTTTCAGCGATTTTTTTACCATTTGCCAAAATATATCTTTGTTGTCATTATCTTGCCATTTGATATAAGTAGTAGTTTTCAATAGAGCATTCAGTGATTTACTCATATTAACAGCTTCTATATCCTCTAATAACACTACTACTATAGACTCTATACTCCTATCTATAACCAATTTCTGAGCTAAACTCATTTCAAATTGACACCATTTACTTCTAGCAAAATCATTGGACAAAACAACAAGAATTTTACGACTGTTTTCCATGTGTTGTACAATATTATCAATGATCAGTTGTCCACCAAGAAAATCTCTTTCGTGGATACACAACTTAATGTTTTCACCTTCTTCCAAGATAGGTAGAAGATCATGTAAAACCCAGTCACTATCTTGTACACAGTAAGCAACAAAGACGTCATGAACAAAGTGTTTCTCTGCAATATCCAACAGCTGCTTAGGTCTGTATCTCCACATATAAATATGATATTTAATATGCCAGATATATTTGTTGATAACAGAAGCGATCAAAATGACACAGATGAAAAAACATGTTACCGTTGTCACAGATATAAACGCTCCAGTGTTATTCAGACAAATTCTCTCCGTTATTTTCAGACATCTATAGCCGTCCGGATAACCCCAAAACTTGTGTGGTTCCCTATGAATCCATTGAATTAACCAAACCAATTCACACTTACACACGAACGGATTATCATTTAAGGATATTGTTTTCAATCTTGCCCTCAACACGGCAGGCAACATTTTACTTGTAACAGTCTGGATTAAATTATTACCTGCATTTAATTCCGTCAATTTAATGTTTCTTTCAAAGAACTTAGCTGGCCAAGATTTAATCAGATTCCAGCCAACATCTAAATAAGTAAGATTATGATAATATTGGATGGCAGTGGGTATTGTCTGTAACTTACAGCCCAGCATAAATAATTGTTTAAGAGATTTGAGAGGGGCTAGCGTTTTACGTAGTTTATCCTCCATTTTAAAGAAGTTATTTTGTGTTAAATCTAGCTTTTCTAATTGATCGAGTCCACAAAATGCACGTTCATCTAGGCGGTTAATAGTCATTAGGTTCTTTGATAGATCAAGAGTTAGCAGTTTGCTGTTGTTGAACGCACGTTCCTGTATATACAGTGTTCTACTCTGTTCTGAGAGAGACAACCAGCTAAGAGATTTGAAAGAATGAAAATAATCTGTTTTTAATGAGTCAATGTAGTTTAAACTCACATCCAGGAGTTCTAGTTTGTCCAAGCAGTTTAAATATTGCGGAACGAAATTACCAATGTTGTTGCTTTTTAGATGCAATGTTTTTAACTCCGGAAAGGAGTTTTGACGAAGACAAAAGTTTGGCAAAGCAGCCACCTTATTATCATAAATTTGGAGGTTTTGCAGATGGTGGCTAACGCCCGGTATGACTGTAGATATTTTATTACTGGAAACATCCAAATTTAGCAAGTTTTCTATAGCGTTAAATGATGTCATATTAAGAAGTTTGATATTATTCAGAGATAAATCCAAAGTTATCCATTTTGCAGATTTGAAGTCAAGAAACGCATTATGTGGAATGTCTTCTAAGCGATTTCTACTGATGGAAATCTTGGAGAGTTTACTATTTCGTTGCACAGAAGAGAATAGGTTCCGTAGCGAATCGGAAGTGAGTAGATTATCGGTTAAATCCAAGAAGTAAACTTGCGATAGATTCTGAAACACGTTTTCATCAATATATTGAATTTCGTTCTGGCGTAGAATGACTTGTGATATTTTTGTGTTACTTATGTTCAAAACTGTAGTTGGACCTAGATGAGTTAAATTATTATTTCTTAAGCGGATTGTTCTGGTGTTATCTGGAAATTTTGGAATGTAGGTAAGGTTTGTATTATAACAGTAAGCAATACGGTGTGCGCACTGACATAATCCGGTTGAACACGCATCCTGATTTGCCACAGATGGAAAACAAAGAGCAAGGATAACAACAGCCAACATCTTACATGGATCTACCATCAAACAGTTCCCTGAAAAATAGAATATTTATTTTGAGACGGTTGAAATAAAATGGGAATTAACGTCATACGTGTTTGCACCATTCAGCTTTTTAAAGATACGCTCCCATTTCCAAAACTTTGTGAACATGATAAAGGAACCTTGAATGTGTTTTGCTCAAATTTGGTGCGAAAATTATAGTCATGAGATTACGATTGCTCTAAATATTCAGTGGTCTGCAACCTTCTGTCCCACAGTTACCACTTCTCTCCAAAATCCTATAAACGTGATATATTCTACAGTTTATAAAGGAATCCTTTATCAAATGTGATCAACCTCCATACTTTCCTTCGGATAATCTATGGTTTTGGAAACATTTTCTTTTTTTTTCTTTTTAATTTTAAGTGAAGTCTGTGTTGTTAATGCGGTTTATTTGGGTGTACGAAGTGCGATCCTCTTGCACTTACTATAATGAGATGCTTTTAGCGAATCTCAAATTTAAAGTGGCATTACGTAACATTTAGATATAGACTGACAGTTTTGGCTACCCGAGGGAATCACGGGGCTAAGTGGGTAAAATGCTGGCTGACAAGGACAGCTGTTTATATGTGTACACATTGGCATGCGCGTAAAAGATCCCTTGACAGTCGAAATTCGATATAAGAGTAGGCCATAGCGCCGCTGCCCGGGAAAATTTCCCTCATCGCACACTGTATGGCGTATGCATATCTTCATTAGCCCAAGTTAGGCGCAGAACAGTCGGACGTTAAACCCCATTTCATTTCATTTTGATTTCGCTACCCGAGTTATTGACATATCATCGTTTCTATTTTTACTGTAATGTTTAATCAATTATGTTCGGTGAAATACGCCTGAGGTCTCTATCGATTGACAGCCAATAGCGTCTGGTTATTCCAGTCTACACCGATACTATTTATTGCACATGCTCTTCAGATACATGACGTCACCGTTGGAATGATTTGTGGAATATGGCTAGCCTAGTTATTCGAGACCTTACCATATTCCTGAAGCAATGTTAAATCTGATTAGAAATTAAATATTTGAAATTCCACTGTATAGAGAATAAAATTTAGTCATTCATAAGTAGAGATTGATAGCTTTATTAAACAATGGAATATTATCACTGGTTAAGTGTGTATAATTATCAGGTTAACATGACCTGTAGTAAAATTAAAATTAAAGTGAATCTAGTCGGTAGGTTAAAGAGAATCTATAAGGTATGAATTTGTTGTTTTTGATATAACTAAGGAATAATAATAAGGCACGGAATATGTAATAAAGTAAGGAATTAATGTTTGTCTCCGAATCAAAATGGGACGACGGCAGAGCTAAGGAAAGAGTTGGCCGTCTTTTCTTCTTTTGGTTCGATAATTTGTGTTGTATTGTTGTGACTCTAGTCCAAGTCTCAAACTTATGGTTTTAGTCGAGTAAGACTAAAATTGGTAATAATTTAACTTTTGAATACAATGTTAAATTGCCAAATATTCGTGTTTTTCGTTGTTTCATATATAATGCAATTTTGGGACTCTAGTCCAAGTTTCAAAATTATGATTTTAGTCGATTATAGACTAAATATGGTAATTTAGCTTTTGACGAAAAAGTTGAATTGCTATTTTTTGTGCTTAAGCGTCGTCCATGTGTTCAGCTATGTAGTTTTGAGACCCTTAGTCCAGGTTTCAGGATTATGGTAAGTTAACTTTTGAATAAAAAATTAGGTTGGGGTTAACCTTAGGGCTTTTGGGTATAGTTTTTCTTCGGAAAAACTGAAATTACCGGTTCTTTAAATTTATCAGATTATCACATACGAGTTTTATAGGAGTTTAAGGTTGTACTGGTTATTATAAACAATAGTATTCACACTATGTTAAATTTGACCTGTGTGAAAGTCAGCTGATGCGTTGATAAAGGATATAGTAAACTATATACGTGTAATTCAAATCTAGGAATATCATGTTTGTAAAATATAGACTGATGTTTGGGGGGGGAGTGGGTGCGCAACCATTTCCTTCAACAAAGTTCTATTCTAAATCATGTTTATAAAATATGGACTAATGTTCGAGTGAATGAAACTGTAGTCATTCACTGGGGAGATAGTTGTAGATAAATTAAATGAAATTGGATTTAGCGTCCCACTGTAGGCTATAATGGGATGTCATTCAAATAGTTGCTAATGTAATAATACCAGAGGCGCCCCCACCCTTTTTCAAAATTCCTAGATCCGCCCCTGAATACAGGAAACGAAATTATAAACTTGTCACTTATCGAATTCAAGTCAAAAGATAGTCTAGAGATTTATAATTAAAGAGACACATCAAAGTTTAGTTAATAATTAAATACAGTTTAATTTAATTTTAATTAAAAGTCACAGTTACTTATACGTTTTAGGAATAATATATAAATATAATGTTAGTCGAATAGCAAACTAAAGTTTTTAAAAAATTAGGAATAGTTAATTCTTGGTCTGATGGCAATGACATGTTTGATTGACGGAAACAATTGTACAAACCAACCATACTTAGAAGAAAAAAGGAAAGTTTTCAGCTGAAACAGACCAATAGAAATCCAAGAAGAAGAAATGGTTTACCAGTTTACCAAATTGAGATTTCCAGCGACAGAATTTAAAGTGAAACCTGAACTTTTATAAATTAGAAGTGATGTGTTATAGTGTTTTGATATTAGGGCACTTGAAGATTGTAAAAAGACAATTTGTCTGTGATGTGTTATAGTGTTTTTGATATTAGGACACTTGAAGATTTTAAAGACAATTTGTGTTTTCTGTGTTTAGGTTTAAGTGAATTTTGATAGGACTTTGAAGTACAGTGATTAACTTTTGGGGAGCTTTTGCATGCGACTTTTGATTTTGAAAATTTATGTTTTCTTAGCTTTGTTTATGGTATAGTAATCGTTTATATTTGTCTGTTACGGGAATAATTAGTTAGAATATCTATGTTCTATATATATTCTTAAAGGGGGGGGGGTGTAGCACCGTCGTCGTTGCCACATTGTTTTCAATTTATTGATAAGAAATCGAGAATCGATGGTTTAATATTTCATTAATTAATATCTTTGGCAAGTCAGTAGATTCACATTATTGTAGGTATGCACTAAAGTCAACTTAGTCAATGATTGACATATTGTTACATAAAAAGAGGTATAGAACCATAACAAACTGGTTCTATCTTTCACCAAAATACACGTGCTAGGAATTTTTTCTATTGCGTCATTTGACTTAATTTATCCAATCATAACATTGTTTGCAGAGGTTCATGGTCATGAACATGCATGTTTCTACATGATATTCACAGGGCTATAAAACAAACTATATTATATCTTTAAGACAGACTACATTTAGATTCCAGAGAGAATACCATATGAGTTCCAAGACCGCAGAAAACTTGCCCAGCGAGTTTGGCTGGCGAGCTTGGCTGGCTAGGGTAAGAATGACTTTAGTTAGTATTGTAATCTATACTATGCTTGTATGTATCCAGCTTGAATATATAAAACGTAAAAATGAAATGTTGCATTGTTATTCCTGGTAAGACAAACGTCTTAAGAAAACAGCAAGAAGAAATACACAACGTGACGGAGAGGAAAGACGATCAGAGATAAATTCTAGACGGTCACAAGGCTACTAAAATATGTAGTAAGAAAAGATGCATGGGTCGTACGTAGGTTGTGGCGACCGGTTTGATGAGGTCCGCTCTCCACGTCTGACAAAAATACCTATGGTACTACATGGCCCGCTAACCTGGAGGTCAGAAGTTCGATCCCTGTATTGACCGAGAAAGTTCAATAAGTTTCCCCTTTTGAGAAATGCAGGATAGTGAGGAGGTGTGTGTGACAAGGACAGCTTCCTGGTCTTTCGGGTGGGATAAAAAAAAAAACGAGGGACCGTACAGGAAAAGATCCCTTGGCAGTTGGAATTCGATGTAGAACACTGTATGGCGTTTGCCCGTCTTTATTAGCCTAGTTCTTTAGGAGCAAAGCAGTAGGACGTTAAACCCCATTTCATTTCATTATATAAAATTCAATTTTACTTTTGCCCAATTCAAAGTCCCATAGCTTGCCATATTATGAAATATATAAATACTTAGCTTACCTCTCCACATATGTAGATATAACAAGTACCCTTTCACTTACAAAACTATAACACAAGTGAAATGAATATCCGGAATATAAGGTCAAAGGTTTTCAAAAATAAACACGCAGTACATAAGATTGAGATAAAGAGCTGACACCACCCCCGATTGATAATCTATTTAGCATTTGAGACCAAGAAATAGGCTTTCATCTTTAAAGTCATGATGCGTCATTTTGAACAGGAATATGGATCACGTGCTAATTAAAATATCGTAAAGGATGAATTTCTAATAGGAATATGATTCAGTTTGTTTTCCACGAAAATGTAATGGTATGTTTTAAAACGGAGAACGCTAGATCGGCGACGGTCCTACGCATTTTAGCACATATGACGTCATATATAGATTGTGGGTTAGGGTTAGGGTAAGGGCTAGGACCTGTAGATTTGGTCAAAGTCCCGAGATATAAACAGGGCTAGCCCTAACCCTAACCCATGATCAAGCCTAACCCTTACCCTAACCCACAAATCACATATGACGTCACAATTTGCGTAGGACCGTCTCCGATCTAGCGTTCTCCTTTTAAAACTGACTGAAACCAAACCGGAAAGCTATTAACTACTGGTATTTTCTTTGGGTGGAATTTGGAGTTTGGGAAACACATTAACAGAAAACAATTTCTATGGGAAACAATCACTGTTTTTATTCTAAAAGGACGACGTTTCGACAAATATTCTCTTATTCTTATCAAGACCAATGACATTTAGTAAATTTCAGTTGAATATATAAGAGTTGCATGGTGAAGCCATTCCAGGTCATTCGCAAAGTTTCATTCGATGGCTCTACATATATAATCATACATTTCAATCAATTGGTAAACGGAAGAATTATTTGGTTGAAAGCCCGACTGTAAAGGGGTTATAAGATTGTGGCGTAGAGTAAAATTAAAAATATGTTTGTATACAATTTTTTCAAATACTTTTCCAATCGAACTGAGAAGAGATATAGGACTATAATTAGAACAATCATGAATATCGCCTTTCTTATGTATCGGAACTATATTAGCTTCCTTCCAGCAGTTTGGAAAAATACAATTTTCTATTAAAATGTTAAAAAGTTTGGATAGGGGATTACTAAAAGAATTGGGTAGGCTTTTCAGAATAATATTATTGATGTTGTCAGGACCACAGGATGTTTTCTTTTTTAGGGAGAGTAGTGTAAGTTTAACGTCATATCGATTTACAGAGAGGTCGTTTATAGTCGCGTTGTACGTTGTAACAAAAGGGAGAGCATTGGAAGATTTAGAGTCTGTTACTGGAGGCAGACCACCATTAATTTCCCCATTGACTTCAATGTTAATTCTGGACTCTTTGCCCACCTCCAACTTTAACCCAAATTTTCGTTGGGCGAAATGCTTTTCACTACAGACAGAGGAACAAATGGCCATGTCTTTGCACTAAAATTTTTATGAGGTTGAGATACACGAACTTGAAGAAGCATACTCAAAACATGTATCTAGTTGTCGTACATATCACCGTAACCAACCTAATAACGCCGTTATCCTTCCGCCTCAAAATCATGAATATTTACCAAAACCTGGCAGAAAATATTAATTCAAACCCTCTTAGTCCATTCTAGGCCAAAAAATCATCAAAAATGGGCATGCAAAAGGGGCGAAAAGAGACAGAGAGAGAACTGCTATAAATAGACGAACTACAATTTGTGCGTACCGAGATGGTGAAATTTAATGGTGGCCTGCCTCCTATGTACAGTGTGATATAGGGGAAATTTTACCTACGGACCATGAAACAGACCCATGAGCAGTTTCGTGTATTTTAATCTTATTATAATTCATATTGACGTTTCAGTGATGTTTTTATCATTTGCCAAAATATCTCTTTGTCATTATTTTGCCAGTTGATATAAGTAGTAGTTTTCAATAGAGCATTCAGTGATTTACTCATATTAACTGCTTCTATATCCTCTAATAACACTACTACTATAGACTCTATACTCCTATCTATAACCAATTTCTGAGCTAAACTCATTTCAAATTGACACCATTTACTTCTAGCAAAATCATTGGACAAAACAACAAGAACTTTACGACTGTTTTCCACGTGTTGTACAATATTATCAATGATCAGTTGTCCACCAAGAAAATCTCTTTCGTGGATACACAACTTAATGTTTTCACCTTCTTCCACGATAGGTAGAAGATCATGGAAAACCCAGTCCCCATCTTGTACACAGTAAGCAACAAAGACGTCATGAACAAAGTGTTTCTCTGCAATATCCAACAGCTTTTTAGGTCTGTATCTCCACATATAAATATGATATTTAATATGCCAGATATATTTGTTGATAACAGAAGCGATCAAAATGACACAGATGAAAAAACATGTTACTGTTGTAACAGATATAAACGCTCCAGTGTTATTCAGACAAATTCTCTCCGTTATATTCAGACATCTATAGCCGTCCGGATAACCCCAAAACTTGTGTGGTTCCCTATGAATCCATTGAATTAACCAAACCAATTCACACTTACACACGAACGGATTATCATTTAAGGATATTGTTTTCAATCTTGCTCTGAACACAGCAGGGAACATTTTTCTTGTAACAGTCTGAATTAAATTATGCCCTGCATTTAATTCCGTCAATTTAATGTTTCTTTCAAAGAACTTAGCTGGCCAAGATTTAATCAGATTCCAGCT
The DNA here is from genome assembly GCA_036850965.1 of Patella caerulea. Lineage (NCBI taxonomy): Eukaryota > Metazoa > Mollusca > Gastropoda > Patellidae > Patella > Patella caerulea. Next base: position 12,025,106 of record JAZGQO010000006.1, read on the forward strand.
AACATCTAAATAAGTAAGATTATGATAATATGTGATGGCAGTGGGTATTGTCTGTAACTTACAGTCCAACAGAAATAATTGTTTAAGAGATTTGAGAGGGGCTAGCGTTTTACGTAGTTTATCCGCCATTTTATAGAAGTTATTTTGAGCTAAATCTAGCTTTTCTAATCGATCGAGTCCACAAAATGCACGTTCATCCAGGCGGCTAATAGTCAATAGGTTCTTTGAAAGGTCAAGAGTTAGCAGTTTCCTGTTGTTGAACGCACGTTCCTGTATATACAGTGTTCTACTCTGTTCTGAGAGAGACAACCAGCTAAGAGATTTGAAAGAATGAAAATAATCTGTTTTTAATGAGTCAATGTCGTTTAAACTCACATCCAGGAGTTCTAGTTTGTCGAAGCAGTTTAAATATTCCGGAACGAAATTACCAATCTTGTTGCTTTTTAGATGCAATTTTGTTAACTCTGGAAAAGAGTTTCGAGGAAGACAAAAGTTTGGCAAAGCAGCCAACTTATTATAAGAAATGTGGAGGTTTTGCAGATGGTGACTAACGCCCGGTATGACTGTAGATATTTTGTTATTCGAAACATCCAAATTTAGCAAGTTTTCTATAGCGTTAAATGATGTCATATTAAGTAGTTTGATATTATTCAGAGATAAATCCAAAGTTATCCATTTTGCAGATTTGAAGTCAAGAAACACATTATGTGGAATGTCTTCTAAGCGATTTCTACTGATGAAAATCTTGGAGAGTTTACTATTTCGTTGCACAGAAGAGAATAGGTTCCGTAGCGAATCGGAAGTGAGTAGATTATCGGTTAAATCCAAGACGTAAACTTGCGATAGATTCTGAAACACGTTTTCATCAATATATTGAATTTCGTTATGGCGTAGAATGACTTGTGATATTTTTGTGTTACTTATGTTCAAAACTGTAGTTGGACCTAGATGAGTTAAATTATTATTTTTTAATTTGATTGTTCTGGTGTTACCTGGAAATTTTGGAATGTAGGTAAGTTTTGTATTATAACAGTAAGCAATACGGTGTGCGCACTGACATAATCCGGTTGAACACGCATCCTGATTTGCCACAGATTGAAAACAAAGAGCAAGGATAACAACAGCCAACATCTTACATGGATCTACCATCAAACAGTTCCCTGAAAAATAGAATATTTATTTTGAGACAGTTAAAATAAAATGGAAATTAACGTCGTCCATGTTTGCACCATTCAGCTTTTTAAAGATACGCTCCCATTTCCAAAACTTTGTGAACATGATAAAGGAATCTTGAATGTGTTTGGCTCAAATTTGGTGTGAAAATTATAGTCATGAGATTACGATTGCTCTAAATATTCAGTGGTCTGCAACCTTCTCTCCAAAATCCTATAAACGTGATATATTCTACAGTTTATAAAGGAATCCTTTATCAAATGTGATCAACCTCCATACTTTCCTTCGGATAATCTATGGTTTTGGAAACATTTTATTTTTTTTTCTTTTTAATTTTAAGTGAAGTCTGTGTTGTTAATGCGGTTTATTTGGGTGTACGAAGTGCGATCCTCTTGCATCTACTATAATGAGATGCTTTTAGCGAATCTCAAATTTAAAGTGGCATTACGTAACATTTAGATATAGACTGACAGATTTGGCTACCCGAGGGAATCACGGGGCTAAGTGGGTAAAATGCTGGCTCGCTAGCCTGGAGGTCGAATGTTCGAACCCTGCATTGGCCGAGAAAGTTCATCTCGATTATCCGGCGTGATTTCCGCTTGTAAGTGATGCAGGACGGAGGGCCTGACAAGGATAGCTGTTTATTTGTTCGGATGGGACGAAAAACCGAGGTCCTGTGTACACATTGGCGTGCACGTAAAAGATCGCTTGACAGTCGGAATTCGATATAAGAGTAGGCCACAGTGGGAGGTAATCATCCTACCCGGAGAAGAAAACCCACGAGGTTGTACAGGCGATCCTACTCCTTGTCACGTACAACCGGGAAATCCAAATCACACCAGTTGACTCAATGACAGACCTTATGATACAGCGCGTACGTACTAACCATTCGGTCACCCACCTCACCCAGCCCTACCCCGTAAAGATTAACGTTTTGTCGTCATTTTAGACTTAGCTCCGATTAGACGCATGCGAGTGGGAGAATTTTACTTTGGCGTTTTCTGTTTCTCTTCGTTGGAAAAGTCTACTCGACACAAACTAGGTCATTTCGGGGCTAACATATGGTTTTAACTTTATTTCAATAATTGGCTTGCGTGTAGGGGTCTTTAGCAGTGAGTTCCCGGATAAAAACCACGAGGTTGGACCGGCAACCCTACTCCTTGCCACGTACAACCGGGGATTAATTTACAAAAGAGTCAATTTGTAGCTTGTTTGCGATGTAATTTATATTCATTGAGTAAAGTGGGTGGTTTCGATTTCCAAGAATAAACAAGAATAGTTATTCCTGGTAAGACAAATAAATGTCTTAAGAAACAGTAAGAAGAAATACACAACGTGAAGGAGAAGAACGACGATCAGAGATAAATTCTAGACGATCACAGGGATCATGGTGGTTAAGTGGGTAAGAGGCTGGCTGTAGCACTATCGTCGTTGCGACATTGTTTTCAATTTATTGATAAGAAATCGAGAATCGATGGCTTAATTTTTCATTAATTATAATATCTTTGGCAAGTCAGTAGATTCACATATATGTAGGTATGCACTGAAGTCAACTTTGTCAATGATTGACTTAATGAGTTGAAGAGAGTGGACGTGTTTAAGAGAGCTGTGAAGATTAGCCAACCGCGAAAGGAGATTCTTAATAAGTGTCAAATGGCCCTGTCTTGTGATGGTGATTTAAATGTAAAGCTAAATAAAATAATGAATTTAGCAGCAAACTTGGATATACGTTTACAACATATCGAACAAAAGGTGATAAAAATAGATGAGGTTCATTCTATATTATCAGCAGTCTCTACCAAAATCCATGATTTGGAAATACAAGTGAATTCTATCGGGAAGAAAAATCATGAATTGGAAGAGAGAACTAGGACACTTCACCAAAGTAACAGTGAATTATTAAGAAAAGGCTGATGCAAAATTGGATATCTTAACAAAACAGGTAGACCCAGATAGCGACGGGCAGCAATTAATTTGCAGAACATATAGATTGACAGAAAAGCTGGAAGAGATGGGTGCAACGTTGACAGATTTACAGTGTCGGTCAATGAAACAGAACCTAATCTTCCATGGATTACGCGAAGACGACAACGAGAACACTGAGAGTAAATTAAGAATCTTTATTCATCTTGAACTTAAAATAAACCACAGAATAGAGTTCGGCAATGTTCAGCGATTTGGCAGACATCGCACTGATAGATTTCTACCTATAGTCGCACGTTTTCTTTACCACACAGACTTGGCATTGGTTAAAAGTAACTCTTATATTCTTCAAGGTAAGCCATATGGGATCAATGAGCAATATCCTCAAGCCATCGAATCAGCTCGCAGAAAACTATACCCAATCATGGAAAATTTGAAGGCCGGTGGTAACAAAGTAAAAATGGTACGTGAAAAGCTCTGTGTAAATGATAACCTATATACAGGTCCAACAGAACAAATAATTCTACCCAGTAATATACAAAGCCAACACTTTAGAGGTGACTCTAATAAACCCCTACCTGTCAACAGACCACGGGGAACCAGGGATCACCGCAGACCCCCAGCAAAGAGACAGGCCATTTTTAGTTTGGAATCTGAGGGCAGCCCACCGAATAGGCAGACAACGGAATAAGACGAACCCGAGAGTGGCATAGGTATAATTTCTTGGAATGTCGGTAAAGGTCTCTGTGCAAAACTCAAGAACAAAGACTTTGTGAAGAAGTTATGTGATTTTGATATAGTCTGTTTATTTGAATGTTGGATTAGCAATAATGATGAAATAGAATTAGATAACTATACATCTTATAATTTTCCTAGAACTCATGTGAAAGGAGGGGTGTCAGTTATCTTTATTAAGAATAATATTGTAAATAGATGCAGCATAGTGTATAACATTTATGATTGCATAATAGTTATCCAAATCACTCCATCAGATCTAAATACTAAAGATATATATATAATCGCTTGTTACACCCCCCCCCCCCGAATAGTGTTTATTATTCGTCAGTCCCTGATTTTGACCCTTTTTCCGAACTCCGAGAGCTATTACTTAAATACTCCATTGATGAAAATGTATTGGTATTAGTTGGAGATTTTAATAGCAGAACTTCGACTAATCCTGACTTCATTAGATATGATAAATTAAATCCCGATATTGAGTCGAATTTATTATCTCTGTCTCATTACTCACACGATAATGATGAAAACTTACAAACTAGACACAAAATGGATGAAGCGGTCAACTGTTATGGGAGACAACTTCTATACTTTTGTGTTATGACTGGTTTTCGAATTGTAAACGGTAGATTTGGGGAGGATAAAGAGGGTAATTTTACTTTAACTAGTTCAAAAGGCTCCAGTTGAATGGATTATCTCATATTACGCTGTGATAATTTCAAACTCTTAAGTCATTTCTGCTCTGGAATATTCACTGAGTTCTCTGACCATTCACCATTGTGCTTTAACATTAATGTAGCAATGAATAGAAGTCATGAGAAAAATGAAGCGAAGGGTCAAAATTGTGTAAATTTTAGATGGGACGATATGATGAATGACAAAATCAAGAATGACCTTGAAGCGTCCTTGAACCATATCTCATCTATGTTTCATATCACTGAGCAAACTCAAAAATGCATTGACCAGGCTGTTGATAACTTTTCAAATTCCCTTTATGACATAATCTCACCGTATTACAAGAAAACTATTTATACACGTAAGGTGAACTCAAATCACATTAAGAGCGCAGATAAACCATGGTTCTATGATCTTTGTAAAGATAAATACAATTCATATCAATTAGCATTAAAATCCTTTAACAAGAAAAAATCAGTTATGAATCGAATAAATCTCTCAAAATGTCGACTTGATTATAAAAAATATGAAATTATAGTAAAGAATACTTACAAAACCCACCAAGGAAATATGATGGATCTTTTGAGTAAAAATAATCCTAGGAGATTTCATAAACTGTTTAAAAGGAAAAAGACCCAAATGTTAAGTAATATTGAATTAAAATAATTTTTTGAGCATTTTTCTAAACTATCGTCACATGACTCGGAACATAACAAGGAAATTGACGAATTTATTAATACATATGATATTCATTTCCCTCATCACTATAATGAGGATTTAGATTTCCCAATTAATACTGACGAAATGTTTAAGGCTATAAAGAATTTGAAAGCGAAGAAGGCTTGTGGTTTTGACCAGATATTCAACGAGGTGTTTATACTTTATTCAACGAAACTAATCACATGTTTGCTAATATTATTTAACAATATTCTAAAGTCTGGAATATACCCAACGTCATGGTGTATAGGAAATATTGTTCACGTATTTAAACGCCGAAATGTCAATACCCCAGATTGCTACAGGGAAATTACTTTAGTTAGTTGTATGGGGAAGCTCTTCACAATATTAGATAATAGACTTGTAGCTTTTGACAAGATAAACAACCTAATGACACACTCACAATTTGGCTTCAGAAAAGGTTTGAGTACGACTGATGCTATATTTATCCTTCAATCCTTAATAAATACAACACTAAAAAACAAGAAACGGTTGTATTGCTGTTTTACCGATTATAGTAAAGCTTTTGATTTGATCAATCGATCATATTTATAGTACAAATTAATTCATTCAGGTATTGATGGCAAGCTCATGAAAGTGGTTCGCTCTCTATACAGGTAGTTTATCCGAATTATTTTCATGTAGTGCTGGCCCTGGTGCTGGGTTATTTCAAGGTGAAATATTATCACCTCTATTATTTTCATTATATATTAGTGATGTTGAATCTCATCTTAAATCCAGTAATTGTCAACCACTTTCCTTATCCTACCTAAATCTATTTTTAATAATGTATGCCGATGATAAAGTTTTATTTTCTGAAACGCCAAAGGGATTACAGGAGTTGTTACATTCACTTGCTGTATATACTAATAAATGAGATTTAACAGTAAATACTAGTAAAACTAAAGTAGTTATTTTTAGAAATTGTGGCAAAATAACAGGTAAAGAAAAATGGGAGTTTAACGGTAATGAATTAGAGGTTGTGAATGAATTTAATTATCTAGGCATCTTACTTAAGTTTAATGGTAAATTCTCGACTACGCGGAAAAACGTAGCTTTACAAGGAAGAAAGGCAATGTTCTCCGTTATTAAAACTTGCAGGGAGAATTATTTTAATGTCAAAACATCACTGTATGCCAATGATACTGTACCTATGTTGGTAGTATATTAAATTATGGTGCTGAAATCTGGAGGTTTCATAAAGCACCCGAATTTGACAAACTGCGTTTTTATTACCTAAAATTAATTTTAGGTGTTAAACGATCCACGAATCATGAAATGCTATTATTTGAACTGGGTAGATATCCTTTACATATCTTAAGGAAAATTAAAATTTTTAAATATTATATTAAACTTTTTTCTACAGAAAATGACTTACTTAGATGTTGTTTAAATGACATGTTTAATAATAATGATAACTGGATTTGTAGCCTTAAAATGAATTAGATGGTCTTTGGTTAGGGTGTATGTGGCAAAATGTTGACAAACATTCAGCGTTCATTTTTAAACAGAGAATATTTGATATCTTTAAACAGTCGTGTTATAGCAATATATGCCAGTCTCCTAAAGGAATCTACTATCAACATGTTGTATTAAATTTTACACTCCAACCCTATCTTTTAAGGCCTATAAAGCCCTTGCTATTAAAACATCAGCCAATAAATTATTTATAGAAACCGGTCGATATACTAAAGTGCCACGTGATCAACGATTATGTATGTTTTGTCAGCTTGAGGAAGTGGAAGATGAATTTCACCACGTCCTAATTTGCTCGTCATTTGTGGATATAAGTTTATTAAGTCGTATTATTACAACAGACCTAATGTTTTTAAATTCTTCCAGTTACTAAGTACCAGTAATATAAAAGACTTGTATAAACTAGGTAAATATTTGTCGATCAGAGTTGTTAAAAAAAAAATAAAAAAAAAATAATAATGTAATTAAAGAAAATGTAGAAAGCCTAATTGATTAAAACCTAAATGCTGTTTGGTATAATTAACTTTAATTACTAACTTTGATGACATTATAATAATATATAATTTAAATTTCCACTCCCTGTTTAATTACTTTGTATATTGTACATACTTTTTATTGTGTAAATAATGTAATTATATGTATACTGATGAGTTTTATACTCAAAGTAAATAAAGAACTGAACTGAACTGAGATATTGTTATATAAAAAGAGGTATAGAACCATATCAAACTGGTTCTATCTTTCAACAAAATACACGTGCTAGGAATTTTTCTATTGCGCCATTTGGCTTAATTTATCCAATGATAACATTGTTTGTGCAGGTTCATGGTCATGAACATGCATGTTTCTACATGATATTTATAAATCTATAAAACAAATTATATTATATCTTTAAGACAGACTACATTTAGATTCCAAAGAGAATACCATATGAGTTCCATGACAGCAGAAAACTTGCCCAGCGAGTTTGGCTGGCGAGCTTGGGTGGCTATTGTGAGAATGACTTTAGTTAGTATTGTAATCTATACTATGCTTGTATGTATCCAGCTTGATATATATAAAACGTAAAATATATGAACTGTTGCATTGTTATTCCTGGCAAGACAAACGTCTTAAGAAAACAGCAAGAAGAAATACACAACGTGACGAAGAGGAAAGATGACCAGAGATAAATTCTAGACGATCACAAGGCTACTAAATTATGTAGTAAGAAAGATGTATGGGTCGTACGTAGGTTGTGGCGACCGGATGAAAATAAATATCCTGACTATATGGTCAAAGGTTATCAAAAATAAACATGCAGTACATGAGATTGAGATAAAGAGCTGACACCACCCCCGTATAATAGTTTAAAAATAGATAATGAGAATAGAATATAATGAAAATTCCAGTCAAAGTGTACTATTCCAACAAAGTTGTGCACGTTAGATAATTTGAGTTTATGAATGTTGACCAAAATATTCTAATATTGGTTATCATCGCAATCATAATAAGTAAAGCCCCGATTATCCAATTTTGAATTAAAACGCATGAGATGGTGATTCAATCCATTTAAATCACAACCATCCAATGCTTAGAGAGTTGAATTTTACATAAATGTCAAATTGATAATCTATTTAGCATTTGAGACTAAAAAAGAGGCTTTCGTCTTTAAAGTCATGATGCGTCATTTTAAACAGGAATATGAATCACGTGCTAATTAAAATATTGTAAAGGCTGAATTTCTAATAGGAATATGATTCAGTTTGTTTTCCATGAAAATGTTATGGTATGTTTTAAAACTGACTGAATCCAAACCCGAAAAATATTAACTATTGGTATTTTCTTTGTGTGGAATTTGGAGTTTGGGAAACACATTAACAGAAAACAATTTCTATGGGAAACAATCACTGTTTTTATTCTAAAAACACGACGTTTCGACAAATATCCTCTTATTCTTATCAAGACCAATGACATTTAGTAAACTTCAGTTGAATATATAAGAGTTGCATGGTGAAGCCATTCCAGGTCATTCGCAAAGTTTGAAAGAATAAATTATTCAAACTTCCGTAGTTTCCATAATTTGTAAAAGTTTATAATTTATGTATAAAAGCTTACAGGGATGTATTTAAATAAATACATTCAGTACCATCATACGGGGAGAAATGGGGTTTACCGACGTCCACTCGACACAAACTAGGTCATTTCGGGACTAACATAATATGGTTTTTAAATTTTATTTCAATAATTCGCTTGGGCGTAGGGTTGTTTAGCATTGGGAGGAAACCGGAGGAAACCCACGAGGTTGAGAAGGCGCCCCTATATCTATGCCGCATACGCTCACACCAGGGATCGAAACAACATTGAATCGGACTAGACCGATCTTTAAAATAAATCAGTCGGCTTTTTTTGAGTAGAAATCGTGAAAAAGGCTTTATTTTATAGGTTTTGACGTTTGATGATAAAAACCAACGTTGAACACCGGGGATACCGATGGGGATACCGAGGATGCTCTCTAATTCGCGGGGCATAAGTTTGATAGAAATTTGGTAGAATTCCATCTGCCATAGGATTTTTTACGTGTATACACGGGACTCGTCCCATTCGAACGGCTACACTTTGGCCTTGTCACACCGATTATCCTGCACCACTGTAAAGGAGAAACCACGTCCGAAAAAAAACGGATGAACGCTACACTGAGAACTTAGGTGTTCTAAAAGTTTATTTTTAGCAAGAATGTTCGTTTACGGTAACATTCCATTCTTAAATTTGGAATATTGACTTTACAGAGAACTTAGGGTCATTAGTAGTTTATTTTAGCAAGAACGTTCGTTACCGTAACATTCCATTCTTAAATTTGGAATATTGACTTCACAGAGAACCTAGGTTCTTTAAAAGTTTATTTTTAGCAGGAATGTTCGTTTACAATAACATTCTATTCTTGAATTTGAAATATTGGCCGCACAGAGAACCAAGTGCTCTAAAAGTTTAATTTTAGCAGATGATTAAGATTAAGATCACCGGAATGTGAAAACAACTGTGAAAGACACAAAAATGTCATGATTTAACACTGCAGATTATTGGACACAGATCAATAAATATTTCTACGCCGCCACCCGAATATAAGGCGAAAGTTAATTTAAGTCTTTCTCTTTCCCTCCTCTCCCCTTGTTTTCATGGCGACTTTTTTTGACATTTTGGTGTAGAATTGAAGAAAACCCCTGGCTATAAAATACATATTCTGTCAGGTTTTGGTGAATATTCATGATTTTGAGGCGGAAGGATACACGAGTTTGTTACGTTGAAAGGGAGGGAGAGAATTGCATGTTTAGTTGTCTCTACGTCCAGCTTGTGAATCTCATACATGCTTTTGGGCAAGAGTTTACCACATGTTGCTCCATCTGAGGCAGAATGCGCTCTACCAAAGGAATATTTGTTAAAAAGTTACAGCCGGTCTAAGAGACGAGAATTAACATTAAAGATAATGGGGAAATAATTAGTGATCTGTGGCCTATTGGATGTTTTCTTTATATATCAAGTAGTCTCCCTTTAATAACCAAAATACCGATTTTGTTTACCTTATAGTCCGGGTTATAATTGAGGGAGGTTCGACCACCTTTTGTATTAGTTATTTTAGAGATATACAACTGGTAGTAGTTTTTTCTTTGGTGTCCATAGCAGTTATATCTAATAACAACATCTCATGACGTCATCAGAGGTTGATATATTCGGTTCATATCAACCGCTGATGACGTCATGGCAGGTTGATATTTAAGTCTTTCTCTCTCTTTCCCTCCTCTCCCCTTGTTTTCATGGCGACTTTTTTTGACATTTTGGTGTAGAATTAAACAAAACCCCTGGCTATAAATAACCAAAATACCGATTTTGCTTACCTTATAGTCCGGGTTATAATTGAGGGAGGTTCGACCATCTTTTGTATTAGCTATTTTAGAAATATACAACTGGTAGTAGTTTTTTCTTTGATGTCCATAGCAGTTATATCTCATAACATCTCATGACGTCATCAGAGGTTGATATATTCGGTTCATATCAACCGGTGATGACGTCATGGCAGGTTGATATTTCATATCAACCGCTGATGACGTCAACCAAGGTAGATATATTCGGCTCATATCAACCGCTGATAATGTAGATGATCGAAATAATACAAAGAACACAAACATAAAATTTTATTCTTTTGACAATAAAAAAAAGTTATGGTACAGTTTGTAACATGCAGTAACGAAATAGACGGTGTCCTTATCGGCATATTTAAATCGGTTATCCATACTCCATGTCTAAGATATCTTTCAGAATTTTCTTTCCGCCCACATTATTTCTCCACACACTGCAAGACTTGAAAGTATTTATCGCTCAAAAGTTCCTTTGTAAAGTATTTTTGGATACAGTCCACTTAAACCAGTCGGTCAAATCCTTCTATGAAAATACCTAAATTTAAATCACGGTTCATTGTCACAAATATCGGAAAAGATTGCCTTTTGATCCAAATTTTCTTAAGGCTTTGGATAGATCCTCATCATATATGTCAGATATAAACCTACTCTCCTTCGGATTGATATGATAGAGAACCCTTGGGCTTCTCCCGCGTGTTCTCTATCATATCAACCTTGGGTAGGTTAATATCCTATACTTATTCCCTAACAAGCCGCAATTGTATTCCAGACTTTTGAAAGTGATAAAAAGTGAGGGCGCGCTTCACATGCCGCCAAAAATACGTAGATAAACTCGGTAGGCTATGATTTAGCCACGAAAATCGTTTCATTTTGTCCCAGCAAATTCCAGGCGAAAATCTGAAGCTTTGCTGCACAAGTAAACAAGTAAGTCGTCACTGTAGTACACATTTCTATTGCAATGTTTTGTACAATCAGACCAACACTCGAATTACGCCTCGGACTATATTTGTCAAGTGTAGCCATAATGTGGTGAAGAAATCATATTCTAAGCCAATCAGAAACCATAAAAGCAATCAACGTCATTAGGTCAGGGGTCAATAGCCATAAATAGACCAGGGAATACCTTTTACGAGACGGAACACGTTGGCTTGTTTTTGTATGAGAGAATTTTTCTGCAAATATGCCTGAATTACGGAACAATAACATCAGATAAATGTTGTGCTGACACCGTGAACACAGCTAGGCCCTGATTTGCGGAAAAAATATGGTCAAAAGCGAAATTGTATCAATGAATGTGATATTTCCTGGAAAAAGTATTTTTTCCATTTTATTTCAATACAACAATATGCAAAAGAAATATAAATAGAGTATACAGATGAAAACGTTTTTGGCATGATTGAAATACTGGTTCGGTATAATAATTATATATAATGTTGAGAAAAAAACAAAAAAAATAATATTATCTACATGAGCCCACTGATACAACAGAATATTAATAAGGATTCACCTAACAACCCTGAACATGCAATTATACTTTTTAAAAAAAAAAAAAAAAAAAAAAAACAACAATAAAGACATATTATAAGAGATGTCAAATAAGTATACATTTATTTTATAGAAAGAAATACAGTACTAAAAAATAAGAAATGAATGCAATTTTATATACTTCCTCATACAGTATTCAACAACAACACTCGATGGCATGAAAAATGTATAAAATAATAATAACATCATTTATATAGTGTATTAATACTGGAGAATGGTTTCTAATCTGCTTTTCAGATTTTTATATCCACAGAATCGGCCCGTCGCCAGCTCATAAAATTGGGGGGGGGGGTACAGAATTTTTTGGAGGGCCTGAGGATGTGGCCGGCTAAGAATACTCCTAAAAAATCATCAATTTTGGGGGGGGGGGGCTAAACCGCACAGACTACATGTATTTACACACAGATCAGGTCTTGTGTCCATATACACTGTACAAAATTAAAAGATATATGCCAGTAAAGAAAAGTACATATAAGAGAAAAACAAACAGCTAACTAAATAAAATGGTTCCAGTAATATGAATAAGAAATGAAATGGAGTTAAACGCCGTCCTACTGTTCTGTTCTTATACATGTACTGGACTAATGAAGACGGGCATACGCTATACAGTGTACGACGAGGAAAATTTTGCCTGAGCACAGCACTATGGCCTACTCTTATATCGAATTTCAACTGCCTAGGGACCTTTTTACGTGCACACCAATGTTACACAGGAATTCGGTTTTTCGTCACATTTGAACGACTAGACAGCAGTCCTTGTACCTTGTCAGCCCCTCTGCCTGCACCACTGACAAAGAGAAACCACGTCCGAATTGAATTGGAATAAAAAAGGAAAATAAAAACATATATGTCAACTTAAAATAGCTAAATATGATATGAACATTTATCGACATGTACAGTACATTTAAGTAAAACATGTTTAGAATATTTAATGTAAAAACCACTTACAAAAATACATATGTATACAGGTTTAGGCCTACTCATAAAAATCACAATTTCATCAATATGATTTGGCTGTCATTTTCATATTTGAACAACTTTCACAAATCCATACTAGAAAACTTTCACTTCTAAAAAATACATCTATCTGTAGCTCCTATATACATGTACTGGGTTAAGGAAGACAGGCGGGCGCTATACAGTTTATTATGAGGGAAATTTTGCCTGGGCACAGCACTATGGCCTACTCTTATATCGAATTCCAACTGCCAAGGGGTCTTTTTACATGCACACCAATGTCCAAACCGCTTACAAAAATACATATGTATGTATACAGGTGTAGGCCTATTCATAAAAAATCATGTAATTTCATCAATATCATTTGACTGTCACTTTCATATTCAAACAATTTATCACAAATCCATACTAGAAAGCTTTCACTTGTAACAAATACAACTATCTGTAGCCTAATGCAGCCTGATTTGCATCCACTGAGAAAATATTGTTGGGTTCTTGGTCTCTATAGTCAACCTAACCCTGTCATTTGTTACAGTAGAGTTTAATAAGAAGAGCATAAATTTCTGCAGATACAGCAAGGCAACTTTAAAGTAATGCACATGGTATTTCACCTCAATGGTGACACAGTCTTTTCCATAGTGGTCTTTTGTCTTAGTCTGAGTTGACATACATTTAGGAATAGGAGAATATCTTCATCAACTTGCATTTGCAATAAAATTGGAAAATGTTAAGATATGATCCCCTTAACAAATTAACCAGACCTATTATTCTTTTTCTTATTTCGCTGGTAAAATATTAGCTGCTCTAAACATAGTTCTTTATTCATACACAGTTGTTGGGGGTTTTTTACGTTGGTAATGTATGTGAGAAGTCTGTATTGTTAGAACGAGAGGGAGTTTTGTCTGCACATTCCTACAATTATTTGTCCAACATATCAATATTTCCATCTAATTTGATCCACTGGTTAGCACATACCCTAAATTTTTCCCAGTTTCTCACAGTAAACGGTTTTACATCGGTGTTTTAAACAAAATCTACACGGAGTATACAGTTCTAGTTATTCTTCCGCTTGTTTACTATCAAAACGTAAACAAACCTTTCACTCTACACGACCCGTTGACCTTTCGTCGTGTGCGTCTGATTGGTGAGCTTTGTCACGTGATCTATTAAAACCAAATCACCGCGAAATTCAAATACCATCGCACATTGATAAGTAAGCCCATTTTTATTTTACGTTTTCTGTCAAACGTCAAAGAATTGATAAAAGAAAAGTTGTGTGGAAATACAAAGTAATACTAGAAGAATTAGATTATGTAGTTTGTTTTCCGCCTGAAAATCGTCGGGATGGAGCAACAGAAGCAAGCTTGCTAGAAATTTCACATCACGGCCTACGGTTCATAGTGGGTCAATTTGCCTGAAATTTTCAGCAAATTCACTTAACATTATCTAGTTTTTATCTTTTATAGTGAGAACTGCCAGCTCTTTAACTAATTTCCCATAATGTATCTTTAATCTTAAGAATGGTAACAACCAAATCCAAAGGAATTATCAGGGATTACAAATCTTCTAAATATTTTACAGCTTTATTTTCAATTATCTTTTTATTCACCGACCCATACAGTTTTAGCTTCTATTCACCAATCCATAGTTTGAGCACTTGTTAAATCTTTGAAGACATTGATTCGAGAGCTTTGTGCATTCATTAGACTATTTCCTGTTCAGAACAACCCTGCTTCCTTTTTATCGATTTCCAATATAAAAATCTACTATTATTTGGCCATTTTTATTCACCGCGGCTAACATCGATATTTGTATTTCTGGGAATTGCAATGCAGATGGAAACGGGTATGACAAAAAAAAAACCCAAAAAAAACCCACAAAAATGCTAGAGAGATATTACTATTACATCTCTCCCCTAGACTAAAACAATATCCCGCTGCTACTTTAGATTTTGTTTTTGTCGTCTATCGAGTATTTAAAACCCAGGAGAGAGATGCCTGGTCGTTCTGTTGGGGAGATAACCGAGGCCTGTTTGAAATTGTATGTAGTGATGTTGAAAGACAAAATGATTGTACTCCGGGTCGCATATTTTCCGCGATAGTTGAAATGTTGGTGAAAATACTAGGATTGTCGAGGACAACAAACTCTGTCGCATGCATGACATATTTCAAAATCTATAGACATATCGTGCAACAGTTTACATAAGGATTTCATAATCTGACGGGCAAAATGGCCACCAGTCGCCACCCGCCAGTTTAGTGAAGATTGTATAAATATATGACCTCTTCTGTTTATCTTTTTACTGAGGCCACTACCGCTAAGTGGGTAAGACGCTGGTTTACTTGCCTGGAGGTCGCGTATTCGATCCCTGCATTGGCGGAGAAAGATCATCGGGATTTGCCGACTTTGTTTCCCCATGTTAGTCGTGCAGGATGGAGGGTCTGACAAGGACAGCTGTCTAGTCGGTCGGAGGAGACAAAAAACGAGGTCCCATGTATCATTGTTTTGGGCTCATGTAAAGGATCCGTTGACAGTGGAAATTCGTTACAGAATAGGCCATAGTGTCGCTTCCCATGCAAAATTTCTCTTATGAGATTTTGTAACATTTCAAATAATGGATTGAAAACCTATTAGTATAAAAAATTGCATGCTCGATACCAAACAGGTAAGTAAGGTCTAACGTGGAAGAAATGGCCGCCATCAAAACTAATGATGACGGGGAGAAGCAGTTGGCTTAATGGATATTTGAACGCGGATTAACTATAATGAGACAATCTTTATTTATGGATTTACATGTCATCGATTCTAGATTACAGAAATTAATGACGTTTATAGACAACCGGGGGCTTTGACCTAATTTGGATTACCCGAAACGCTGGGATGTTACTGGCGATTGAAACATAGTTTGACTAAATGGATTTGCAAGCCTAAATCGAAAGTGAAACTAGCAACAGGTATCGCCAAGCTCTTTTTGTGCGGTTGTGGTGGACTACTCTGAAACTTTTGAAAGAACGCTGTTTTCGCGAGAAGCGTATAAATTGCTGATCGCGATTCACCTCGCCTTTCCTCAATTTTTGAAAAGGTGTAAAAATGTAAACCACATGTTGTCAAATAAGTAAAACAATAATAAAAGAAAATAATAATGATGTTACATTGCATAGTCTGCTATCAAAACGCAAGAACTAGTAACTCACGTTTTTGTCAAAATTGAGTTAGGACCAAGTTTGTAGTTACCAGGGTGTGTGCTTCCTGTCGATGCATTAGATATTCCAATCTTTTGATTTTGTAAGCAATTACACGCATGACACAACCTGGCAACGTCCACAGTAACTCAATTGTTTATTTCTGTTGGTGCCCCCTTTGTTCCCGAAGCCAAGAAAATGAAATGAAATGAAATGGGGTTTCACGTCCGTTTCTGCTCCTAAACTGGACTAATGAAGATGGGCATACGCCATACAGTGTGCTATTATGGAAATTTTGCCCGGGCAGCGACACTACAGCCTACCTTTATATCGAATTCCAACTGGCAATGGATCTTTTACGCCAATATGTACACGGGACCTCGGTTTTCGTCATATCCGAACAACTAGACAGCTCAGCTGTTCTTGTCAGGCCCCGAAGCCACGACTGCAAGTTTTTCAACATAAGATGTACGTAGTGAAGGTGATATCAAACCTTCTATTGAAGATCTCTCTCCCCCACGACACACACAACCTCCCCTCGCGGAACTTTATAATTTTCTGTTTCCTTATAATCTGCCCCCGCCCCCACATGACACAGGGGATACACACAACCTCCCCCGGGGAACATTATAATGTTCTGTCGCCTTAAAATATCGACCATCTAATGATCAAAATAAAATCGGTTGACATGTTTATTTATAGGCCAATTACTGTTGATATTGTAATAATAATTACAATTGATACGCGCCATGTTGGCAGGCTAGATTTTGAGTTGTCAGCAGTTTAGCTAAAGAATTACTAAATGAAATGAAATAGGGTTTAGCGTCCAACTGTCAGCAGTCTAGATAGATTATATAGATCGAATGTTGTTTAGCGTCCTACTGTTAGTTATTTTTGTAGATTTTAGAAATGAAATGGGGTTTAACGTCCTACTGTTCTGCGCCGACTGGGTTATTGAAGGCAGACTAGAGCTTATAACATTATGTCAGCCTGGTTTCTACCACAAGGGGATGGGGTGGGGTGCCGTCCACTCGAAACAGCTGTGTGATTTCGGGACTAACATGTGGTTCATCCGATAGACCAATCAATATCTTGTGTAGATAATATAAATGAAATTGGGTTTGTCTTACTGTTCTGCACCGATGAAACACCACCCCTCAAATGGGGAGGGGGGGGGGAGAGAGAGGGGGTTTAACGTCCACTCGATACAAACTAGGTCATTTCCGGACTAACATATGGTTTAATTTTATTTCAATAATTCGCTTGCGCGTAGGGGTCTTTGGCAGTGGGAGGAAACCGGATTGCCCGGAGCAAACCTACGACGTTGAGGGGCGGGTGCGGGTCCACTCGAAACAACTATGTGATTTTGGGACTAACATGTGGTTGATGTTATTGCTCCATAAATCACTTGTGTGTGAGGGTCTTAGCAGTGGGAGGAAACCTGAGGAACCGGAAAAAAACCTATTAATCAAAAGCGTAGCGTCTCTATTATGGAAATTTCATCATGCTTGGCTAACCTTGATATCATAGACGTACACGCAGATCAGAGGGCGGATAAGTTATTTCCATAAAGTTAGCGTTAGCTACCATTTCACACGACAGAGCGGGTTATATTGATTCAACCGACGGCATTGATTGTATATGACGTTGGCCATTCCTTGTGTCGACTATATAGGTGCCGATTGCTTTTAAACGCACTAGCGGAATTTTAATTGAAGCGGGACATTTCGTAGCGTTGCTGATAGCATTGACAGAGAAAATACGGGATATTTTTTATGGTTTTAACAAGAATTGAATAAAATGAAATATTTATAAGGTAAATATTTTATCATATCAAAAAATATAATTTTAAAGTTAACAAACCACTCGAATTAGATCTCGGTGTCACAATTGTCATAAATGAAATAAAAAGAAAAGGGGTTTAACGTCATACTGTTCTGCTCCGACTGGGTTTATTAAGACGAGTATACAGCACCTATTTTGCTATAAGGAAAATTTGTGAATTGGGGACTCGAGGTTCAGTGATGAAGATGTTGACGCGCCAATCAGGTGGTTCGTGTTCGATCTATGTAATGATCAAGGAAGGTCGTCAGTGCTACAGGACGGAGGGCCCGACAGGGAAAGCTGTCTAGTTGTTCGGATGGGACAAAAATCCGAGGCCCCGTGTACACATCGGTGTTTACGTAAGAGAACCTGTGGGAATTGGAATTCGATATTAAAGTAGGTCGTAATGCTGATGTCAGGGCAAAATTTCCCACATCGCGGGGCAGAGCAGAAGAAGGTTAACCCCCATTTTGATTCATTTTCATTTTATTTATGAATTACATTTGAAGCGTTGTAAAGAATGACAACCATTTTGTTTGTTATTTATGCAGGGCGTATCAATAAAACGTTGTCCTAACTCTATCACTAATCACTGTATGATAAGGTCTGGGTGGGGGGGGGGCGTCCATCTCTTGAACGTTTGAACAATGACTTTGCCAAATTGTCTAAACGTTAGTAATGACGATCATCTAGGACAGTCGAAAATTAAATCGCTAGTATCTTGGTTCCGACGGAAGCAATTTGACTGAAATTTTCAGCATAATCTAGCCTTTAACTATTATAGCGGGAACGGTCAGTTCGTCATCTTATCCTATCTAATGACTCTTTAATTAATATAATTTACCATTAAAAAAGCTTAAAATGACACAATTGGACCGCAACGCTTAATAATAATGTAATATAAGTGCGTATACAGACTGATGCATTCATTCGTTTCTACTTTACCCTACTATCGAATGAGTTATGTTCGGCAAAATACGACAGAGGTCTCAATGGAATGGCAGTCTTTTTAGCGTCTGGTCATTTCAGTCTACACTGATAGTTATTATTGCACATGCTCTCCAGATAAATATATGTCGTCACCGTTTGACATGACTTGTGGAATATGTCGAGCCACATCCGAGTCCCTTGTTACAAATGGCACTGAAACGCATTATGGTACACGATTCGTGTATCAAATGGTAAAATGTTTATTTTGTCTTAAATATTGGATAGCAGAAGCCCATCTTTTCCCGGTAGGATCAAAACATCAGTGTTGATTTAAATTGACAAATGAACTCGTGTTTTCAATGCTGAAGACTTTGAATGAGACTGAGCTACTCTCAGTTCACATGCTTTCAACGATTCTACTTATTTTGACTCTTGAAATTTGATTTCTATTCTAAAACGATCTCTGTGGAAATATTTCAATTTATTTTTTAAATCTCACTTTATTTCCAGGGTTTGAATTCGATTTTCCACATCAACGGATGTTATACATGCTTTAACAATATGGAGTTTAATTTGTGACTTCTGTGTATATTTTAAGAGCGCAGTTCTTTATTCGTCTCCAAGCCATGTGTAGATTCAAGATTGCCAGGAAATTATAAATTTGTTAGGACGGAAGATATTTTTGAGTGGTTTATTATAAAAGTTTCTTGCACGAAGTTTGGAAGTTTTACAAACGCCCGAGCATTATGGCTTCTAGGTTTTGTCCCAAGCAGACAATTATTGCTGGTTTGGTGTTTTTCTTGTACAAAGCCGGAGAGTCGATGTTAGATGCCACCGTTCGCCCATACATCATTCAAGCTGTTTGTCGTAACAGATATCGTGATAATGTGACGATTTGTTACGAGGCGTCGATTCAGTCGCGAGCACAACAGGAAGATATACAGAGCACAGCCTCCAACTATCTCATCTATTATAGGATTCTAGTTAACGTTCCTGCCATTATCCTGGGTCTGGTGTGGGGAGCTTGGAGTGACCGTCACGGTCGGAAGTTACCCATGATGATTCCAAGTTTAGGTTCGGTGTTTGCGGTTCTGTTATACGTGGGCAGTTTACAATCCGTTGACTGGACTCTTGTGTTGATTTTGTGCGGCTCGGCAGTTCAAGGAATATTTGGTAAAAGTTCGGTTATAACCATGGCTGTGAATAGTTACGTCTCCGATATAACGGATAAGGACGATCGAACGGGATCATTAAGTCGATTGTTGGCTATGAACTATTTTGGGTTGTTCGTGGGTTCGCTACTTTCTGGCACACTTCAGGAATACACAGACCTTAAAACAACATTAACTGTTGTATGTTTCATCCATGCACTCTGTGTGCTGACCACTGTTGCTTTCATCAAGGACGCAGATACAAATACAGACAAGACAGCAGATAGCTCGTGTAGGGTGTGTACTCCTACGGGATTGCGTGAATCATTTACCGTTCATCTTAAAGTAAGTAAAGTCAACCCGACAAGAGTCTTTACAACATTAGTTTTCATAGCGCTGATGAACCAAACGTGTAAAGTCGGTGATCAAGACGTCACTGTGCTCTTTGTGAAGAAGTATCCTCTGGAGTGGCCGACACCCTGGTATGGATACCTCCTCTCCCTGGACTACACTGCAATGGGGGCAACTCTCATGATCTTGACCCCAGTGTTATCAACCTACGGTAAAGTACCGGACACAGTTATAGTAATCATTGGTGTATGTTTTAAGCTTGTGCGTTCTCTGTGGGCGGGCTTCTGCTACCAGTCGTGGATGGTATATGCATCAGTCCTTATTGGAGCTGTAGGAGGAATGATCATATCAGCAGTACGATCTTTAGTCAGTAAGAATGTGGATGATAGTGAAATGGGAAAGGCCTTCGCTGTTTTGGCCTGTGCTGAAACGGCGTCAAAAGTGATCGGATCCATTGTTTTCAACTATGTATACGGAGCTACCATTCACGTTTATGCTGGTACCGCGTACCTTATGGAGGCTGTTATCTACATGTTTGTATTAGTGATCGCTGTCTGTCTGCATAAAGATCTAAAACTATCCAGTCAATACGATGTCCTGAAATGTAACGCCCAGGAGCAGCAGAAGGTTGTGGAATAATTTGGTGCATAACAGCGAGCATAATAAGGGAAAGCGTTGAGCTATAGGATAGTACCAAAATCGAGGGTCAGTCATCTGTGCGTTCGCGTACACGTAAACGAAACCTTAGCATTTGGAATTGGATAAGGAATTGGTGGAAACGCCACTGTCCTGGTAAAATTTCCCTCACGCATTTCGTTCGGTTTCGTAGCTTTAGGAGACAAACATTGGGTGGTATTTACAGGTTTAAAGTACCTGAATGTCCACGAAGAATAAACAGACGTAAAAAACGAACATATGCCATTGACTCGCAATGTAACAGTTTCCACTGTAGGTGATTTCGAGAAAAAATTAATAAATAATAAGGCATCGAAAATTCTTTTTGTGTTTTGTATACTATCCGGATATATTTTCTATGTCTGTCAGGAGTTTTAATTTCGGACGGGGTCAATATACCCTGTTGAACTAAACAGTAATTGAATTTTCTTCCTTTTTTAATACACGTGTTTTCACACAACTTTAGTCCTTTGAATGTCGTTGCAAGCCCTCTAACTTACTAATTCGCCCACCGGATTGACTAATTCGCCCGCCGGATCGACCAACTCGCCCACCGAATCGACTAATTCACCCACCGGATTTACTTGAATTTTGTTCCCCATTTCTACTTAACATTTAGCGACCAAGATTACTACTTCGCCGACTGGATTTTGTTCCTCTGTCATTCACTATTTCTTTGCCCGCCGAATTTTATAGCCAGCGCAAACAGCCACAGATTGTTTACTTAGCGAGAGGACGCATTGGCATTCTAAGATCGATTTCATTACTGCATTGACTTTTGATCCATATGCATAATTCATGAAAACTGTTTTTCTCTGTAATCGGAAGAAACACGTCTCGCATCATTTCCACATGGCAGTACATCAATACATATTGTGACTGTCTAATGGTTTGATTTATTTCTGGTTTCCGGACAATTCACAAATTATCTGATCAATTATTCTAAGTCATTCAACCTATACGATTGTTGTTTTTTTTTTGTTTTGATGTTTTTGGGGGGTTTTTTTTTGGAGACATTTTACAATGATTTGGACAGTTCTGATAAATATTCATTTTCTTATCGTTCAAGGCCCCTTATTTCCGTGGAATATATTACCTCGTGCTATCATATATCATATCTCTGTATTTATTATGAAACAATAAATTGAAAACACGTCTATTTTTAAAGAGTCAACTGGTGTGCTTTCGATTCCCTGGTTGTACGCGAAAATAAGTTGAGTCGCCTGTCCAGCCTCTTGGGTCTTCTACGGGCTCTCCGTTTTAACCCAACTGCTATTGCAAATGTCTAGTCATGTTAATAAATATCTAACTAATAATATTAATGAAAGGCTATAAAGCCTGTTTAAATTAACATAGTGAAAACAGAACAGTAATTTCTTCTCTGACTGGATTCTGCTCATACCTCAATTATTTGTAGGACCGTAGAAAGAATATCCAATTCCTAAGTCTAACATGCCATAAAGATTACAGCCGTCAAATTGTGGGAACATATTCATATATCACCAATGACACTGTGTGTAATTACGTCACATTACAGCTACTGTATGATCATAGTTATTAACATGTCATCATAAAAATTGTCTAGCTCTGGTGAGTTGGGTGCAGAGGCGGATCCAGGAATTTTTGCAGGAGGGGGTTTGCCAGGTTTCTGTTACGGAAATCTGCCATCATCGTCTCTAAATTACATAGGATACATACAAATTGAGCTTTTTAAACAGAGAAATCATTTTTATACTGATCTAGGATCACTTTGTGATGTAATTTCATTGATTCAAGGCATTATTTTTTTTTATGTAGCTGAGCAGGGGGGGGGGGGGGGGTTTGGACCCCCCAAACCCCCCCTCTGGATCCGCGCCTGGGGTGGGGTGGGGGGTCACGGTGACTAAGTGTGTATGATGCTGACACGCCAGCCTGGAGGTCGGGTGTTCGATCTCCGCATTGGCCAAGAAAGTTCCTATAGATTTTCCGACGTGATCCTCTCTTGTCAGTGATGCAATACGGAGGGTCTGACAATGAAATTGGGTTTATCGTCCTACTGTTTTGCTCCTAAACTGGGCTAATGAACACGGGCATACGCCATACAGTGTGTTATGTGGACAATTTTGCCCGGGCAGCGTCGCCACGGCCTACTTTTACATCGAATTCCAACTACCAAGGAATATCTTACGTGTACACGGAACCAGGTTTTCGCATCATCCGAACGACGAAACAGCTGTACTTGTCAGGCCCTCCGTCCTGCATCACTAACAAGGTGAAACCACTCCGGAAAATCTAGATCTTAATTCAGTAATCACGAGCTAGCGTTGACATCGAGAGTTGATTGCGGTCTTGATACGTTAATTAATGTCTAATTAATAATTTAGATAACTTGTCAGGCTTGAAGAAAGACATGCAATATGCAGATGTAGCCGTTGCATAATATCTGTCTAATTTTTTAAAATTCAAATTACATCAGAGTTGCTGTTATTGTTGAAAAGATAATTTCTACAAAAGTTCTATGAACAGATACAAGATAGTGTTGTTCTCTAGCATAATATAAGAAACACTGTTATTATAATTCAAGAGACAATTTAAAAGAAATGTTCTAAAGTTATTGCTGCTCTCTGATATACTACAAAAATCAGGATGACATTTAGAACAATTGCTTTAACGAAACAACCCAACATAACATAGCTGTTTCCTGTTCGGTAACATGTTGGCGGTCTGAAGTTACTTTTAATCAATGAAAGTTATTGTCTGTCAGTTCAAAGCAGCGTGCGTTACAATCAAAACCCACTCGCCTGTTCAGCAATAGTTATATTATTATTATTATTATTTTTGTTATTGGAAAACTATTATCTTTTCTTTTCACCGTTAATATTATTGACATGAACAGTTATCAGAAGTAGAAATATTATATTCATTAAGTTTATGGTCGTATTGGAGATTATATTAATGACATACCAGTCAGAATTTTATCACTCGATGCATCTTGTATCGTTGACAGTACAGAGAAAAACCTAGTTTGGACTGTGTATCATATAAAAAGAAATAGCACGCACTGACCATCTTGTAAAGCACAGCAGTCTACTAAACGAATGTAGTCCACCGACTGTCGCGTTTAATAATAATAATAATAATGTCCTAAAATCCAACCGAAGCTGCTCTTTGGTAACATTATGGTCAGTTAAAAGAAAACACTAGTTAAAAGGAGTATGCGATCAACAATTAAAAGAAAACGTTTCTAAAAATATGGGTTTTAAGATTCCGTTTAAAACTGCCAATTGATGCACAGTACTTGAGTTCTATGGGAAAATCATTTGAATTCCACAGTTCTGCTGCCGCAAAAGCAAAGGAGCGTCTACCGATAGAAGAGTTTGCAGTTACTGATTTAATAAGGTACTTAGATTCAGAACGAAGATTTCTGGTAGGGTGGTAGGGTTGAATTAATTCTTTAATATATAGAGGAGAGTCATCACATGACAAAGCACAGAAAGTCAGCATGAGAATTTTAAAATCAATTCTGGTCTTAATCGGTAGCCAGTGGAGTTCTTTCAAAAACGGGAGTAATATTGGTGTATAATTTAGTTCTTGTAACAATTCTTGCAGCTTTGTTTTGAATCTTCTGTAGTCGATTAATTTGATATGCTGGTAAGTTGTTGAGTAACGAGTTGCAGTAGTCGAGACGTGAGGTCACCAAAGAGTTGATTAAAAGTTTTGTAGAGTCAATGTCGAGGAAATTGCGGATCCGTCCAATTTTGTGAAGTTGGAAGTTGGAAGATTTACAGATTGAGGAGATGTGAGCATTCATGTTCACATTCTTATCCAAAATTACACCAAGATTTCGAACGCTATTAACTGGGTTAACAACAAAATTACCGATAGATATATTACTAACAGATATTTTGGATAAAAGATGATTAGAACCGATTTGCACGAACTCTGTTTTTTTCATCATTGAGCTTTAAGAAGTTCTTTTTCATCCAGCACTTAATAGCATCAATGCACGATTCAAGTTTAGACACTCGCAGGGATTCATTTTCGGGTTTAATTGAAATGTAGAGTTGAGTATCATCAGCATAGATAAGATAATTCAGATTGAATGATTTCAAAATACGCCCCAGAGGAGTGGTATAAGCGGTAAAGAGCAACGGTCCGAGTACCGACCCCTGTGGCACGCCGAATTTAAGTTCTACAGATGCAGACTTAACATTATTGATGACAACAGATTGGTGACGGGATGTGAGATATGACAGGAACCAATTCAGCACATTACCCTCAAGTCCGAAAACGTCGTGAAGCCGTTCTAACAGGAGAGACTGGTCGATTGTGTCGAAGGCGGCACTTAAATCAATAAGAACCAGTAACACAACATTTGTTATTGTCAAGGCTAGTAAGGATATCATTATTCACACGAGTTAGTGGTGTTTCTGTACTATGTTTGCTTCTGTATGCTGATTGGAAGGGTTCGTTAAGATTATGTAACTTCAGATGGGCTTTGAAACGTGCTGCTACAACCTTTTCAATAAGTTTGGAGATGAACGACAGGTTTGAGACAGGTCTGTAGTTTTTCAAGACATTGTGATCTACTGTACTCTTCTTGAGAAGTGGAAAGACCAATGCTTCTTTCAACACACCAGGAAAGTTTCCAGTAGATAAGGATGTATTCACAATGCTACAAAGAATAGGACAAAGTTCTGTAGAACAGCTTTTAACAAGATGGGTTGGGAATACATCTAGCTCACAAGAAGAGGAAGAGGATGTAGAAATAATTGATTTGATTTTATCTACAGCAGCTATTGGAAAGGTTGATAGTGGTGAACCAGTGAAGTTTACGTCAATATCATTATCAGATGCCGATAAAGAACAATTGTCAAGTGCCCTACGTATGGTAACAATTTTATTGTTGAAGAACTGACTGAAGGATTCAGCGAGTAGCTTAGGGTCACGATGCTCTGGTAGAACGGTACTGTCACTAGTTTTAATCATAGTGTTCAAAATTGTATTAAGTTCTTTAGGGTTTTTGTTATTTTCTTGTATACGGTTTAAAACAAAAGTCTGTTTCGTCTGATTGATGGAGATGTTTGTATCATTACGTGCCTTTACATATATTTGTCTGTCAATTTCAAGCTTACTCTTGCGCCAGGCCTTTTCCGCCTTCCGACGTGCCTGTTTGCTTTCGCGAACAGAGTCATTGTACCATTTACGATTTGGTCTGATGGTGAGTGTTTTTCTGACAATTGGTGCATGGCTATCAATAATGTTTTGAAGCTCTGTATTATAGATTTGAAGTTGATCCGAAATATCACAGAAATTGCCAATCTTATTAAGAGCACCGTCATTTAAGATATCAGATTTCAAGTTGGTTAAGTTGATATCTCTCAGTTTACGATATGATACAGTCTTCTGCAGTGATTTGGGTTTTGGAAGTGTAAGAACAGCCATGATTGAAAAATGATCAGAAATGAGATGGTTGTCTACTAATAAGTTGAACACCAAATGGTCAGATTTGCGGGTAATAACGACATCAAGTATGTGACCTTTATTGTGAGTAGGTTTAGTGACATGTTGAACTAGGTCGAAAGATTCGAGAATATCGTTAAACTGTGTGGTAGTTTTGGAATCAACATCTAGGTGTAGATTTATATCACCACATATCAAAAGTTTTCCAGCACATGATGTAATTTCGTGAAGTATGTCCGACAAATCGTTGAAAAAAGTCTCAACAGAGGCAGAATTAGGAGGCCGATACAATGAGATGAGATGAAATAATTCGTTATGGTGTTTAATGGTGGTGTGTTGTATTTCGCAACTAACAAAAGGACCTATTTTAATCTTATATGCTTTAATGATGGACTTGAAAAAGACTGCTATACCCCCTCCCCTCTTACTAGTACGGTTGGTCGTCAATGCAGAGTAGTTTGTTGGAAGAAGTTGGTTTAGAGTAATGTTGCAATCATCTTTTAGCCAGGTTTCGATAGAGACAAAAATATCGAGGTCATTATCCAAAATAAATTCTTGAATTTCACTGGCTTTGTTTCTAATGGACTGACAGTTTAAAAGTCTGAAATTGAAATTGGAATCCATAGGACAGGGATTGGAGGATAACTTACTTACTTGAATTAAATTTGCCACATTTACTCCTCTACCTGTTTTAGTCTTTCTTGGCTTGTTTGAAACTTTTATTTTAGGTTTAAAGGTGGTAAAATACACAGGTTTATAGTCAGAGATTAACTCAGGAAACAAGCACATCTCAGTAGACACTCTATTGTTTTCACAGTTTATAGTACAATTCAAGGCTAAAAGTTGATGTTTGGTATAAGTGATCATGATCAATGTTCAGCTCACCAAATTTAAAAACTAAAAATGTTAATAACACAAAAACTACACAGAATTTCTAAAATCTAATTTTGTAAAATTAAAGATACACTATTTAAGAAGTAATATGCCAAGTTATAGCCCAATAAAATAATCACAAGTTTAAAAACAATAACTAGTTTTCAGCAGACAAAACACAATGCAAACCACTAGGCAGCCATCTTGTTTAAAAGCCCACCGTCGTCCTAATAAACATTGTAGTCCATCGAACATCCTAGAAAACAATGTAGCTCACTGACTGTCCTATCAAACATTGTGGCTCACCAATCGCCATATTAAACATCGTAGCCCACCGACCGTCCTATTAAACATTGTTGCTCACTGACCTGGCCGTCCTATTAAACATTGTCCTATCAAACATTGTGGTCCACCGATCGCCATTTTAAACACTGTATCCCACTGACCGTCCTATAAACAGTGTACCCTACTGACCGCCCTTGATAACAACGTAGCCCACTGACCGACCTATAAAACAAAATAGCCAATCGAACATCTTTTAGTCGCGTTTAATTTAAAACGGGATAAACAAGACTGTTTATTATCGGAAGCAATGAAATGGGGACTACGCTATTCCTATCAAGACTTCAAACACTGATACCTTCATTCAGAATATTGTAATTTGACTGAAATGTTCAATATATTCCTTTTCGGAGAACGCTAGATCGGCGACGGTCCTACGCATTGTAGCACATATGACGTCATATATAGATTGTGGGTTAGGGTAAAGGCTAGGACCTGTAGATTTGGTCAAAGTCATGAGATATAAACAGGGCTAGCCCTAACCCTAACCCATGATCAACCCTTACCCTAACCCACAATCCACATATGAAGTCACAATTTGCGTAGGACCGTCTCCGATCTAGCGTTCTCCTTC
Organism: Patella caerulea; assembly: GCA_036850965.1. Lineage (NCBI taxonomy): Eukaryota > Metazoa > Mollusca > Gastropoda > Patellidae > Patella > Patella caerulea. The sequence continues at coordinate 12,053,544 of JAZGQO010000006.1, forward strand.
CTTTTCATCATGGGTGGCCGAATGGTTAGCACATGCGCTCTGTATCATTATGCCTGTCATTGAGTCAACTGCCGTGGTTTCGAATCCCCGGTTCGCCTGCCAACCTCGTGAGTTTTCTCCGGGTTCCTCCCACTGCTAAAGACCCCTACGCGCACGCAAATTATTGAAATAAAATTGAACCATGTGTTAGTCCCGAAATGACATAGTTTGTGTGGATGTGACTTTAAACCCCATTCGTCAGAAGAAAGTGCCATTTGCAGTCGGTTTATTCAAAAGAAACTTAGAGCCTGGTTGGAGAAAACCCGGTCGTTCCCCTCACGGAGCAAAGTTCAGCCTTTCACTGGTATCATATATGTATTGTCTAGTGTGTATTGCTGGCAAAACAATATTACAGTGGCGATTGCATGAACTTGTAAAATATCCTGGTGTTTTTAGCTTGCGCATATATCTTAAATTTCGTCAAAAACTACGCAAAGTCATCAAAAACGATGTAAATTCATCACTACTAAAAATTACGCTGTATAAAATGATAATTTGTATATTATTTTACAATCAATGGACGTTTTATTGTTACGCCGTGTAGAAAGATATGGTGTTAAAAGTGTTGCAAATTACATGGTAGACCTTATCATATAATCAACTTGTATATTATTTTACATCTATAACAAAATGTATCTGGTTTATCCAATGAATAATTTACTGTTAATTCGCGTGAAAGATATGCTGTTAAACGTCTGATATTTCAGTGGAGTATTAACTTTTAATCGACAATTCCAATAAACAATTTATTTTTATGATAACAGGAAAGTGGCAGACCATATTTAAATGTTGTTTAAATGATAATTTGTATATTATTTTACAGTCACTAAACAATTTATTGTTACGCCGTGTAGAAAGATATGGTGGTAAAAAAGGTTGCAAATTTCTATATTATATGGTAGGCCTTAACTGGTACATGTATATTGTTTTACGTCTGGTATATTAGTCGAGAACTTACCTTTAATTAATTTATTTTTATGATGACAGGAAAGTGGTAGATCATATTTAAATGTGTACTTTCCTAAACGTATATGGAAGCCTCGCCTGGATAGAAAATTAGTGTGAAATAAGTGTACTGGAAACAAATGAGTTCACTTACACCCAATTCCTGGTTCTACAAATTGTATTTGTCCCTTCTCATCTACTTCATATGCGGAGTAAACGTTTCCGTTTCATCGAAACTTCTAATACACAATTTAATTTTAGTTTGAGCGAAAAGTGCTACAGGTGGTAGGCCAGTCGCAGATCCAGAGGGGGGGGGGGGTCCAGTGGGTCCGGACCCCCCCCCCCCCCTGCTCAGGCTTGAATTTTTTTTTATGCGATTTTATTGGCGATTTAGACCTGTTATTTTGGAATTTACCTTCCGGAAATACGTCAGAATGAACCAAATTGAATCTAATTTACCAAATTATCGGTTGAGCGCAATTAGTTAAGCAATTATCAAACCTAGACCCCCCCCCCCCCCTGCAAAAAATCCTGGATCCGCGCCTGGCCATATTTAAGTGTTGTATAAAGGAGCAAAGTCTTCGACTCAATATCACCCACAGTCTTTGATATTGCAAACACGACTCATTGGTCAATTTAAATTAACATTGATGTGGGTATAATACCGACAACAGATGGACTTTCTGATATCCATTAGTTAGGACAAAATGAACATTATAAAATTGGCATGGCCCACGATTCGCGTGCCAGAATGCTTTTGAGCGCAATTTACACATGTAGGACAATACCACCGGTATAGACTGGAATAACCAGAAACCAAAGACTACCTTTCGTGTAAACAGAAAAGATTGAATGTACTAGTGATACCGAAACAGCTTTTAACCCAAGTGAAGATGGTGCAAAGACTAGATATACGGTAACAACTTTTAACCCCAGTAAAGATGGTGAAAAGACATATCAGAATGGGGGAAAAAAATAATGCTAAACAAATGTTTGAAATTCTTAAATCTTATTTTGAACCTTAAATAGAATCCACTACCCCGAAAACCTTATTAGATATATTTTGTAAGCATTATCCAAATGGACACATAAGGCCCCATTATTGATTCTCTTTTGATTGACGTTTAAATTTATACCATCTGGGCTATTCAAATTTAGTTTTGAGAGTCAGAATTGAACTATTTTGAATTATGTGATAATGATTTTTTTTTTTAAATTTGTATGTTCAAATTTGTAATATTCGCCTCTTTTACCACTTTGTACTGTACGATTTTAATAGCAATATACTCATCGTCCCACCACTGAAACTCCGAGGTAAAGAGATCTCACCCTCACAAACTCCCTGGAGACCGCCATATTGAATTATGTTAATTACATTATTTTGCTTTGGCAAACTTCGGCCGAATTTGAGTTTGACACTGTCTTAATAAAAATATGACCGTATTTGTTTCTTTTGTCATTTGTTTGGGATCATTCCAATTTTGAGTGATTATATACACCCGCTTTAAGTAAACATAATTTTGCTAGATCTTTTTGTGCTTTGTGATTTTGATTTCACTGCATGTCAAATTAATCTTGATATTAAACATGTATTTCATTTTAATCAATTTTCATATTAATGCATTTTAAATTAATCTTTATATTGAAAATATTGTTTTTATCATTTCACAGCACCATGCTATTGGTGTTAAAACGTAACTCAGTTAATTTCATTTATTTATTTTTTTAAATTTCAGCCTCTATTGAATTCAAATAACACCAGATGTATGTAAATACAAGTTATTACCTCTCTGACATTGTAAAACTTTGTAGTGCACCGACAGTTCTATAGAGCATTTTAACCCACCGACCATCCTATATAAAAAACCGATTATCCAATAGATCACTGTAGACTACTGACCGTCCTGTAAAACCCCGTGTATCGAAATAATTAATTCTTTTAAACGAAATAGTTAATTACTTTACACCTACATCTATGGCGCGTATTCTTGTCTTGTCTATTTCTCTGATTATAATATCATAGCTTGGACTGGTTTTATTTTCGTATTAAATAACATAAATTTTAATTTTTACAAATTCGCTGATAGGAAATACTATTAACTATCTTGAAAAAACCACGTTTAGTAAACGAGGCATTTTTACCAAGCCTCGTTTTGGAACTCCAAACAACGAGGCATTTGTTTTACCTCGTTTGGACAGAAATGCCGAACGAGGCAATCTGCGGTTTATAGTGTGTAAGTCCAGGCTCCGGTGGATGGTAAAAAACGTTTACCAATCAGTACCGACCACCTTCTGTGTAGACAAGGATGATGGCGTGTATCGCCCAGCGTGTAGACGATTTATAAAATGTGTTAATGGTACTGTGTATGACACAGAATGTTTCAATGGTCAAGTATTAAACTTTAAGACGGGAAACTGTGACGAGTAAGTTTAATATCATGCGCAATACCGTGTACAGGTGTTTAATATTACACACAATGATATATGGAGTTAAATAAACATAAAAACCTTACAAAGTTTAATAACATATACACAATAACATATGTTTAATAAAACATCCACAATATAAAGTTTAATACGATTCACAAAAAAATAATCTTGATATTAAACATATATTTCATTTTAATCAATTTTCATATTAATGCATTTTAAATTAAGCTACACTGAAAAAAAACTTGTGTTGGATCGCAACACAAGTACTTGTGTTAAAACTAATCTACACAAGTTTGTGTTGTTTTGCATTGCATTTACACAAACTTGTGTAGATTTGTAAAAATCTTGTGTGTTTTCATATCAGTAACACAAGTATTGTGTAGGCCTACCGTCAACCAAAGATTTTTTCTTTTTTTTTTTTTTTTTTTTACAAAGTCCGAATTCGGGAGTTCACAAGTTTAAGAAAAGTAATAAAATAAAAAGTTTAATTCAAATCCCGAAAATTACATGGGGTTCTTCACTGGATGAGTGTGCACACTAATTAATCAGACAATTGCCAGGCAGACTTGAATGTTAATTGGTGTTAACTTGTCTATAAAGATGAAATGTCTGGTTGTCTTTTTTTTATTGATCCAATAAACTGATATATCAAAGGAATATATAGTGTACATGTGATTTTCAGTACCCTTGTGTTTGTCAAAATTGATTCAATGTGCATTGGAAAACAATGAGTAAAACTCTTAGTAATGTAATTGGTTGATGTAATCGAAATTGGACAGTATATTGGTTAACTAACCAGTAACCAATCAAATTTAATTAATCTTCCAGATTTGTCTCATAATTGATTTATTGATACAATGGTTCTCCAAGTTATCTATACTCTATTTGATATTTTATCAGCGACATTCAGTTAGACATTTAACTGTAGGACGCCATGTTTCGTAGTAGTGTCAACCGAGAGTGATATTTTAAAAAAAAATAATAATCGTCACACAGTATACAAGACCGCAGGTTTGTAAAATTTAAAAAAAAAATAAAACCGTGTATTTAATTTAGCATCGATTTATTGTTTATATGTATATTACTAATAATTAAAAACAAACAAGTCAGACCAAGACTTGTTCTAGAACCTCGTAATCTTCAACGTACGTTATTCGTAGAATATTTTTCTGGATGTTAGAGACTAACTCAGAACTATTAAACCGGAAGTGTGTATTTGGTAATGGCGGACAAGAAAATTTTTTTGATTGTTTCTAAAGGGTCCCGGACCCGGTAATTCAGCAGTCTAACGAATTTGTCTTAATTTTTCTGAAAACGTGCTTTATTAATATTATTCGGCGCTACATCATTGTTCAAATACTTGTACTTGCAAAAAACAACACCAACTGGGACCAGCAGGTAAGAATGTCTCTTCATTTTATAACTCGCCAGGCAGCCATCTTTGTTTCGGGCAAAATGAGAAATACGTGTATATCAGGCATGGACTATAGCTAGATACTAACTTTTGTATTATTTTAATTGGAATTTAATCTTAATTTAAACATATTTTATTGTTCTAAGTAACAAGTGGATAAGGCACAAGTTTTACAACTTAGAACGCCATCTCCAAAATGTAATCTTATCTGTGTAAAAGAAAAAACAAACAAACAAACAAATCAGCCTTTTATTTTTATATTAATCAATGCAACGCACTGATTCAGAAACGAACACCTGCCGTCTGAAGTTTCTCTATAATTTCTTCTCTCTTTTTCAGTCATTGATGTTAGCATATATGCCTACTCCACAAATAAAAACTGGTAAGAATTTCATTTTCTTTTAATATATTTTTTTAATAATATCACTATCAGTAGTAATATCCAGTCAAGAGAGAGGGAAAATCGGGTTTTAATTTCACTTAACAGAACTGTGCGATAAACATGTCCTTGTATTAATTGGTGGAATCAAGTAGGCCCATGCATGATATATATCCTAGAATCAAGTAGGACTGGTCTCCCATTTCCGCCATTTTCCTGAGGATTACATGTCATTTGGGACTCACGTCATTTGGGACCCGATTGACGACGTTTGGGACTCGGGTATACGACGTTTGGGACTCAGGTATACGACGTTTGGGACTCGATAAAAAGTCACAAAATGCCAATTGAATTAAAAATATAATTTATTATAACAAAAAAATATAATTTATTTTAACAAGATTGTATAGCATCGATTTTTAAAAAAAAAAAAAAATACCAACGATTTAAATAACATTTAATAACAATTACAATCTGTTTCTCAGAGAATTACTTACGAATTATCTCTGTAACAGATAAGTGTCCATAGCACGTGCGTTGACTGCTCACCGCGCCAGTCATTGGCTCAACTGCTCGTGCAATGTTTACTTAACACCTAACTGCTTCGGGCAAAATGATGCATTTTACTCATTTTAATACCCATTTACACTAAAAAGCGAATATTCACTGCGGGATCAGTTTGTAACAATTATTGTAAATATTATTCTTTTTTGCTATCTTATGGTTCGTATAATTGTTCGAATTATCTTCATTAATTTTATCAAATCTAACTTGCTGGTGGTCCATATATGCAAGCAATTTTTTTCAATAATCGACTGGTTGAAATTTCCCCATCGTTATACCTTTCCCACATACTAAATAATTTTCCCTCCACATTTTTGTACTTTTTTCTCTGGTGTCGCCGTAAAGAGCCTTCCGACATCATAACTATGTCTAATTGTATTTTCGATGCTTCGATGTATAGTTCACAAATTAGAAGGTAAAAGGGCACATGACCTCTGGCGTTGACTTTGGAATTTAATCTATTATGCCACCCCTCGACGTCATTGTTGGTCCTGACCGGCAACATGAAGACACACCACTGCTCTAATAAATTGGAACGAATCCAGGTTTCCTCGATGTAATTGACGACAGACGCAAAACCTTCTGGGCATTTTTCTTTTAGGTGGTAGAACATGCCCTCGATATGTTGGGCTGGTAGAAACGGCAACGCCATCAACTTCCTACAGTAGTCGTATGCCTCTTTTTTCTCATTGTATACTGTCTGAAATGAAATAAAGAAAAAAACGTTGATGATATTGTACCACATATATCTGTATTGTAGAATTTTAAAGAAGAATATATTGTAACATGTATATCTATATTGTAATCTATATTGTAGATATTTTAGAGAAGAATATATGTACCTGGAAGCCCTTTTCCTGTATTTTCCTGTATACTGCCTGTGTCCAGTGGAAAGCACAGCCCTGGATGCGTATGTCTCCGAATCGACGTCTTAACGCTTGCCACAAGCCTGCTTCGAAATCGACGACACACGCTTCCAAGGCTATGTCTTCTGGAAGAAGATTGTGTATTGCACGAAGCACCTGTAAATAATATGAAAAGTGTAAATATATAAATATACCAATCTGTTTTATATATGAAAAATCAATCTGTTTTAATTACCAATTAGTTTTATATACCAATTGAAAAATCAATCTGTTTTAATTACCAATTAGTTTTATATACCAATTGAAAAATCAATCTGTTTTAATTGATAATAGTAATTCAGTCAGTAAGTACAATTTACCTTATAATAGTCGTCTTGACTTTTACCCGACATTACAACAAACACCAATGGTAACTGTCGGGTGGTCTCTCCGGTCTTAATGAAGGCGTGTATGGAAAACAGCTGAGACCATGGCTTGTTCACCACACGAAAAGTGGCATCCATGTACCAGGTTTTTGCTCTGGCGAGTAGTTGCATCTGTCTTTCTGAACAAAATATGTGATGGCGCTTTTCCCCAACTTTTACTCTTTTTTGATAAAAACCAGGAGCACTATGATCGATGAAATCTTCGTCAAGCTAAAACAAAAAAATAAATAAAATTGTACATTTACTTTCCATCGTCAAGCTAAATAAAATTGTACATTCATTGCATGTTAATAAGCTTAATAAAATTGTACATTTAATTCTTATATACATGAGTACTTACGCGTGATGACACGTCAGTGGGATCATTTGGTTGCAGAGTCTGTCGGGTTCTCTGTAGCGACTGACCATTGTGTATGTTGTGTTTATATTAATTCGACATAAACTTTGGAGTTGTTGTTAGTGTTTGTTGCATAACAGTATGGTCTATTTCAAATATATTTGCATAAGTATAAACGTAAATCGGCAGTGCTGGACACACTAGCAGAAGGATTCTGCTGAATCAATCAGCGCTATATTCATGTAGTGTGTACACTGACATTCGCCCAAATCAAACAGGTTTGATATATTTGGCTGAACTATATTTGATTGGTGTGCTCGCTTTGTTGAAGCATTCGTCTGGTTTTAGAATTCATTAGCCAATAAGCACACATTCATATCAAGAAGTCACATGAATTTTTTGAAGACAAATGTAAAAGGTAATGTAACTGTCAACTGAGTGGTGAATCTGAGGAGGGAGAGAGAGAGAGAGAAATGGGGTTTAACGTCCACTCAACACAAACTAGGTCTTTTTGGGACTAACATAATATGGTTTAATTTTATTTCAATAATTCGCTTGCACGTAGGAGCCTTTATCAGTGGGAGGAAACCAGAGTGCCCGGAGGAAACCCAAAAGGTTGAGAAGGTGCCCCTATCTCCATGCCACATGCGCTCACACCAGGGCTCGAAACCACAGCCGCAAGCCAGGGGTGAGCGGCCAGCTAGAGGTCGAAGCGCGGCACTCTAGACAACTAGGCCTTGAGTATCCACTCATTCGGCTGCAATTTTGTGCCAATTGAATTAGGCAAATAATTTGAGCACATCATTCTGGTGTGTCCACAGCTTTACTAGAAAAGTCTGTATTTTCTAAAAACCAACAATGGGGCATACCCAGAACAAAAATATAAGGCCATACCATGCTATCGGGTTACATGAACGCCAATGGGACTGCAGGTGTTTGGTTCCATGGAACAATACAAATGCACTTTCTCAGGAAAAACTGAGAGCAAACCCGCCACCTCCAGAATAGCAACCCGCACCTTACTCACTCAGCCACATGGCTATCGTCTAATTACTGTGACAGTCCAGTCAAATGACAAACAAGGGTTATTAAAATAGATTTTTACGGCTTATGTAAAATCTTCGGGATTCAAATGGTTTTGGATACCGTAGATATTTTAATTTCAATTTCATATCACACAGTTTGTATATGGTAAGATATCTTAAACAGTTAATTACATGTCACATATTCATATTTTTCAGTTTCCATATTAGATGCCATAGCAAATAAAACATCATATAATAAAATAAGAAAAAAAAATATGGGAGAAGAAAGAGCTGAAAGAATGAGGTTTTTGGAGGGTGAGTGTTCAATTCTAATAGAAAAGATTGTTGATATGGTAATTTGAAATCTCACCATTAAATGTGTTTGGCACAATTTAGCCCGGTTGGAGCGGAGGTGACATTAGCCTCCATTTCAGTTTATTTTTTTGAAATATAAAATTCAATTTAGTATAGTAAAAGTATACACACACATGTACATGTATGTGCACATATGACTGTCTCATTTGTGGAGAGTCGAGGTGGGTAAGACGCTGCAGGTTTGCTCCCAATGTTGACATAGAAAATTCAGGATGGAGGGCCTGACAAGGACATTCGTCTAGTTGTTCAGATTGAACAACAAAACATGGTCCTGTGTTCACATTGGCATGCATGTAAAAGATCCTCTGGCAATTGTAATTTGATACAAGAGTATGCTTTAGGGTCGCGGTACCGTGCAAAATTTCAGTCCAAAATCTCAAGGCCTTTTTGTGACTTCTAAGGGGGTGGGGGTGAATTGCTGGTTGGATGGCTGGATGATTAGGACATGCGCGCTGTATCATAAAGCTGCGGGTCCCCCGGTTGCTCACACTCCTAATGACCCCTCAGCGCAAGCGAATTATTGAAATAAAATTAAACTGTATGTTGGTCCCAAAATGACCTAGTTTGTGTCAAGTGGATGTTAAACCAAATTTCTATCTTTCTCTGACTCTAACCCATTTCATTTGAGCATTATATTCTGTCTGGGCCTGTAACTTGACAAGACAAAAGGAGTGTTACACAAAGTTGAAACAAAATAGAAACTAAGTCTCAATGTGGCAAAATAAATTGTTTATTTAAACATTATGAACCATATAGAAAGTATTCTTATTTCCCACTTTTTATTTTTTAGGCTGAAGCACCCTCGGAGGAGAATTTAATGAATGATAAAAAGAAGAGAAACCAAGCATCAATTTATTTTATAATTCTGGAAAAGAATGCATTTGACCCAATTTTAAATATTTATTTTTTGTTTTTAATGTTAAGTATTCTTCGAAAACACAATTAGATTTTAATCCTCTTATTAATTTCTGTATAATATAGAAAGTAAAGTGACATATAAATCACGTAAAATTTGGTCGGAAATCATAAAAGTACTTAATAGACATTATCTAGAAACCAAATGTAGATCAGATATACCCAGAATTACAAAAAACCTTGACCTACATTATGGTGACTTTTCCTTGCTTATGAAACGAAATAAGGTTTAATATCCCACTTTTCTGTGTTATTAGGGTGATTCTGCCTTACAGTCTACTCTTATATCTAATATTTCCCATTAAAGGGAACTCAGGGGGTCGAATGGTTAACAGGCACACATTGGATCAGGAGGTCTGGCAATGAGTCAAATATGTCAATTGTCAAGGGTACTTTAAAGTGAACACAGTCAAAGTGGCTTTGATTCAGGCTTGTACCCAGTTTGTGTCAAGTGGACGCTTAACCTCATTTCTATCTCTTCTTTAAAATACACGGCAATGTGTACATTAGATCGAGGTTTTTTGTCCTATCCAAACAACTATATATTGTCCCTTCCCACGTCCTGCACTACTGACATGGACGAACTATGCTTGGAACTCCAGTTGAAATTTCTCGGCCAACGCCTTATACTCACCGTGGCTTCCCATTGCTTATGATTTGTAATTGTATATAAATATTTTGTACATATTATTCAATATTTGCCATTGTCTCTCATATTTTTATATTTTAACCCTGCAGTCTTGATGCTTTGCTCCTTATATGTACAAAATATTCATTTTGTTCAGGGTTTTTTTCCTAATGAGGAAAGCGTTCTACACCATTTTATTACTACTGTAAAATAGGTCATTTTTCTTTTGTTAATTTTCTGTGTATGCTAGTTATTTCTAGATTACTCAATAATCACATGTAATTCGACTTATAACACTTTTCACTGTTTGAAAGTAATTCAAATTAGTGGATAATTTATCTTATTAGTGCTTGGTATATATCTTATTAAATTTAAATATATTTGAATTATATATTTTGGGGGTATGGGGTAGGGATACTGTCTTTATATGCTTAGTACTTGTTGATGAGTAAAGAAAAATTTAAATAGCTATTTTATAGTTTTATGATTTGAGGGTGGGGGGGCGTTATTTAACACAATTTTATTAATATTATTTTTCTGTTAACATTCCAAATATCATTTTATGAATAAATAATAATTTAACAAAAAAAAATTATTGTTACCTCATTTATCAAACTTTGCAGGTTAAACAGAGCAAAAGGGGGGGGATGCTGCATGGGAAAAGTTGCTATATTGGATATAAAGTGAGGGAAATACAACACAAGTTTTTGTTGATGGTTATACACAAGTTTGTATATGAAACCACACAAGTTTCAGAAATTTCAACACAAGTTTCAGATATTTCAACACAAGTTTCAGAAATTTCAACACAAGTTTCAAAAATTTCAACACAAGTTTCAGAACTTTCAACACAAGTATTGTGTAGATTTTCACACAAGATTCAACACAAGTTTGTGGTGTTTGACAAATTTTAACACAAGTCTTGTGTTGTTTCAGCATTTAACACAAGTTTGTGTTGTTTCAACACAAGTTTGTGTTGTTAAATAGTAACACCCAACTTGTGTTGAAAACAACACAAGTTTGTGTTGTTTCAACATAAGTTTTTTTTTCAGTGTACTCTTTATATTGAAAATATTGTTCTTATCATTTCACAGCACCATGCTAGTGGTGCAAAAACGTAACTCGGTTAATTTCATTTATTTATTTTTTTAAATTTCAGCCTCTATTGAATTCAAATAACACCAGATGTATGTAAATACAAGTTATTACCTCCCTGGCATTGTAAAACTTTGTAGTGCACCGACAGTTCTATAGAGCATTTTAACCCACTGACCATCCTATGTAAAAAAACGATTATCCAATAGATCACTGTAGACTACTGACCGTCCTGTAAAACCCCGTGTATCGAAATAGTTAATTACTTTAATTAATTATTTTAAATGAAAAAGAAAACCAAATGAACGCGGTCCATGGCGGAGAAATGATTTGATTGACATAGTTGCTGTTTTAGTTCTGAAACTGTCAATTCTATATCATGAAATAGTAAAATGAAAATACACGTAATATTTAGAAATTTATGACATGTGTCATTTGAAAAGCTCCTAATATTAACGACGTTACAAGACGAGCTTTGGTGTGACGTAACGTTCCTGGTTTATGATTTTAAATAGTGATAATTCGTGAAACTTATAGGGTTGACTTTGGTGAATTTTGTTAATATATTGGGCGAAATTGTGGAAAGTGATCAAGATGAAATTTGTGTCTGCGTTAATTCTTATTATCCCTGCTGTAGGTAAGATATAAATCAGTTTTACTAATTATTGAAAGAGAATATAAATTGAATCCGAAATGCCTCCCCCCCGCTCTCTCTCTGGTTTCCTTCCACTGCTAACGACCCTCACGCGCAAACGAGTTATTGAAATAAAATTCAACCATGTGTTAGACCCCTCTCTCTTGGATTGGGGAAAAGACCCGAAACTCCCCTAGCAGGGATTAGAGACCCGAAACACCCGTCTGGATTACGGACATATTCTAAACATATATTCCATCCGCATTTTAAAATGATTATATTGTGTTCTACATTTTTGCTAGCTTAGTGAATAATGCGCTCGCTCGATCCCGCTGAGAGCGTGAAAAGGAACAACGTTTGGGCTTTTTGACGAGCAGAAAACGAGGAATTGCATACCAGCTGTTGGCAGTTGCCATTTGATAAAGAATAGACCGCCACGCCGCTGTCCGGGCATAGCGCAGTGTCCCGATTGATGCATTTCATTTCAGTATCCCAATCATTTTAGGTAAACGTTTTTTACCGTCCACGGGAGCCTGGTCTTATGACGTCATATGTGGGTTGTGGGTTAGGATAAGGCTTAGGCTTGGCCCAGGGTTAGTTCTGTCTACATCTCGAGACTGTGGCGAAATCTGCAGGCCACAGCCCTTATCCTAACCCTTTTTCTAACCACAATCCACATATGACGTCATAAGTCCAGGCTCCGGTGGATGGTAAAAAACGTTTACCAATCAGTACCGACCACCTTCTGTGTAGACAAGGATGATGGCGTGTATTACCCAGCTTGTAGACGATTTATCGAATGTGTTAATGGTACTGTGAATGACACAGAATGTTTCAATGGTCAAGTATTAAACTTAAAAACGGGAAACTGTGACGAATAAGTTTAATATCATGCGCAATACCGTGTACAGGTGTTTAATATTACACAAAATGATATATGGAGTTAAATAAACATAAAAACCTTACAAATTTTAATAACATATACACAATAACATATGTTTAATACCACATCCACAATATAAAGTTTAACACGATTCACAAAACCATATAGAGTTTAATATCATATGTATTTTAATAAAATAAAACCAATTACGAACATAAAAACCTTACAAATTTTAATAACATATACACAATAACATATGTTTAATACCACATCCACAATATAAAGTTTAATACGATTCACAAAACCATATAGAGTTATTAAAATATCATATGTATTTTAATAAAATAAAACCAATTACGAACAATCCTAAAAATGGTATAGGAAAAATAGTGTAATCAGCAAACGGACAGTTCACCGTGTACGAATTACACGATAAACAGTGGTAACAGTAAGCTTAGCCTGCCTGGTACCACAACAGCCATGACACGAAATCTCGGAAAAAAATAGCGCCATTAGCCAATAGACTATCCATATGCCAAATGTACGTGATGAACAGTGTTAGCGATGTAGTAGTCATATTCAAGGAGATAGTAAACGCGTCAATTAAATATATCTAGAATAATAGTCCCAAAAGGCATATTATATACTATTCAAAAAAAGTAGGGGATATTTGATTTTTAAGTGTTATTAAAGTCACCTAATGAAACTGACGAAGAAACAAATGACAAAGTAAGGCACAGACTGACCATTATAAAGGTAAAATGATACCCGGGGTCAAACAGCAAAGTTACCACAGCATCACAACAAAGTCAGTAACGGGTAAATCCTCCTCTGTTTGCCAAACAAGCATTGATCCGACGTGGCATACTCCTAATGAGACGTCTAAGGTCATTTTGGTCTAGATTGTCCCATTCCTGTTGCAACGCAGCAGCAAGTTCTTGAACATTGGCAGGACGTTGTTGACGTTGACGTAACCTCTGTCCAAGCATGTCCCAGACATGCTCGATGGGGGAAAGGTCGGGACTCAGTGCTGGCCAAGGTAATGTGGTGATGTTCTGTTGTTGGAGGTAACCTGTAACGATCCTGGCCCTGTGACATCTTGCGTTGTCATCCTGGAAGATGAAACGACGGCCATGACGTCGTGCGAACGGCACAACATGGACTGCCAAGATGTTGTCCCGGTAGTACTGGCCTGTAACACGCCCTGCAACAACATGTAAAGCCGTTCTTCCAGCAAGTGATGCCTCCCCACACCATAACAGAACCACCCCCAAATCGATCATGTCTGATGACGTTAACGTCTTGGAAGCGCTCGTTTCGACGACGCCACACCCTCCTACGTCTGTCCAAAAAATCAACAGTGAACCTTGACTCATCTGAAAACATCACATTGCTACAGCGTCGATTATCCCAGTGTTGACGATCCCTACACCAACGACGTCTTGCCTGAATGTGATGATCTCTCAAACAAGGGATCACGCGAGGACGTCGGGCGCGAAAGTGACCCCTATGCAGTCGATTCCGAATCGTCTGGCCACTCACTCTCACACCAGTGTCTGTTTGAAGACGAGCGCTGATCTCGAGTTGTCGCCCTTGGTCGACCTGAGCGTGGTCTGTCCTGTACAGATTGTGTATCACGGTATCTGGACCATAGCCTGATGACAGACTGAGAAACATTCATCGTCCGCGCCACAACCGCCTGTGTTGTGCCGATCTGTAGCATGCCAAGGGCACGTAACCTTTCATTTTGGGTAAGCCGGCGCATATCAAAATTTGTTTTCTGGTCACTAAAACAATTAAACTGATGTTTCCACCCAGGAATTCAATGCCACAATGACTGTAACATTCAAAGTCAGAGTCGTGCAAATCTTGGGTTAGACCCCCATGATGATCCCAAGCATCACCTGCATTCCATGCGGTAGCTATTGGTGCGTTTGGGCGTCACATGTAACTGGAAATGTTTCTTCTGTTAGGTTCTATAGTGACTTTTTTCGTAGCCATTTGCATATTTTAGTATTATGCCCCCAAAATCAAATATCCCCTACTCTTTTTGAATAGTATATTTACCAATCAAGTTAATATGACAGCCATAAAACTTTTTCAATGTTTTTGTAAGTTTATTTTGGTATTTTATCACATACTATAATCTGATAATGACTGACACCAATATTGTCCTTTGACTGCCGTTAGTATAGATGTCAATACACTAAATTTGAAAGTGGTTTCGTGGAACAACGGGATGAACCTGTTATAAAACTTTGCTTGTAGGAACTTTTCTGTAGTTTAGGTATCCAATGAAACAAGGGCAGATCTGAATAGGTATCCCCACATGAAGTACTAAATGTAGTGAGCACTGTCGATTGATTTCCCGAAACTAAGTTCTTTGAACAGACCGTCATAATAACATCGTTTAGATATAAACACCATTATTATTGGACTTATCATGTAAGGCGTGGGGAGTTTCAACAACGCTATACACTGTAATACTATACACAATCATATTTAGATTTTAATACACAATACCATGTAGGTTAGGTTCCAATACTATTCACAATACCATCTAGGTTCCAATACTATTCACAGTTAGGTTCCAATACTATTCATTGCACAATACCATGTGGGATCTATACACAATACTGTTTGGGGCCTAACACTACATACAATACCATAGACAGAATAATACTATGCACAATACCATATAAAGTATAATACCATGCACAATACCATATAAAGTATAATACCAAGCACAATACCATATAAAGTATAATACCAAGCACAATACCATAATACCAAGCACAATACCATACAAAGTCTAATACAGAGATTAATACCATTTAATATAATATTATGCGCATTCTCATATAGAGTGTAATACACAGTCCAGTAGACAATTTGATAATATACTCACGATACATTAAATGAATGAATGATATATTGACTGTTTCAGTGCTGACAACGTTGATCCACCGTGTGGAAGACGTGTCGACTGTACGGGTGCGCCTGATGGAAGATACCCGGGTGTACCTAATGAAAGATACCCAAATATGAATTGTATTTCCTTCTACACTTGCCAGAACGAGATTTTACTTGGACATAATTTCTGCCCGGATAGTAAGTTGTTGTATTTTAGTTACCGCCTCGGTTTCACGTACGTTCTGAATGACTAGACGCTATCCCTTTTCAGGTCCTTTGTGCTGTGCTCTCTTAAAGGAGAGGCACCCTAAAAAATCCCGAAGTACTCTGTCGGCCAACTCAGGATACCATGATAGTGATTAGCTACAGGGCTTTCCGTGATGCTAATTGAAGTAATAAAATGGTTTGATCTCCTTTTCTTTATTAATTGCATTGTATTTTCACCAGTTCCATTCTGGACCCACTTGAAAATGAAGGGAAGACCCCCAGACAGGACATCTTTAAATATTCCCGTACAATTCGCAAGTCAAGGTGGCTCGGTGAATATGGTACAAGGTCACACTAATCAGGAAGTTCCGCGTTTGATCCCTCCGGTTGCCTTTGTCAGGGGTGTAGGGTGAATCGCTCGGTACGGATGAGACGCTAAACCTAACGGTTTTTTTTATTATTATTATGAGCCAGTTGGATATTTTACGATAGGTTTTGGATGGCCCGTGTTCGGTGGAAGGGTAATTCTTTGAGCTGTGTATTTTATGAAAGGGTAATGTTGGTGTCACCCAATATTACATATGTGGCAGAACGAGGTAAGCACATCCAAAATATTATTTTAAGACAGGCATTGTCGATACGGTTGACACGTAACTAAGATTTAAAGAATCGGAAAATGACGCAAAAAAGGAAAACACGAATTATCCTTATTGAAGGATGTACAGAGCGATAAGACACACAATCAATTTTCAGATCCCTGATAAATAAATTGTTATACCAGACTTTTTTTTAACCACTGTCCTTTAAAGCCTTTTGCAATTTCCGAGTAATACGAAATTCGTAAGTGGATTCAATCGAAATAAAAAGAACCCAATCCAATGAGTACAGCGCCAATTAAATGGCTTGCTGAGGATGCAATTCAGTCCATTATATCTTTGTAAATGCTAAATGAAGTAAAGACGTACTGGGGCTGATATTTAATTAAGGGATTCAGTTTTCAAGGGATTCTGCAATCCGCAATCACTCTGGCTTAAAGATTATAATGGGTAAGTAAACCAAAACATCGGGGGTAGGGTCTAGTGGTTTAGAGTGGTTGGCGTGACAGCTTTAATTTGTACCATGATGTCGTGTCATGGAGTGGGCATATTTAGCATGACGATAGAGGCGCCTTCTTAACCGCGTCGGTTTATGCCCGGCACTCCGTTTTCCTCCCACAGAAAACATTCATGCGCCTGCATTAAGATGATAAAAATGAAGATGAGACAACTTCTCTGCGATACCACCCTCAGCATAAGCACAAACCAGAAGAACACCAACCACAATAACAGTAAGAATTGATTCTTTATTTCTTGTAGATCTGGTATTTAACAAATTTAAAGATTATTGTGACTGGCTTTTTAATGTTGAGCCGCCTTGTGGAACGAAGCATTAGTATCCTGTATTAGAACAAGGATTGCATGCTGAACATTATGACGTACCATTAATGCCATAAATTCAATAAATATTGTTAAGTGATAGATTTTTATATTGTATCTTTAACTAATTATTGGTTAACACGTTCTATAGTCAAATCCCACTTATTAATGAAAGTAAATGACAAGTATGTATAAAAACAGCGATATTGTGGTAAAATACTTACCATTGTCAAAATCTCCTTCAAATTTTCCATGTTTATAATATGTGTTTGATAGACCACATAAGGTAATGTTCCCCCTGGTATTGGGGGATGGGGATGTTTATTCAATGTTTCGGAATGAACGCCAAGGTCAGTCTATGACGTAGACGTACAGAAATAAGGGGGTTGTAAAAGAGATTGTTGAGTGGAATTGATCAGAGCTCACCCAGGTATACCGAGCATCATAGACGCCTTGCAAGCAGTTTAACAATAAAGTTGTAAGGACAAGTAACCTCTAGTTTTATTTACGACCACAAGAAAGTCCGATATTATTACACATTTGAGGAATTTTTCCACAAAATTTGACTCTTTGATTAGCTGCCCCCATAAAATACCCCGCCTCCCACCCCAACCCACACTTCGAAAGCCACTGACCAGCGCACCGTTTAGTGCTCACCATTTTCTGTATCACCATTTAAGTACACATCAACCTAGTTCAGCTCTGAACGTAGGTCTCATTACACTCGCATGTACGTTCAGAGATCGTGCTGGCGAAAAAGTTGGGCTTCCCGGCCAGTTTTACTGGCCAACTGCCAAACTGACAAACAGTCGCGTGTCAGTCCCTATGAACGCCTGAACAATGTAAATGGACATCTTGGTGAAAACATAAGACCCTGCTTACCTCGCTAGAACCAGTATTACCGACAAAACACGCTGTTAAAACATACATCCCCGTCTTCTAGACGACTTTGCCGATGCCATTGATAGGGTAACGCACAAATAAACGAACTCGGCCATGTAAGATGAAACAAAATTTAAGTAGGTCTGGGGAAAAATTTGATTGAGAAAGTAATAGAAAAATTAATAAATAACTGAACGTTCATTTTTTGCCCAAGGCTTACCTAAATTTCAACAACACAACCCCTGAACGTACAAGCGATTGTAATGAGATCTACGTTCGGAGCTGAACTAACATCAACCCTGATCGACACATTGTGGCAAGGTCTGTCATTGAGTCAAGTGGCATGGTTACGATTTCTCGCTTGTACGTGACAAGTAGCATAGTTGCTTGGCCAAACGCGTGAGTTTTCTCCGGGTCCTCTGATTTCTTCCAAGAAACAAGACCCAAAGCGAATTATTGAAATAAAATTGAATCATATGTTTGTATCGAGTGGACGTTAACCCCCATCACTGTTGTCGTGTGTACCTTACACCCCCCGCCACCCCTCTCTCCCTCTCGGCATAAATACTACGCTACAACGTAACAGAGATGCAGTAGGCGTGTTTTCTCCTTTTTCTATGGAGACACGTGCCTACATTGAATCATATGTTTGTATCGAGTGGACGTTAACCCACATCAGTTGTGTCGAGTGTACGTTACCCCCCCTCTCTCTCTCTCTCTCTCTCTCTCTCGTCATATATACTACGCTACAACGTAACAGAGATGCAGTAGGCGTGTTTTTTTCCTATTTCTATGGAGACACGTGCCTACATATCATTAATTAACCAATGAGTACTTAACCAAACACTTACATACGTGTTAACACATTATAATTAATCATGGACAGGTTATGAACGTGACAAGCATAATATAATTAATTGTAATAATTCAACCCGGATTGCCACCTGTCTCCACCGGGTAACCACGGTGGCTCGAAATGTATGAGCAGGAGTGTCAAACTTATTTCGATTCAGGGTCCTAGAATTTTACATCAGGTGGGTCCGGGATATACAAAAATATCAAGATAAAGAAATAAAGAAAATTTTATTTTCTTATTTGACTAAATATCGTTACAC
Source organism: Patella caerulea (assembly GCA_036850965.1). Taxonomy (NCBI): domain Eukaryota; kingdom Metazoa; phylum Mollusca; class Gastropoda; family Patellidae; genus Patella; species Patella caerulea. Next base: position 12,073,033 of record JAZGQO010000006.1, read on the forward strand.
ATAGTATAATGCAATACATATTGTATTACATACAATCCAAATGAAATGGAGTTTAACGTCCTACTGTTCTGCTTCGAGGGACGTTCAATATTAACAGATCTACAGGAGAGAGAGAGAGGCGCGGTTTAACGTCCACTCTACTGTAGGTCATTTCGGGACTAACAATAGCTCAATTTAATTTCAATAATTCACTTGCACATTGGGGTCTTTAGCAGTGGGAGGAAACCGGAGGTCCCGGAGAAAACCTACGAGGTTGGAGTAGATACATATAAGATGATTGCATACATACTATATGTAATTAAACAGCGACAGCATGTATATGATTGTGTATATCCGTGGGCATGTCGGTAATAAATTCTGTCTTCATTATCCCGGTTTGAGCAGAACAGAAGGACGTTAAACCCCATGGTACTCGGTTTTAAAGGGACAATAACATTCTTGCTGGCTTGGTAGCTCCAGAAAATAAATAATACCCTTATTCTAAGTACTAGATGTTTAAGTATCCTACCTGTTGTGTAAATTATCCATTACAACCTATTTTACTTGTCCAGAGGGTTCGAAAATATTTTAAAAACCAAGTCACATTTGAAAAGGTTTACGTTAGACTTTTCAAATCAATTGGTTGAATTTTTCCAATTTTTTAAAATAGGTGTGTTAAGATGAAATTTATATCATCATTTAATTGGAATATTCTAAAATAATACGATTTGTTGACCAGAATGAAGATTGGGACATATTATTCAGTTACAACAAGAGTGTTATTGGGGCTTTAAATAGGATCAAAAATATTGAGACAGATTATATTCAAATATATACGGAGGCGCAAACCTGACACAAACTTTTCGTAGGATTGTATTAAATGCACTCGGTTCATAAATATTAAGACCGATTTAGTCAAATATATTCAGAGGCGCAAACCGGTACAAAATTTCCATACAATTGTATTAAATGCAAATTGAACGTACGACATTTCAACAAAAGGATATTATAAATGAACTGTCATTCCGTTTAAAGATGTAAGTTATGAACATCATTATATTCATAGCTTGTCATGTCACCTCTTCCGCATATTTAAGAAAACAGTTATTATTCTAAGGGAGTGCTGCACAATGCACATGTGGGATGCTAGTCTATACGTTTGTTTTATTTTATTTCTAATAATAAGATAAATGTCACTACAGAACAGGATTCCCATACGACCTATATAGACAATTTAAACATTCACACTCCTTAGCAACACCTACTTGAATATTTTTTTTTTTTAATAATACCAATGATTAATGAGTAAAATGTACGCATCCGTCTCCAATTGTTTTTCAATTTCTTAAATCATTTCATTTTATGTCTTAAACGTTAAAGGCCCTATTCTGCAATTCTAAAGGCGATGATTTGGGTTTCTGCTCTGAGGGAATTAGATTGGGAACTTGAAAGTACCTTTGCGCGGGAATGCACAATAACTAACGTCATTAATCGATCACCCCACCAAATTCAATCTGCAAATAAGATACCCCCCCCCCCCCAACAAAAAAAAAAACAAAAAAACAAAAAAAACAAACCCAACATTAACAACAAAAAACAAACAAACAAAACAAACAAAAACAACCAACCAAAAAAACTATTATTGCCGAGTGTCTTATCAATGCCGACTCTAATAATTAGGTTAGTTAATAAAACAACACGTTATTATCAAATAATATTATATCATGCCCCGTTAAATGAAGGCTACTAATACTAATGTGTTTTATATTAATGGTCCAGGGCGAGACATAAGTAATATATCGATACTGCACGAGGAGTTAGCCGAGTGTTGTTTCAATATATTAAGCAATGGTTTTAGCTCGAGACCATTAAACAGCTTAAAATACAGACACTATCTCGCACGTGCTCCTCTATGAAATACGTCACACGGGTCAAATATTTCATCTAACACAGATAATGCACGATTGGCAAGTTGCCCATACATTACTGGAAATTATGATGCGCCAACACCAAAGGATGACGTCATATCCGTATTTTGAATACCAATAAGGTTGTTGACAACACCTTGACCATTATAAAGGATCTCAGGTAACAGTATAACTCGGACAAGCTTACCGAGAGACAAGCAGGTCGGAGATCGCTGTACAAGCAGTTGTGGATAAGGTCGTTGCCACAATGACTACAATCTGTTATGATGTGTTATGTTCCTGTATTGATTGAGAATTATCGATGTAATAACTTTAAATGTTTGTTCCTGCATATAATTGAAACTGCATATAATTAAAGAAGCCCGACCCACAGTCGTCGTTTTCGTTAGTTCCTTTGGTTCTATATCTCAAACCAGTCAAAGTAAAAGCTGACCTAGAACAAATTAAAACAGAAGGTTTATTGGTACCGGTGGTTTCGTTGGGTCATATTGTATTCTCAATTACGATAGATATATTGAACGCATACATTAGAATGCATATCAACCTATAAAACTGATTCTCTTCTGAAATATAGATTCCCAATTTTATGGGTCGTTAGCTACAAATTTAACGGAACGATCTTTTCAGTCATAACAGAGTTCTGAAAAATGTAAATGGCGTTCTGTAGCTTTAAGGATACCATTCCTTTATATACCGATTCTTTAACTCCATGTTCTTGGAACGTCATTTTAATAATTCGAACTAATGATATTTAAAAATTCAAAATGAAGATATCAATCTATAGACAGGTGACGACCTTAAATCATATTGCCATTTAAGGTAGCAACCTGTTTATAGATTGATATCTTCATTTAAGGTAGCAACCTGTTTGTAGAGAAAGTTAAGAGCGGGTTATTATACAGGCATTCATTATGTGTGCGTGAGTTTTCTCCGGGTATTCCGGTTTCCTTCCACTGCTTATTGAAATAAAATTGAACCATATGTTAGTCCAGAAATGACCTAGTTTGTGTCGAGTGGACGTTAAACCTCATTTCGCTCCCTATCTCTACTTATGTGTGCGTTTTGGCGGTGTGAAGTTAGTTCGATTAGCGAAAACCAACTCGCTGGTTTTTCGATATTGGCGAATCTCAAAGAATCCGATTTGATGGGTGTATATCTACAGAATTCCCCCTAAACACATCTGATCAAATACATTATCTAAAATGAAGTACACAGATAATAAATGAAATGGGGTTTAACGTCCTACTTTCTGCATATAACCTGAGCTAATGAAAACGGGCATATGCCCGCATGTGCCGTACAAGGTGTTATGAGGGAAATTTTGCCCGGGCAGCGGCGCTACGGCCTACTCTTATATCGACTTCCAACTGTCAAGGGATATTTTATGTGCGCACCAATGTGTACACGGGACCCCGGGTTTTCGTCCCATCCGAACGACTAGACAGCTGTTCTTGTCAGGCCCTCCGTCCCGCAACACTGACAAAGGGGAAACCACTCCGGAAAATCTAGATGAACTTTCTCGGCCAATGCAGAGATCGAACACCCGACCTCCAGCTAACGAGCCAGCAAGAAACCCCCTTAGCCACGTGATCCCCACACGGATAATAAATGAGGATGCCTGAATAGTGCATTCACACAAAAAGTACACCTTCTTTTTGATTTTTTGATATTGTCGAATGTCGAAAAGCGACAAACGAAAATCGAGCGAAGTTCGCGCTGCCGTACATTCTAAATTGGATTACTGATTGGCCCCAATGGTCTTTCATAGAAATGAACACCAAAAAATAATAACAAAGTTACCCCACGAGCTGTCGAGAATATTAACGACGTTTTAAAACGAGGTGTGGTGTGACGTAACGTTCCCGGTTTATAATTTAAGCATCCTCTATTTAATATCAAATGGTGATAATTCGTGAAACTCAAAAGATTAACTTCGGTGAACGTTGTTGATATAAAAAATAATTGGACGATATTTTTGAAACAGATCAAGATGAATTTTGTGTTTGTATTAATGGTTATTATCCCTGCTGTAGGTAAGTTATAACTATTCTCACAATTTCGAGATTCTCGTAGGTTAACAACAAAATGGCAGAAAATCGTCATGGGATTCTGGTGAATGCCAAAAACTCTCTAACATCGATGATTAAAAAGGCTGAAAACGCCCCCCCTCCCCTGTATTACTGGCATATTCTAAACTTCCAATCGGATCACGGAAAAAGTCGAGAACTTTTTGTATTTTAAAATGTTTATATAATTATGTTTTATATTACTGTGTAATGTTCTGACTTAATCCCGGTGACGGCGTTGCAACAAACAACGTTTCTTCTTTAGAATAGGAGGGAAAACGAAGCCCTGCGAACAAGGCTGTATGCACGTAAAAGACCCATTGACAGTTGGAATTAGATGAATAGGCGGAAACACCGCTCGCTTCATTGCATATTACTGGACTCAGATTGCAACCAAAAAGAAGGACTTTAAACCTCAATTCATTTTATTTCATTTCAGTATCCCAATCAGTACCGTCAACTTTCTGTGTAGACAAAGATGATGGCGTGTATTACCCAGCTTGTAGACGATTTATCAAATGTGTCAATGGTACTGTGTATGACACAGAATGTTTCAATGGTCAGGTATTAAACTTAAAGACGGGAAACTGTGACGAGTAAGTCGTTGTATTATTTCAATTAGCTTGCGACGAGTAAATCGCATTAATTAGTTTGTGCTAATTCATGTAGATTACAACGAGTAAGTGGTGATAATTATTCAACTGTTAATACAATGATATAAAAAATACCATATATAGTTTGATGCTATACACAAAACCATATAGAGTGTCCACAATACCATACATTGTTTAATACCATGCACAATACCATCTAGAGTTTAATACTATGCACAATACCATATAGTGTGTAATACTATGCACAATACCAGATAGAGATTAATACCATACACAATACCATATAGAGTTTAATACCATACAAAATATCATATAGAGTTTAATACCATATATAGTTTAATACCATGCACAATATAGAGTTTAATACCATACACAATACCGTATATACATACAGTTTAATACCATATAGAGTTTTTAATACCATATAGAGTTTAATATATCACACACAATACCATATAATAGTCTAATACCATGCACAATGCCATATAGTGTTTAATACCATGCAAAATACAATATAGTTTAATACCATATATAGTTTATTATAATACACAGACATGTGTAGATTTACCAAACACAATCAATAATAGAGTTTGATAATACATGTATACACCATGTACACGATAGATTAACAAAATAATATATTGACTATTTCAGTGCTGAGAATGTTGATCCACCTTGTGGAAGAATTGAAAACTGTACAGGTGTACCTGATGGAAGATATCCAAATTTAGATTTGGGTTGTACTTCCTTCCACACTTGCAAAAACGGGACATTCCTTGGACATAATTTCTGCCCGGATAGTAAGTTATTGTATTTTAGTTCGCGCTCGACAACGCGTACAAGGTATCCTTTTTTTGCCCCATTCAAATGACTAGATCCTTTTGCTGCCAGGCCTTCCGTGCTGTTCACCTAAACAGATGAAACATCGATGCATAATCCCATCGTGACTCCCCTTTTGAAGTAAAAATGGTTTGATCTATATAGGTAACGCAAATTTCATTGCCAAGAAAAGTAGGACGTTAAATGTCATTTCATTTCGAGACAATTTGATTTTATCTGGTTGGTTTTTTTTATTGTGTCTACAATAATATATGATAGAACTTGTTGGTGTCTACCAATATTATATATGTGATGGAACTCGCTGTTGACCAATATTATGTGTGATAATTTATTATTATATATACGTGATACATTTGGTTAAACACACCACAAAAATATAATTTTAACATTGGTAGAATCTAAAAGTGACACAAAAAAGGAAAACATGAGTTATCCTTACTGGCTGAAGTAACGAGTGATAACAGATAGATGGTCGATTTTCAGCTCACTGATAATTCCGTAGAAAACGAAGAGCTGTTATACCCTCGTGTGCAGAGGATGCGGAATGAAGACACGTGTTCAGTCCTTCATATCATTGTAAATACTGAATGATATGAAAGCTTCTTTATACTAATAGTTCTTTAAGAAATGGAGGGGGGTGCCGAATGGTTAGTACGTGCGTGCTGTATCATAAAGACTGTCATTGAGTCAACTGGCTTGGTTTCAAATCCCCGGTTGTACGTGACCAGGAGTAGGATCGCCTGTCCTTCCTCGTGGATTTTCTCCAGGCACTCCGGTTTTCTCCCACTGCTAAAGACCGCTACGCGTAAGCGAATTATTGAAATAAAATTAAACCATATGTTAGTCCCGAAATGACCTAGTTTGTGTCGAGTGGGCGTTAAACCCCATCTCTCTTTTTCTCTCTTATTTATAAATTCCCAGTCGTAATTATTCCAGTCAGATGAGTAGGGCGTTCATTTAGAAATTCGCAGTCGTAATTATCTCAGCCAGAAGAGTAGGACGTTCAACCCCATTTCAGTTTAGAAATTTAGCTGTCATATTATCGGGGGTTGCAGCGCATTTCACAATCGCTCAAATCACGTTCACACACTACAAATAAACCAAACCTAAATTATTTTTTTTATTCTTTTAGATCTAGTCTTCAACACATTTAATGATTATTGTGATTGGTCTTGGAATACTGCGAAGCCTTGTGGAATCTGTGACGAAACAACGATCCCGTGCTTGTAGACTACCATTAATGCCATACGTTGAATAAATATCATCTATTGGAAAATTCACTTAGTTATAGATTTTGTATCTTTTTATTGTTAGAAACAGAAACGAAAAATAAAATGCCATCGTGGTTTGGGGGAAGTGGGGTTGGGGTGGTGGTACAAAACCCAAATATTCATATAGTTAAAGGGATGCATTTAACCTCAATAGGTAAAATTTTGTAATTAGCAAATGTACCGTTCGCCGTGTACAAAATAGCTGCATCCAAATTATTAAACGAATTTTCAATAAAATAGCTTGATTGGCCAATGGACTATCGGTATTCACAATGCACGTTTCTGTATATGTTAATAAACCCCATTGAATGTCAACTTGGAATGTTTTAGACAAATTGAGAAATAGACGAAACACCCTGAAAAACGCTGTATAGTTTTAAATCCTGTGATTGGCTCAAAACGTTCACTTTTAGAAGTTTTCTTATGATTGTTAAAAACATATTGGACAGAATTTCATTATTAGAATATGTATTTTACACATGTAACTTGTTTTACCATTGTTTTTGCCTATAGTTTTGGAATTTTATGATTTAGATTGCTATTTTAGATACATGTGATTACGTAATTAACTGTTTTACTGGTATTTATTACTTTATATTGTATTATTTAATGTTTTATCTGTAGTGTCTCATATGCCTATGTTGGCCAGAAATCATTTGCATAATAATGTAAATATTCAACTGATTTGTGACACTTTAATACAATAAATTATTACTACTATTATTATTATTTTAATTTCGAGCTCATCAGGATATATGAATTCTACACAATCCCTAAATTTGGATTATTCAGTGTTAGAACATTATCGATATAATGTCTGACTAGTCGTTTATTTGTTTTTTACGAATGCCTGTATGTAATCGGCTTCGTACGAATAGAGAAAAGAATCGGCAGGATAGAGTTGTTGCCCATGGGAACACCTACCGCTTATTGGTATATTTCCCCTTCAAATCCAACAAAGATATTAATTAAAACATCCAACGTCTGAATTATCTTGTGGCCTGTGAATTTATTTTTGGAATCACTATGGCTCAATATGTGGAATTGTAATTAACAACTAAATATTGATATCTAACAGTTCCCGATTTAGATGAAAAGGCACTGTGAATAATGTCTTTTAACCGAGCTTTTAATTTGCTATGGGGAAATTTAATGTACAAAGTATAAAGCAAAACGTTTGTATAGATGTGACCGAAGCAAGTGACATAGATTGCACACCTGCGAGTAATTCTTTGGAATTTGAAAGATCCACATTCGATTAATTATACCACTACGAGAGTATATTTTGTCACGGCTTCCGGGTTCTGGCGCCGAGAAATTTGGGCTGTGTAGGACATGGTATAATGTTTCAGTTGGGAGGGGATGCCAAAAAACTCCAGGGAGCGCAAATACTCTAGTCCCTGGCTGTAAATGAACCGTAACTACTTTACCAAGGGGATCAAATACAATGGCACCTGTGGGGTGCTAAGGTTCAAGATAGCTGCGTGGGCTAAGTGGGTAAGACGCTGGGTCGCTAGCACAGTTTTATTGAAAACAACCACTCTGTTCTTTGTGTTTTTTGAATTAAGAGTGCTACGAAGGCTAAGTTGGGTGAGACGCTGGCCTGCTAGCCTGGAGGTCGCGTGTTCGATCCCTGCATTGACCGAGAAAGTTCATCCCGATTTACCAGCTTTATTCCCACTTATCTGTGATGCATGACGGAAAGCCTGAAAAGGACAGCTGTCTCGTCGCTCTTCGATCTCTAAGTGGCCGGTCATCTCTGGCTTGCGGCTGAGGTTTCGATCCCTGGTGTGAGCGTATGTGGCATAGAGATAGGGGCTCCTTCTCAACCTCGTGGGTTTCCTCCGGGCACCCAGGTTTCCTCCCACAGCAAACACTGTTATATACGATAACGATTATTCAATTATAATAACTATCTTACGTGTAGTGAATATATGTGCAATTAAGACTAAACGGCCCTATAGTTGTAACAAGTTTAAAAGATGATGATGTGACATGATATAACAAGGATAATACCACTAAGAACGAATGAGATAATAATTTAATAATAAAATTTTAGTAAAGGATTTCTATTCCACAGTGCTAATGAAGAGTTGATGTGATACCAAACATAATATAAAGTTATTTAATAAGTCCATCATAAGCACTTGGCAGGAATATCCCCGTGTCACGATTCAGGTATGGGCTGTTTCTTTGATATATATCGCCTCAATCAGTTTTCTTGAATTTTCTATAGGAAGGATGGATGCCAGAGTTGTATAGGATTTTATTCTGTGTCCTTGGTCGGATTGTAGATGTTGGGCCACGGTCCAGATGGTGGTAGATGCCGTTGGTTTGTACTGGCTAATTCCTTTATCTAGGGAATGTCTCGTTTCTCAAATGCATGTGCTGTCACAGGTGCAAACGACTTCGTAAAATTTATTATAACCGGGTTATAAACGAGACAGGTAAACTATTTATCATAATTATTCTGCCTGATTTTTCACCTTTCTCGACTGGAGAAAAACTGTTTTTAAAAGTAACCGAGGTGGATCAATAAGTAAGAAGCTGACTCGATAACAAGGAGGTCTTGAATTCGATCCAGGTGTCCATCGGAATTTTCGGTGCTGGTTTCTCCTTTTGCGGACTGACAAGAAACGGTATCTAGTCCTTCGGATGGACCAAAAATGAGTCCTTTTTGCACACTTTAGCGTGCACTTAATATAATTCTTCGGAAATTATTTCCATAATAGCAAATTACATGGCGTATGGGGGTACCGTGTACACATTGACGTGCACGTAAAAGACCCCTTGGCAGTTGGAATTCGATATAAGAGTAGGCCGTAGCGCCGCTGCCCTGACAACATTTCCCTCATAGTACAATGTATGGCGTATGCCCGTCTTCAATTAGCCCAGGTAAGGTGCAGAAAAGTAGGATGTTAAACCCCATTTCATTTCATATTCAATGGCCCTGTTGGTGCTTAAGTGAAGGCAGTTAAACCACATTCCACTTTGTTATTGTATTTTACGCTTCCATTATATGTGTAATTTATTAATGCTGCTGCGATATTGTATGAGTTGAACGTCGTTCATTACGACCCTACCCGTAATGGTGCTGCGATATCGTATGAGTTGAACATCGTTCATTACGACCCTACCCGTGATAGTTCGGATTAGTCATCAATCGTGGTACAGTTTCTTGTCTTGATATATTTACTAAACTAGATCGCATCTATGACGCCGCCTGCATGAGTTCATTTATTCGGGTGTTTTTTATTCGTGGGGCTCGACTATTAACTGAAACAAGTCATAATCTGAAAAGACCCTTCTGTGGATCTGTCGATTGAAAACGTCATCTTGTTGTTAGCGCGGTTGACCACATGATTCTATTCCGAGACATTGGAAGGGTGGTGTTGCTTTTGGACGTGGGCAGGGGGCAATAGGTGCGTTGGGGATTGCTTGAGTATTGGTCCAGAATTTATCTAATCAACAGAATTACAACGGAGTGTCACGAAATTCAGTCCCGTCACAGTGTGACAAAGTGGTTTGTTGAGTTTTTTTCTGATTCAGTCCACGCATTATGTTGTAGCCCAAAAGACAGAATTTAATTTCGGAATGCTTAACAGAGTATCCCCTCCAAAAGATATACCCGTCAATATCCGGTTAAATCTATCTGTTAAAGCCAACTCAATCTTCGTCAGGGTCGCTGAGATGTAAATTAGGGCACGTGATTGTTGACGAGATTGTAAGTTAAGCATTAGGGCTAGGTCCAGGAGCAAACATCTTATCACCTTTCGTCTATCACGCATGTCATTAGACTATTTACATTCACTCATACGAATTTATAATGAAAGAAATTATGGTATTTTCATTGATAGACATATTTCATTGTGAGATTGTAAGCAAACAGAGATAACACAAAGTGCATAGTTTTAAAATTATTAGCACTTTCTTGAGTTTTTGATATTGGTGAATGATGAAAAACGAAAATCACACTGCTGTGCATTCGATTGGTCCCAATGGTCTTTCAACATATCGAACATCAAAGAAAATTAACGACGTTTCACCACGAGCTGTCAAGAATATTAACGATGTTTCAACACGAGCTGTCGTGTGATGTAACGTTCCCGGTTTATGATTTAAGCTTTCTCTATTTACTATCAAATGGTGATAATTCGTGAAACTCATAGGGTTGACTTCTGTGAACGTTGTTGATATACAAAATAATTGGACGATATTTTTGAAACAGATCAAGATGAATTTTGTGTTTGTATTAATGGTTATTATGCCTGCTGTAGGTAAGATATAACTATTCTCCCTCTCTCTCTCTCCCTGAGAGTTCTGTGGCCGAATGGTTAGCACGTGTGCGCCTGGCGTGTTTTCGAAACCCCGGTTGTACGTGACGAGGAGTATAAGGGTCGCATGTTCAACATAGATTTAGTGAGTTTTCTCAGTCCTTCATATCTTTGTAAATGCTGAATGATATGAAACCTTCTTTGGACCGAAAGTCTTCTAGAAATGGAGGGGGTGGGTCGAATGGCACGTGCGTGCTGTATCATAAAATCATAAAGCCTGTCATTGAGTCAACTGGCGTGGTTTCGTATCCCTGTTTGTACGTGGCAATGAGAAGGGTCGCCTGTCCAACAACGTGGGTTTACTCTGGGTCAACCGGTTTCCCCCCGCTGCTAAAGAGCCCTCCGAGCAAGCGAATTATTGAAATAAAATTAAACCATATCTTATTCCCGAAATGCCCTAGTTTGTGTCGAGTGGACGTACCCCCCCCCCCCTCCAACATTGATTTTCGAAAAGGCTGAACCCTTGCAAATCAACATGATTATATAATTGTGTTTTATGTTTTGGCTTACTGCGTAATGCTCTGGATTGATCCCGATGAGGTTGTGAAAACGAACAGCGTTTCGTCTTTAAGATAGGAGGAAAAACGGAACCCCGTGAATTATTAGGAACCTTTCGCATCGGTGCGAACCTATGTTCGTTTATGTTTTCGTTGTCGTATCTTCTAACACGCGGTTTCGCAGTCCAACGTACGATAATAGCTACATGGCGTTAGTTTCCACTCCACGAACTTCTCGGTTCATACAAAGATTCCATTCAATGTTTTGGCAAATGTACAACAAATCAACCAGAATAGTGTATTGTATTCTACAAATCATACACAATCAACAATATACGCAAGGTCTCGCAAAATGGTTGGAATTCAATATATGCGACAAGAAATATGTTCGTTTGCATGCCTACACGTGAATCCAGCTCCATACGCGTAACGTTTTTCGCTGGCCGAACACTCATTACGGATTGACGTCACAAGTACACACGAATCGACAGGTCCCTATTGTGTGTGCACGTAAACGGACCACTTACAGTTAGAAATAGAAACGCCACTGATAGGGCAACATGTCCCCCATTGCACATTTCTGGACTCGCCATATTGCAGCCGACAAAAATGACGTTAAACCTCAGTTTATTTCATTTCAGTATCCCAATCAGTACCGTCAACATTCTGTGTAGACAAAGATGATGGCGTGTATTACCCAGCCTGTAGACGATTTATAAAATGTGTTAATGGCATTGTTTATGACACGGAATGTTTCAATGGTCAAGTATTAAACTTAACCACGGGAGAGTGTGACGAGTAAGTCGTTGTTTTATTTCATTTAGACGGCAACGAGTAAGTCATATTGATTAATTGATTTAGCTTGAAACAAGTATGTCGCAGTGTTAATTTATTAAGAATGCAATGAGGAAGTCGTGACATTTATTCAATTATTAATACTATAATATACAAAATAACATATGTAGTTTAATGCTGTATACAATCATATACCATATACAGTTTAATATTATACATAATACCATAATAGAGTTAAATATCGTACACAATGCCATGTATACATATAGTTCAATACCACATAGAGTTTTGAAACTCTGTATGTTATTGTGTATGCGTATTAAAAGACGTATACACAATACCATACAGAGTTTAATATCATACACAATACCATATATATATACATATAATTTAATACCATATAGATTTTAATATGTATACACAATACCATATAGAGTTTAATATCATACACAATACCATAAGTTTAATACAATACACAATACCATAATAGAGTTTAATACAATACACAATACCATATAGAGTTTAATATCATACACAATACCATAAGTTTAATATGTATACACAATACCATAAGTTTAATATGTATACACAATACCATAAGTTTAATATGTATACACAATACCATATAGTGTTTAATATCATACACAGCACCATAAGTTTAACATGCATACATAATACCATACAGAGTTTAATATTATAGTCATGTGAGGATTTGCGAAACACAATCAATTAAGAGTTTGTAAATATACACAATGTAACGATACATTAACAAAATAATATATTGACTGTTTCAGTGCTGAGAATGTTGATCCACCTTGTGGAAGATTTGTCAACTGTACAGGTGTACCCGATGGAAGATATCCAAATTTGGATTTAGGTTGTACTTCCTTCCACACGTGCGATAACGAGATTTTCCTTGGGCATAATTTCTGCCCGGATAGTAAGTTTTATTTTAGATCGTGCTCAACGACGTTTACAAGGGTACTTTTTTTTGTCTCATTCCGTGCCAGTCCCTTAAAAAGCAAAACTACGCTGCAAATCCCACCGTAGCTCTCCTTTTGTGTACAACAACCTCGCGAATTACATTTGGCACGAAAAATCCATTACGAGAGACAACTTGTTTTATGTGGCTCGATGTCTACCAATGTAATAGAACTGTGTGTGTCTACCAATATTATATATGTGAGAGAATTGGTAGGTGACTACCAATATTATATATATATATGATATATTTGGTTAATCTCACCACAAAAAAATAATTTTAACATTAGAAGAATCTGCAAGTGACACAAAAAAGGAAAACATGAGTTATCCTTACGGGCTGAAGTAAAGAGTGACAACAGATATATCGTCGATTTTCAGCTAACTGATAATTCCGTAGAAAACGAAGAGCTACCACTAGTATATTCATGTATGAGCTTGTGTTTAACAAGTTCTATTTATCCTTCAAAGCCAGTTTCAATTTTCAAAAAAATGTCAAATTCCGACTTGGATTCAGTCGGATTAATAGAGGTCAATCAAATGAGTTCAAATTGTAGGTTGCGCCAGTTCATATCTTTTCTATGTAGTCTACAAAAGGTACCGAGAGTAGACAAATTTTCAATCCATCCTATCTTTGTAACTACGAAATGATATAAAAAGGAAACCCTTCCTTGGTTTCATATTTCTTTTAGAAATTCCCAGTCTTCGTTAGGTCAATGTTAGTTGTCGGAATAGTTTGCAAGGGATTCGACAATCACTCAAATAACGTTCAAAGACTACAATTGGTATCTAATATGAACCAAACCAAAATATGTTATCAATAAAATCTGTGTTATTATTGAATGGAAAGAAACCTTTCTTTGGAAGGATATTCATTCTAGAAATTCAAATTTCACATTATTGTAAATTTAAATAGCAATGGATTTCGTCATCTCCCTGATGTCAACAATTGGTACGTAGCGTGGACCAAACCAAACATTTTGTTTTTTTTATTTGTGTAGATCTGGTGTATAACAAAGTTAAAGATTATTGTGATTGGCCTTTTAATGTTGAGCCTCCATGTGGAACGAAGGTTGTTTAACCTGTACTTTAACAATGATTCCATGCTGCACATTATGACGTACTATTAATGCCATAAATTCAATAAAATATCATTTATTGGAAAATTCAATTAGTTACTGATTTTGTATAATTTTGAATTGTTATCAATTGACGAAGAATAAAATGCCATGGTGGGGGTGCCATATATTAATACGGTTAGGGGGTGCACTTAACCGCAAGCGCGGGGGGGGGGGGGGGTGGTGACCGAATGTATCATAAACCGTGTCATTGAGTCAAATGACGTGGTTTCGAATTCCCGGTTGTCGTGACAAGTAGTGTGGTCGCCTGTCCAACCTCGTGAGTTTTCTATGGGTCCTCCGGTTTCTCCCACTGTTAAAGAAGATCCCTACGTACAAGCGCAAGTTTGTGTCACCCTCTCTTTCGCTTGACCTCAATAGCTATATCATTAAGAATCAGCTGTGTAGAACATTATGTATCTGAGCCACAGTTTGTTTCAGCTGAGAGGAGTCACAAAAAATATATCAAGAGAGCGCAAATACTTTATATCCATGACGCAAAGTCCCTGGCTGTAAATGAACCTTAACTACTTTACCAACGAGATCAGATACAGTGGAACCCACATCGAACAGAACATTTTACCCGAATTATATTATATTGCTTGCCGAGGATTGTGGAACACTGATCAACAGGGAATATTCGCTAGGCTGCTACAATCACTGATAAGGATGACATTGATGCGACTTATTCAGCCCCAAATATATACTTTTTGCCTCCGACAAATTAAATTCTAGAGAGAGAGAGAGAGAGAAATGGGGTTTAACGTCCACTCAACACAAACTAGGTCATTTCGGGACTAACATATGGTTTAATTTTATTTCAATAATTCGCTTGCGTGTAGGGGTCTTTAGAAGTGTGAGGAAACCGGAGTGCCCGGAGGAAACCCACGAGGTAGAGAAGGCGCCCCTATCTCCATGCCACATACGCTCACACCAGGGATCGAAACCACAGCCGCAAGCCAGAGGTGACCGACCAGCTAGAGGTCGAAGCGCGGCACCCTAGTCCACCAGGCCATCCCAACCCCCCTTCTTATTTATTAGAAAAATACATAAAGACGTTTGAAGTATTTTTACTAATGATGATCGAAGCTGGACCTAAAATTCAATCGCTATTATGTCGGTTCAGAGTGGAGCAATTTTTCTAAAATAGCGAGAGCTGCCAACACCTTATCTAATTTCCCATACTGCCATTTTAACGACACACTGCATTATTGTATTATTTTGACTCGTGTGCGGCATGCGCCAACATGCCAATGCGTACTCAATCAGACTTTTATAAACGAGACATGTTATAAACGAGACAGGTAAACTATTTATAATAATTATTCTACCTGATTCGTCTCCTGTCTCGGCTGAATACAAAGAGAGAGAGAGAGAGAGACATACACACACACACACAAACATGGTTCAATTCTATTTCAATAATTCGGTTGCACGTAGGGGGTCTTTAGCAGTGGGAGCAAACCGGATGACCCGGAGAAAACCCACGAGTTTTGACAGACGAACCTACTCCTTGTCACTTACAGCCAGGAAATCGAAACCGCACAGATTAACTCAATGACAGACCGTCCTTATGATACAGCTCGCACGCGCTAAACTTCCCCTACCCCCAATAAGTAAGAGGCTGGTGCTCTAAGACGTTCCCAGATTCAATTCTGCGGATCTGTAGATTGAAAACATCATATTGTTGTCAGTGGGTTTGTCTACATGTGGTCTATTCCGAGACATTGGAAGGGTGGGTGGCATTCGGCGTGGGGGGGGGGCGGGGCGCTTGATTATTGGTCCAGAAGAACTATCATTTTTAACAGAATTGTAATCAAGTGTTACAAAATTCGGCCCCGTCACAGTTCTGTCAGACCCAAAACCGCGACTATTTTTCACTGTCGTGGTTTTTTGACTTATTTACCAACTCAGTTCAAGCATATGTTGTAGCCCGAAAGAAGGGAATACTCAATCGAGTGAGAGAGAGAGAAATGGGGTTTAACGTCCACTCGTCACAAACTAGGTCATTTTGAGACTAACATATGGTTTCATTTTATTTCAATAATTCGCTTGCGTGTGGGGGTCTTAGCAGTGGGAGGAAACCGGAGTGCTCGGAGGAAACCCATGAGGTTGAGAAGGCGCCCCTATCTCCATGCCACATACGCTCACACCAGGGCTGGAAACCACAGCCGCAAGCCAGGCGTAACCGGCCAGCTAGAGATCGAAGCGCGGCACTCTAGACCACTAGCCCCCCCCCCCCTACCCCCCACCGCTCAATCGAGTATCACCTTCGAAACATATACCCGTCAATATCCGGTTAAATCTATTTGTTAAGGCCAACTCAAGTTTCGTCAACTTCGCTGAGATGTGAATTAGGGGACTTGATTGTTGGCGAGATTCTAGGTTTAGGTTAGGGTAAGCATTAGCGTTACGTCCAGGGTTGGGATAAGAGCTGGTCCTGTGTACATCTCGTGACCTTTGACCTGGAGTTGGCCTTATCAATTAGATGTGATCGTCAAATACCCTACTGCCTTTCGTCTATTACGTATGTCATTAGACAATTTATATTCACGAATACGAATTATTTATGAAAGAAATTATGGTAGCTACAAGAGATAACCTTTTTTTCATTTATAGACATATTTCATTGTAAGATTGTAAGCAAACAGAAATAACACAAAGTGCATACTTTTAAAATTATTTAATGCCCAGTAAATCTTCTGATTGTTAAAAAAACAAAGTTGATAAGTAAATAATACATATGACATTTTATAATTATTTGATGTCCAGTATCTGTGTAAATCTTTTGATTTAAAACGGATGTAGCTGAGATTAGTGGATACAGTACTACGTATGTTAATCCCGTGGTGGTTAGATTAGACCTTTTTGTTTGTTGGTGGACGAGGTAACACACCACATGGTTCATAAACATTATTTTGCCAGTCACAGATTCCAGTTTCTTGATTAAATACCAGACCTGGAACATAGATCAATAACAAAGTGCACACAGAGCAGGCGCGGATCCAGAGGGGGGGTCCAGGGGGTCCGATCCCCCCCCATCCCCCTGCTCAGGCTTGAAAATTTTTTTTATGCGAATTTATTGGCGATCTAGACCTGTTATTTTGGAATTTACCTTCCGGAAATACGTCAGAATGAACCAAATTGAATCTAATTTACCAAATTATCGGTTGAGCGCAATTAGTTAAGCAATTATCAAACCTAGACCCCCCCCCCCTCCCCTGCAAAAAATCCTGGATCCGCACCTGCAGAGTTCCATCTACTTTATACTTCCAGACTAAATATTAGTCTCTATCAATATTAGTCTGGATGGGTCCTCAAAATTTGACGGAATTTAGGTCATTGTCTGGATTATCCAGTCTTTTAAGTTACTGAATCTATCAAAACAGCTCGCTTGTCAACGATGACACTCGTTTTGTTTGTAAAGGTTTCAATTGAAATGGTAATTTTCTCTCGTCATGAATCAGACGTATGGCTTCTCACAATCTTCGTAATTCTTCTTCGCGATTCATGCTGTTTATTCCTCGTCTCTATTTTGTTTCTAATAATAGATGTGCCAAGTAAATTGTGGGATATATACTATTCAAAAAAAGTAGGGGATATTTGATTTTTAAGTGTTATTAAAGTCACTTAATGAAACTGACAAAGAAACAAATGACAAAATGAAATGAAGTTCACATTCATCGATTTATTCCAAATGATCGTTAGACTAAGTAAGGCACAGACTGGCCATTATAAGGGTAAAATGATACCCGGGGCCAAACAGCAAAGTTACCACAGCATCACAACAAAGTCAGTAACGGGTAAATCTTCTCTGTTTGCCAAACAAGCATTGATCCGACGTGGCATACTCCTAATGAGACGTCTAAGGTCATTTTGGTCCAGATTGTCCCATTCCTGTTGCAACGCAGCAGCAAGTTCTTGGACATTGGCTGGACGTTGTTGACGTTGACGTAACCTCTGTCCAAGCATGTCCCAGACATGCTCGATGGGGGAGAGGTCGGGACTCAGTGCTGGCCAAGGTAATGTGGTAATGTTCTGTTGTTGGAGGTAACCTGTAACGATCCTGGCCCTGTGACATCTTGCGTTGTCATCCTGGAAGATGAAACGGTGGCCATGACGTCGTGCGAACGGCACAACATGGACTGCCAAGATGTTGTCCCGGTAGTACTGGCCTGTAACACGCCCTGCAACAACATGTAAAGCCGTTCTTCCAGCAACAGTGATGCCTCCCCACACCATAACAGAACCCCCCCCCCCCCAATCGATCATGTCTGATGACGTTAACGTCTTGGAAGCGCTCGTTTCGACGACGCCACACCCTCCTACGTCTGTCCAAAAAATCAACAGTGAACCTTGACTCATCTGAAAACATCACATTGCTCCAGCGTCGATTATCCCAGTGTTGACGATCCCTACACCAACGACGTCTTGCCTGAATGTAATGATCTCTCAAACAAGGGATCACGCGAGGACGTCGGGCGCGAAGGTGACCCCTATGCAGTCGATTCCGAATCGTCTGGCCACTCACTCTCACACCAGTGTCTGTTTGAAGACGAGCACTGATCTGATTTGCTGTGATGACACGATTTCTCAAGGCCAAGGTACGGATAAATCGATCCTGGGCTTGAGTTGTCGCCCTTGGTCGACCTGAGCGTGGTCTGTCCTGTACTGGATTGTGTATCACGGTATCTGGACCATAGCCTGCTTATGACAGACTGAGAAACATTCATCGTCCGCGCCACAACCGCCTGTGTTGTGCCGACCTGTAGCATGCCAAGGGCACGTAACCACAGGCACTTGAAGGGATTAAAATAAATTAAAATAAAACTTCTTACCACTGCTTAATACAAGAATGTAAGTCAGACGCCATCTTTGTTTTGACTGATTTACCATGAATCGTCTGATATCATCTCACAATACTCACTAGTTCTAACACTTCATGTCATTTTTATTGCTAACGAGACTTTATTTGATTATTATTCACCTTCCGATGTAATTAAATTGGTCATTTAACACTGTTATTGATAACAAATCAAGTTCTATCACGTGATAAAGCCTACGAAGCGAGGCCGCTGTTGAGCGAGACTCGATCACCCAGTTCCTATGCACATATAGAGTAATGATAGGTTTATAAAGGAACTGGGTGATACAGACTTCTTTCGACCTATTTTCGGATTACTTCCGGGCTCGGGAAGTTGATTGTCGATAAATGATAGCGGTTCAAGTTTGATTTGTTATCAATAACAGTGTTAAATGACCAATTTAATTACATCGGACGGTGAATAATAATCAAATAAAGTCTCGTTCTGGCGTCGAGCAATTTGGGGCTGTGTAGGACATGGTATAATGTTTCAGTTGGGAGGGGATGCCAAAAAACTCTAGGGAGCGCAAATACTCTAGTCCCTGGCTGTAAATGAACCGTAACTACTTTACCAACGGGATCAGATACAATGGCACCGAAATTATGTCCTGTGGAGTGCTAAGGTTTAAGATAGCTGCCTGGGTTAAGTGGGTAGGACGCTGGGTCGCTAGCACAGTTTTATTGAAAACAAACACTCTGTTCTTTGTGTTTTTAGAATTAAGAGAACTACAACGACTGGGTGAAACGCTGGCCTGCTAGCCTGGAGGTCGCGTATTTGGTCCCTGCATTGACCGAGAAAGTTCTTTGATATTATATCGCCTCAATCGGGGGTTGGGATGGCCTAGTGGTCTAGAGTGTCGCGCTTCGACCTCTAGCTTTCCGGTCACCTCTGGCTTGCGGCTGTGGTTTCGAGCCCTGGTGTGAGCGTATGTGGCATGGAGATGGGGGCGCCTTCTCAACCTCGTGGGTTTCCTCCGGGCACTCCGGTTTCCTCCCACTGCTAAAGACCCCTATTATTGAAATAAAATTAAACCATATGTGAGTCCCGAAATTACCTAGTTTGTGTTGAGTGGACGTTAAACCCCATTTCTCTCTCTTCTCTCTCCTCTTCTCGATCAGTTTTCGGGAATTTTCTATAGGAAGGATGAATGCCAGGTGCAAACGACTTCGTTAAATTTATGATAACCGGGTTATAAACGAGACAGGTAAACTATTTATCATAATTATTCTACCTGATTTGTCACCTTTCTCGACTGGAGAAAAACTGTTTTTAAAAGTAACCGAGGTGGATCAATAAGAAAGAAGCTGACTCGATAACAAGGAGGTCTTGAATTCGATCCAGGTGTTCATCGGAATTTTCGGGTCTAGTTTCTCCTTTTATGGACTGAAAAGGAACGGTATCTAGTCTTTCGGATGGACAAAAACTGAGTCCCTGTGCACACTTTAGCGTGCACTTAATATAATTCTTCGGAATAAAATAAAACCGAACAATCCAAACCATTAGACAGAATTCGAAGTCCTAATAAACGTTATAGGCAAAATAGTGTAATCAGCAAATGGACTGCTATAGCAAATTACATAGCGTATGTTCATCTTCAATGGTCCGGCCAATGCTGAACAGAAGGACGTAAAACCACATTCCACATTGTTATTGCATTTTACCCTTCCATTATATGTGTAATTTATTTATGGTGCTGCGATATCGTATAAGTTGAACGTCGTTCATTACGACCTTACCCGTGATAGTTCGGATTAGTCATCAATCGTGGTACAGTTTCTTGTCTTGATATATTTACTAAACTCGATCGAATCTATGATGCCACCTGCATTTTTTATTCGTGGGGCTCGACATCATCTTGTTGTCAGGTAGTCTATTCCGAGATATTGGAAGGGTGGTGTTGATTTTGGACGTGGGTGTGGGTCAGTAGGTGTTCGGAAGATGGCTTGAGTATTGGTCCAGAATTTATCCAATAAACAGAATTACAATGGAGTGTCACGAAATTCAGTCCAGCCACAGTGTGACAAAGTGGTTTGTTCACATATTTTCCTGGTTCAGTCCGCGCAAAGATAGAATTTAATTTCGGAATTCTTAACAGTGTATCCCCTTCAAAACATAATCCGCCAATATTCGGTTAAATCTATTTGTTAAGGCCAACTCAATTTTCGTCAAGGTCGCTGGGATGTAATTTAGCGCACGTGATTGTTGGCGAGAATGTAGGTTAGGGTTACGGTAAGCGTTAGGGCTAGGGCCAGAGTTAAGATCAGAGTTGGGATTAGTGCTAGCCCTGTTTACATCTTGATGTTGACCTTATCAAATAGATCGAACCGTCAAATATCTTATCGCCTTTCGTCTAGCACGTATTTCATTATTAGATTATTTACATTCACTCATACGAATTTATGAAAGAAATTATGCTAGCTACAAAAGATAACCTTTTTTGATTTATAGACATATTTCATTGTGAGATTGTAAGCAACCAGAGATAACCCAATAGTTATAAAATTATTTGCACTTTCTTGATTTTTTGATATTGGCCAATGAAAAACGAAAATCACATGCCGTGCATTCTAGTTTGGATTACTGATTGGTCCCAATGGTCTTTCATAGAATCGAACACCAAAGAATATTAACGACGTTTCACCACGAGCTGTCGAGAAAATTAACGACGTTTCAACACGTGCTGTCGTGTGACGTAACGTTCCCGGTTTATGAGTTAAGCTTTCTCTATTTACTATCAAATGGTGATAATTCGTGAAACTCATAGGTTGACTTCGGTAAACGTTGTTGATATAAAAAAATAATTGGACGATATTTTTGAAACAGATCAAGATGAATTTTGTGTTTGTATTAATGGTTATTATGCCTGCTGTAGGTAAGATATAACTAGTCTCCCTCTCTCTCTCTGAGAATTCTGTGGCCGAATGGTTAGCACGTGCGCGCCTGGCGTGTTTTCGAATCCCCAGTTGTACGTGACAAGGAGTATAAGGGTCGCATGTTCAACATAGATATAGTGAGTTTTCTCAGTCCTACATATCTTTGTAAATACTGAATGATATGAAACCTTTTTGGACCGAAAGTCTTTTAGAAATGGAAGGGGTGGGTCGAATGGGTAGCACGTGCGTGCTGTATCATAAAATCATAAAGCCTGTCATTGAGTCAACTGGCGTGGTTTCGAATCCCTGTTTGTACGTGGCAATGAGAAGGGTCGCCTGTCCAACAACGTGGGTTTACTCTGGGTCAACCGGTTTCCTCCCGCTGCTAAAGATCCCTCCGGGCAAGCGAATTATTGAAATAAAATTAAACCATATCTTATTCACGAAATGGCCTAGTTTGTGTCGAGTGGACGTACCCCCCCCCCCACCCAACATTGATTTTCGAAAAGGCTGAACCCTTGCAAGTCGGATTACGGAAAAAGCCGAAAACTTCCGTCTGTATTTTAACATGATTATATAATTGTGTTTTATGTTTTGGCTTACTGCATAATGCTCTGGATTGATCCCGATGAGGTTGTGACAACGAACAGCGTTTCGTCTTTAAGATAGGAGGAGAAACGGAACCCCGTGAATTATTAGGACCTTTCGCATCGGTGCGGACGTATGTTCGTTTACGTTGTCGTATCTTCTAACACGCGGTTTCGCAGTCCAGCGTACGATAATAGCTAGATGGCGTTAGTTTCCACTCCACGAACTTCTCGGTTCATACAAAGATTCCATTCAATGTTTTGGCAAATGTACAACAAATCAACCAGAATAGTGTATTGCATTCTACAAATCATACGCAATCAACAATATACGCAAGGTCTCGCAAAATGGTTGGAATTCAATATATGCGACAAGAAACATGTTCGTTTGCATGCCTACACGTGAATCCAGCTCCATACGCGTAATGTTTTTCGCTGCCGAACACTCATTACGGATTGACGTCACACACGAATCGATGACGTTTTAGTTTTCGTATTCCTACCGATGCGACAGGTCCCTATTGTGTGTGCACGTAATGGGACCACTTACAGTTAGAAATAGAAACGCCACTGATCGGGCAACATGTCCCCCATTGCACATTTCTGGACTCGCCATATTGCAGCCGACAAAAATGACGTTAAACCTCAGTTCATTTCATTTCAGTATCCCAATCAGTACTGTCAACTTTCTGTGTAGGCAGGGATGATGGCGTGTATTACCCAGCCTGTAAACGATTTATTAAATGTGTTAATGGCATTGTTTATGAAACGGAATGTTTCAATGGTCAAGTATTAAACTTAAACACGGGAGAGTGTGACGAGTAAGTCGTTGTTTTATTTCATTTAGACTGCAACGAGTAAGTAATATTGATTAATTGATTTAGCTTGAAACAAGTATGTCGCAGTGTTAATTTATTAAGAATGCAATGAGGAAGTCGTGGCATTTATTCAATTATTAATACTATAATATACAAAATACCATATGTAGTTTAATGCTGTACACAATCATATACCATATACAGTTTAATATTATACATAATACCATAATAGAGTTAAATATCGTACACAATGCCACAATGCCATGTATACATATAATTCAATACCACATAGAGTTTTGAAACTCTGTATGTTATTGTGTATGCGTATTAAAAGACGTATACACAATACCATACAGAGTTTAATATCATACACAATACCATATATATACATATAATTTAATACCATATAGATTTTAATATGTATACACAATACCATATAGAGTTTAATATCATACACAATACCATAAGTTTAATACAATACACAATACCATAATAGAGTTTAATACAATACACAATACCATATAGAGTTTAATATCATACACAATACCATAAGTTTAATATGTATACACAATACCATAAGTTTAATATGTATACACAATATCATATAGTGTTTAATATCATACACAGCACCATAAGTTTAACATGCATACATAATACCATACATAGTTTAATATTATAGTCATGTGAGGATTTATGAAACACAATCAATTAAGAGTTTGTAAATATACACAATGTAACGATACATTAACAAAATAATATATTGACTGTTTCAGTGCTGAGAATGTTGATCCACCTTGTGGAAGATTTGTCAACTGTAAAGGTTTACCCGATGGAAGATATCCAAATTTGGATTTGGGTTGTACTTCCTTCTACACTTGCAAAAACGAGATTTTCCTTGGGCATAATTTCTGCCCGGATAGTAAGTTTTATTTTATTTGGCGCTCAACGACGTTTACAAGGGTACTTTTTTTGTCTCATTCCGTGCCAGTCCCTTAAAAAGCAAAACTACGCTGCAAATCCCACCGTAGCTCTCCTTTTGTGTACAACAACCTCGCGAATTACATTTGTCACGAAAAATCCATTTCGAGAGACAACTTGTTTTATGTAGCTCGATGTCTACCAATATTATGTATGTGAGAGAATTGGTAGGAGACTACCAATATTATATATATATATATATATGATATATTTGGTTAAACACACCACAAAAAAATAATTTTAACATTAGAAGAATCTGCAAGTGACACAAAAAAGGAAAACATGAGTTATCCTTACTGACTGAAGTAAAGCGTGACAACAGATATATCGTCGATTTTCAGCTCACTGATAATTCCGTAGAAAACGAAGAGCTACCACTAGTATATACATGTATGAGCTTGTGTTTAACAAGTTCTATTTGTCCTTCAAAGCCAGTTTCAATTTTCAAAAAAATGTCAAATTCCGACTTGGATTCAGTGGGATTAATAGAGGCCAATCAAATGAGTTCAAATTGTAGGTGGCGCCAGTTCATATCTTTTTTATGTAGTCTACAGAAGGTGCCGAGAGTAGAAAAATTTTCAATCCATCCTATCTTTGTAACTACGAAATGATATAAAAAGGAAACCCTTCTTTGGTCTCATATTTCTTTTAGAAATTCCCAGTCGACGTTAGGTCAATTTTAGTTGTCGGAATAGTTTGCAAGGGATTCGACAATCACTCAAATAACGTTCAAAGACTACAGTTGGTATCTAATATGAACCAAACCAAAAAATGTTTCCAATAAAATCTTTGTTAATATTGAATGGAATGAAACCTTTCTTTGGAAGGATATTCACTCTAGAAATTCAAATTTCACATTATTGTAAATTTAAATAGCAAAGGATTTCGCCATCTCTCTGATGACAGCAATTGGTACGTAGCGTGGACCAAACAAAACATTTTGGTTTTTTTATTTGTGTAGATCTGGTGTTTAACAAAGTTAAAGATTATTGTGATTGGCCTTTTAATGTTGAGCCGCCATGTGGAACGAAGGTTGTTTAACCTGTACTTGAACAATGATTCCATGCAGCACATTATGACGTACCATTAATGCCATAAATTCAATAAATATCGTTTATTGGAAAATTCAATTAGTTACTGATTTTGTATAATTTTGCATTGTTATCAAATGACGAAGAATAAAATGCCATGGTGGGGGTGCCATATATTAATACGGTTATGGGGTGCAAGCGGGGGTGGGTGGTGACCGAATGGTTAGCAAGTGCGCGCTATATCATAAACCCTGCCATTGAGTCAAATTACGTGGTTTCGAATCCCCGGTTGTCGTGACAAGGAGTATGGTCGCCTTTCCAACCTCGTGAGTCTTCTGTGGGTTCTCCGGTTTCTCCCACTGTTAAAGAAGATCCTTACGTGCAAGCGCAAGTTTGTGTCGAGTGGACGTTGAACCCCATTTGTCTCCCCCTCTCTTTCGCTTAACCTCAATAGCTATATCATTAAGAATCGGCTGTGTAGAACATTGTGTATCTGAGCCACAGTTTGTTTCAGCTGAGAGGAGTGACAAAAAAATATCATGAGAGCGCAAATACTTTATATCCATGACACAAAGTCTCTGGCTGTAAATGAACCTTAACTACTTTACCAACGAGATCAGATATAGTGGAACCCACATCGAACAGAACATTTTACCCGAATTATGTCCTATTGCTTGCCGAGGATTGAGGAACACTGATCAACAGTGAATATTCGCTATAGGCTGCTACAATCACTGATAAGGATGACATTGATGCGACTTATTCAGCCCCAAATATATACTTTTTGCCTCCGACAAATTAAATTCTAAAACATGTTTTTACTTATTAGAGAGAGAGAGAGAGAAAGAGAGAAATGGGGTTTAACGTCCACTCAACACAAACTAGGTCATTTCGGGTCTAACATATGGTTTAATTTTATTTCAATAATTCGCTTGCGTGTAGGGGTCTTTAGCAGTGGGGGGAAACCGGAGTGCCCGGAGGAAACCCACGAGGTTGAGAAGGCAACCCCTATCTCCATGCCACATACGCTCACACCAGGGATCGAAACCACAGCCGCAAGCCAGAGGTACCGGCCAGCTAGAGGTCGAAGCGCGGCACTCTAGTCCACTAGGCCATCCCAACCCCCTTTTTATTTATTAGAAAACTACATAAAGACGTTTGAAGTATTTTTAGTAATGATGATCGAAGCTGGACCTAAAATTCAATCGCTATTATGTCGGTTCAGAGTGGAGCAATTTTTCTAAAATTATAGCGAGAGCTGCCAACACCTTATCTAATTTCCCATACTGCCATTTTAACGACACAGTGTATTATTGTATCATTTTGACTCGTGTGCGACATGCGCCAACATGCCAATCATTCACCGATGCGTACTCAATCAGACTTTTATAAACGAGACATGTTATAAACGAGACAGGTAAACTATTTATAATAATTATTCTACCTGATTCGTCACCTGTCTCGGCTGAATACAAAGAGAGAGAGAGAGAGACACACACACACACACAAACATGGTTCAATTCTATTTCAATAATTCGTTTGCACGTAGGGGGTCTTTAGCAGTGGGAGCAAACCGGAGGACCCGGAGAAAACCCACGAATTTTGACAGACGAACCTACTCCTTGTCACTTACAGCCAGGAAATCGAAACCGCACAGATTAACTCAATGACAGACCGTCCTTATGATACAGCGCGCACGCGCTAAACTTCTCCTACCCCCAATAAGTAAGAGGCTGGTGCTCTAAGAAGTTCCCAGATTCGATTCTGCGGATGTGTGGATTGAAAACATAATATTGTTGTCGGTTGATTTGTCTACATGAGATCTATTCCGAGACATTGGAAGGGTGAGTTGCATTCGGCGTGGGGGGAGGCGGGGCGCTTGATTATTGGTCCAGAAGAACTATCCTTTTTAACAGAATTGTAATGAAGTGTCACAAAATTCGGCCACGTCACAGTGCTGTCAGACCCCAAACCGCGACTATTTTTCAACTGTCGTGGTTTTTTGACTTATTTACCAACTCAGTTCAAGCATATGTTGTAGCCCGAAAGAAAGGATTCAGTTCTGGAATACTCAATCGAGTGAGAGAGAGAGAGAAATGGGATTTAACGTCCACTCGTCACAAACTAGGTCATTTTGAGACTAACATATGGTTTCATTTTATTTCAATAATTCGCTTGCGTGTGGGGGTCTTTAGCAGTGGGAGGAAACCGGAGTGCCCGGAGGAAACCCATGAGGTTGAGAAGGCGCCCCTATCTCCATGCCACATACGCTCACACCAGGGCTGGAAACCACAGCCACAAGCCAGGCGTAACCGGCCAGCTAGAGATCTAGACCACTAGCCCCCCCCCCCCCCCCCGCCGCTCAATCGAGTATCACCTTCGAAACATAATATGTTATATCCGTCAATATCCGGTTAAATCTATTTGTTAAGGCCAACTCAAGTTTCGTCAACTTCGCTGAGATGTGAATTAGGGGACTTGATTGTTGGCGAGATTCTAGGATTAGGTTAGGGTAAGCATTAGCGTTACGTCCAGGGTTGGGATTAGAGCTGGTCCTGTGTACATCTCGTGACCTTTGACCTGGAGTTGGCCTTATCAATTAGATGTGATCGTCAAATACCCTACTGCCTTTCGTCTATTACGTATGTCATTAGACAATTTATATTCACGAATACGAATTATTTATGAAAGAAATTATGGTAGCTACAAGAGATAACCTTTTTTTCATTTATAGACATATTTCATTGTAAGATTGTAAGCAAACAGAAATAACACAAAGTGCATACTTTTAAAATTATTTAATGCCCAGTAAATCTTCTGATTGTTAAAAAAACAAAGTTGATAAGTAAATAATACATATGACATTTTATAATTATTTGATGTCCAGTATCTGTGTAAATCTTTTGATTTAAAACGGATGTAGCTGAGATTAGTGGATACAGTACTACGTATGTTAATCCCGTGGTGGTTAGATTAGACCTTTTTATTTGTTGGTGGGCGAGGTAACACACCACATGGTACATAAACATTATTTTGCCAGTCACAGATTCCAGTTTCTTGATTAAATACCAGACCTGGAACATAGATCAATAACAAAGTGCACACAGAGTTCCATCTGCTTTATACTTCGAGACTAAATATTAGTCTCTATCATCCATACAAATATTCTACGAATATTAGTCTGGATGGGTCCTCAAAATTTGACGGAAAATAGGTCATTGTCTGGATTATCCAGTCTTTTAAGTTACCACGTACTGAATCTATCAAAACAGCTCGCTTGGCAACGATGACACTCGTTTTGTTTGTAAAGGTTTCAATTGAAATGGTAATTTTCTCTCGTCATGAATCAGACGTATGGCTTCTCACAATTTTCTTTATTCTTCTTCACGATTCATGCTGCTTATTCCTCGTCTCTATTTTGTTTCTATTAATAGATGTGCCAAGTGAATTGTGGGATATATTTCAACCACGCTTTATAGAATATAGCAAAATCGGTCCGGCTTCATAAGATCTAGCACTTACCGAGACTTTAGCCAAAAGGTTCCATTGCCCATGCGTAACCAAATGTTTGGTTTTTTATGTGATAGATTATCCAGTAATTTTCGTCAAAAATTGAGAACCGAACCAGACCCTCCGTGCGTTGAAGACTAGGGGGTTCTGGGTGACCGAGACTAACTAAATATCTGCTCTGAATGGCCGCCATATTCAACAAGTAGTACATAGTTTTTTATTGGGTTCAACTCCGTTTTACATTTCGCCTATTCAATTCCATGAATACTTCTCAAAATCCCCCATTTATGCTTGGTGTTTTCAACTAAAATCGGCGATTGGGGGACTTAAAATGTCAATCAACTAGCGTACTGCTCAAATGCATGCCTAACTGTTGACAGGCAGCCCAAGTTTAGCATAGGGTCAAGACACTAACGAAAGAAAACGGAGAAATGATATGAAATGGCGCATCACGTCCTCAAAAGATCTTTTACGTCAAGAGATCCTTTTCTCCCACCAGAGCGACTATACGGTGTCCCCACTCCTGCATAATTGACAGTGGGAGGTAATCGGTGAACAAGAAGACGTTGTAGAGGCAACCCAATACTTGTCAACTACTAGCGGGGATTCGAAACCAAGCCACTTGACTATTCGACACACCATTCTGTCATCTACTCGCTTCCATATTAAGTTGGACAATGAAATAGGTCTCCGTGATCTTAAAGGGTTAAATACGTATGGTTTGCACCTTAGCGATTCTAAATGAAATGGGGTTTCAGGCGCGGATCCAGGAATTTTTGCAGGAGGGGGTTTGCCAGGTTTCTGTCACGGAAATCTGCCACCATCGTCTCTAAATTACATAGGCATACATACAAATTGAGCTTTTTAAACAGAGAAATTATTCTTATACTGATGTAGGATCACTTTGTGATGTAATTTCATTGATGCAAGGCATTATTTTTTTATGTAGCTGAGCAGGTTTGTGTTTGGACCCCCCACCCCCTCTGGATCCGCCCCTGGGTTTAACGTCCTACTGTTTTGCTCGGACTGGGAGGTAACCGGTGAACAAGGGGAAAACCCATGAGGTTGTACAGGCAACCCATTACTTGTAACCTACTAGCGGGAAATCGACACCAAGCCACTTGGCTATATTCGACACACCATTCTTCCATATTAGATTGGACAATGAAATAGGTCTCAGTGATCTTTAACGGTTAAATACGTATGGTTGGCAGCTTAACGATTCTAAATGAAATGGGGTTTAACGTCCGTCCCACTGTTCTGCTGGGACTGGACTAATGAAGTGTACTATGAGGGAGAGAGAGAGAAATGGGGTTTAATGTCCATTCAACACAAACTAGGTCATTTCGGGACTAACACGTGGTTCAATTTTTATTTCAATAATTCGCTTGTGCGTAGGGGTCTTTCGCAGTGGAAGGAAACCGGAGTGCCCGGAGGAAACCCACATACGCTCACACCAGGGATCGAAACCACAGCCGCAAGCCAGAGGTGATCGGCTAGCTAGAGGTAGAAGCGCGGCACTCTAGACCACTAAGCCATCCCCCCACCCACGTACTGTGAGGGAATTATGCCCTCGTAGTGACGCTATGGTCTACTCATATATAGAATTCCAACTACCAAAGGATCTTAAACCTGCACGTCAATATGTACGCGGGGCCGCTGTTTTTCTTCCCATCCAAACGTCAAGACATGGATCGAACACACGACCTCCAGGCTAGCGAGCCGACGTCTTACCCACTGTAGCTCATAATGTACACCATGACCCAAATGATTTTAGAGACCAAATTTCTGTGAGAACAAAATGCTTACCAGCAGGACAGTAGTTATGGCCGAAAAATTCTCCATTTTGACATGTATAATACGACGTGCAGTCTTGATCGTAGTCAGGATACTTGCCATCCGGTATATTTGTACAATCTATCCATTGTCCACAAGGACAATCGTGTATTTTAATAAATAATATTTTGTATATTTTTATAAATAATATTTTTGTATATTTAATATTTTATATAATATTTTATATAATATTTTATAAATATTTTTTTTTTAATATTTTTATAAATAATATTTTTTAATATTTTCATAAATAATATTTTTGTATATTTTTATAAATAATATTTTGTATATTTTTTTAAATAATATTTTTGTATATTTCTATAAATAACAATTTGTGTATAATTTTGTAAAGAATATAATTTGTGTATATTTCTGTAAATAAATTGAATAATATTTTTTGTATATTTCTACATAAATAGTTTTTTATATTTCTACATAAATAGTTTTGTATATTTCTACATAAATAGTTTTGTATCATAAATAATATTTTTTGTATCTTTATGTAAATGATATTTTTTGTATATTTCGATAAATAATATTTTTGTAAATAATAGCGATTGGTCTGATACAGAAAATAGTGAAACATCAAACGATCCGGGACCATAGTTAACGTTCGTGTTTTGTTTTGTTTTTTTAGATAGAGAAATGGTCTGAATCCGAATTCTAATTCAGGGGAAATAACTCGTTTAAAATCGGTTCTTTGTGATTAGATATCAAAGTAAATGCGAGGAATGAAATACGGTCAGCACAACTACTTTTCTGCTCCGATGATTAAATGCACCCCCCCCCCCCCGACCCCCGTTTTCTAAGAGACTACAAAATCTCACAAACAAATAATTTATTAGCCACACGACTTACTCGTCACAATCCCCGATCGCTGGATTAAAGACAAGTCCTTCTTCACATTCAACAGTTTCACCCTCGCCATCTTTACATCTTCCATCGTCTTCATTAGTACAATCAAAACTCAAAACTATAAAATAATAAGAAACATATTAAACACGCATAATGTAACTGATAACTCGGCTATCTGCAGATCTTTCGTTTGGGACTGATTCTGTAAATGAAATGAAATGAAATGAAATGAAATGGGGTTTAACGGGTTCCGGGCCTGCTGTTTTGCATCGAATGCGCTAATGAAGACGGGCATATGCCACACAGTGTACTGTGATTGACCTACGTAGGCGCTAAGACCTATTCTAATATCCAACGCCAACTAACTATAATGTTACACGGGACCCCGGTTTTGTCCCACTCGACGATTACACAGCCACCATTATCAGGCCCTCCCTCATGCATCGGGAGGAAGGGGGAGAAACATTGAAACCCCATGAATTAGTTAGCCAGAACTCTTTCACTTCTGAACCGCAGCTTCTCAAAACCCCGTGGATAACACTGCTGTTCTGTCCCTAAATGCTAATGGAAACGGGTATCCACCACACAGTGGGCTTTGAGGTAAATTCTACCGCCTACTCTTGTATCGATGCCTGTCGGCCCAAACAACCTTTCGTTGTCGCTTGCCAGACACTCTTTCCTGTACCGTTCCCGATAAACCACCTTGTTTGAAATCAGGATCCAGCCCCGGAGCTTATGATCAGCGAGCCAACGTCCTAACGTGGCCCAGCCAGAATTTCATATTTTCTAAGAAAGTCAAAACATAATTATTTGTATGTCTTTTGCTCAGTGGGTTATCAACTCACTATTATACGATTATAGGCATTAAAAATCATTGACACAGGCAATAATAACACAATTACCTCCATTGTTTTCAATTCTCCCCATGGAATAGCTATCTTAAAACGTTTGAAGTTGAATATGATATATTTGCCAATTTCTAAATTGGCAAAATAGTGAATTAATAGGATTATTCTTTACCAAGGTAGGGCTGTTTATAGATACCATCTATTTTAAAGCTTTATTTTAATACATTTTAAAATATAACTTAAAAATATGAAATTGTAGCTTTAACCTGTAACTTACCTGTAACGGTGAAACAAGTTACAAACAACAGTAAACACTTCATATTGGTATATTATATCACAAGCTATATATTCCCTCTGGTTCCCAGGTAATATCTCTTATCCTTTAAATACTGTATTATCATTTTGAAAAATACACACACGTTGTTTTTCTCATTATAAATATGTCACACAGAAGTAGAAAAACTTAAACGTCATAGTGGAAAACCCACTTACATATGATCGTGCTGACAACCAAACTTCAATGTAAAGGGGACACTGGTTTATTCAAACAGTAGTTTTTGTCGATGCACCGAATTCACCAGCCGTTTATGCTTGATGGGGGGGGGGGCTGATACGGACAGCTGTCTAGTCGTCCGGATGAGCTGAAAACCGAAGTCTCGTGTACACATTGGCATGCACGTAAAAGATCCTCTGACAGCTGGAATTCGATTTAAGAGTAGGTTGCAGGTGCCACTGTCGGAAACAATTTCACTCACAACACACTGTATGGCGTATGACCATCTCCATTAGCCCAGTTCAGAGCAGAACAGTAGGACGTTAAACCTCATTTTTCAATTCACCCACCGTTTAACCACTGTCCCTTGCTCGAGACAGATAATGCTTACTTTCAAGGAATATTCGATACCAAATGTAATTAAAGAGCGTATGGTGATATTTTTGAAATACACAAAAGTGCTTCTAAAAGCACATATTTCTGAATTTTAAAATGATTATATTTAATTTCAAAATGAAAGACAATCATTTACGCCTGCTTAGTACATTTGACATGTTTCTTTTTAAATCATTATTTTGTCGTTGGTGAATCAACCTTTACTAATTACTCCTACATTGTGTTGTAGGACATATTTATTCATTACGAATGTTGTAGGACATTCATTACAAAATGGCACCAGAAAAAATAGGATATAACATGTTAATTGTGTCTTAAATATTATGATGCTTTAGTTTCACGGCAAGATAACCGATTTGGATGAAACGATACATGTATGTTTATAACCGAAAGATCTTGGTTTCTTTCGATATTTGCGCTCATCGGATCGTAACTTCCTGAATTATGGCCCCTGATCGTCCGAAAAATTGCCCTTTTTAGCTTGTGGTCCCTCTGGAGGTCAAAATTGTTATCCGATTTAAAAAAACGTTTGATTATATCACCGTTACATGGTTATGAAGGTTGAATTCGAATTTCGTGAAAATCGGACCAAAATTGACGGACAAAATGGCCGCCGTTTGTACGCGAATAGTGTGAAAATATGTTATATCAAGGTTGTGGACCTTATAGAGGTCACAATTTTGAACCAATTTTGATGAAACTTGACATGTATGTTTATAACCCAAAGATCTTGGTTCCTTTCGATATTTGCGCCCATCGGATCGTAACTTCCTGAATTATGGCCCCTGATTGTCCAAAAAAATTGCCCTTTTTAGCTTGTGGTCCCTCTGGAGGTCAAAATTGTTATCCGATTTAAAAAAACGTTTGATTGTATCACCATTTCATGGTTATGAAGGTTGAGTTTAAATTTTGTGAAAATCGGACCAAAATTGACTGACAAAATGGCCGCCGTTTG